>JAOTQP010001546.1:47187803-47271241 GCA_026413545.1 Cichladusa arquata | reverse complement strand
GGAGGAAGGGGAGGCGGCCGCCCCGGCCTCACATGACCGCGGCCGCGATGGACGGCGAGCCGCCCGCGGGCACGGGCACCGGCACGGCCGCAGGTACGGGGGGTGCGGGTGGTGGGGCCGAGCTGTCAGCCGTGCCCGCCCGGGGAGCGGGCCGGGCTCGGGGCCGCGCTCCCCGCCGAAACCTGCGGGCAGCGCCGCCGCCTTCCCTCCTCCGCCCGGGGCAGCGGGACCCCGCTGGTCCCGGCCCGGCCGCAGCGGTGCCGCTCGGGGCCGCGGGGTCCCTCCCCGTGCCGAGCTGCGGGGGGAAGCAGCGGCAGCGCTGCGGCCGCCGGGGTTACCTGCCCGCCGGTGGCCCCGCTGGCCGCAGGCGCTCAGCTCCCCGCAGCCCTTGTGCGGGCGCGGTCCGGACCGTCTCCCGTGGGGACCCCGCGGCCGAGCGCTCCGCTCGCTGCTGCGCTGGCTTCGTTCCGCCCAGGGCTCTCCGGTCCCGCAGCCGCTCGGGCGGTCCCTGTGCCGCCCTCCCAGCCGAGCCAGCCGCGCTTCCAGCGCGGAGAGCTCCCGCTCCGAGCGCTGGAGTTTGCCTGGGTCTGGGACGAAGGAACTTGTAGCCAAATACTGCCGGCGCTTGTTGCGAAATGGGAGATGGAGGGAGCTCCTGGGTGAATTGAGGGAATAACACGTTAGACTCCTTTAGCAGTTAAACTGAACGAAACTTTCTGAGAGCTCTGTAAAGTTTTCTTTGAAGTGACCGAAGTTTTGTATCTGCTCTGTGCATACTTTTTTTTTTTTATTTTATTTTTTTTTTTTTTTCTTTTTTCCCCCTTTGGCTCAGTTCGAAAAGGAAAATGAGTAGGTAGGCTTAATGCATTGAAAAATGGTTCGGTTGATGATATTTAGGATCCACTGTGAGTTTGCTCTTGTTAGGCCTGTGATGCTCCTGATGCACGTAATGCTTATAAATAAATTATTTTGGAATATTTCTGTCCAGGACTGATGTAACATATTGAACAGCAGCCTTTGTGGAAAAAAATGTCCTACTGTACCAAAGAGAGAGCTTGCTCAGGTATGTCTCCATCTGCTTCAGGAGCCTTATAGAGATAAAACAGTCGTCTCCAAGTAGAGTATTCTTGGACTGATTAACTCCTGGTGGTGGTGCTTCTGAACCTTTCTGATCTACTCAGCCTTCTTTAGAAAACTTGGTTTTCTTTGGCAGAGATTTTATGTTGGACACCACGAGAGGGTCTATAATGATTTTGGCTAAAGAAAAATAATGCTCTGACTGCAGCAATGTTTTTTTATTTCTAGTGTTGTGATGCAGGTTCAGAGATCTTTGAAAGTTTCACACCCGTATGTAATTTTTTTTTTGGAGACCAGCACCTTGTCAGGGAGTGTTTTGGGAAGATTTAAATATCTAGAGTAATGAGAGTCCCGATAGGTATCATTGATATCCACCCCCCCCATGAGGGCACATACAAATGCTGTCTTTTTGATTTAGCAGAGCTGAAAGTACTTTAATACAATCAAAGAGAAAAAAAAGGATAATGTCCAGCACGAAGAAGTCAATTTTGCAGAGTGGCTTTTATTGACTTTTTTTTTTTCATTTTGCTTCCATGTGAGTCTGTTTTGCAATTGCAGGGAGCGCCTTCAGGTTGTGTTGGCTGTGTAGGGAGTGAGGTGTCTCTTTTTCTTCTGGTGGGAAACCTTTAACTGTGTGTTCAGCCCGTGGGAGGGCTGTACAGGTTACAGACAGTAATAATTCGCACATGACCACTGATTTCCTCCACAGTCTTCAAGTTTTAGGGGTTGGTGCAGGTTGAGGGAGAAAAATTTACCAGTTCTAGACTCGTGGAATTGGTACAAAAGGAGAAGAGCTTTAATGATTGCTTTTCTACAGGATTTGGGATAAGAATGAGCTTGTTCTAACTATAAAATGTGTGAAAAGACCATGTGGAGGCTGTAGTGTCTGGAGTGGCAATGCCATTTTTAATGTTTAAATGCTAACATCAAGTTTTCCCCCAGCATAATCAGGAGGGTGAGAAACACGTAAGGGAGATGAGGAGCAAAACAAAGATAAACTATTTCTTTTCATGGGATATTCTTGACCTCTATAAGGACAGTTGGTTGTGGAAACTTGCCAGTTTTTAGTCAGGCTAAAATGTCCTTGTGAGAGTTTCCTGGAGTAGTTGTTTGGGTTATTGCTTGCTGGCTTACATTTTTGGGTGTGAATTTTTACACTCCCAACCTCTTTGTGAAAAAATGATAGTTTAGCAGTCATCCACTGAGCGCTGGGAACCAGCCCTAGTGAGCATTTGACTTTTTGTCTCTGTAATCTTAGGGCACATTCCTCGATGGATTTTTCTCTGCTAATCCTGTTATTTCTTCAAAGTAGCTGCATCTCACTTTATTGTGTTTGCTCCAGCTGGGGTCTGTGGCTCATGGCTGACTTGTGAAATCAGATGAATCAGTTGATGATCTAACAGCTTAGTTAAAAGAGCAGGGCAATAGGCTTAAGGTTGGTTCTTTACACACAGTAAATCTGTGTGACAAGTTGGTGCTGGGGTTTTTTTTTCTGCTGGAGTATGGGACTGTGGTAGTTTGAGAAGCAGCAAGAGGCCTACAGCTGCTGGGGACTGCAGAAATTCAGGTGCTTTTCTAATACTACTAAATTAGGTTTAAATAGTCTAATCTATTCTTGAGTTGTGGCATAACTTCTCTGTTTCATCTTTAGGAGCACCAAGTGCTGAATAACTATCTCAAACTTACTTGGAAAAAACCCCCAAACAACCACCAAAAAACCCTCTCCAAACCAAAACCAAACTACCCATAACACCAAAAAAAAAAAAAAAAAAAAAGGGGAAATAGAAAAGCCTAACCAAGGAAAAAAAAGCCCAGAAAACCCAGACTAACTAGTGCAGGGTACATACTTGACATCTGTGGTGGTGGTGTTTTGGTTTTTTTTAAGGAGAAAAACAAAATGTTGGAGCCTGTTTCCAGCATCTAATTTTATGACTGTGTGTGCTATTTTATCTTGTTTTGGCATTGGGTAGCTTGTATTTACAAGGGAATTGCTGGGAAGAAGAAGGAAGGAGACTCTTAATTAGTGTGAAGCTAAATATGATAACTTTCCTTGTGCCCAGTAAGAAACACAGACCTGCCTTCCCTGTTGAAACACAGCTGTGTAGCACTTAGCTTTGTTAGACTGATTCTTTTGCTTTTCTCCTTTTGAAATAAGAATTGCGTGGTTTTAAATTTTTCAAAAAATGCATAAACCCTTTAATAGGAAAGAAGTTTTGTATGCTTTTTTTGTGGGACTTCTTTTCTTTAGGGGACTTCAAATTATGTAATATTTTAATAAATGAAACCTAAGATGGGAATCTGTTTGAATTTGTAGTCGAAATCTGCACCAGCTTTCAGGGAGACTGATGTGGATGCTGGATTCTGCAATTATGGAGGAAAGTGTTTGACATAATAAGGGGGAAAGGCATTTCCATAATTCCTGGAGCTTCTCATAAGACAAGAAAGGAAAGGGAAATGCTGATGAATGATTCCTGCTTTAGTGTTCCTGGCTCTGGAGTTGGTAGTGGAGCCCTCATTTTTTCCAGGGAGAAATCTGAGGTATCTGTGTACAAAACCAGTCAGTTTTCATGTTCCCTTGCATTTCCTGTGGGTTGGATCCCCTCTGCTCTGCACAGCTGTGACCTGTGATATTGGAGGAGAGATCTGAGCTCTTTCCTGAAGGTTTTCTTCCTTACAAGCTCCCTTATCCTTCTAGTAAATATGCTACTAATATAACCAGTAATTCTTTGGCACTAGCTACTTAAGTATGTCTAATAAATTTACCTGATTAGCACCTGGTGTAATAAGGAGTTGGTAGTATCAGCCATCTGTGAAATGGAGATAAGGCCTCCAAATTTGATTGACAGAGCTTAAGCAGGGAAGGGAGATCAATGTTGTGATTTACCACCTGTGCTTCCAGCCCTGGCATCTCTACTGTATGTGCTTACTCACATGTGAAAACTCTGTGCAGCTATCCAGGTACTTGGAATTTTGCCCTGGCTTTCATAAATGTGTGATTTTGGAAATTTGGGTGGAGGAAACTGGTAACTCCATGGAGGGCAGGTTGCTGCCCAGTTGTATCAGTGGAGTAATGAATGTTGAGCACTAACTAAAGCATGAAGCACATGGTATGAAGTAGAGAAATTTTCTGTTGCAGTTGTTCTCTGGGTAAGTTTCTCAACTCCCTTCAGTCCAAAGGCTATCTGATTTGTTACCAAAAAAAAAAAAAAAAAGTATTATGCAGTGTTTTCATAGCTGTTTTCTTTTACAACCAAACAAAAACTAGGCCATCTTTTGAATGTTTCTTAAAACTTTTAGGTCTTGTCATCTTGCTGTCTTCTTGTTTGCATATGTATGTTTATATGTATTATTTTTAACTTTTCTATCAACTTGTTTTCAGTTGTATCAGGTCACTTCCTGATATCTTATTGACAACAGATTGAGAAACTGCTGTAGCAAAAGCCTAGCTTGTAGGAAAAAGCTGATTTTTATTTTATCTGCTTCCCAGTGTTCCAGGGGACCATTCCATACCTCATTCCTGTATCCACTTGCTGCTCTCTCTATATAAACTTTACTAGATAATGATCTGCTGAAACCAGAGGGAATGTTTTCAAAATTAGCTGTTCTCCAGCAGAGTGCGTGATGGGGAGCTTTAAGTGTTCTGTTACAATGCATGTAAATTCTTTTACTGGCTGAACACAGGAGCTCATACCAATGAGTTCCCACTATTTATCCACCATTCCTGGCCAGGGCTCTTGAGGCTGTTCCCAAATAGGCTCTTTAGTAAGTAGAATGAAAAATGAGCTGAAGGATATATTGCTCTGTAGGGTTAGTGTTAATGCCATGATAAGCATTTCTTAAAGCAGGTTAACAGCTGTTCCCAAGTCATTTTATTGTGTTCTCAGACCAGTGTTTGTGGGTGTAGATTCACGCCGAGTAACTGTCTTGTTGATAGCAGACATGCTGAGGTTATTAATTAAACAGTAATTATTCAAACTTGTTTGCACGGTTGTCTGGTTTGTGTGATTTCACACATTTAGACAAGGTTGAGATGTAAAGAAGCTACAGGATATTTCAGGGAGAACCAAGAGTGCGAACTGCTGATAAAGAGAAAGCGTGTCCTGTAGGTGATTTTTAGAAAGCAAATTTAGAGAAAAACTTGGTAAAAACTGGGGAAGAATTACCAAGAAAAGAGCAACATGGCTGAATTGGGTCTTGGCTGGTGGGGCATCACTCTGTAGATGTCTTACTGGGTAATGGGGTTCAGAGCTCTAATGAACTTGAGAGTCCTCAGCATCAGTTTGGTTCTGGGACTTAAAGATGAAACAGTGAGGGTTTCATGGTTCACCCTGTACATCTTTTCTCCTCATACCTATCTCCTGCCTTTGGGGTTTCAGGAGTTTACCAGACAATGCAGAGCCCCAGTTCAGTTCTGTGCTGTTGGCTGTCCAGCAGAAAGATGGGAAGCAGAGACAGTGATTCAGCAGGCAGGAGGAGATGCTCTGTTAGTACAGGTTGGCACTGCTTGGGGAATTAGTTGGGGTGCATTTTGACTAGTTCCCTTTGGGGGAGGCCTCTGCAACATCAGCCAGTGGCTGAGCATCACAGAAGGCTCTGGAATTCTCTGCAGGGATGTGTGTGAGTGCACTGGAAGAGTAACAACATCTGCTGTTGTGTGTTGTGTTTCATTGGTGTGTCTTGAGCAGTTAAACCCAAGAATTACCAGGGAACACCAGAGAACTGCTGCTCTGGATATCCAGGATGCCTTGTGCTCTACAGTATCCCTTCATCCAGCAGTATCCCATGTCAGCACTGAACTAGCTTGTATTATTTTACTGGAAGTTTCTGGCAGGTAGCTGGAAGTTTTTTAGGAGCTGCTACATAGGTGGGGTTAACAGGTGATATGTCTATTAAAGCAGAGGTGTTAAGACTTGCTTCTCTGAGTCACATTAGCAGGAATCTGAAGCCTGATGAGGCATGTGGGATAAGGTCATTTGTCCTGGATTTGGTTTGGCTTCATTGAGCCATTTTATGGAACAAATAGCAAAGTGTCCATTATGAAGTCATAAATCTGAGGAATTAAAGATTGCTTGTTTTCCCCACTTATCAGGGCTTAGGGCACATGAAAGAGCAGGTGGGAAATCCTTATCAGGAGGAGATCAGGGGTTTCAAGTTAAGGATATGACTTCTTATCTTCCTTGAGTTAATCTGTTACCCAGTTAACAACTTTTTTGAACTATGTATCAAAGCTTAAAGAAATGCTTCTTGCTTCTGCACTGTTGCTGTCTGTGCTCTCAAAACTGCAGGTATATTTAAGAACTTCTGCACAATGGCAAGGAAGGAAGGGGTAATGAATCCTACCTGGCTTCTCTAGGTACCTTTCATCAGTGGATTTGACTTGCTTTAAAAAAGAGCTTGTTTCCAGTATGCCTCTTACAGAGAGGAAGCAACCCCCCTGCTCCAGGCTGGAGAGCAGAGCTCAGGTATGGGCTGAACAGAGTCCAGGGTCATACCCTCATTTTTCACACTGTTTCCTATGTGTGGAATGGGTAGAAAAGAAAGGATGGCTTTGAAAAACAGTGTAAGTCACATAATAGATGTAGTTATGAAGTCAGGTTGAGATAAAAGGCTGCAGTCAGTCACTTGATAAGAGAACACTCTGAGTCATCAGCTTTGCCCCTCCTTTGATGTCATTTGTCCTCTGGGGCCACATTCTTAAGACCCATCTTTTTTCACTTCTGCATCTGTCTGAGAACCAACTACTGTCCAAAGCTTCCCAGTTACGGTCAAATTCACTGTTAAAAGCTGTTTGTTTTCCAGCTACAAGCAGTAGAAGAGAATAGTTGAGTTGGATAGATTTTGCCACAGCTTGCTGTGATTGAGGAATTGTCAGCTTGGTAGCTCTTAGTAGGAACCTCTGCTTTGGAACTTAAGTATGTTGACATAGTAAATGATTGTAATTCATGCTCACTGTAGCACACTGTCATAGAGCTTAATAAAATGTCAAATGAAGTGTCTCCTTCCTTTGTAATGATGTGCAAAATTAATGGATTAAATTTCTACAGCTCAGTAAAATGACCCATTTTGCTTTCCTTCCATGAGTTGTTCTAGGCAGGATCCAAAAGTGCTGAGCAAGGGTTTTGTTCACTTTGGCAGATCCTGCTGTGGTGGGAGCTGGACAGACAGGAAATGCAGGCCTCTTAGCTGATTCACAGAACAAATTTGGCCTGTGATTCTTTGCTTAGTGGAGATGTTTCTCTGACTCGATATAATTGGTGGTGCCCTGGGTGTTGTGAGCAGGGAGGCACCAGCGATGTGAACGTGTGTGAAGCAGCATCACCTCCCAGGGGAGTGGCTTGGCTGGGCTTCTGCTTGTGTTGCACCACTCTGGGAGCACCAAGCAAAGGAACAGAGTATTTTAAGGCTACTACTTTTACTATTTTATCTTATCAGGTCTACTGTTTTTTCCCTTTTTGTCTTCTAGATTTGGCAAAGCCTCCAGTAAATGAACCAAGGGAACCAGAACAGTTTCTAATGCAGACGCCCCAGGGAAATCCACTGCTGCTTTCCCACACCCTACAAGAGCTATTGAGCAAGGATAGTGTGCAGGTGGAGCTTATACCTGAGAAGAAGGGCCTTTTTCTGAAACATGTGGAATATGAGGTTTCCAGCAAGGTAATGTGGACAAGCTTTGGGCTTGGTGAGAATGTATCTTCTCATGAATGTCTGTGCAGTTTCTGCTGGCAAAGTCCTGAGTGAATTAGATGGGCTGGGTGATGCTGGTTTTAAGTAGACCAGTTATGTGGGCTGACTTTTAATGCAGTAGCACTGGGCCTTCCTGACTTGAGCCTCCACAGCATGGAACATCTAACTGAGCTGTGAAGGGTGGGCTGCAAGTTGACTTGCTTGAAACCTGAGCTGTGTAAAAAAGCAGGTGTGTGACAATGGAAACACAATAGTTTTGTAACAAATCAGCACAGGTAGCTGGATATTTCCAACTGTTTTGAGCTAGTGAAGAAATTTGTATTGGCAGTGCAAAAAAACCAGAATTGTGGGGGTGGTGCTGTCTGTGCTGTGCATTGATTTATCCCCCATTTTAAAATCTGCAGCGGTTCAAGTGCTCCGTGTACAGGCGATACAACGACTTTGTGGTGTTCCACGAGATGCTGCTGCAGAAGTTCCCCTATCGTATGGTGCCAGCACTGCCCCCAAAAAGGGTGCTGGGAGGTAAACCTGCTTCTTCATTTTGAGCTGGAGGGGTTCTGCTTCATGGTGGCATGATCAAGGTGATACTGCTGAAAAGAAATGTTTAAAAGTTTGAAACTCTTGGCTTCAGCAGCTTTGAGGTTATAATACACAGTTTGGAGGTGTGAATTATTGCTGTGCTAGAAATTCCTATGAATGCAAAAATTTCAGTGGGGTTTCTTCCTGTAGAATTTCAGTGTCTAATGATTGCAATTCTACACAAGAGCATGGCAGAGTTACAGGTATTGCTTCTTAGAAAAACAGGTTGTGGTGATCATTGTTTAGTGGTGGACTTGGCAGTGTTAGTTTAACAGCTGGATTCAGTGATCTTAGAAGTTCTGTTCCAACCTAAGTGGAATCAGTGTCATTTCATTCAGGTATACTTTAGCAGTTAGACTAGAAACCAAGAAGTATCCCAAGACAGAAAGTGTATCAGAGCTCCTTCAGGAACAATTTTTTCATTAATCTCAAATATTGACACTGGTTTTAAGCATTTATTATTTCAGAAGTTGTATAACCGTATAAAATCCATCTTGTTTAATACTTTATCTGTGAAGGAACAAGCTTTTCAGTGTCTTCTCTCCTGCCCATGGTGCTAAGCTCACTGAATTTCAACAAATAATTGATTCCAATTGAGGAGTCCATGTATTGCTCCAGTAAAGCAGAATTGGTAAACAGTGAGCAGAGCAGGGTGTATAGTGAACTGGAGCAAAGCAAAATCACACCCCTGAGAAGCTCCAATGGTCATATATTCTTATGATAGAATGTGAATTGTGAAGATGTTTTTGGGGTGGCTGTGAAACCCATGTGTGAATTTAACCTGATGCAGCATTCTCAGCTAGAATTTCCACTTCATGCAAACCTATGAGCAAAGAGACCTTCTCTGATTAGTCTCAGTGGACTGAAGATGCTTGACAGAAGCCCCAAGTATCTATCACTTGTCAGGGACTGTTATTTCCTTGCATTGCTGGTGTGTTGATATTTGCCTGCATTCACTGGTGCATTTCTTCCCACACATATCATAACTTCAGGAAAAATCCTGATAGGACTAGTTCCCAAACTGCTAGGAGAACAATTCTAATACACTTCAGAGCTGTGAGGAGGCAGGGAGTGCTGATAGCCTTTAGTCCAGTTGACTGCATATAGAAGAGCTGTGGAAGTGGGCTTAATGGAAACTGCAAACAGGAAAAAGGAAAGGGAACTGGTAGTTCTTGTTTCTGAGTAGATTAATGGACTGACAAATGGTGTTGCAGGACACAGGATTTGTAGGATTAGTATAGATGTGTGACTCTTGGAGCCTCCAAGTCCCAGAGCTGGATGGACAAAGCTCTGTGCTTTGTCCTTGGTGTGCTCCTCTGCTGAGTTACACAGATCCCAGTGGGGATCTGCTCCCCTCCACCTGTCAGATGGAGATGGGTGACCTGCTCTGCTCCTTTAAAGGACAACAGCCATCTGAGGCAGATCCTGTGGGAAGTGTGTACAAAACTTCAGAAACGTCCGTGTAGGTTAAGTGTGAGCAAAGCAAAATCGAGATCTGCAACCCCAATGGCAGAAAAATGAATTGATGGGCAGTGCTGTACTGAGGATCACCTGTGAGAGTCCTCACAGCCAGCAAACTGCCAGCATAACACTGTGGCAAAAGAGTAAAAATCCTTCATGATATGAGAATATTGTCATGGATACGAGAATTCCTTTAATTTCTTTCTATGCTGCTTTCTTTTCTTTTAATCTTTGGTTCTATTTCTTATTGTTCCTGGAAAACTCCAGGAACTTTGATTTACTTCCTTATTGCAGTTATTACCAGATTGAAAATCTTCCTGTTTCAGCAAGAGGAGCAGATTTTTTTTAGTTTGACAAGTAAAGACTCTGGGTGGATGTACTGCAGGTTGCTGTGCAAGTCTTCCAAAATACTTTTTGACATCTTGCATGAAAAGGATGGTTGCTGATCCTAGGAGTCCCAAACAGGCTGGGATATCCTCTGTGGAATTGATTCAGAGGAAGAAGCACCTCTCTAGGCCCATAGTTTGTTAAGTGGAGGTTTCAGACCTTAGGCTGGGCTGTTTGTCCTTTCTCCCTGACCTACCCTGTGGAAATAATGTGCAGCTATGTGTGCTGGGTTTTGGTAAAGGTAAAGAATGCTTGATGGAATATTTGTTCAGGTGATCAGTCTGAAAGGTCTGATTTTGGGAGCTGACAGGCTATAGGTAACCATTCTTTGGTTTTTGTTGCAATGCTTTTTTCTTTCTGAGATATAATGTGAGGGGCATTAATTGATATTTCATGTTCCTTCCTGCAGCTGATCGCGAGTTCATAGAATCGAGGAGGAGAGCGCTGAAGCGATTTATAAACCTGGTGGCTCGACATCCCCCTTTCTCAGAAGATGTGCTCTTGAAACTCTTTCTGTCCTTCAGTGGCTCAGTGAGTGTTTGTCAGCAATAGTCCTGAGCTTGCATGTCTTGCTGTAACTGCCTTGCTGGGCACAGCGTTCAGAATTGTTGTTAACCTACATGGGTTTGCTCCCTGGGATGAAGAGAATTTTCTCTCAGTAGGTGTTTCCACAGTGGAAAGTGGAAGGTAATTTCACTCAATGCCAGGAGTATAACATTTTGAAAATTATAACTGTTCTTAGGGGAACAGAGATTATGTTTTCCTTAAATTAAACCTAACCTGGTAAAGCTGTATCTGCTGAGTTGTGCCTTGCTGCTGCAATATATCTGAGACCTGCATGAACTGCCTGTGTTTTCTCATAGTTCTTTCTTGCTCATTTGGTTCTATATTTTCTGCAGGATGTACAGAATAAGCTAAGGGAGTTGGTCCAGGGAGTAGGAGATGAATTTGTGACTTGCAGATTAGCTACCCAGGCCAAGGTATGTATATGAATTTCTTGCAACATGTTATTCTGGTTTATATGGCTTTATTCTCAAAGTGCTTCAGTTATGGCATTTATGCAGTGATGGAGGCCTTAGGTAGGAGAATTGTAATTTTATTGAAAAGATCAAATAAACTTTTGACTCTTAAGGGCCTGATATTTCTAGCTAAATTCTGTCTCATGAATATGATATAGATTAAACAATGAATCCTGCTCAGAACATGTTTCTCTGTAATTACTTGTACTTGCATAACAAACAAATGCACAAATTGCACAATTTAAAAGTTAATCTCTAGATTGATGTCTTTCCCTTGTGCTCATGCCCTCATTCTGTCTGTTGTGCTCTTCCTGTGAGAGAGCAATTTGTACTGTTATGGAAAAGTTAGTTACAAGTTCTCCATATATCTGTATATCCCAGTGATTAAGTACATATCCACTGTGTTCATTGAGCAATTTCAAAGCTAGTTGTTCAGGTTCCTGCAATTCTTGCAGGAGGTTTTGCAACTAGAGCTTAATTTAGGCTTTTATCAGTGATAAATTGGTTAAAAAAAAGCTGAACTTTCAGTTCATGCTTGACTTTACTGGCTGGGAGTTACCAGTAGGATCAGATCAGAACTTGTGAGCTTGAAACCTCACAAACCCTCTTCTAACTAGTAGTAGAATGGCAGATTTTGCCAACTCTGTCTACACTGGATATTTGAACCTCTTTCTGCCTCTGAAAATTAGGGCTATTTGTGAGACATGTGACTTGGACACCTAAATGGGAAACTGATCTCTGCAGAGCTGTTAGAGCACAGTGGGAGACAGTGAGCACAGGAGGGAAGCCTGTCCCTCCCCGCAGACTGTGGCGTGCCTCTGATTTATCCACCAGTAATCCCTCTGTACTCCTTCAGGACTTCCTCCCAGCTGACATTCAGGCCCAGTTTGCTGCCAGCAGGGAGCTGATCAGGAATATTTATAACAGCTTTTACAAGCTGCGGGACCGTGCGGAGAGAATCGCTGCCCGGGCCATCGATAACGCCTCCGACCTCCTCATATTTGGGAAGGAGCTGAGGTAGGTTTGGAGGAACAGGGTTTGCTGATGTGAACATTTCCTCTGCTGGTTTAGAACTCAAAAGTGTTGTAAGGTTTATCTGCAAATGGTCTGGTAAAAATGGGGATTTCAGTGCATGCTGTAGGACATAATCAATTTTCCCTCTATAAAAGAAGGAGATGCACACTTTCCACTAAGGCTGTGTCCCCTAGAGTGTGAGGACAGAAAACAGAAATACCTTCACATTCAGGTACTTGTGTTATTGTCTCTCTCCCCAGTATGTACACAGTTAGCTCTGCATTTGTGATGGGACAGTAGCAGCTCAGCACTGTGAGCTATTTAGACAGATTTGGAACTGCTCTCTCCAAATAACTTGATCTTCTCAGTGGAATTTGTCTCCCAGATGTGACCATTGCTTATCTCCTTCCAGTGCTTTGGGTTCAGACACTACCCCACTTCCTTCCTGGGCTGCTTTGAATAACAACACATGGGGGACTCTGAAACAAGCCTTGAAGGGTCTGTCTGTTGAATTTGCACTTCTGGCAGATAAAGCTGTGCAGCAGGTGAGTCCTTTACTTTTGGGTTTTTTTTTTGTTTTTTTTTTTTTTTTTTTTTTTTGTTTTTTTTTTTTTTGTTTTTTTTCATTAAATTAGAGATGAATATCTTTATATTTACAATGAGAACTGTGAAGGAAATTTTTTGCTCTCTAAAATACTTTGGCTAGGCCTGTGTTTAAAACATCCAAAAGCAATAGCTGGTTGTTTTTCTTTCCAGCTATATACTGTCAAATTTGCTGAAATCTTCAGACATCTTTTATATAAAAAGGACTGATAGCTTTCAGTACTAATGGAATAACTTAACACCCCTTGAAATGAGTTGTTTCTATATGTACTGATTCAGAGCACTGACTCATTTCAATTAGAATTACGCATAAAGAAACTTTTATGTGCAGAGTTTAAATATTTTTGCAATGTTTATCTGACTTCCTGTACTTCAACTTTTAAATTTTCTTTGGTTTTTTTGTTTGTGGTTTTTTGTTTTTTTTGTTTTTTTTTTTTTTTTAATGCTAGGATACTTTTGATAATGCCTTCTTTTAAATTGAATTTCTTTGGTACATTAGTCTGAGAAGAGTATCTGTGATATCTGTGCTGACATTTTCTATATGATCAAAGCTGTCTTTTGTGATCATTCTCTGCAGCCCAGTCTTCCCCTGAAGAATCACAGCTTTGTTATTTATTGCTGCATTCATACACCTGGCAGCTTCTAACACCAGGCTGAGTTAATATCCCAGGCTTTACCAGCACGTTCATTTCAGTAAAATCTGAGCTTCTGAGGAATGAGGATGAGACACCTGCTCAGTCAGCCTTAACTTTGTGCCCTGGTTTTGACAGTAGCTGATGGAAATTTTCTGCATGCACTCCATTGCATTCCTGCATTTATGATGGCTCTTTGGATTCATGGAGCACTCAGGGGGAGCAGCTTAGCAGGCTGTGATAGCAGTGGGAAGGTTCTGGCCCTCAATAAGGCAGGGAAATGAGCTCCTCTGTCTGCCTTGTCTGTGGGTGATCGAGGGCAGGTGTCTGTGCTGCCCTTCACTGACCCACCTGCCTCGTATTGCTGGGCCATGCAGATAAGTGACAGCTGCAGTCCCTGGTATCCTCAGCTGCAGTGCCAGTGCTGTCTAGGCTTGAGATCTCTGACAAGAGAAGCCTGAATGGCTCTGGGCTCATCTTCATGCTCTAGTTTTCCTTGCTAGGACCTGATGTTTTTATGCTATTGTCCCCCCTCCCCCAGGGACACAGGGCTCCTCTAGACTTCATATTATAATTTTGTTTTCCAAGATTCTTCATTGTGTGTTCCTGTTTGCAATCTCTTATATTTAATCTTGTTGCATGTCTGACAACTTTTTCTTAATCTGGCTAACTCCTGTATGCAGCTATGTCCATCACTGATTGTCCCTTTGGCATTCACATATTTAGATAAAATGCTTTTATATACTATGTCTATACCATCACAATGCAACAAAATATTTGCTGTTGGTAAACAGTAGTTTTTACACTTACATTCAACAAGCTAGTATTAATTATATCCTGATTAGTGCATTTAATTTGCAGGTTTCACAGGCCTCTGTTTTGACTGTGGTATAGACTGTGTTTGTCTGTCAAGAAGTTTTGGATTCTAATTCTGTGTTAGGAAGTTATTTAGAGAAAGGAATAGATTCAGGCCCCCCTTCATCAGGATCAGAGCAAAAAAATATCTTGGCTGCTTAAAGTGGCCTTATCAATTGATTTTGTAATGGCAAGCATGCTTGTATTGCTATAATGAGTCTGAATAGTGTGCTGACATTTTGGCATATAGACCTATAAATTTTTATGAATTCAGAAATTAAAAAGTTTCTTGAACATTCCCACTATAAGGCCTTGATTCTTAGGTGTTTGTACACGTAGGACAATTAGATAGTTTTGTGCTGCCATTCAGAGGCACCTTGCAAGACAGGCTTGTGGCAAAGCAGCCTAATAGTCTCCCAGTCGGTCAAGGGAGGTGATCCTGCACTTCTGCTCAGCATTGGTGAGACACAGCTGGAGTCATGGGTCCAGTTCTGGGCTCCCCCAGGACAAAAGAGATACTGACAAACTGGCGAGAGTCCAGTGAAGTACCATGAAGACAATTAAGGACTTGGAGTAACTGTATCAGTAGATGTCTAAGTAGAGGCTGAGAGAGATGGGACTTTTCAACGTGGAGAAGAGAAGTTTCAGGGAGTTCTTATCAATGTGCATAAATACCCAACAGGAGCAGAAGAGAAGATGGAGCCAGGCTTTTCTCAATGGTGTGCAGTGACAGGACAAGAGACAGCAGGCACAACCTGAAACACAGGAAATTTTGCTTAAACTTATAAAAAAAGATATGTTTTTTAATGTGAGAGTGATCAAACAGTGCCACAGGTTATTCAGAGAAGCTGTTCAGTCTCCATCCTTGAAGATACCGAGGTGATGGGACATGATCCAGGAAAACCTGCTCTTCATGACTAAGCAGGGGCATTGGTCTCTGGAGGCCCCTGCTAATGTCAGTGGTTTTGTGACTCATTAAGCTGAGAAAACTTAAACCATTGGCTTGGAAATGTCAGGACTGTGGGTTTGTGGGGAGAGAGGGAGTGTGTGTGGATTTCATTTTGGTGTGTTGGGTTTTTTTCTGTGTATATGTCATTACAGTGCTGGTATTTGTTTCCAAGAAAGAGACTGGGGTGAATATGTTACTCTTTCAAAAAATGCAATCTTGCATACTTTGTAATTATTTATGTAATTTATTAAGAAAATGCTTTTTTGTGTGAAGGAAGTTTTTCAAAGACCCTACAGAAACCTCCTGAAATCAGGAGAAGCTTGAAGCCTTGACATTTGTGCCCTGATCTTTTAGTTGCAAAGTCTCGCTTTCTGTCTTTAATAAACAAATGATGTGGTCAGTCCTGAGTTAAATCAAAACCAAATGAATGTTCACTTTTTTTTTTTCTGATGAATATAAATTTAAAGCACAAACAACCGTATAGGGAAGGAATAGGGAAATAACTTTATCAGGATGTAAAATGAGCCATTTAGATGGCAAGGTATGCCAGAATGATGTAGTGTCTGTGATTGAAAGAGGTAATTTGAAGCTAAGCTTGAATATATAAAAAGGTGGCACTTTTATAGCATTCTGGAAAATTGGGTCCTGATTTTCCAACTAGGCAGTAAAAGTAATAGATGTTTTTGATTAATTTGGCA
The DNA here is from genome assembly GCA_026413545.1 of Cichladusa arquata. Classification (NCBI taxonomy): domain Eukaryota; kingdom Metazoa; phylum Chordata; class Aves; order Passeriformes; family Muscicapidae; genus Cichladusa; species Cichladusa arquata. The sequence goes on along the minus strand of JAOTQP010001546.1, from coordinate 47,255,283 downwards.
ATAATTTCTCTGTACCTCTGTTCCATCTTATGGTATGAAGATACTGCTGTCTAGTGTTACTAGATTAGATGATGTTGTGAAGACAAATGCATTAATATTTGTAAGTTGCTTAGCTATTTTATCAAGAACCCAGGAGTAAATTACTAATTTTGTATTCAGCACAACACTTGTGAAGTAAATCAGACAGCAGAGACCATATGCTGAATGGATAAGATAGAAGGAGATATGTAATAACCCCTTCTGAAGTAATCAAAGTGTATATAACTTCTGCATGCAAGTAAGGTTTGAGGTGATACTAAATTTAATGTTATCTTACTTGTAAGTGAAAGACCCAGCTAAACTTATGTGTGTATTATATACAGTTTAACTATTCGGAAAAATTTTTTGCCGTGTCTCATTTAAAGACAAAATGTGTCATGTTTTTTCCATGTTTGAAGGAAAAGTTTTTAAGAATATGTTTCTGCATTGAACTTCTGAACCTTAAAATCGTCCTTTTCCATGTAAGCTGGGTTTCTTGTTTTAGTATCTTTTTGAACAGCATTTGCCCTGCAGGCTTAACAACACTTACTTATCTGTTCTCAAGTTGCTTTTTAGGTTTGGACATACTTTTTTTCATGTTGGGCATGCTGAGCCTGAAGTGACATTGCTTAAAAAGAATGACAGCTCCCAATCATTGAATTAGTGCATGTGATTGTCTGTTTGTGTCTCGATAATGTGTATGTCAGAACATTTTAAGCAAAACAAAAAAAAAAACAAAAAACCCAAAGCAAAACAAAAATAGAATGAAAAATATATTTAATTACTGTGATACAAAACCTTGGTTTTATTTTACAGTCTTTGTGTTTCACACTGAGTAATACGCCTTCCTGCTGTGTGCTCATGTCTTTTTTTCTGTGTATATCACATTAATAAATCACTTTCAGAACTTTGCAGAGCTAACTGTCTGTTCTTTTGTAGTAATATAAGCTGTTTTGACACATAAAATCACTTGGAAGGCAAGGCAAGCTTTTGTAAGGGAAGAATTCTTTATATGATCTTTAGTGTTAATGTTTTTTTTCGAGATCTGAAGTGTATTTGAAATATAACTCTCCGATGTCTTTGTATTATTTAATAGACTTGAGTTGGAACAAAGTAAAATGAAACTGTATTAAATTGTCTTTTCTTTCTAATTTCAGTGGCCGAACTGGAAAAATTCGAGTGCAGTCCCTGAAAATTGGCTTGATGTCTCTTTCTAAGGGCCTTCTGGAAGAGAAGTACAGATGTAAGGAACAATTTCTTTTACAAAATACTCTGTATAATTAAGTCATGTACAATGACAAAGTACCTAGCAAAATTTGTGATAAAACATTTCTCATGCCTGTTGCAAAGCAGTTTTCTTTTGAGTAAGTAAAAGAGAATTATTTTCATTATCACCAGTGACAATGGTTAAAGTAGGATTTATATCTTGACTGGAAAGTATCGCTGTCCATTCTGAATTACCAGAAGTCACAGTACTGCAGTCCCCAGAAGAAAAGGAGAATATAGCTGTGTGGAAGATAGAGAAGTATTATATTTGATTCTGTTGTCTTTTGTATGTGTATATTTTTTGTTTAGGGAAAAACCAAGCATATTAGTGCTGATTACATCAGATTGATATGGCTGATAAAGCAAGGAAATACATCAAAATCTTGCAATTGTGTTTAGTGGTCTACAAGAGAGACTATCTCAACTCTGGAAATGGTTTTCCGGTAGATGTGCCTTCTGCCAGAATTGCACAATGAAAGTTTAAATTATATTGAATTTGGTAATCTCACAAGCTTGAGAAATACCAAGTAATATAAAAAATACTGCACAAAAGTAAATGCAGGACCAGAAGCGAATTGAGTAACTTTGTGGAAAAAAAAGCCCTGACAAATACAGGAAAAAAAAGATGAAGCACTGTATTAGAGCATTCTAGATGATAGGCATTTATATATTATGCACATAATCTTAAATTTACTGTTCTTTACAGTAGTTCCTTGACTCATTTTGGAAACACATGAAAAAAATTACAGAGAGACTGAATTTGCTCCATGTACCTTTGGAGCTCTGCAAAATTTTCTGCTTTCCTTAAGAGCATTTGTAGGCGATCTTGTAAACTTAGTTATTAACATTGAGTAAAAATAGAGGTGTTTTGTGCACTGGGACATATTTTGACATCTGAATGACATACTGAGACTTTGTTTAGTTTCCTTCTGTCATTTGACCTATGTATGAAGTATATGTGAAGTATTCCACAACTGAAAAAGAGCTTGATGGACATACCTTTGTTCCATAATGACAATTCAGAAGGTAATCTGCTGTTCTGTGTGAAATCAAAAGCTTTCATAAAGTGTAGGAGTTAGGCTGTGGATGATAAACTGGTAACTGTAGGAAAAGATGTTTTTTAAAAAACTCTGAAACCTGAGAATGCTCCCATTAAATTGCTGTTGATAATACATTAGTATATAGTTGCCAAATACAGGCACTGAAGCAGAATAAGGAAATTACTAGGTCAGCTTCATATTTGTTGTTGCTTTGTATTAAGTAGTAAAATTAAAATGGCAGCTGATGGTGGCTACAGCTTCTGCATCATTTATGTCAAAAAGGTGGACTTTTACTCTGAAAGGTACTGTGAGAAATCCCAAAAAAATAAGTAGACAACAAGTCTCAGAAGACTTTTGTACCAAGTGATCATAACTTTAACTTGAAGTACAGGTTTCAACCTGAAATTAAAGTAGTTGCTCGCATTCTTGAAGCAGAGCATTAAGAGTCAAATAATGCATCCTTTTTGTTGTAGCTCCTGCTCTGATCAATGTGCCAGGCTTTGATATCTTTGTTAGCTTTATTGTCCTTATGAACATTAAAATTGTCACAGAAGAATTCTTCAATCCAAAAGAAATTTTGCTAACAAAGGAAGTGTGTGTCAAATACTGTTCTTGGCTTGCAGTGGCTTTGAAGTCAGCATTTTGGGGTCCTCTGGCATGAGCTGTCACAGACTCACCTTTATACCAACTCTTTTTGTTCTTTTGTTTTTGTCATACCCTACTAATCATCTCTTGTTGAGAGAAATTTTGTCATACCTTCTGAGTTTTCAGTCCTCGAGTGAAAATTGTAGTGGAATTTCTGAGTATTTTCAAGAAAGTCAGTCACTTGGAAAAAGAACAGGACCCCCAAACATGGATGCTTAATACTAATTATCCACCTTTTGAAACTTCCCTTTCTCAGACCAGCTCCTGGCATTGGCTTCTCCTTTTGGCTGTTTCTTCCAGGCATTTCTGAGTCATTGGCATTGGCAGTCGCAGGCTGCTGTGAGAGTGACAGTCATCAGCTGGTTGTGGCTAGAGCCCTCAGCAGAGCACAGGATGTGCCTTAAATGCACTAGTCTTGGAGAGGCAAACTCTTCTTACAGTAGTTGGTGGTAAAATGAGCAAATTTTCTTCTTTTAAAAACTTTTGGATGAACTCTTAATTCTTTTGTAAAGCTCTTGACTGCAATGTTTGCTGCTCGTCTTCATCCTTCCTCTAGACTGTATATTCATTTCCAGTATAGTATAGGTAGGACCTTTTCACTTGACACATTTTTAAAAAATGTTCTGACAGAGAAATTTTTGTGAATTTTTTTTTAAATTTAATTAAGCTTCTTTTTAAGATTCTAGTTCAGGGTTGACATGAGAATGGATCTTTAATTAAAAATCTCAATTACTTTAGAGGAAACATGGAAGCCTCAATTAAAGAATGAGTATTCTTGAAAATGTTTAAGGCATGCTTAGCTTCAAGCACATGCCTGACTGCTCCCAAGAATAAAAATGGACCTCCAAAAGCAATTCAGTAATTATGAGCTGCTTACATCTATGCCTTAGGGCAAGGAGTCTCAAGCTTCTTTCTGCTTTCTCATCTGACAAGTAGGGTCACTTGTGAGCTACATAAAAATGCATTTGTTTGTACTTCACTCTGCACTTGTTTCTAACACCCAAAGCCCAAACTGGCAGCAGAAACAGAAAAAAAACCCATGTGGAGTTTTTTTACAGTGTGTAGCTTTTGGGTCATATAATTTAATGTGTAAAATCTTTGATTTAAGGTGAAAAAGAAGGGCTACTTAATAAATCTCATCTTCTAAGCAGTTCAGTTTTCAAGTGATGTACAACATCCTTGGAATACTGTGGGGTTTTTTTACTGTTTTATTTTGTCTATTTTCAAACTATTTGGAACTGACATAAAGAAGAATAAATTAGAATGTGTGTTCTGTTCATGACAATGTAACATAAAATGTGGGTTGTAGACATCTTTCTACTAACTGTCTTATTGTCCTTTTAATAGGAATTCAATAAACTTTTCAATATTTTCAAGTATCCCTTTCTTTATCAACCATTAAGTATATTTTTTCAGGTTGTCCAACTAAATTGCAGTTTGAGTCCCACTGGCTGTAATCCTCAAAATACTAGTGTGAGGCTGAATTTATTTAAATGATTTCTCTTTTCCTGGTTTCTGGTTTTTTTTTTGTACGACTCAGGTCTGAGTAATCTTTTCTCTGCTTCCTCAGTCATTCTTCTTGTCCTTTGGTAGAGTCTCTTATCAGTTTAACCTTTATATCAATGTATTTTATGTTGGAACTCCTTTAGTGTGTATCTACATGTGGACAAACTCCATTTAAAAGAGGTTGTGGCTTTTGAGATTGCTGGTGGGTGGTGTATGGAGTCCCCTTTCCCACTGGTGGTGAGTAGGGTGCCTGGGTGCTCCCTGTCAGAGCTAAAACAGCCTCTCTTCCATCTCCCACTTGAGAGATGCTCTTGCCATGCCTTCTTTGCCAGGGAAGAGCTCAAGGGTTATTTGGAGCAGGTAGCCCAGATAACAACAGCATTCTCCCTTTCCATGCCTTCAGTTTAGGAGCTTCTCCTCCTGTGTGCCACACTGAAGGCATGGAGGGGTTTGGGAAAAGAGGATACCATCCATGAACTCCTTGCACTTGGACAGTCTTTGGCTGGGGCACAGCTGCCAGTGTTAAGAGACAAATAATTTGAAGGAGTTAGAGCTCTTTAAAGGTGTTTGCTGGTTTCCTCTTAGCTAATCACTATTCCCTCTCCTGTCACGTCGTTTTCCTCTATTTACCAGATCCACAAACAACTGAAATTTTAGGACTTAGGAAATTACTGCATCTGCCTCCCAGCTCCAGCAGCTAATGAATTGTTCTTCTTTTATGGCCTGCTTCCACTGCAGACTAATGCAAACAGAAATAATAAGACAATTTCTTTTTTTTCATTTTTTTAATATTATCAGATTTTTTTAAAAAAATGACTCTTAGAAATTGAAAACCTGTCCCATTCACAGCTGAAGAAGATAACCAGGATCTGGGGTTGCCAAGAGGAGGCTGAAGCTATGCAGTATTAATTCTGTCCCCTCTATTGTCGTGTTGTTTTTTTTTCTCAACACTGAGTGGACAAGATGCTGTAGGTGCTGTTTGACTAGGCAAGAAAGGGTGAGAAAAATAAATAAAATCTAATAATTAGTTCAGTCTTCTGGATTTTTATTTTGTGAAGATCGTTTATTCTGCTGCCGCCTCCTTTGAGAGGAAAAGTGTGCCCAATTGTCTGAAACACACTGACAAAGCTTGCCAGTTGCTCCAAATGAAGGGCAAAACAATTTACACCACGTAATAAGAGTTACTCATGAATGTTTCTGAACAAAGGCTGTCTTTTTCTCAGGCAGAAGTGCAGTCAGACTGAATTTTCAAATTTTGTTTCTTTCTAATTTATTAGTGGTCGTTCTGATGGGAACATAATGGATTCTTTTAAGATTACTTGGAGCTTTAATCCAAGCCAGCCACTGAGTGCAAAAGGAGATTGTAAAAACCAGCTGGAATGAACATAAGAATTTGATTCCACTTCTTCTGTAATTTGTACAAATCACAGAGTTAAAAAATACGATAAACTCAGCATTTAAGATGCTTTCAGAAAAGATTCATCTTGTGACTAAATGTTAACATACACAGCTACAGAGTTCATAAATCAAAATTATTGGCAGAAACATTAACGTTTTTAGCTGAGCATTTTAACAATTAAAATTGTCCAATCAAGGAAATGTGCTAAGAAAGCACTTGAGAAATAACTGTATTGCTGACAGGCCTATTAACTCAGTGCTTTGCTGTGAGTGTAGGTACAAGAAGTACCTTCCTTCCCAGTGCCTGTATCTGGAAGAATTTTCTTGATCCCTTTCAGCATCATTTTTTTTCACTTGTTACAGTCATCCTGGTTCATCCATTTATACTGCAGGGTTTGACACCTACCTTAGGAAAATGGAATCAGTGAAGAAAAAGTACATGGAAGCAGACACAGTTATCCTGGAAGAAAATGTGATTATTGTTAAGCTCAAGTTGTCTTTCTGGCTGCTGTTCTTGCTTTAAGCTGTTTCACATGGCCACTTGTGACTTGTGGTAACATCCAGTCTCAGTTCAGAATGATTGTGCTTCTGTCCTCAACCAATTGAAGCATGACATATTTTTGGCATAAGATGTGGATATCTGAAATATTACTTCATTCTTCATGGAATCATAGAATAGTTTGGTTTGGAAGGGGCTTTAAAAGATCATCTAGACCAACTGCCTCGCAATTAGCAGAGTCGTCTTCTGCTGGATCAAGTTGCTGCAAGCCCTGTCCAATCTGGCCTTTAATGTTTTCAGGGATAGAACATCTACCACCTCTCTGGGCAACTTGTTCTAGTGTTTTGCTACCCTCATTGTAAAGAATTTCTTAATAACTAGTCTAAATCTGCCTCCTTTTAGTTTAAAACCATTACTACTTGTCCTATTGCAACAGGCCCTGCTAAAAGCTTTGTTCCTAGCCTTCTTATAAGTTCCCTTTGAGTACTGAAAAGCCACAGTAAGGTGTCCCTGAAGACGTCAGGCTGAACAACCCCATCTTTCTCAGCCTTTCTTCAGAGTGATGGAACATCTCTCCTATGATGAGCTTTTTTGCCTTCCTCTGGATCTGCTCTTATAGCTCCATGTCTTTCCTGTGCTGGAGACCTCAGAGCTGGACTCAGTACTCCAGGTGGGATCTCACAAGATTAGAGTGTGCAGAATCCCCCCATCAGTCTGCTGGCCATACTGCTTCTGATGCAGCCCAGGACACAGCTGACTTTCTGGGCTGTCCAGCTTTTTATCTGCCAGCACCCTCAAGTCCTTCTCCCCAGGGCTGCCCTCAGTCCTTCATCCCCAACCTGAACTGATTCTGGGGGTGCAAGCACCTTGCACTTGGCCTTGTTGAACCCCATGAGGTTCACAGGAGCACTCTTTCCATGCTTGTTCAGGTGTGGATAGCATCCCATCCTCCAGGTGTGTCAGCCACATCACTTGGCTTAGTGTCACTTGCAGACCTGCTGAGAGTACACTTGATCCCTTCATCTGTTTTATTAATGAAGATATCAAAACACTGGTCCCAGTAGGGACCCTTGAGGGACATCACTTGTCATTGCTGTCCATTGGGACTCTAAGCTGTTGACCACTAGGCTCTTGTTGGCCACATCCAACCAATTCCTTATCCATCTAACAGTCTCTTTGAATTTGGAGAGAAGGATGTTGTGAAGGTCTGTGTCAAAAGCCTTACAGAAGTCCAGAGAGATGACATCTATAGTCATGCCCCTGTCCACTAATGTAGGCACTCTACCATAGGAGATCATTAGATTTGTCAGGCAGGAATTTTTGCTGGTGAAGCTGTACTGCCTCAAATCAGCTTCCTGTCCACCACGTGCCATAAGAAGCCATATAGTTTCATTTATTTTGGCCTTATTTTTCTCATTTATATGGTTACAAATCAAGATTAGATGAAGATAAACTCTTGTAAATGGGACAGTGGCTGTTTGTAACCATGACAATAATACAGAAATTAAAGCTTGAGCTGTAGCATTACCGAATGAAAGGAGGTTTACATGGAAATGGAACGAGATGGTGTCTTTTGTTGTGTTGCAGACCTCTTCAAGGAGGTGGCAGGCCCTACAGAAATGTGTGACCAGAGGCAGCTGGGCCTCCTGCTTCACGATGCTATCCAGATCCCACGACAGCTTGGGGAAGTGGCAGCCTTTGGTGGCAGCAACATTGAACCCAGTGTGCGCAGCTGCTTCCAACAGGTGAGATAAAGACCTTCATGTGAAGAACAAAACAAAACCAAGCTCCCTCTTAAGTTTACAGATTCACTTATACATGCTGATGTAAAAAGAAGAGAGGAATGTAAAAACATCCACTGAGTTTTGAAGAGAAATGAATATGTTCCTGCAACTAAGTATGGGAAATTCATGTGAAAATGCAGCTGTAAAAGATGGTTTATGATTTACGAGAGGATCAAACAGATTATATTTAGCCTGAAGAATATATAAATCTTCATGATTCTGACAGTGTTTGCTGTTCTAAAAGCTGTTAAAAAATCTTGTAGCAGCCAATTATCCTGCTTTGCATTGTTCAAAGCAACCTGATGCTGTGAAAACAACATGCTTTTTCCAGCTGGAATGAGGCATGATCTCAACAGAACAAGAAAATGAGGTTGATAGTAATTTTTGACCTTGTGCACCAGGAAATTATTTAGCATTATGTTACTGACAAAAGACTTTGCAGTTGCATGAAACTTCAAGTGTCGTTGTTTTTATACTGTGAGGCTTTATGCAGCAGATCAGAACATGGAATAAAGCTCTTGCAGCCTGCTGTGCAGCTCCACACTACATGCAGGGGGTTAATGAGGCTGCAAGGAGTGTCTGTCTGTTTAAAGAAGATGCAAATTAAAAACAGGATGTTGTAATGAAACACTGCTAACTCTGACTTTTTCAAGGATGCCTAAGGTTCCAACTGTTAGCTATTGATAGCTATACTGCTTCAGTGCACTGTTTTTGTGAAAGCAGCTGATTTGAGCATTATCAGAAATTGTATGGATTAAAAATACACCATAGCTTATATAAAATTACTGACTTGGGTATTTCTGATTTTATTGAATTGAACAATAAAGATTTTAGTGAACTTTCAGAGGATTTTATTTTGCCATTTTTTCATAGAGATTTCTACATTTTTGTTCATTAAAAATGCAGTTGTTCTAGCTTTTTTTTCAGAACTATTAGATTAATTTCTGGATTCAGGCAATTAGGATTGGAAGCAGGATTGGAAGAGTGTGCACGTCATGAATAATTCGGTAGATACTTAGAGAAGTTGGTTTGACCAATTAACCACGTAAAGCTTCCCCTGATGTTTTAAAATTGCTGCTTCAGACAATAAAGGATGGTGCTTGACATATCTATCACTGGCCTTGAGTGGTTTGAGTCATGCTGAAACAAATTATTCATTTAGTATTTGCAGATTTCCTTTGTGACAGAGGCATGACCTTTATGTCCCTCAAGGATCTACCCCATCTCCCATGCTATTCAATTATGGGTGGGGGGTCTACCAAGATAGTGTTTAAATACTTGATGTGTTACTACAGTTATACTGATAATGAGGTTGCATCCCACATCTCACATGAGTAGTTCAAGTTCAGTCCCTTGTTATTAGGAGAGCATAGAGAAAATGTGCAGCTGCATGTCAGTTATCTCAGCCCAATGAAAACAAGTATTTTGTTGGTGAGGAGGAAACACTCTCTTTTTTTGTGCTTCTCCCTCTTTCTTCCAAAACATGACTAGGTTAAGAAGCCTAGCATTGCTTTCCATCATGTGTTGCCATTTAAGAATAACTTTCATTTTAAGCTTTATTTTATTGCTTCCATTGAGCTCAGAAATGTGACCTGTGTTGTTATTGCTGACAAAGTTGATGAATACAATACCTTTATAGCTAGGCTCCTTCAGGGCTTACAGCTTAAAGAAAACGTGGAAGCGTGTTTGCTTACTTCTTAAAACAATCATGTTAATACCTTAGCTCTGCTGTATTCTAGCAGTGACTGGCTATAATTGGGTAGAGCCCTTTCTCATTCTTTGCCTGTTTGTTTATTGTGTGTGTGTGTGTTGTGTTTAATGTGCTAACTGGAAAGAACACAGTGGGCTTAGAAAACAATAAAAAATTGACAAATCTTGGGGCAAACACTGACTTTAGTGTTTTGCAATCAATCTTAATTCAGAAGACAGCCACGTCTTCAGTATGTCTGAACTGCAGTGTGCTTCCCTTTCATGCTCATACTTACTTTTCAAGTCCTTTGAGTTGAGAGCTTTACTATACAGTCTGTTACTTCTTTACTGTGTCCTCCATCTTTGTTACCATCTACTTTATCACAGCTGTTTTGTCTTCTAAAGTCTTACTGACTTAACTTGTTTTCTTTATTTTCATTTTCATTGAGGCTATTTCTTGTATCCTGTGAATGCTTTTGGATTAAACTGTCATGGAAGGAATTCATGCGGGTTGTTGGGGTCCTTTTTCCACAGAATTCTAAGGAAAATCTACTTGTGGGTGTCTGTTGTTTTGTTTTGGTTGTTGTATTTTTTTTTAATTTGGATGTGGATTTTTTTTCTCCACAGAACCACAATAAGCCAGAAATAACTGTAAAGCAATTTATAGATTGGATGCGCTTAGAACCACAGTCTATGGTGTGGTTACCAGTTCTACACCGTGTGGCAGCTGCAGAAACAGCAAAACATCAGGCCAAATGCAACATCTGTAAAGAGTGTCCAATTGTTGGATTTAGGTAAGAGGAGAGATATTAGGTGCAATGTTTCTCTGAAAATATCCAGAGGTTTGTGTCTTCCAACAAGTGAAGTTCTTTCTTTCTGTTTTCCCACTGTTTTCCTTCTTCAAGATGGGATCTGCCACCCGTGGTGAGGCCACAGTGTGGCCTGAGCCAGTGCAGTTCTGGCTTATGCAGTGCCACTGTTAGACACACAGTGGTCCTGCAGCTGACAGAGGTGCTGTCATCAGATGTTCTTGGGTTGATGGATCCAAGAGATAGCAAATGAAGTATAAATGCATCCCGTGTGTTCTGTAAGCACAAGATCAAGAGGAGGTGATCAGTAAGAAAAAATGTGGACTGTCTGCCTGCTCTCCTGCATAAGGATTGGGAAACTAACTTATGCCAGGCAGTATAAAACACCCTTCAACATTAATCTTTCCTTGCTTAAAACAAATACTGATACGTTGATGAGATGAGACTTGCAAAGTTCCTGTCTTTGTCCCTGAACATAATCTATCATGTCTTTTCAAAGAAAGGTGTGAATTCTAAAAGAAAAGGTTACATGGGGCACATTCTCCATGTAATTCTCCTAAACTGTAGTTGGTTCCCTTAGCAAGTATTGCTATGACTAACATGCATTTGTGAATTGATTGCTCCAGTGTATAAAGTGATGCAACCCCCACCTCCAAAATCTGCAGTAAAGGCTACAGCTAAAGTTAAGCATAACTGGCTTTTTCCTCTGCTGTGGTCATGGAGTCTAATGTATTATCCAGGAAAAATACAAAGCAGTCTATCATGTAAGTGCTTCTAAGATTTTTCTTTAGGTATCTAGGCAGATGAGTAATTTTTATTCATCATGCTTTCTCTTCTCCATCTTTCCATTATTTTAGAGGATAATAATATGAATCCTGAGGTCAGATTCATCTTGCCTAGTTTTAGGAATGCTGGCTTTAGCCGATCTTACAGGACTGAGCTAGAAAACCTCTTTTTCTTTTATTTTTATAAGTATGTATTTGCAAAAGTAATAAATCTGATCAAACTTTGTTGTGTGTCTTAAGAGGAGATGAAATTCTGTAAGTGTTCTTTTCTTTCTTATTGTTGGAGGAAGCATAAGGTGACAAAGCTCTAGCTCAGCTAAGTTATGGTTATTGAAGTTGTGTTATGTGTAGAAGGGCAGAGAGATATAAAAGAAGAAAAAGATCAATTTAGAATGGGTCATTCTAAATAATTTCTACAATTAAGTTAGAGATCTGCAACAACAAAAGCATCTAGCGTCTTAGCAGAAGGTAAATGTAGCCATTTAATGCACAGGCTCTGAGAAAAGATCATAAACAAGTTGGAGCAGCATCTTCTAAAGTAAACCTTTACATTTATAGACATATTCTCTTGCAAAACAAAACATAAAACTCAACAGGGGAAAAATGTGGATAGGTACTGAAAACTGCTCTCAGGAAGCAATTTAATTTAAACTTTAACTATTCAGTAGCTATTCAATTTGGTTCAGTTAGTTCATTTTAGTTTCATACAAATGATATAACCTCATCCAGTCAGAACAACCACAGCATAGAAACAGTGGGTGAAATCTGGAATTGAATTGTTGCTTTGGTCTAAATAAATAGATAAATCATGCTCCTGGTGATTACATTTAGTAGAAGTGATACTGTAGAGGTTTGTTACCCTATTTGTACATACGGTCTCTTAAAAAAACCATCAAAATAAATAAATCATTGTGTATTTTTAACTGAGCGTAAAATTATTCTTAAAATTCATGAATTCTCAAGAATTTAGTTTTCTGAAATGTGTATAGAATTTCTGAGCATCAAAATGATTTACAAGCCTTTAACTATTGAGTGTAATAACTAAAATAAACCGGTCTGGTTTATAAAAGTTTTTTTGAGATGACACAGGAATAGTAAATAGAGGAAAACCAAAGCAATGTACTTTAAAGTCATTAAAAACTTTAAATTTAGAAATACTTCCAAGTTTATCAATTAAGCAAATGCCTGTAAGATTTTCTGCATCAAAGCTACTTGGGCAGCAGGTGATTGACAGTGACTCTCTATATTGATATGAAGACAGGAACTTTCAAATACTCAATGAGATGTGTAGTGTAGGAAGGTGGACTAAGAGGGCTGCAGGTTTCCCGTGTCCCCTGCAGCTGCTGCAGTGGCACTGGTGTCCCTGGGCCTGCAGCCATCGTGAATGTTTGCTGTGCCACGTTCTGGTTGTGCACACCCACACATTTCAAAGTTCTCTCTGAGCTAATCCAAACAAACTCACTGTGTCCTTGCTCTGCTGCTGCTGAAAAGCAGATGACACCATTTCAGGGTAATTTGCTTTGTGAGGCTTAATTAGAAGTAAACCTCTAATCACTTTGTTTAATGTCCCCACAGGTACCGGAGCTTAAAACATTTCAACTATGATGTCTGCCAGAGCTGCTTCTTTTCTGGCCGTACAGCAAAGGGGCATAAATTGCATTATCCAATGGTGGAGTATTGTATACCTGTGAGTACCAATTTACTCAGTGTTTCTAATGGATAACAACCCATACTGGAACACTAAATTTTTTTTCATCATCTTTGTTACCTAGCCAGGATTTCTTTTTAATATGTTTAATATGGCTTGTTTTCCTGCCTTTCTCTTTGGAAGGCATCAGGAACTTTTCAGGTTTTGCTGATTTTATATGGAGAGTGTTTGGATTCTATAGAAATTGGTAGCAGTATCCACCTCTGAGACAACTTCACTCCTGATTGGTAAAACAAAGCTTGAATATTAAATGTAACTGCTGTTCTTGTATACTCACATATATACACACATAATAAGGGTAAGAACATGTCAGAGAAAAAAGACTTGGTTTGCTGTTGCTATACCATGGCAAAGAGTATTTAATATTTTGGTAATGCACATTAATATTTTTAGGGGAGTGTGATCTTTGTTTTTGGGTCCAGCATTTCCTTGCTTCATGAAAATGTAGTTAGAAATAGGTCATGTTTCATTCTGTTGTTTAATTGCTATTTACTGGGATATATAAAAGTGAATGTGTAGCTGGAAAAAAATCAACAGAATTGATAGTTTCTAACCAGAAATGGTGGGAGATGTTTACCAAAAGTACCTGACAAAGATTAATGTTACAACACTGTGTTTTCCTAATAATGTTTCAAACACAATTTTTAAAGGAGATTTCTAGGAGTCTTTTTTAACTGAAGGAATGGCTGGATTGCTACATGCAAATACCACTCACACTTTCTTTATCAGAGAATTGTTTACATTCAAGAATTTCAATTCAGTCAGAAATAAATTAATAGGATAATTGGTGTGTGCTGTATACAACAGTGGTGAAAGGTCTGCACGCTCAGAAAGATTCAGACCAGAATGTAACTAGATCTGATTCAACAGAGTCAATTTTCAATAGTGTCACAAGATTCTGTGGGTTCTTAGAGTAGCAAAAATTCATTATTTGACTCTCTTGCTGTAGTTGTTGGACTTATTACTTGTGTTTTCCCTCTCTTTTTTATCTGGCATGTCTTCTGTAATGGAATTCAAATTCTACTAAGTGGTGTTTTTATTTCGTTATGTCAGGGAAAAAACATAAGTAATATTAATGTGTTTTCATTAATTATTTCACTAATTCTATAACCAAATGTTAGGATTTTATTGATAAATTGGCATGTCAGAGTATACTCTGAAGAATATTTTAAAGTAGATTTGTTGTTTTTTTCAGCTGGTTTAATTATATTTTATCACATGACTACTCTAACCTCAGGATTTGGAGGTCTATGATTAGATATCATTAAAATTCACTTTTTTTTTCTCCTTGTAAATCTTGTCTTAAGTGAAACAGAAATGTTCTTTGTTACTGCCTATAATATGCAGAAAATTCAGAAATTGAGGTGTAAGGGGTGTTAAAATAGATAATGCTGCTGGTCTGCAGGATAAGATATCCTTCCTGTTGAGTTAGTCAAATACAGGTTACATCTGGTATGGAGTATTGTACTTTGCCTAGAACATGATGGTGTATTTCTTATTATTTCCAGATTTTGTCTGAAGCAGCAGATTTGATATCTAAGATGAATTTTCAGTTCTTGTTAAACAAGTTCACATTATGTAACTGTGAGCCATCTCATTTACAAGTGAAGGCTGACAAACTGAAAAATATATTCTGGAAATGGCTGGAATCCTCTCTGTCCCTGGGAGCAGGGGTGGCTTATATTATAATGAAGATTTCTGTTACTGCTGCAGAAAGAATGGTTTTTTTTAAAGCAATATTAGGTGTAAAATAAGGTAACATAAAGCAAAAGTCCCTTCTTTCCATGAAATGTAGGAGGAATTAGGTGAATCCACTATGGGATAATAAGGGGAGTAAAATGGCATTCTTGATTAGAGTGAATGAAGGAAGGCCAATGTAAAAGGGGGAAAAGAAAAGAACTTGAGGAAGTTTTAAGTAGAGCAGAATAAAAGAAATGGCATATAATTCAGGTGATGCATAAAATTAGAGGTCCAGCACTGACCCTGATTAATTTGGAAGCTGAATAAGAGAGCTGGAATTTTATTTGGGTCCTGATGTAAGTACACTCTGCTACCGCCATTTCTGTAAAAAGAAGTGACCCATTATATGAACAGACCTAGATGCCTATTAGACTTCCATAATCAGTACCCACATGCAAACTATTTTAACTAGCTTTATCCAGTCTAGGTCTGAAATAAAGAATTCATTTCACAAAAAGAATTCTCTATTATTTATTCTTACTATTTGTAGCAATGCACTATGGTTGCAGTATGGTATACTAATTTGTTGCTAAACCTCTCTACATATTGAACTCATTAAATGCAATACAGTAGTCAAGAATTGAAATTTCTTTTGCAATTAGTAGAATAGCTTGTATGTTTAAATGGAATAATGCCTGAAAAATATCATAGAACTGGGTTTGTGAAATAAAAGTACCAAAGGCCACTGAATTATTCCTTAGAATCCATTATATTACAGTACAAATACCCTGAACAGGAAGAGTGCATCTACTCTGCCTTTTCAAATAAATTAAAAGACTGTTGATATTAAAATGTTGCTTTCTTGGCCAGTGTTGAAAAGCAGAGTACACATGCATGTGTTCATCAAACTACATTAATAAGATCTAGCTTCACTTTCTTACTGCTAATGCATATTAATACTTTTTTTTTTTCAAGAATACTAGCAATAAATAGGAAAAAAATGCTTCCATTACTTAGGCTGACATTTAGAACTGAAGCTTAGTCACAGATGGAGGAAAGACCATTTAATTGTCTTCAGATGAGCAGTTTGGTGTAGGGCATAAAGGGATTTCTCAAAGCATAGTAATTTCTTATTAAATTTAAAATAATTTAGGGAATGGGTTAAGGAATATGTTCTCCATTTTAATGAGTTTTGTGATATTTGTATTAGGTAAGATTTGCATCATAATTCCAGATTAGGATCATTTATTCCACATAGCTATGTGTAGTTACTGCATTCTAATCTATGATACCATTTTGCATTTTCTTGGCTTGCAATTTAGTTTTCTTGATGCTGAAAAAGAAAAAGTCATTAAAATTAGTTATTTCTTTTCTTTCATCTGGGATTTCAAGATCGGTATGAGAAGCATCTGAAAACATAATTCTCTCTTAGGCAGTAGAAATGCAAAGTTTTTCTAGTTTATTTTTCACCTTTACATATTCTTTCTCTGCAAAGATGGAGAAATAAGGTTTTTAATGTAGAATTTCACACAGATGTGTAAAAATATTGTTAGATTTTTCTAGCATCTAATTTGGGAATAGTCCTATATAACTACCTACAAACTTTATTTTTAGATGTTTTAAATGGAAATTCTCTCAGTAGTGGCACTTGTGTTATGTTAATGTGGCTGGGCTTAATGACAGCATGCATTAGTGAGGTTCACATCTCTTCTGGGAATCAGTTTCTCTGTTTATATTAAAACAGCTAATTGGTTTTGTGTTAGATATAATAAGTGTAATTAAGAGAATGATGACTTAGGTGCAGACTAGTCCTTTTACATAGGTTGACACAGTGAAAGGAATAAGAATATGAGCTTCCATTATTACTCTTTCTTTGAAAAAGGGAATAGTCAGAAATAAATAAAATTACATATCCATGTATTATAAGTCTTCTATATTATTTATTCATGTTTCATATATTTATTGTAATTTTTATATTATATGTTACCTAATTAAGAGCTCTACAATTATTTTATTACAATCTTGATATTACTTTTTTACCAATGAAGACTTG
Organism: Cichladusa arquata; assembly: GCA_026413545.1. Lineage (NCBI taxonomy): Eukaryota > Metazoa > Chordata > Aves > Passeriformes > Muscicapidae > Cichladusa > Cichladusa arquata. The sequence goes on along the minus strand of JAOTQP010001546.1, from coordinate 47,238,403 downwards.
TTCTATTTCCAATATATTGAAATCATATACCAACTGGGTTTTTAAGATATGTGTGGAAAACATGTTTTACCATGCTCATTTTTTTTTCTCTGCTTTCCATGAAATCCTGGTTTCTTAAATTTTTATTGGATTACAAGTAATTGTGTCTTACTTTGTTGCTTATAACTCTTTTTGTGCCTGGCTGGTGTATTGAAGAGCACTGTCCATTGTTGCAGATTGCAGCTACTTGACATCTTGAGACTTTTTGCTACTCATTGTTTTTTAGTTTTGTGTGGTAGCCATGGATAGTAAATGTTTCTTCCTGAACTTTATCTTGCTCTAAGAACTGAGATTTTAAATTGAGTTTGAAGGCATGGTCTTTAGACTGAATTTTCAGTGAAGGAAAGTACTTTTTCTTTGCTTTTGAAGTAGTTCTGTAGCAATGGTGCCATTTGTGCTATTGATTTGTGTGGAAATAGCCAAGATGTCATGATATAAGGAAGTGTGCAAGGTACCTGCTAGTTTTAATTTAGAAGATAGATTCTACACAAGAGTTCTGGCTATTCTTTCTTACAAAGGAAAATGTTACAGTACATGCCCCTTGGCATGATTTTGGATTGTATTTTGTGGTTATATGTCCAAAAGAAAAAAAAAAAAAAAAAAGACATTTTTCAGAGTTGCACCTTGATTGCATGTAAATTTAAGTAGTTCTTTTGAATCTGCTCAAATTTCACTGGTTAGTATTTGCAGTGCTGAGTCAGTAGACAGTCATATTAGTCCTCTTCCTGTGAATCAGGCCGTCATACCAAATAAAGAATGCACCAGAGGAATGTCTGGCAGCTCAGTAGACATTTATTTCTACAATGTGTAGGTATTAAAATTTTCATTCCCTGGCCTTAGGGCAGACTTCCTTCTGTTGGAGTTACTTTTGCATGAGAGTAAGCAGCCCTTTGTATTGCCTCGTGATCCTTCTTTGGATGGTGCAGTGGTTGGAGAGATGCTTTTTGAGAACGATTTTGTGAACCCTCTCTGGATTCACTTTCATTAAAATTCCGGGGTTCAAACAACCCTTGGTCACAAATTTGCGCTTGTCTGTTGTCTACTTTTTAAAGCCACATATGAGAAATTCCTACGGCCAGTTTGTTTTACTATTTTTATTGTTCGTCTGAAGTGCATTACAGAGTTTGTAACTGCATGTATTATACATACATTAAAATATATAGATTAATATGGAAGCACTTTTATGCTTTGGCAGCAGAGAATAGATTTTCTGACCTGCTCCTAGGCGTCTTTGTAGTACATAGGGACAAAGATTACAAAACGGAAGTCTTCCTCTCTATTTTCCACATGATCCATTGGCTTTGGCATCCTTTGATGCTAACAGGCTTCTCCTGAAGCAGAGGGTACAGGAATGCAATTTGTAGTTTGTTACAGAGCCTGGACTGGAAGTCTGTAAAAGCTGTTGCAAATCTCCAGGTACTTCTGGAGGTGAATGGCCGTGTTTTCTTTACTGCAGTTGCAAGAGAAAATGCTCAATAGTACTGGCTGGAAGGATACGTTCTCTTGAAATACTCAGCACAGTCTGAGTACATACACTTTAAAGGCAGACTGTATACTATTGTTTCTTCCTGCAGATCTCTTTATTGCTATCTTTGCCTTGTATTTTATGCCTATATATATCCCTGCTTTTGTAGCAGAAGCTAGCTGAATAGTATTATTAAAGCAGTGCTGCCATTATTGATGTGATTATCACTAGTTAAAGGGATTTTAAAAAGCAGTTGAATAAATCTTAATTTTGTCCTCAGGATAGGGTGGTGGGCAGGGAGGGAGCAGAGAGGGATGGGGCTAAGCACTTGCCAGTTTTGGAAGAGGCTGCATCAATCACGACCAGTAAATAAGCTACTGGGAGGGATGGAAGATGTTGATTGTAACTTGTAAATTTAGACTTGTAGAATCTTGTGGCTAATTTGTGTTCTAATCTTACTCTATGGCAGTAAGGAGACCACTGAATCAGTCTGAGTTTACTTCAGGCACTAATTGTTCTTATCAGGCCTGCCTGTGCTTTGAAACAGTGCCTGTACACCAGCCACTGCTCCATCTGTGTGGTTTTTGACTCTGGAATATTACAGGTAGTGGCAGAAACCTATAGGAGGAGATTTGGTAACTTGAGAAAATGCATTTGAAAATCTTGACTAGTCTCTGGCAGCAGAAAATAGTTTAGTACATACCATTCCCATCTCGTGATAAAGTTTTCTGTTGTAGATCTAGAATGGGAGGCGGTGAGGGCTGTATCTTACCAATTGATCTTTGCCCTTTCAAATTTTTTCTCAAAAATTAATTTTTTCTGGTTTTTAAAGCTGTGGATATAAATGTTTAGCTTAAGACTTGAACCTGTGTCAATTTTTTCTCTAATTTATAAAGTAATTGGTAAATGTATTTATTGCTGGGAATTAGAAGCCTTGCTATTATTTTCCAGTAGAAGAGAATTTTTAGGTACCATATTTGTACCATATCTCAGGACACTAAAAAGGCAATTTCAGCATCATTGAAAATTTGAAGTTCTTCCTTGTATTCTTTTTCAGGACAGTACCAGTGATATTAATCAATATTATTAACATTAAATCAGTATTATTTAGCAACGTTGAATTTTATTTCTTTTTTATTTTTAAGACAACATCTGGTGAAGATGTACGGGACTTCACGAAGGTGCTGAAGAATAAATTCCGGTCCAAGAAGTATTTTGCAAAGCATCCCAGGCTTGGCTACTTACCTGTGCAAACAGTGTTGGAGGGTGACAACCTGGAGACGTAAGCTTGGTTTATAGAGCAGTTGGTCCTGGAGTCACTGGCCTATTCTATCAGAAACAAAAACTGAAACTCAAAAGATAAGCCAACAGCAGTTGCAGAGCCTTGTGCTATATTATTCTGTATTGTTTCACATTATTTGCAGGTCTTCTCTATTGTTTTTAAAGTAACATATTTTATGCTTAAATTTTTATCAGCATTGTGTTATAAAGCCATGAACTTTACAATGTCCGTGGTAATGGACAAAGCAGGTAATTTTGGCAGGGCTGAATAGCTGTTTTACAGAGAATACTTTTGAGGAGACTGGGTTTTTGGAACTGCACTGCTTATTTGATTATGTCAATATTCCTGGAATTAGAAATGTCTGAGTTAATTAGGGTCCTACAGGCTTCAGAAATATTGGTGGCCTAATCAGAGAAAGGACTCTCAGTGTCTCCATGGTATTATTTATGGCGCTGACAGAAGTGCTCCACTTTATTTACTCACTTGGCAGTTGTCAGCAAAAGACACTCTTACAAGAGCAAAAATTAAGATGTGTTGACAGGGTGCTTGAATTAGTTTCATGGCTTGACTGTCCCTCACATCCTGGAGTCTGTGGCACTGCTGCACTGTCTGAGCACAGCAGCACTTCGCAGCCGCCCAACTGCACACACCGCAGCCCAGTGCCAGTGCCACGGTCTGAGGGCTTTCATGACTGCAGGGCTCTGCCTTTCAGTTGCAGTAAGTCAACAAAACCTCCTCATTGGCAGTTTAAGATACAGGAGGAAGTAATCTCAACAGCCTGATTGATAGTCTGGCTTCTAAGGAAGCAGTGCACATTCAAGTGTTACCCAGCAGGGCAGTCTTCAGCTGCCACCAACACAGGAAAGCAATGCTGCTTTAAAGTGATGAAAGTTTGCCAATGCTGCCAGAAATTTGAATGATAAAACGATAGTCATAGGTCAGGAAAAAATTCTGTTGGTCCAGTCATATGGGAAATACACAGATAAATTGTCAGTACCGTGCTGAGAAAACTCTTGTTATTGGTTCTCTGCCTTGTGGGTGGATATAATACAGTGATACATTCCTTTTAATAAAAAAATATTTAAAGACAGTTTTAAAAAAATTACAGTTATTCAAGTATGAGAATATAATAAATATGTATTTACCTCATTATTTTTATGCATAACCAGAAGAAGCATTGATAACTATGAATTATGGGGGGGATGGTCTATTGGTGGGGTTTTTGCACCCCACTTTTTTTTAAAATACATTTTATTAGTTATTTGAAAATGGAAGTTCCAGTGCTTGAACATAATTTAAATGAATTGACCATGGTTTATGAACTGCAGTTCAATCAATGATGCTGATTTGGATTTTTCTTTAAATTGATTTTTATGTAACAAAATTAAGTCTGTGGGTCAGTCTTCCATCTCTCCATGACACGTGGCAGTATTTGTTGCTTTCTCTTTTCTACATCAATTGTTACTGTTTCAGGATTGGTTAATGTTTAAAATATTCTGTGTTTCTCCAGCTTTCTCTTGCTATAATGGTGCTAAAGTTTTTGTTTCATAGTTTCATTCTTTCTCTCTCTCTCTTTTTTCTTTTTTTGTGTCTTCCTTGCAGTCCTATCACTCTCATCAGTATGTGGCCAGAGCAATATGAGTGAGTATGCAGAACCCCTTTATCTGGAAAGCTTTATTTGCCAGTTGTTTTCTATTAGCTCAGTTGCAGCTAATCTGATGTCCCTGAACTATAGAGCATTGCTGACCCAAAGCAATAATGCCCTCAGGAATATTGTGCATGTACTTTTTTGTCATCAGTCTAACTTGATTTAAAAATAATGTTTTCTATATCATGAATTGTTTTAGACACCACTAATTTTTTTATTATTGTTTTTGAACTAGTCCTTCCCAGTCTCCACAGCTGTTTCATGATGACACACACTCCAGGATAGAACAGTATGCTACAAGGTAAGAGAGACATGGTTTCACACTAGTCCATCACATTTTGTGGTTGATTCCTATAGTTTTTAATACACACTATTGGTTGGGTATTATTTATTAAAAAGGCATCATTCTCTGTACTTAGAAGTAAGCCAATTGTTTTTAAATTAGCATTAGCTTCTGATTACAGTCATATAAAATGTAAAATACATGTGTTAAATCTATAATGTCTCATACAGAATGAAAGCTGTTGCAGAATTGCATTATTTCTTAAATGTGTCATTATTGGTTTCTTTTTTCATTTTTAGCCTTTGAAATAAACTGAACTTTTTCTATATACAGGTTTTCCCAGTAGGATATTAGATCCAGAGTTTTGTTTTCTTCTGTGATAGGCTGACACTCTGCATTACTGTTGGCTCTTGGCAGAGTAGATTGTAATCACGGATGTTTTATGTTGTGGGTTTTGTGGGGTCACCCTAGTCCTGTTGTGATAAAACATCTGTTATGCCAAATCCATCTCAATGTTTCTGTGTTTCATTAACTCTCTTCTGTACATTCAGAGCTGGTGATCACAGAATCGTTAAGGTTAGAAAAGACCTCTGAAATCATCAATCCCAGCCATTAACTCAGCGTGATAGTGTTCACCATTAACCATGTCCCCAAGTGCCACCCCCACCTGCCTTTTAAATACTTCCAGGGAAGGTGGCTCCAACTCTTCCTTGGGCAGCCTATTCCAATACCAGACCACCTTTTCACAGAGGAAACTTTTTGTAATATCTAACCTAAACCTCCCCTGGTGCAACTCAAGGCCAGCTCCTCTCATCTGGAGTTATGGGCATGATGATGGTGAAACATTAACCAGAGAGAACCTCTCTGAAATAAGTTCTAGATTTTTCTTTGTGTGTTTTTAATACTGAATCTGATCTCTACGACTGAAAACCAATTTTAACTTTTTCATTTTTTTTTAATAAAAAGTCAAACTGCATGTTTAAATTAATAACATTCTTATTAATGGACACCTTAAAAATATTCAGACCAGTTTTTAAAATGCCTGCACGTGATCTTTGCACCAGGAGAAAATAGGGCAGGAAATAAAGCTGAAGGGCTACCCACAGTCAGCCTTCTTTTTTTTTTTTTTTGTCTCCCAACAGCAAATATTTTCATCCTTCATTAGTAGTACAGCACAATGGCATATAAAGTCATTACAGAGCTTTTCAGTTATTTGAAACATGTCATTCATATAAATCACCCAGCATTTCTTTGAATCTATAACTTATGCCATGTTGTAATCAGTTAAAACCCCTGAACAAAACAAATTAAATTTCTTTAGAGATATGGAAGAAATTTCTGTCTGCCTATGTCCTTTTTTCAGCCTGTGGTGCCACAATGCTGTGGCTTTTTGTGCCCACGTGAAACTCAAACTCTGGACTTTCATTCAGGATCAGTGGAGATCCTAGGTGCAATAGCTGTTTTCCCTCTCCTCCCCCTCACCTCTTACCAGTTCTGCTTGGGATGAGATTAGCTGAAGGTGGACTGTGTGCTACTCAATTATCATTCTGGATACAAACTAAATCTGTACCTGCTATGTGCAAACATTACTTAGCAAAATCGAAAACTTGCTACTAATTGCCTCATAGGTAATCTGTCTAAAACTACTCAGGATTGTTTTTCTTCTAACAATAAAATCTAAAAAAAAGAAGACATAATTCTGTCTTTCATATAATTTTTATTGTGTCCTTTCTAGTTGAATCTGTTATGCATTTGTTGCATATAAAATAGTAAACTTTTTTTATTGTTCTGGTCTTTTCAGCTAAGCATCTTTAAAGAAATATTATCAGGGCTTCCCTGATAAGACAGTGCCCAGAAGAAGCAGTATATTAGGGCTTAAAGCCTTCACTGTCACTGGTTGAGGAACATTCAACTCTCACTTTTCTGTTTACAAAATCCCCTGCCTGGAATCAAGTACCATCTCCCTGTTCTGTCGTGCTATGTCACTTCTGAGTTGTTTCCAATTTCCTTCCTGAAAAAGCATTCAGTTTTTATCCTACCTCGAAGGCTTTTTGCAACTCTAGGGTCCCTTCCCTGTTTCTCTGTGCTCCCTGATTAGGGCCGTCTGCTGGTTCCATATAATATCCCAAGCAAATGCTCATTAATGATGGAGATCCTAAATGTGATGATATTGGTGTAGTCTGCATTAGTGAGTCGGAACATCTATTATTCACGAAGGGATTCAGGGCAGGCCCTTCTCTCTTAAAAATAGTGGGGGTTGTACTGCTTCCCTATGTGACAAAGGGAGTGTGAAGATTAATTTCTAAAATTATGTTCCATCAAAAGATTTAAAGATGCTGAGCTTATCAGCTTTATAAAGGTGACTTGTAAGCATTTGGCTTACTGAACTAGATTTGTTTGAGATGCCCGAGCAGAGATGATCTGATTTGTCCTGAGTCACTTCAGAGATTCGCTTCCCTTCAGGGGAGATGTTGGAGCACAATGTGCCACCCCAGCCATAGTGGAACAGACAGTCAAGACGACATCTAGTGTGTGCCTTCATTTATTCTACTTCTTCAACCCTCAGGAGCAGTAACAAATGTACAGAAGGGCTAACTTGCTCCACATTCTTTAGAGCCTTACACACTCCCTGCAAGAGGAGGTTTGAAGATGTCTATAGTAATGCATAATGCACTTGAAAAAATATATGTGAAAATAAGATGTCTCTATAGTAAAGGAAATAACTGTATTTGGTGCCATTGAATATATGTGCAGAGCATTAAGTGTTCCTCATTTTTATGTACGTCTCTTACGTACATAAGGTACATCTTTCCTGGAAATTTGAATAAATAGAAAATTTCTGCTTTGATTTTAAAGAACTGCTTGACCTTGTATATACAGTCTAGTAATCTGGGTTTTTTTAGATTAATTGCTTCCAAAATGAGGAACTGTAGGCAATGATTCCATGTAATTATACTGCTTTTTGTGATGTTTTACAGGACTTGTCTGTCCACAGGGTTGTAATATTTGCCAAGCATCATTTCAGATGTTGCATGTGCTATATTTAACAAAGATTCATCCTCTTTTGTTAGTCCAGCTTTAGAAAATTCAAAAAGAAAACCATCTGTGAAAACATCTCTAACTAATTTTGCCCTGCGAGTTGTGGTGATGCTAATGATAATTATGATAGAGCGAGAAAATGCACTTTTTTGTTGTTGCTTGGCAAGTAGAATTAATTAATCGTAGCACAAGTTTCTCATAAAAGTCCTCTGGATTATAGGTTTTCATCACAAAATCTAGTTTATTCCTAATCACTTACACAAAGATTGCCATATCTGAGCAGTTTGTAAGTAGAGTTGGTTTTCCCAGCGCCTCTGTTTAAGTTGTGCAGCACGTTGTCTGAAAGCCGTGGTCTCTCCCTGCCTTGCAGGCTCGCGCAGATGGAAAGGACCAACGGCTCCTTCCTCATGGACAGCAGCTCCACCACGGGAAGCGTGTAAGTCACTCGCGCTATTACAGCTGTCAGGAGCTTTGTAGGTTCATGGGGAAATCTGCAGCAGCTCTGACACGGGGCTTAGTCCCAATGAGAGCAGCTAGTAAGTATGAGCCCAAGGATGCCTCCATAAGTTTAATTGTTCCAAGCAGCAGTTGTAGAAATTGGTGATGTTCACTTGACGGTGTGTGGGAACTCTACGTTTGTCAGCAATTCTGCTTCGAAAGGGAGGATGTTTCATGTGACTTGTAAAAGGCCACAGCTCTGTACGCTCTACTTCGTATTCCTTTTCTGCTTTTATCACAGTATAAAAGAAGGCTTTCTCTAGGCTTTTGCTAGACCCTAGACAACTTCCTTATTAAAATAAAAAATCATCTGTACTTTGGAGATTCTTCTGAGCCAGAAGAGTGTTGCTTCTTCTTGTTTATATTCCAGTTTTCTGGCTGCTGATCCATCAGTTTTTACCTGGAATTGTCCTATGTAATAAGCATAGTCCTGCATTAATTTTACCAATTTTTTTTTTTCAAATTATGCGTCACTTTTATTGTAAAAACCCTAATGAGAATGCATTGGTTCTATGCTTGGAAAACATAGAACTCCTTGGATTGCTGATGGATTAAATACTTCTTTTTTTAATGTAGAAACAAATGTTTTAACCTCACTATCATCAGTTTAGTTAATTAAATAAGCATTGTAGGACTGCCTCTTCTAAGTTATTGACAAGTACCATCAGAATTTTTAAAGAGGGAAACTGAAATTATTCTTGTTCAGCTTCAGTTAAAAAATGCTGTTGGTCTCAGTAAGACTTTCATTTATTGTTTTAAAAATCTAATAATGAAATTATTCTATCCTTCTATAGATAGGTAGTACACTATCTATCAATGTACTAACAGAGATTTAAAGTATTTTGCTTGAAAGAAGCACATGACCCCCTTTAAATGTTGCCTCTTTCCTGATTAATTAACTCTATTTACATACCAAACAAAACTTTTTTTTCATGCAAACTGTTTTAATGTGTTTCTGTCACTGGCACGCTCACCAGTGAAAGAAATGCAGCCAAAATTATTCCCTTTTGATTTCCCTTCCACAAAAAAAGAGGAGCAAACATACTGTCATTTGGCAGGAAAGCTGGAAACTTGCAGGCAGCTAAATGCTCAACTTGAGTTGTGTATTTTGAAATTAATGATCCTACTCATATACAAAGACAAAACAACCATCCTTCCCAATGATAAAAGGGAGGGGGTGTATGCTTAACTTTTACTGGCAAATCAGCTGTTGATTTTAAATCAATTTCCCTGCATTCCTTTTTCTTAGAAAAAGAATCAACATGGAAAGCTTGTGTACCAACAAGTGAAAGGTACTTCTGAATTTGGGTCTGAGTCAGGATATATGGACAAGAAAGTAAACTTGTACACAATGGCACCTCTGTTTTATTTACAGATTACAATGCATGCTCTCATTAAGGCATAAGCCCTGAAGTACTCAAAACTCTGAAGGCCTGTGATTAAAATTTGAACTATATTCATAGAATCATTTAGGTTGGAAAAGATCTTTAAGATCCTTAATCCAGCTGTCCAAATCCACCACCACTAAACCACGTTCCCACATGTGAGTGCCACATCTACCTCTCTTAAATTCCTCCAGTGATGGTGACTCAACCACTGCCCTGAGCTACCTGTTCCAGTGCTTGACAGCCTTTTTTGATGAAGAGGTTTTTCCAGGGAACTACCGAGCAGTGAAGTGGATATCTCAGTTTGGATCATAAATTGCTAAAACATTAGGAGTTTCGGATTATAGTTCAACTATATTCTTATTTTTTTAATGCCATTTAACATAGAAATGGGGATGGTGTAACCATTCTTATATGGATGGAATTCAAAGGAGGAATTTGAAATGAGAATACATGTTTTTTCTGTTCAGATGTAAAGCTCTGAGCCAAACTTTTTTTTTCAGTACTATTTCAAACATTCAGGAAACAATTGCTAATTTGGAAATGAAACTCTTTGCTTGTCATAATTGGATTTCTGTTTCATGATCTTATTTTCATTGGTCCTGAAGAGCCCTTCAGTTTACTAGGGATATAGGACAGAGACAGTGTTGCGCTTCATTTAGAAAGTTGCTACTTTGCTCTTGTCAAGTTCACAGTACTTTTAACATTCTTCATGCTTCAGAGATTATATATAAGAAGTCATCTACATTTGAATAAGAGAACTTTCTTCTCTTAGTTAAAAATAATGAGTTTATTTTCAGAAATGTTTTATAATATGCCATTTGATTAAGAAAGCACTCATCAAAGATAATTCTCGGTTTTTAACTAACCTGTTTTCATGAATGTTATTGTGACTTTTATCTCTCTAAGACTAACCTTCCCCTTTTCAAAAGATATGTGAATTCCATTTAAAAATGCATTTTCCTTCATCAGAAAAATAGTTGTAGATAGCTAAAAAAAAAAGGCACAGTCTCTACTGTTGTATGTCCAGCTTTTTAAAAAGCATTCTAATGCTCTCATGCATGAATTTTCTGGTACAAATACATTGAATAGAAATGTTCTCACTTCAAGCCATCTTCTCCTTTGAATTAGACAGTTCTAAATGTTTAGGCCAGAATGTTGTGATGGATTTTACTTGGCTTTAATTCATGGAAAAGCATCTCTATCTTTAAAGCAGACTTACCTATTCACAAGTGAAGATGAGCATAAGGAAAAAATCAGTTCTTTACGACAAAATTATAAATAGTGTTCTTATCAGAAAGCTATGCCTTACAATTTGATAGTTCCTGATGTAGCAGAATGAAAATAAAAATTGTTAGAGAAATAGGACAAGAGTGTAACTTTCCTATTCCTGTTAGGTATGAAGTATCCTAACCAGCCCATACTGAAGTGAATTGCACTGGGCATAGCATAAATACTTTCAGAATAAATGCAGGTGGTTAATCGCTGTTTTCCGGTTTGTGCCTTTACTACCAGTTATCTTCATCTCTGCAGCATTGTTGATGCTAGTTCACACTCATCATAAGGCAGAGTTGGAACATACCTGAAATTTTATTTGTTACAGAATTATGCACTTAGGTTCAGAAGTAAGAACAGAAGTGAAGGCCATTGATACTTTTACCTGGCACTGCTACTTAATGTGATGCAAGTCAAACTGGAGCCCAGTATGTAGTAACTGAATATTGCGACATGATGTAAGGGGTTAAAAGCTATATTGTCACAAGGAGAAATTTGTTTCAAGGAATGGTAAAATTAGGAGAAGAACAAGTAAATTAGATAAAGTATTTTTGAGTACCTTTTGCATCCTTATTCTAGTATGTCTCATAGCATCAGTAGGTCAAGGTGCACTTTATTTGGACTAGAATGCATGGTGCGTAGTATGAGAGCTACAGCAAAAATGAAAATTGTCGATGAAGTAAGTTCACAAATAGCCACATCTTCCTCTCTTAAATACAATTTAGCAATTAGTTTTCTTAATCAGATAAAGCAGTGCACTGATGAAAAGTGATGGTCATGAAATCTGAATATTCTTTCTATGGCATATAAAAGAGAGGTTATATGCAGCTTTATTTGCCTCTTGCTTCCTCTATGCACGATGCATGTTTTGGAACAGACATCTTGAAAATATATGTCCACAAAGAAAATAAGATACTTCAAAGGCTGTTTACTCTGGGCTTCTTTGTTGGGGTGTTCTTCTCCTCTGAGATGTACTTCTTTCAAGTCTGACCTTCTGGGATGTTTTGTCTGCTGCTTTTTACTGTGGTGAAATGCAGAATAGGAACTGCAGCCTCTGCTGTCGAAGGACTTTGTGTACTTCTAGTTGTTTCTCAAAGCACACAGGGTATTCAATAAAATAACCACCAAGAAAGAATGAGCAATTAAATTTTACATGCTGCTTTTATTTTGATTGCTGATCATCATCTCCTACCACTTCTACAGAAGAATGTCCCAGATTCTCAAAATGAAAGTATTTGCCTGGCATAGAACAATGACATTATGTTGTAGGTCATTTGAAGCCCTGTCCTGGGACTCCTGTGCTACTAATGAATCTGTCCTAATTATGGTCATGAGGTTTGTTGGTGCAGGTTCAAGGTTGTGTTTTTTCAAACTAGTAATTTTGCAAGACAGACCAAAGGTAGAACACATGGTAAAAATACACTTCTGTTTCAGAAGACTTCCTTTATCATAAAGGCCCTGTGAAAAAGAGTGTTGTCAGTTGCAACGTGCGATGCCTAAAAAAAGAGCAATCAATATTCACAGCCTCTCCAGTAGGCTTTCCGAGGCTACCAGTGGGAGAGAAGGGAAATGAAGTTTTTTCTAGACTGAGTGAATTTGAGACCAAAATATAAAATTACCTGTATTTAGCTGCGTTGATCTCATCCACTGCATCGCAATACAGTCAAAAGTATGTAAGCATTCACCGTGTAAACTCTTTTTTGAAAGCCTTTATAGGTTTCATTAAAAATTGAGGTGATACCTAATGGAGAAATCTTGACAGAATCTCAGATTTAACAAATTCCAATAAATATATTAAATCCGGATTTACAGAGCCTTATTTTTAAAAATATCCAGTTTAGGTGTCCTAAATTTGTTTTATAAACTATTTCACCATTTCTAAACATTGAGAGGAGCTTTTTGAGGCCTAATTAAAATCACCAGACTAAACTAGATCAAGTGAACGTTTCCTGACATCATCAACACCCTTGCACAAAAGAAGGCTGTATGTGTAGTCACACAGTATGGCTTAAATTCACGTGTAAACAGTGTTTTGAAGCCTGGATGATAAAGCTGTGTTCTCTCACCTGCCTGCTTTAACTCTGTTTTCGTGCTCACCCAAGGTGTGACATTGAATTGCTGTCGCTCTTGGCTCGCTGTGGCCATTTCAGTCACAGGGTACTCTGCACATTTTGTGGGCTGTTGGAAGCCCCCAGAGAGATTACATCACTTCAGCAAAAAATTTGTTAAAAGGGTTAGGGTATTTTTGTCAGGATGACTAAAGGGTATAGAAGTACAATGATGTTTTAATTATCACACTGGGACCTGATCCAAACTCCATTAACTGCACTAGCCTTTGTTTTCATTTTAAGTATACATGAAGTAGTAATGAAAACCAACAGTGATTATGAATTTCCCTGATATCACTCAAGTAGTGAAGAAGATAAAGCAATTAAAGGTTTGGTTTTGTTTTGTAGATAAAATCGGGAGGAAAGGAACACTGAGCTGTTTCTTTCTGTTTCTTTTTCGGCTATCACTCTTGGATGTTATTCTTTTTTTTTAAGGATATAAATGCACATGAAACCCCAATTACATTTAACTCATTCTTTCTCTATATATGTGTATATTAATGAAAAATGAATTAAATTTATTCAGTTGCACGGAAGATGCATGTTGTCATTTCTTCTCATGAATGTAGTACTGACAACAGCCAAGACAGCTAAGAAATAAGTGAATGTACATTATTTTCTTTAAATTTGCTACTCATTTTTAAAAGCAAAACTCAATAATTAGGTTTTGCATCCAGTGGACAGAACTGGCACAGGATGTATTTTTTCTTGTTTGGATTTTTTCCAGCGGGCAAAATGTTACTTGATGTTCATTTCTTTGCAGGAGTCTCAATTTTCAAGTCTCGATGAATGGAAAGTTGAAGTCACATGATAGCTTTGGGTAGATAGTGAATAGTTATCCTTGGGAAGAAATAATTCGGTACTCTTCTACCATGAGATAAGTCTTCAGTACAAATTTTGTCTTAGGCAGTACTACAGAGAACCAAATAATTTTGCTAAATGGTAGAAGTACTTTTCCAAGAGAGACACACCAGGAATCAGAATTTATTAAATCTTCGGCTATTTTGTCTTGCTTCTAATACTGATGATGCTTTTAAATTGATATTGATATACTAAGCTAACAAAAAATCTTAGTTTAACAGGATAAAGTAAGGTTTTTCTTTACATAAACAGTATTTATGCAACTCTTGTCTGTTCCTGTCACGTGCATTTTCTCATTTAGTCCCAAGAGTTTGAACTTATTTCTGAGGAACCCTCCAATCCATATGCATGGCCCATAAGATATCTAATGGGTTTTACTTGTACATGCATTTATTTATAGACTATTTCTCACCACAGAAATAACTGCTGTTTCTTCCAGGGTATACTTTTCTAAATAACTGGTTTTACTATTCATTCAGATGAGAAGGTACATTTGGAAATTCTGTGATGAAAGATGTTAAATTGCCTGACAGGAAATTTTTAAAAGCCTCCTGAAAATCTCCATTACACTTTAATTTTGAAAAGAAATACTTTACATATAATGATCTTCTCATTTTTTTGCATGTGGTTTCAAAGGCAGTCCTTGAGGATACTTTTCATTCCATAACTGGTAGATAGCAGAATTTTCAGCTCCCAAATTTCCTCCAGCAGTAGGGGGAAAAAAATTAGCACACAAAATATTTTTAATGTGGAAAAGTCTCTTTTCTAAATAATATCTGAATATGTGTATATACTGCCTGTGTGTGTCACTCTGCTCTGATGATGTTTTAACTGTAGGAGATCCTTAGGGTAAAGTTTGTACCAGTATTTCATGGTATCATAAGGTGTGCAGTATCTTGTTTCTAGTCAATTAAAGGGGATCATTTAAGGAGGGTTTTCTTTAGCATTTATACTGCTGCAGCAATTTCTCTCTTAAAAAATGAATAGTATATATTTTTATGTTGTTGATTCATTCTTGAGTAACCAAGCAAGCAAACTGGTTTTAAGATGTGGTATCTTTCACTTTCTATCCATCTGACTTTATTTATGGAGAAAAGCCAGCAACTTGGAAAGTAAGGCACATCTATACAAAACCAAATTCACTTGGGTATTAAAGCATAATTGAAAGTGTCAGGACTTCTGTGTCTCCTTACCAGAAAGTAATTTCATGTGGGTAAGGAGGAGGACAGTGTTATAGTTTATTTCTGTCCCTGAATCTCTAATAAGGAAATCTATTACCAATGCAGAATTTCAAGGTATTATATGTGTGTATCAAAATAGGGAGAGAAAAATGGAACTTTTTTTCGCTAATTTAAATGGGACTTTTTTTTTCTCTAATTTTATTAGGTAAATTGAGCAAACCAAAATTATCTCTTAAAAATTTCAAAAATGTCAGCTATTGTTAAAAAATGGATCTAGAAGATGCTTGTTTGTTTTATTCATTTTTAAGGTATTTCAAATCAGTCATCTTTGCTGATTTGACTGCTTTCTTTTCAAATCGCTGATTCTTGTTTTCACTCTTTCTTTTCAAACCACTTGCAGCATTTGTTCTTTATGCATAGATTAAACTAAACTGATCCTTTACTACAGATGAATCTTTTTTCCCCATGCATTGTATGTTTATATAGTTTCTTTTCAGTATGTTTTTTAGGCTTAATTTCGTCTCTCTTAGTCCTTTTCCATAAACAAGCAAAATCTCTCAGCTTGATAGAGATGTTTGCTCACATAATAAATGTTTTACTGCTCTGTGTTTATCAGTGTTGTTTTGTTGTTTCAGAGAGGATGAGCATGCCCTTATCCAGCAGTACTGTCAGACGCTGGGAGGAGAGTCACCTGTGAGTCAGCCACAGAGTCCTGCTCAGATACTCAAGTCAGTGGAGAAGGAAGAGCGGGGAGAGTTGGAGCGTATCATTGCTGACCTTGAGGAAGAGCAAAGGTCTCATTATCTTCCTACTGGTGTCTGAATTGCCGTTTTGTTATTGTTTGAGCCATGCATGTACTATGTTAAAGATGAGAAAGACCTAGAAGTCATGATTTTAGCAAAAAAAACAAACAATCCACAATCAAGGCATATGTAGTGCATAGCGTGGCTCTGTTAGATAGAAGAGGGAGGTATCTGTGAAGAAATAAATTAGTTTCAGTTTTATTTCACTGCCATTTTTTCAACCCCCCCCCCCCCAATGTCTTTGAGCTATTTGTGTAGTTGGTGGGAGATGGTAACATTGTTTGATCTAAGAAGTCATCATTCTCCTCCACTTTTCAATATTCCAGGTGTCTGCAGATAGAATATGAGCAGCTAAAGGAGCAACATCTTCGGAGAGGAATAAACCCTCTTGCGTCGCCCCCTGACTCCGTTGTGTCACCTCAGCACGCTTCTGAGGATGCCGAGCTCATTGCTGAAGCTAAACTCCTGAGGCAGCACAAAGGCCGCCTGGAGGCAAGGATGCAAATACTGGAAGATCACAATAAACAGTTGGAGTCTCAGCTGCACCGGCTACGGCAGCTACTCGAGCAGGTACTTGTACACTTTGCCCTGTATGGTATCTACACGATGGATTTCTTGGGGGAGCAAAGGATTGACATTGTACTGCAGGTATTTTCACCATGCACTCTTGGTCTGTTGCAGTTAATCATTTCAAACGAGATATTTTTTCTTACCCTCTAGTATAACCCATAGTTAATGTCAAATGAGCAGAGAATGGTTGCAAGTGCTGGAGTGATCATGGGAACTTAGGAAACACTGAGAATAACACAAAAAAGAGCAATAGCTTTTCATTAATTAAAAAGCATGGGAAGAAAATAGATACCCTACTCCAAGTAATGATGCCAGCCACATCCCATGTTTGACTTCAGTTTTACCAGACGCTTTCCTTAAATAATATATTTATTTGTTGTCACAGTTAGTCACTCAGACCTCTCTCAGCATGCCAGAGACAGATGGCCAAAGATATATGTCTGAAATACAAAGGAGCAATTAATTACATTAAAAATCCTGTTCCTCTTGAGTAGCATATTTAGACCAATAAGCTACAGCCAAGAGGTCTTTGACACAAGTAAATGCTGCAGGTAAGAGCCTTTTAGCAAGTGCTGGTAGCTGGAGATTGAAAGTTTCCTTGTTGGCAGAAGGAATGCTGATTGCTTTGGAAGCCAGCATGTGCACACCTGGCTTCTAGAAATAACAGGAGCAGCATATACCAGGTGTTGTTAGAGATGGTAGTTTGTACTATATCATGTGGGGAAGCTTGAGTAATGAAGATAAATTTGTATGAATGTTTTCTTCTAACTAATCCTTACATTTGGGTCAGAGTACAATGAGACAAGGGTTTCCTGCCTTCCATGAGTCAGATGACTGGCTGTGTGTAGTAGAGGATTTAACTAAGCCAAGAAACAGGCTACATAAACCAGGTATTAAAATGGCCTAAGTTCCTGCTGTAGATGATACTCTCATTACAGAAATTAAGGTATTTGCTGTTTGTTTCACTGGCTGACTTTGTCATTTTTTCTGGGCAGTTTTGGTTGAATAGGATTAAGATGCATCTGGTCCAATTACTTCCCTACCCCTCTAGCAGAGTAAATTTTGTTGCTACTGTTATTCTAGCATTTTAATCAGTATTTGAGTAGCTGTAATATTTCACAGGGGAGATAGCAACTGGTACACTGTTAATAATAATTTATAAAGTAAGGATCTTGGGATATTTGGCCAATACTTGGTCTTGTAGAGAAGGGTTTAAAATCTGCAAAGAAATGTGATTGAGCAGAACGCAGAAGTTCTGCCAAACCCATGGTCACTTGCAGCTTAATGCTTAGAGCAGAAACTTGTTCACCCCTTAAAACCCTTTTTTTTCCCTAATGAGCTGAGGATGATCTCACAATTTTGTAATCTTTTTGGAATCCTTATGCCATTGTTAGTAACACCTTTAGAGTATACATTTTTGTTGTGATAAAATGGGTGGGAGAAGGAACAGTAATTCTTTCTTATCAGTTCTGCTTTTGGAATTTTCTAGGCATTCTGCAGCTTTTGGGTTCAGATAGGGTAAAGTAGAATAGAGGTGACCTTTTTTAATATTTCTGACTGTTTACACCTCATTTACTGTATACTGTTGCTCTTTTGTTTTCTGTCCACATTGTCCTGTCTCCGTGGGAGTCATGCCATGCTTCTGATTGCTCCAAGTATTATTTCCTAAGGTCTTTGTTTCTCCTCTGTCATTTAATAAAGTGTCTCATACAGAGTCAATGAGAATGTCTTTCATAACATATCTGTGGCTTTTCAATATGCCTTTCTATACATATTATTACGTACTTTACTGGATGTTTTGCAAGCTGTTTCCAGAATGTTGAAGCTAATTTTTAGTAATGTTTTTTGAAATTTATTTTGACATTAATAGAATTATGAAACAGCACTGATTTCCATTACTGCCCCCTTTCTGAAAAAATGACCACTCTTCAGCACGTTTGTTATTCCATCAGCTTGGCCACTACCTTTTGGAAAAGCCTTTATCTCTTTTACTGCTTGGGGAAGGCATTTATTGAAAGCCTTTTTATATTTATTTGTTTCTTTGGCTTTTACTGGTTGTCCCAGTTATTTTTAGTGGATAAAAGGAATACCTTTTCTTATTAATGAGATGGATGATTTGCAAGAAAGATGCTCATAAGTCCCAATCTCAAAATATATAACAACAGTATAATTGCTAGTATTAAAGGACAAAACTGTCTTGCAGCAGTATTTTTGCCATGGCTGGCATTTCGTATCATCTCTGTCTATTCTATCAACAGCAAGTCTCCCCATTTCTCTTCTCCGCTAGCCTCCTGACTGGTGTTTTATACCACTGAGTATAAAATAGGGACTGAAGGCTTTTTTTTCCTCTAAAAGATTGGAGTGAGTCTGTCTACACACAGATATTGGGGCAGAGAGTTAATGAAATTTAGAGACTTTCATGTAGTAACTGCTTAATCTAGATGAGAGCATTCTAGGACATTCTTTAGAGAGCACCTTTAGCAGAAAAATGCATGCATCCTCACTGCACATTTGTCTACTTCAGGTCACAATTCTGAGGTTGCCATACTATTTTTATTTTAGCAAGCCCAAAGGATTGGTAGCTGTCACAGAATGTTGTCATTTTTGTCTGCCTGATTGATTAGGGTGCCAAAGAGGAAGGTGAAACAGAACTGGCATGTGACAGCTTTGATACCAACATGTTAATCAGACAGAGAAAAAACAAAGAATCCATTCTCATTTTTCTTTTTTCAGCCTTTACAGATACTGCATTTGCAAAGTCAAAGTGAGATCTATTATGAAGGGCATTTAAAGTTTGTTTGGATTTTTCTCAGTTTTCTCTGAGCTGCTGAAAAGAGGTTTCCTATTGGATTTGATATTGAAGTTAGTGGGAGCTAAATTTATCTGTCAACAGCTGTATGATCAGACAGAGTAAATAGGGGCTGCAACTCCCTCTCCAGCTGAAAGCAGAGGAGCTTTATCAGAAGAGTGCAGGAGAGTTTGTTTCTTTTGTAGCTGGGAGAAAAATTCTGGAGCGAGAAGAAACATCTGTAATGCGTGTGGTAGTAAAATTGACATTTTTGGGGTTTCTTGTGCTTCAGATTGGGGACACTGAGGCTTAGTTTGTTTTTTACCAAAAGCAGCAGAAGTCAAGGAAAGAGCAGGTATGTCTTAGCCGTCCATTAGCCACAGAGCACTTCAGACTCTTCTTTGGGAAAGACACCAGCAGGAGGCATAGTGAAATAAGGCACTGTATATTAAAACTGGTTGAAACAAATATCTCCTTTGAAGTGCATTAAAAACTGCTGTAATACAGAAGCAAAACCACAATTTTAGAGTTTCCTGGAGAAGGACTTATTTGTCCCTTCATATCTTTGCTTGGTTTTACCTAAAAAGAAGTTTGAAAACTCCGTGAGACTGGAGTTGGAAACCTCTCCCTCATTCCTACAGAGGCATGCTCAGTATCTCTGCTTTTGTTTCTTTCAAGAAGAGGCAGCAGGTGTATAATAACATCTAGAGCTATTTGCTTTTGGTTTCTGGCTTAAGGGCTGTCTGCTGAGTTGTTTCGAATAAGAATACGTGAATTTCATGATACTGGAAGTGCTCTTATTTTGTAGGTGTTATATCATTGGAGTCAAATAGAATGTGTTTTTCTACTGTTGTTTTTCTCAAGTTCTCTAACAGTAGAATTGTTAATAAATACATGCTGATATATCTATATCCTCAACTGGTTTGCATTTAACATTTCTCAGTATCTGATTATTATATTAAGGCAATTATACTACTACCACAAACCTTCCCTTTCTGCTCCAAACCCCACTCTTCAGCTGCCTAACAATATTGTCCTTAATTTGGGAGAAGAGTTTGGTTTGTTTAAGCTTTTCTTTTCATTGCAGCCACTGGACCTATGCAGTGAAACATTTATCAGTATATTTAAATGAAAATGATGTAATCAGGTGCTGCCATCTGATTAGAAGATAGTGGTTCTCTGGGTTTTGACTTGTTTTTAAATCCAGCTGCAATATTTCATTCTGACTGCTGCACCAATATATGGTACATCAATGTAACTCATTCCAAGTATGTTTTGTTTCCTCTCAGTTTATCCACTGATGGTCCTTGTGCTCTTTCATCACATACAATAGAACTACTAAGTGGTACCTGAGTCTGTAGGCATTTAGTTTGTCTATCAACGTGAACTGTTGACTTTACAGCGCCTTGCTATCCTTGATGAGCCTATATGTTGCTGTGCTGCAGTTTTGTATGTCCAGCACAGATCTTCTCATTCATCTGTGCACAATTTATTCATAGTTGCTGCTTGAACAGGCAGAGATTTACTCCAGGTGCAACTTTGCATTTTGAATGATTCACATTCTCTGTTCATCTGTTTGTGGGGTGGGCAAGCAATGACTCTGCTGCTGGAGTTAGTTTTCTTGTTCTGTATTGAAGGGACTCTTTGGAGAATTTGCTTTCTCTCTTTGCCATTACAGCTCTAACATTTCGGACAGTGGTTCCTGGCAATACAGAATTGCCTGTGTTAAATTATCCCAGGCTTCTCTGATTTAAAATCACCACACTCATATTACTTAGACTCTTTGGCTGGATTGGAGCCTGGTACTGAGCAGCAAATTACTTAACTACCTGATAGTAATTCACTGTTCATAGAAGTGTCTTGACAGTAAAATCCTTCTCTGGCTTGAAAACATTTCCATTTTTCTTTGTCTCCTATGCAGACTAATATTTCTTGGTTTATTCTTTTAGTCAAAGCTGGCCTTTAGTATTGTCATGCTGAAAGTGATGAGATTTAGAGGAGTTTTACTGAAGATCATTTTTGATAAGTTGGAAGCTATCTCAAGAAATTGAGTATTTTAGTTAAGGCTGTGAAGTGCAAAGGAGCAAACTTGTGCACAAATTAACAGCCTGTATTGTGTATTCTAACTCTGCATCAAGTCTCACAGCTGTTCTAGGTACTTGCTCAGTTTCAAAAAGACCATAAAAGCAATGATCTTTTGTATTGCTTCACTATCTGCTTTTGATAGATTTACTTAAAGAACCTGCTCCTTAAGGTGCTCAAAAGTAATTTCATGATTTGCAATCAAAAAGATAAGTGATAACAGCAACAATTTCAGCTACACCTACATAGATGTAAATATTATTTCACTTTTTCATTTTTTTCAGAACAATCACTTCTGGAGCTCAAATACTGTATTGTTAATATCTTCCTAGAAGCAATTTTTAAAAGAAGGAAGGAAAAGAAGGGAAAAATGCCTGAATAAGGTCCCTTCCAATATTTCTAAGCTGCCTTTTCTTATTTTCTGTCCATAGATGTATACTTAAATGTAATCTCAAACACACACATGGTTACAGCTAAATTATTTTAGTGATTCTTCAAGTGAATTTAAGAGTCCAGAAAAGCTTCTTTTCAAAGTATATAAATTATTTCTCATAATTTTCAGGAGTTTGTGTAATACAAATAGTACAAATTCTTGCAAATTTGGTGTCTTTCACATGGTTGAGAATCAGCATTAGCAGGAATGATGGCTGGGTACCACTTTTTAGATTTAATTAATTTGTTTTGGATCTGTCTTGAGTGTTCACTTGATTCTGGAGTTCTACAGATCTGTTAGTGGTTGAACAGTTGTTTCTAAACATGCTTAGTCATCCTTGCAAAGCTTTTTATGGGCCCCTAGCTGAATGTCCTGTTTGTGTGTGTATATACCCATGCAGATAAATACAACCCAAATAATCCCATTGTGTAGTCTTTCTGTAGAGCTCGACTGGGAACCTTGGCATACTGTGTGTTGTACATTACATTGTGTTTTTTTGATGCAACAGAACATTTTTTTTTAACAAGGCCATCAACTGGAGTCTGTAAGAGCTGTTCTTAAGTCTAAATTTTTTTTTAACAAGTTCTTGGTTTGGCTTTTTTTTTACTCCTCATCGGTTGTATGAACCTAAGCCAACTTTCAATAGTTTGGAGAACAAAGAATAAAGAGGACATAAAAAAGGAAAGGAACAAGATGGCTGCATACAAGCCCACAATTAAATTCTGTGGATACAAGTAACATAAATTTGTCTCTTCTTGTCTTTCATGTAGCCTGAGTCAGACTCCCGGGTCAATGGCACCTCGCCCTGTGCCTCGCCCCAGCACTCAGCCCTGGGCTTCCCTCTGGAGCAGGACACAAGCTCACAGTTCCATCAGACAGGTGGGTGTTCTCATCAGATATGTGCTCATGAGGCCAGAGGTGATTACTGGGTAGGTTTGTTGGCATGTCTGGAAAGATTTGTAAATCAAGAGGAGTGGATCTCTGCGATGCTTCTGCTCAGTGCAGCTGGAGCTTTGCTTCCTCACACTTGGGAAGAGCTGCGGCATCCTAAGAACCCATGTGGTTCTGCATTACAGACTTTTGTCAATAGACTCCTTGGTTCCATCTATTCTGACCAAGTGAATTTACTAGGCAAATCCATCCTCACTAAAAGAGGAACCAGTGGTCCTGAGATGTTTGTCCTACAGTACACACATGGACCCAAGGAATCTGTCAGATACAGGACCAAATGTCCAAATCATGTGATCTACACTTGCTGTCTGCTTTAAAAATTCTTTTGTAACCTCTGCTTATCCTGGTATTTTGATGTTCCCACTCCCAAAAGGTCCACATCTTTAGCAATAATTCAATATTTATGGGTACAGACTCTGCACATAAAGGGATTTCTCTCTCAAAAGATTATTTTAAGTTCTCTGGTATCAGAACTCATTAATTTCACCAGGAGTTAGCAGAAATTACTATGAACCATTGCATGGTCAAAAGAAGGGGAAAAGGGAAAAAATTTTTTTTCAAATTTTTTTAATTACAAGTTCCTCCCTGTTTTTGTTTTTAAGCCTTGTGTTATAAATTAAATATTATTTTGCTCCTGTAGAAAACAGAAAAAATATTCTCTTACATACTGAACATTTTTTCATTCAGCATTAACATATGCTTTTTTACTTTATCTGGAAAAACATGGAATTTTGTTGAGTCTGATTACATGCAGTGAAAAGATGCAGTATGAAAGATGCTGTCCAATAAAACTGCCAACAACACAGCCAGTTATGTTCCTAACCATTCTCTTGGCTAATTTTCAGCATCATTTTTCAAAGAGATGGTAAGGAGGATTTTAGCACTACTGAAATGGCTGGTACATATTGCATAAAGACCATCTAAAAGATAAATGTTGGGATTTTTTCAGAGAAAGAATGTGTATTCACTCTGAAATTTACATGACAAATCATCTGCAATTGGAACAGAATTTTAATAGAGTAGCTACTGGGTTTCATTCCCTCATCTTGTAATTTTATTTGTTTTAACTGTAAATTTTTATATACTGTTCCTTGCTGGAACTTCTAGTTAAATCCTGGATGCAATGTTTAAGTTTTAATAAAAGAGAAATGAGTTTGACTGCAAATCAATAATGTAACTTTCACGTCCTCTCCCAAGGCTGGCAATTATTAATGATAGTTCGTGCACATTACAAAGGCTTCAGATACTGTTTTCCTTGAAATATAAAGGAGTAATTAACTGGAAGGTTGGCTAAGAATGCCTTTTAGAATGTTGTTGTCCTTTTTTTTTTTTCCTCCTCTTGTTACAAAATTCATTTGTTTTTGTCATATCTGCAGATGACTTGTTAGTTCCACCTCATGATACCAACACAGATCTAACAGATGTTATGGAGCAAATCAACAACACATTTCCAGCTTGCTGCTGTAAGTTTAACAAAATATATCTCTGAGAATCATATTGGAGAAAATATGGTCTTTTGAAGAAAAAGAATAATTCTTGTGGTATTAACGAGGAAAATAAATATTTCTGAGGGAATTTCTTGTGTAGATATGCAAGCTATATAATTCTGTCCCTTAAAATTCCTCATTAGACACTATTTGTGAAGGTAGATAGATGTTCTTGTTTTAAGTGGAAGCAATTCACTATAAGAAAAGCCTGTAGCTCCATGCGGAATTTTCAGCTTGAAAAAAAACTCCTTAGACATTTAGTCCTTAGACTAATTACTGCACTATTTATTAAATAGACTAGAGGAAATCTCTGAATGCAGCACGTAACAACTTTCCCTGCTTAAATGCATTGGAAGCTGATATTTTATTCAGTATCTATTAAAGAGAGATCAAAAGGAAAACCAGCTTGTTCCTATGCATGTCTCGTATCAGCTAACATACATTTCCACTGATCCTCCTCCTTCCAGTGTCACTGCACTAGCAAAAGTGAGGAGCTGTCTCATGTATTTTGGTGTTTATACATATACACATATCTCTCTCTCTATATATATATATATATTTCAGCTCTTTCATCTTAGAAAAACAGTAATGCAAACTTCAATATATTCTCAAAACTGTTGAAAGTTTCAAATGAAATGTAATAATAATGGTCAGTTTTAAAAGGCAGAAGTCAGAGAGTGGCTGTTTATGCCCAGTACTTTTGGAAGCATCAAGACTCAACTCTGTGCTCTTTTGTAAATTCTGTGAACCCTGTTAAAATACCCCTTTTATCTCTTGAACATACATTGTTTGGCTGTGACAAGCTGCATCACAGAAGATGCAACTTGCGTGTTTTGAAAAAGCAAATTAGGTTCTAGCAAAAAAGGTCTTGTTTCAGCTGTCCTTTTTGATTTTTGATGAGTTCAACAATTCAGAGCCCCTTGTTCTGAAAATTAAGTATTTGATTCTAAGGAGCATCTCATTTGAAGTCAACAGCTAGTGGAGCTGCTCAGCACACCTCGAGGGTGTGTGAGTATACAAATCAGTATAAAATGCAACTCAAGCATTTGTTCTTGGTTTTTCGAATTACTATCTCGCTATGTGACTGTACAGTGACATGGTCATTTGGCCCAAATGAATGTAAAGCAAATTGCATTCTGTCAGGACAAGCTTGGTAATGATGGCTGTTCTCCATGACTGGAAAACAGAAAAAAATTCATCTTGAATGAGACAGGAGAATACTGCTAATGAAAGCCATGGCCCCTTCATATTGTGAAGTCTATCTGAGCATCTAAGATTAAAAGAAGGCACAGTTCCAAATCTTATGGGATTTTTCCCTGTTGTCAGGCTAAACCACCTTCCCTCAGTTAGTAGGTACTACTTATGTTTACTCTTATTCAGTCATTCTGTAACATCTCTTACTTTGGAGTAAATCTTTTTGATTGTCAGATTCATATCGTAAATGTTTTAGAAGCCTGGAATGAGGATTATTAGTCTGGCCTTCCCAACAAAGTGCATTAAACTCTTGAGTTTTGCTAAGGAAGACCACGACAGACCATCTAAGTCCATCATCTTTTCCTGTGGCCATTGGAGAGGGATCTGTCTTCCTGGCTGGACAATTGTTGAATTTGTTCTGTAGAACTTTAAATGATGTAGATTCCACAGATTCTCTAGGCATCACAGTATTCCTTAATTAATAACATCCTTAGCCTCTTTGTTAAACCCAAGCTCAATTTTATCAAAATAGCCTTCATGTGTAACACCTCATTTCCAGTTATTAAAAAAAAAGAAAAAGTAAAAAAGGAAAAGACTTCCTTCACAACCTCAGTTTCACTTGTCTCTTCTGCCACAGCCACAGTTTTAATCAAGGAGTTACTAGCATCTGAGCATTATGCAGATAATTTTTTTATCCCATTTTGACTGTTTAACAGAGAGAGATGTCTTACATGCTTTATTTGTTTTTATGAGTTTCGGGTTATAATTCATCTTGAAATCAGTCTTTCTATTTATGTCAAATATCCTTTATGGAGCAATTATTCATATAGTAAGGCCAGCAATGCTTTTAATGGTGGATTTTGTTGTTTTGTGGTTTGTTTGGGTTTTTTTTGTCCTTCTGATCCACTGATCATGGATATAATGCCCCTTTTTCTTTCCTTATTTGTGTCATTGGTCCTCAGAAGTAGGCAGATGTACAACACTGTGCAGAAGCCTTGTCTGTGCATCTGAGTGATGTCCAGAGCAGTGCATTTTAAACAGATGATACTGTAGTGCATCACTCAGTGGTTTCTATGGCTGCAAACAGTGAAAATGAAACAATACTAACTATATCATTATAATGCTATAAATTTGTTAAGTTTATGACTAATTAAACCATTGCAACACATTTCTAGTTAAAAGTTTAGTCCTTTAAAGATAAGTCTTTTTGTTCTTCTGTAGTATGTATTTTCCTGATAATAACCTTGTTTTTAAACTGTCAATATGTAGAATCATGTACATTTCTAACCTTTTTTATTTCTATTTGCAGCAAGTTTCACTGGCAGACCACAGGTATGAGACATGTTTATGTACTTGCATAGGCATTGGAAACAAAGTACAGCAAGTGAAATTTCCATTAAAGCAAAGGGGCTGGGGTGGTTTTTGTCTACATTTTTCCCTAGAGGTCCCTCTGGAAGCTAGACTGATACACAGCAGAAAGACCAGGTTTCAGAATATCGCAAGTAATAGAAAATTTCTACTGGGTCAGGCACTGGCCATAGGTATTATGGTTCTGCAGGTCTGCATTGCTATCCAGATGGAACCAGCTTGCATTTATTTGTGCCAATTAGGTTCAAGGCAGCATAAGTTTGCAAGATCAAAGCTGGTCCTTGCAAAGACATCCACGTGCCTAGGTGCCCACGGCTCTGCTTTCAGGAATGTGGGCACCACTGCACAAGGACCAGGAGCCACACAGCACCTTAGACATTGGATTAAGCTGTCTGTGCTGAGCAGGCAACCACTTCAACAAGGACTTAAAACACTGCAATATTGTAAACTTAGATTTCTTTTAACTACATGCCACAGTTATTTGCTGAATTTCAGACATGTAAATTTCTAAAATTTTGGGGTTTTGTAAGATGATGTGACAGCGCTGAGCTGTCTGAGCCCAGAGTTAGAAGTTTCTGTGTGTGCTAACACACAGTGGTTCTGATGTTGTTTCCCATCACAACAGGCCATGTGAAGCGTTCATTGGGATGTCAGCCAGTGCTTCTGGTGTGCAGCACAGCCCTGTCTGCACCCGCCGGCCGCGCGTTCCGCCCCACAGAACCTGCACGGGACCTCGGGACACGCCGTGCGCCCCGACCGCGTGTTCTACTTGAAACAGTACCACACTGAACACCCAAAGACGAGGATGTTGTTTTATAGTATCTTTTGGTTTTTCCTTCTTCCCTTTCTATGCAACTGTAAATTAATGAGCAGTGGAATATTTGTCACTGATTTGTATAAATATACAGCCAGGGGAAAAGGGGCAGGGGCTTTATATACGTTCTTTTTGATAATCGTAAAGAGAACTGCATAAGGAGTTTGGAGCAAAACGTTACATTTATACATTCCTTTCAGCTCTTTGCTTTTGCATTGTAAACTACCCTTAGTTATATTCTCACACATGTAATATTCTGTACTGATTATTTGTATGCTAACCATCTGACCACACAGATTTCAGAATATCCTTGCATTGTTTTCAGCATTGACATATGAAGTTCCCATAATCTGTATTATTGTTACTGGTTAACAACAATTATCATTAGGTGCAAGATACAGTATTTTAATTCAATTAAACAAAGTAAAACTCTCATTTCAAGTCATAATTAGCATCCTCATGTACCTAAGTGGTATTTTTAACTTCCTTTTTGTTATTTCCAGCCAACACTCCATTTGGAGGATTATTTTTTTAAGCTTTACTTTACATTGAATCAGGAGATAGCTGAAAAGAGGACTTAGATGATAGCTTAAGTTGGTTTTTAGTAAGAATTAAGTTAGTGTAATCCTTCCCAATTTTGTTCAGAGACAAAGCTTTGCTGTTCCCTGCTGGGCCAAACTTGCTTCAAGTTTTGGAATTTACAGTCTATGAAGTAAAGCTTATTTCTGTGAGATCCTTTTCTTTTGTCTTCCTCTTGGAAATGAAGAGACAATTAGAAAGCCTTTTCCAATACTATCCACAGCAGAACTTTATCCAGAACTGCAGTGCACTTGGATATTATCATTTGGCGTTATAATCTTGCAGATCATCCTTATCTTTAAAATAATTTATTTATTTTATTACTTTTGATAAGGATAATTGTGGGAAAGTATATCACTGATCGTCTGATCTCTAGTTTAAAGATTATCGTAAGAGATTTTAATGCCTTCACAGAGTTTACAATGCTGCATGGACACTTGCTTTAATTCTAGGACATACCTTTAATTGGTAAAACTGCATGCAATATCTTCCATGTAAAGTAAAGAGAAACAAAGCTGTGTTGTTCTTAATTATTACTGAAGGAAAAAAACTTATCTTAAAATGGTATTGCAAGAGTTTTAAAATTCTCTACTGCTACTAAAAAAATGCTAGGGGACATTAAAAGAGCAGGTCAGGAATTTCTAGTGGTTCTGTGAAGTTTGCCAGCCAGACTGTCCTGCACCCACAGTATTTACTCCTGAGCTGCTGCTGCTCAAGGATTCAGGCACAGTGTTGACCACCTTCTACTGCTGACAGCAGTGCCAGTTCTTTCTGAACCCTTTGGCAAATTATTTAACCACTCTGCCTCTGTTTTCCCATCTGTAAAATGGGGATGATAGTGCTTACCTCTCAAAGGTGATGTAGGACTTAGCATTTCTACAGAGCTTTTCAGGCACTAAGTATTAGTCTTGAGCAAGTGGAGCAACATTGTCAAGGTGAGAAGAGAAGATGCTGACTCCTATTAAAATGTAATGCAGTTATTCTGAGAAGAAAAAACTCCACATTTTACAGAAGAGGAAAGCCATGACCACCTTTCTACCTCAGACCTATCTTCCTAAGTAGTATTGGAAATAGCTTTATATTCTGTTCTCTGTGAAGTACTTGGCTTTTATCAAGCTACATAATTCTCTAGGCAAAGAATCTTTAAAAATACTCCCAACATAAGTATAAAAACAAATCAGTAGTGAATTTGGTGGTTTTATTTTTGTTCTGAATATGAGGTTATGTATAAAGTTGTTTTTCTGCCTGTGTTTGTATGCATCCTTTGTCCTCTGCTGCCAAGTAAATGCTGCTTCAAACACTACATTGTAACATTCTTCCTATGAAACAATAATAAATAAAAGGAATATATTGCAGTAACATGAGAAAAAGTATGTAGTTCTTCCAAATTTTGTGGGCTTCAAGGATGGTACATCTCATTGCTAAATGCTGAAAATTTCATTCTGAAGGTTAACATGAGCAAGCTGTGATAGGCAATTTCTACGTCCTAGCTTTTTCTCTGTGTGGTTTGGGTTTATATAAATGAGATGAAGCAGTGGGTTTTTTTCTTCATAAATCTTGCATATTTTCTCTAGTTTTCCATTTTTAGTCTGGAATCCTTCTCAGTTTCATGACAGATATTAAATCTGATCGCTGAGAGGCAGACTTTTTGTTTTTTTAAATGTTCTGTATATGTATTACCGAA
Organism: Cichladusa arquata; assembly: GCA_026413545.1. Lineage (NCBI taxonomy): Eukaryota > Metazoa > Chordata > Aves > Passeriformes > Muscicapidae > Cichladusa > Cichladusa arquata. Next base: position 47,208,586 of record JAOTQP010001546.1, on the reverse strand, counting down.
CAGCAATAATGCATGAAGCCCTGTCAAATAGGAGAGCTGTAAATTAGTCTTGTGGTTTTTGGTGGCTTTCAGTCAACATGCTCAGCTGAACCACAGCATTAGGGATTCTGTCAGAAAGTATATTTTCTACCTTGTGCTGCTTTCAAGTATTTGCATTAATGCAAGTTATGTTAATGACTGTGTTAGAATTGCTACTCTTAAAGGAGAAAAAAATCCAAAGCCCCAACGATTCTGTTTCCTTATCATAACAGTTGGCACTGGTTTCACGTTTAGTTGTTGGGTTTTGTTTGGGTTTTTTAAAAAATTCTAACAAACTTGAAACATAAGTGTTAGAGTGAGGACCTTTGTTTGTGAAAGGATGGTTAACAAGTTGTATTTAATTATCATTATTTAAGTGATTGAGCAGTTAGCAAGGAATTTAACTACAGAAATAGTAATACATCAAGTCAAAATAAGTTCTGTATTTAGAACAATAAATGTGTCTTAAGAGGAAGAGACTACTAGACTACGGCATGTATTAAACAGCACAACCTGTCATTTTTAAAAAAACTAAACATTTTAGTTATATGTTTGTAGAGTAGGAGCAGCAGAAGAGAGAAGTATGGATCAGGACCAGGGCCTGACTTTGGGAATAATTCATGAAATTGCTCTTATCTACAAGTTGCACCCTCTGTACCTCGCTTGTCAAGGCGGCAGGTGCCAGAATTCGGTGATGCTGCCACCTGAAAAGAAGGTACTCAGCTTAAAAAATCATCCTTCAGTGCTGTGCCACAAAGGTCCTGGCCCTAGATAGGGGAACAGAATGGCACCCACTTCTCACCAGCCACAAGGCTTTCCTCAAGAGTGTTGGGGACAGTGTGTGGCCACCTCTGGTCCTCCATGCGCAATGCCAGGGTGAGCACTCCCTCCCTCCTCCACCCAACCTTTACCTTTAAATACTAACCAGCCTCTAGTGCTGTTATTTTGTCAGGCCAAATAAAGCAAACCCGTTACTTCTCATTAGAAGGCTTGTGTCTCAGTCCAAAATACACATCTATGCAAAACATCAGGAGGGACAGCCTCCTGCACAGCCCAGAATGGATGGCATTGGTTGATAGTGTATCAATTTAAATTCTCATTAGAAAACACCCTTAAGCTGTATTATTAACATGTCAGTTCATTTGCTCAGAAAAGATGCAAGATTGATGGATCTAATTAAAATCAGAGAGTAGAAATCCTTCTGCTATTGGGGCTTCATCTTCAGGGGAGCTTTTATCACTAGTGAAACCATCATCTTAGTATGGGTGATATTATTTATTTTTTATCGAAGAGAAGGCTCTTCACATGTTCAAAGCCAAGATAGTTAGATTATGAGACACCAGCCCTGCTAGGTCAGAAGTACTGGACACAGACCATCAGTATGCACGTGACAATTTGTGGCACTTCCCTGTCCTGGGTCAGGGGTTCTGTCCTCTCTTCTGTTATTTCTACAGTTGGGAAAAAACCAACAACACTACCAACCAAGAAATAACCCCAAAAAGCTCAACAAATAACAAAATTTAAAAAAAAAAAAAAAAAACAACCAAAAAAACCTAAGTTCAGCCAAATTTAAAATGTATTACTGTAATGGGCAAGTTTTGGATTTATGCAGAAGACCAAGATATTCTTTTAAACATTTCCAGTACAAATTACCCCTTGGGAAAGAATTTGTTCATTATATATATATATTTCATTCTCTACTTTAGTATGGAGTTTCCCTAAGAAAAATCTTCATGAAGGCGTTTTTTTTGCAGCACTGCAAAACTGAAAAATGGATCCTGTCTCCTGTCATGCAGATACGAAGATGTCATGCCATATGGCTGAGAATTCTGTTCCCACAACAACAGCAATAGTCTTACAAATCCTGGCAAGGTGTAAATTGATAATAGTGGGGTATGAAAAAAAAAATACAAATGACTTTTAGAGGGGAAAATAATATTTGAGCAGGAAGAGATCTCTTGCATCTTAGGAGCAAAAAAGCTCTCAGTCATCAGCTGCTGTGTTCCTCAAAGTGTTCTTGAGGCAGGAAAAGGTGAAATCATTCTTAGCTCACAGAGCTTTGGAAATGTATCTTGTCTTTAGTGCCACTTTCATGATATGCTAGCAAAAATTACAGTCCTTACAAGTTAAATATATACATAAGAAAGAACAGCTGCATGCAAGTGCAGCAGCCACCTGCAGAAGGGGTAGGTATTGTTTTCATCAGCTGCTTTTCTAAACACCTCTGAGACACCAGGAGTGGGCTGGCTCAGCTCATTTTCCCAGGTGTCTCAGCACTGCAAGCAAACTGATGCAGCCAACACAAAGTTATCATTTAAATTGAAACCTGCTCTATGTTAGTATGCTTATTAAAAGTGAGAAGCCAGGAGAGCTGCATGGAATTATTAGCTGTGCTAGTCTTGAGTACATTGGACAGGGGAAACAAATGAAAAAACCTCACACACCACTTTAGCATCTATGTTTTGCTATCTCTCATCTCTGAATCTGTATTTACAGATTCCTCATTTATTTACACAACTATTCATGCTCTTCTTAGTCACTATCTTTATGCAATCAGATTAATACTGAAAATGTCTGGTTTTCTGACCCTGACAGGATGCCTGGTGCCTGCCAAAGCCTCTCTATCACTCCCTTCCTCAACTGGACCTGGGAGAGAAAATATAATGAAAGCTCATGAGTTGAGATAAGGACAGGAGAGATGGCTCACCTAACCCACAAATGAAATTGTATACATTAATAAATAAGAGAACAGGCAGAAGATACAATAGTAACTGCCACTGACAATTCACATCTCTGATTTAAATGCAAATAGCAGTAAGGAAACTTAAGGGTTAACCTAGATCCTCATTCTTGAAGATCAAAGTGACACTTACTTTCTTTCAATCCTCAAGATCTCCCTCTGTTTCCCATGACCTTCCAAAGGTAATTAAGAGCAGCCTTGCAATGATATCAGCCACTTCTCACAGCACTCCTGGGTATGTCCCAACACATCCCATGGGCAGTTTGCTCAGTACATCCAGTTTGCTAACCTTATTCTTCTCCACCAAGAGGGAGGACTTCTCCCTTGCTCCAGAATTCTGGCTTCTACTAGTAAAGACTGAGATAAAGATGGGATTCAGTACCTCAGACATTCCTGTGCTCTTTGTCACCAGGTCCTCTTCACCAGTGGGCTCATGTTTTCCCCAGCCTGCTTTTTTCTGTGCTGTATCCAAAGTCATTCTTTACAAGAAGAAACTATCACCAATACACTCTTAAGAAATTTTCCCTCAACAGTTAGTATAATTTGTGCATGACGACCTGAAAAAACTCTTTTACCAGAGAATTGCAATATGTGAGGAGAGGACCTTTTTAACATTGATTCTTTGGTTGATTTTGTTTAGTACCTCTGAAAGTATTTTGGTGAGCAGTTATGAGAAGTGCATATGAATGGCAGCAGCACCCAGACAAGTAAAAACACCCAGCTGTATTTCTGCCCCTCCAGTGCCAGCAGCCCCTCTGGAATGGAAAGTGTAGCTCTGACCTACTTGCATTCAACAGACTTTAATTACAGCACTTATCAATTTTTCCATAAAAATACAGATGTGAACAAATAGAAAACCCAACTGGCTGAAACACGAGCAGAATAACAATGTTATTTCATCCCCTAAATCCTGGTTCCTGCTTGCAGGCTGAAAATTAAAACAACGGTAAACTATCGGAAAAACAGTTGAGTTTGTTATGGAATGTGAGCCAGAGTTTATACACAAAGAAAGATATACAAATACCCTCTAATGTCACCTCTTCTTGACACTGCTGATTTTAGGGCTCTTTAAGACTAATATAAACTAATCTAGAAAAAAAAAATCCATCACACCTTTCAAGGATCTTTGAAAAAAACATCACTGCACATATAGAAGCTTAAGCCTGTCAGCCTTGCCTGCAGTCACTGCATTTATTTATTAGCTTTTAACTCAGTTGCAAATGAAAAAGAAGTTTATAGCACATTTGTTTCCACAGAGATTGGATAAAAATATGGCAATTTAGTTAACGAGAGCATTTTTTCTTAATCTGTTTTTTTCTTGGATGGCTGTTACAAATAGATGCTTAAGAAAAGAGGGTTTTTTTCCTGGTTTCTCAAACAAATGCTCTTCTCCAACAAAATGTACCTAGCAAAAAGTTAGATTACACGATATGATTTAAACCAAGATATTCCACACTCATCTACCTTCCTTCCTAGACTGGCATAAATGACAAGAAAAAAAAAATTAATACTGTAATGAAGCAGATGTAAAAAATCAGTCCTGAGGACTGCCCTTGCAATAAGAAGTGCCTCTAGTAGCAACACCAAAGATAACATGGCATTATTTCAGTTATATATACACACATATAGTATATTACACTTCTATATATACACACACACTGGAGACAAGTGTGTATAAAAGGACAGGATTATACCAGTGAAAGTTTAATAAACATTTATGAAAAATAAAATGTAAAAAGAAAGAAGTCACAGCTGGCTCCCACAGCCATCTGCCTTGGCATCTCCCTGGGGCTCCCCCTCCCCATCAAGGGCAGTCTCCCCTCTCAGAGAGAGGCACTGCTGGCCCCTGGAGATTCCCACCCCACCAGGCACTCCAGGGCCTTGTCCTCCCCACCAAGGAGCAAGGCAGGAAAGGGAATATCCCAGTTTAGGCTCCCCATCCCCAGCCTGCGACCACTTAATATTCTAGTTCAGCAACACTCAAAAAGGAAAGCTGTGTTTATGTGGTGGGTATTAGCAGCATAATGGCGGCAATTAAGTAATAATCACCTTAAAAATGTGCTCTTATCTTAGAGCTTGAGACAGAACAGAGACTGAAGGCTGGGGCAATTATTTCCTGCTTTAGCCTCAGGGAGGCAAGCGCCGAATAAACATTCATATCAAAGTCAGTAAATAATTTGGCCAATTACCTATTCCCACATCACCATTGAAGTTTCGTGATTGAAGATTGCAACCATTTATGTTTAGCCTTCAGCTTAGTATTTAGAGTGCCATATAGGAACTGAATCTGCATTAAAAATTTGTCCCTGAGTTACTGCAATACAAACACAAAATTGCCAATACAATCAGTATTTATGTCTCTGTGAGCTCGGACTTTTAAAAAAGATTTTTGCATTATCACAAACCATCATTTATACACACAAGCAGAGAGTCTGTCATGGAATTGAGTGCCCTTTCAGTTCCCCAAACACTTGATTTGGCAGGGTAGAGGTAAATTTAATATACATGTTAGTATAGCTGATAAACTAGTCAGTTTAGAATTACAGCAAGGAGTTTGACCAAGCACTGAAATAGTGAGTTTTTCTAGAAGTTTCCTTACTGCTATCCTTCTTCCCCACGAAGCCCTAAAAAATGTTTTGGGAATAGATGGGCTTCTCCTTCCACTTTATCTCTCCTGCAATGCACAAAGGGCAGAACACACTCACTCTGTGCCAGTCCGAGTCTGTGCCTTGGAATGACTGCCCCTCCTTCCCTCTGGTATTTCACCAGCACCATATTATACTGCACATGCCTTTAGTCAGAGCCAAGGAATAGATCTGCCAACCCACTGTCTCCCTATGACATTTGCAATAGGCTTAAGCAGATTTAGAATAAACGTGTCTGCAAAGATGTCAGCAAAAGCCAAATTTCAAGAAACTAGACTGCCAGTGAGTAGTTAAGTACATTCTAGGCCAAAAATTTACCTCTGTTTTCAGCAGACAAAAAAAAAAAACCCAAAAACAAACAAACAAATCCCCCCACCCCCCCAAAACAAACAAACAAACAAACAAACAAAAAACCACAAAAAAACAAAAACAAAGGAAAAAAAAAAAACACCCACAAAACAAACAAAAAAAACAGGATCGCCAAGAAAAAGAAAAACAATCAAGTTGAATTTAAGGAAAATCAATGGCACTTGTATGGCATTAGAGGGACAGACTTCTCAGAGATGCTCTTTCTGCAAGGACTCAAAAAGCAGACCTACAGCCTAGCTGCAGGTCCTGGCTGCTTAGGCATTAAGAGTTTACCCTCTCTAGCTGCAGGTTTCCTGTAAGGGCACTGGACTTCTTAATGGTAAATTAATTTCTTAGGTATTGAATTTCTCAACTTAAAACATTTGCATGGAAACATTTTTTTAAAAAACCCCAAACATACAAAAAGCTCACACCAAGAACTATACTGACAAGATTATATAATCAGCAATGTAGGGCCTAGACTCTAAAACTGTGGTTCTCACTCTACCTTTTCCAGAAGGCAGCCAGCATCAAGAAATTAAGATTCATATCCCAGTATAGATATGCTCATGGTCAGGGAAAAAAAAAAAGGTTGTACCAAGAAAAGTCTAAAGAACACAATACTATACCTGCTTGTGGTGTGCTTTAGTCCTTAGCTTTTTACACACCTTGCCCTACCTTTTGTAAAACCCATGTGAGCATTTATATCTGTTAATGATCTCCTCCTCATTGGTAGTGCATTCGTACTCCTGGTGTTCTTCCAAAACTGGTGGCACTTAAAAGATTTTCTTAAGGAATTAATCTCAGAAGCTTTATATTTCCAGGCTTTTTCTTATGCTGCAACTACAGATGGATGTTTGACAGTAATTATGACCTCTATCTTTCAGAGAGATTTTTATTCTTATCCCAATGACATACTGCTGTCCAGGGTTAGCAATCTGTGTCAAAGCATTTACAGGATATCTCATGGGTAAGCACTTAATCATACAGCGAGCAACTAGGTAAAGGCTTAACCAAACAACTTAAAGAAATTAATGATAATAATTTAAGACTTTGCTAAATTTAGCAAAATTTTCTACTAGCTATTTTCCTACAGCCCATTTTCATGAACTCCCTTATGCCATTAAAATATATGAATGACATTTAAATGACGAAACAATCATCACTTTAAACATCAATAACCATTAGGCATTCTTTCCTAATAGAAACAACTGCTGGGAAAAGTCACTTCATTCAAAAAACAAAACCTGAACCAAAAATCCATAAAATGCGTAGCCTGAAGAGTTCAGACATTCCGTAGAAAAAAATTAATCCCACTGCAGCCAAGAGTCTGCTACAGTCCACTAAACAATCACTTCTTGTCTGCATGGATTTAAAGCTCTCTTTACTAGTCCTTTTCTAAGTTAACTGCTCCTAGTTTGCATGATGTACACAAATTGACTCAGATGTTCGGGTTGCCATCCACGGTGGCTTTTCCAACTGTGTACTACCAAGGAACACCAAGATAATTAAAGGTCTGGAACACCTCTCCTACAAGGATACACTGAGAGAGCTGAGATTGTTCAGCCTTGAGAAGAAGGGCACCAAAGTATAAAAATACCTGATGGGTATTTTTATACCCATGGGACAGAGCCAGATTGTTTTCACTGATGCTCAGTGACAACACAAAGATGAATTGAAGCACAGGAGATTCCCTCAGAGCATCAGGAAAAATTTCCTTATTATGAGAGTCACCAAGTGCTGGCAGAGGCTGCCCAAAAAGGTTGTGAAGTCTCCATCTCTGGACATATTACAAACTGTACAAGTAACTAGTTCTGTGTGACACTGCTTGAGTGAGGAGGAGATGTTGGATAAGATGGCCTCCAGAAGTCCAACCTCAACCACTCCATGAGTCTGTGAAACTGTCTTAAGATTAAAGATTTTTCTATTTAGACTATTTGAAGGCTTTATGCTACAAATAAGCCTTTGTACAAAGTTTAAGAATAGTGAAGTATGAGAAAATCACATTGGTCAATTAAGTGCTTCCTAGAAAGAGGCAGGCAGCCCTTTCTCCAGCTATTTTAATGACTGCACCAGCTTTCTAATAAATCTTCTTCACCTCATTTTCCTGACTTCATAGAGCAGGAAACAGCAGATTTCAGCCCTCGTCTTTCTTGCTGTTTACTCATGGAAAGTCTTTGCCTTCCTTTCCGCTAGAGCAGATCCTGAACATCAGCATATGTTGGGAAGGAGGCAGTATCCAAGAGTGCCAGTTGCCAAAGTTACAAAATTGCTGGTATAATTTTCATATACCCATTTGTGTTTATCATGGAGAGCTTAACTCAGATTTATTTTTCCCTTTGTACACCAGAGCGGCACAGCCACACAGCTGGTGGCTCTCTGTGTCACATATGCATATTTCACCACTAGTGAGGAACGCTCTTCCAGCTGCCTCTCCCTCAGCCATTCCAGGTGCACTCAGAGCTCCTGCACCCAGCCACTCCTCTGGAAATGGTTCAGGACTATATAGGAGGGATGGCAATGCAAAAAAAACCTAAAACACTTTCAGTTTTTTAGAAAGTCTCTATAAGCAAGATAATAGAAGTATAAAATCTGAATAAAAGCATCAATTCCTACTCCAACCTCTACATTGTCCGGTTTGTGTTTTGGTATCAAACTGGTAGACATACACTCTGCTAATGTAGAATGAAACTAAGATTACAGTCAAGCTCCTGCCTAAAGCAGTTTCTTTTCCAGCCGGATCACTGCTGTATGGACACCCCTAGGAGGGAGGGAGGCATCTCAAGGCAGTATCAGACCAAAGCCTGGGGAAGTCAGCAGCCTTGTGCACTGCCCTGCTCAGCTGGAAAAAACTGAGTAGTTTGAGGGTCTCCTTTCCACCTGGGCGCCACAGCATCAGACAACTCTTCAGCATAAACTTTTCCTTTGCAGAAGCCCAGCTGGGCCCATCTTGCACTCTGCCTCCAGCTTATGCCCAAGATGCAGCTCACAAAGAATTCTATTGAAATGGCAAGGGGGAAATAATACAGAGTACAGAGACCTCTTGCTTTCCTACGATGTTATAAATTAAATAATTATATTTTAAGTCATAGGCACCCCTTCAGCTCCTCCTACTCTTCTCCCTAGTTGCCAAAAACAAGCCAAACCCTGGAAAGCCTCTCAGTAAAAAACTGTGAGAAAAGGTTCTTCAGATTGCACTTCTGCTGTGCTCTGGGGAAAATCAATATCAGGTTAAGCCTCAGGCACTGCCAGATTTGCCAGTTGTGAGTTGCAGGTCTTTTAAAGAAAGATAATCACAAAAGAGTCCAATCCCCAGCCACTTTAGTGCAAACTGAGAAATGTCACTGAAGTACCTGCTCTGCAAACATCCACGTTCAGAATGGAAAGGAGCTAAAAGCCAGCACTCTGACTGTCATGGGAGTTTTAACACGGCTCAGACCTGATTGCTATAGTACTGTAAATGAGACACAGTCTCTTGGCTTTCACACCATTAAAAGTTCACAGCTATGAGTGCTCCCAGGTGACTTTGGTCTCAAGAATGTCAGACTCAGTGCAGTGGCTCTTACCACCTCTTTATTTCAAGCCAGAGGGTTTTAGATTTGGGTTTGTTTGGACGTTTTTGAGAAAAATACCGTATTCCTAAAACACTTGATTTGTTATCAAATCCCAACTCCTACCTATAAATCCAACATGATTTGATCTGAGTGCAGTCTATTTATTCTATCTCTGTTACTAGCAAAACCTGAAAGGAAACAGTTTTTGCCCTGCAGCAGCAGAAAATCTCTGGATCCCCCAACTGTTTATCATCTACTTTTGTAACTTCATCCTGTGAGAGATCAGGCAGCTACCAAAAACAGAGCACTTTTTGTACATTTATTGAACCTTGCAAATCATTAGTGCTGGCACCTAAAACTACAAAATACCAACAGTCATAGTGGAAAACAGCATGAATTTACTGCAGTCAGAGAAGATTATTTTCAGCTTTGACTTGAGTGTTTTAAATAAGGGACATAGCAGCAGGAAGTACTTACCTCTCCCTCTTGAAGGATAAAGGGGAGAATCACTGACACAGGGACCAAACTTCTCATTCAGCCACTGAATCCCTCCTGATCCCATTCCAGACTGGGCTGCTCCCCTCTATCTCCCTGAATCCTTCAGACTCCATCACCCTCCCCATCCCACAGTACAGCAGAGGCCTGTTTTACAACCATCATCACCTCCATTCCCCCAGAGGGAATGCTTCTGTAGGAACTAGAGAAAAGAAAGAGCAAAATGAGCCAGTGAAGCCTAATTGCTGCTCCACCAGGCTCAGCTGGGAAAGAGTTGAGCCATCCCAGCTGGGCTCAGGTCAGCTGCCCTCACTCAGGGCCTGTTTGAACCTCAACAGCTCTTGTCTGCTTGAGTACCACTCCCATCTTTGCTCTTCCCTAAAAAAAAAAGTTTGCTTCTTGTTGTCCTGGTTTTGGTCAGGACAAGGTTAAATTTCTTGTAGTAGCCAGGAGAGGACCTGACTGTGGTGGTGTGGCTGGGACCCAGATTTTTTTGGTATGACCTCATCAATTGCCATGGCAGAGGAGGGGGATTCACTGTAGCTTCCAGGGAGAAGGGTGTTCCTTCTCTTATTAGTATTGATACTGTTCATTTTCTTATCCCATTGGTGATCCAGGACTTATCTCAACCCATCTTGTTCTTATCTCAACCCATGGTCTTTTGTGCTTCCAACTGGAACAGGCAGTGGACCTGGGTTTAGTGAGGATGCTGAATTGGAGAATACCATTCCTAAACCATGACACCTGTTTGTTCCTGGCACAACTTCATTGTTTTCTGAGGGAAGGGAGAGCTGGTGGCTGAGCTGCAGAGTAAAGCTGAATCCCTGCAGTCACTAAGGCAGAGGAGAGATGTGCAATGCAGCCTTGTTTTGATGTCTGGAAAAGCACATATTGGTTCAAGACTCCAATTAGAGGACACCTCAGGGAAGGCAAACCTTCTGCCTTTCTCAGAAAATGTCAGATAGTTTTTCCACCACACTGGCACTGCTGTGCCCCTGAGTTGTGTGCCAGGGGTTCCTGACCAACAATGCTCACTGCAGCAGTGCTTCAGCTGCTCAAAGCTGGCCAATAATTTTGAAAAGTTTGATTATTCTCCTGAGAGTTGCTTAAACATGCTCTTGAAGATGAGGTTAAGAGACAGCACTGAAGGTAAAGACCCTCATGGATTATAATTTTAATTTGGCAAGTCTAAATTCCACTGATCTAGATTCATTGAATGTAGCCTAATCAAGTAAAATTTGTTACTTGGGAGATATGAATGACACATTTATATCATACCATTTGATTTCTCACTTGACATCTATGAATGTGATGTGTATATTTCTGTTGGTGAAGAGATGAATAAAAATTACAGAGTTAATCTGAAAAAAGTTCCAAGAAAACATGTCACCCCTATCATCATGTAAACTACATCTGACATACATTGCAGAAAAATATTTGCATTATAATATTTTCACATCCAAGGGCTGTTTAGTGTTTCTTCACTCTTCCTTGGGTGACACCAGGCCAGCAAAGCCTCAGATGTGTCAAAGATGCTACAGAAATGTTCTGAACAGGGAAAGGCTGATCTGATGAGCTATTCTAATAATGGAATAAAGTGCTGGTTAAATATTTTCAAAAGCTCTAGGATGAGTTGGGTTGCTGTGTTAGTTTCATGCTGTGCAGGAGCTCAGGAGCCAGGAGTTCATGCAAGGAACCAGACAGGCACAGCAGACTCCATTGGTCTGAGAACTTGAAGCACACTATTCTGGTCACTCCAGAGCTAATACATACTAGAGCTTGGATAAAAACCAACCCAGTCTTTCCCAAGGCAATAGATCCCCCTACTAGGTATAACCAGCTGTTCCATGCTTTTCCAACTAGCTGCCCTGCAGGATTAATGGATGGCAATGCACTTTGTATATGTTTTTTTCAAAAGCAATAAAGTTTAGAAAGGAGTACCACTCCATGCTCTGCTGTGTAAGTAAAGGTTTCTCATTTTCTCTGAATTATTTTCTCCTTAGCTTAAAAAACCTCCCCAGTTCAAAATTTAGGGCTAGAATTGTAGTTCTGCATTAATGAGATGCTCTTGTAGGACAGACACAGGTAATGTTAGGTCAGTCTCTTAATTTATAAACCCCGTTATTCAAGGATTTCTCACATAGGTATAATAGATATTTATGCTAGATATTTTATTAGATATGTGCTGAAACTTGAGTAGAAGAAATGTTTGATTAGTTAAAAGAGAACAAAGAGAAAGAGCTGTTGTATTTGGTGCTCTTGTTATATTGTTCACAGTGCCTTCACCAGGAAGCCAGATGTGACACTTTCTCATAAAACCCAAATATTAGCTAGATGTCCCAGGATTTTCATATGGTTTCATCATACACATATATCATGTTCACAGATAGCAAGTGAAGAAACTGTCTGGAGCAACGTTCTAGTTTTGACTGTCTGGTTAGTGCTGGCTCTACTTAGAAGAGTCATAGGACCATTGGTAATGTTTTTAATAGGAATCCTGCTTGCTCAGTGAGCATCAGAGTTAAGCCATATCCTTCTTGGAGAAACTGTGTTCATTTGGCTCCCTGCTGATGTGTTACACATATTCTGTTCCCTCAATATGTTTGATGATCCCTGTCAATAAGCTTTTGTAAATAGGATAAGGGTATCACGCCCTCTACATTCAAAGGACTAATACAGGAGCAACTTTTGGAACCACTATTTGTATGCAATGACTACAGAAAGAGGAGTCTCATTACTCCTGGTTTTTAGTTTAAGGATGGTATATTTGGATAGCTGAGAATTTTCATCTCTGCTTTGGACAGCATTTTGCCATTTCCTAGGAACCCTCTGCTGTGAAACTGTACCAGTACTTATAAATCAGCAGTGACACCTGTGCTAATGCTGACAGGTTTGTTAGAGAGCTGCTGTGCATGTCAGTCACTTTCCTCTTCTATGTATTTTCATACTGATGGCAGGACAAAATGTAATACAATAAATGATGTCTCTGTTTGGCTGGCCCAGCTACTGACACTGCCTATACAGAAGAAGTTGTGAGAAAATACCTTTAAAATCAGATATAGTTGAAGGTTGTACTGATTGCCTATTACTTTATTTAAGTATCTGCAGGAGTCACTGCTGTATGTAAGAGCAATAACCATGGGGAGGGAGGTGAATTAACACAACATGAGCTATAAAAATTAGTAAGCTGTTCCAGCCACTGTTGTTGCTGTGTCTGGTGAGCTGAAGTGTTAAAGAGTCTGATGACCCACAGGGTTAATGCAAATTACCACTTGCATATGATAAGACTCTACCTTCCAGGTTCCCTAAAGCAGAGACTGCAAATTAGATTTGCAGGTTAATATAACTATAAATGTTTCTTCTTTAAATTGTGCTCATGTAGAGATTATTTTGACTGAAATGATAGCTACAGAAGAGTTGTATAATTATCATAAAAAGTAAAAAAAAAAAAAGGTAATTTTTCTCAAAGCAAGACAAACTTGTGAAAAATATCCAACATAAGCTTAATTTCAGGCAATTTTGTTCCAATTACTGGTATGTATTTAGAAAATATCTCCTCAAATTAGAATTGCTTTAGTCTCTCAGTTCAACTCCAAAACATATTCCGTGATAGCTTCACTTCATATTTTAATTGATTGGCAAATTAATGCAAGCTGTAACTGAGATAATGTTGCAAAGTGGTGAAATCAGGGGAATTGAACATTTAGAGCTAGGTTTACTGAATTTTAAAGCTTGACTTGTTTTTCTTATTCTGTTGTAATTTCTTTTGTCATTAACATTCATATGGACTAGTACAGTTTTGTATTAATTCTTTTTACAGTACCTCACATTGCTGAAAATTTCTGTGACTTAGAGACAATTGCACTTCCTACCACAGTATGATTTCTTTCAGACAGTAGATACATTGGATATGAAACTTCTAACAGTTGTTTTTAGTTTTTATTTACTTGGCATTACATTTGTCAGAGGTGTCCAGGAAACAGCTCCCAATTTTGCTCCGTATGGGAACATGATTGCTGCCATGGCACTGTGGAAGAAGTCCAAGCTCAGAGCCTAGTCCTGGCTTCACCAGTTTAATAAAACTAGTCCTAGTTGAAAATCTCCCTTTGTAAATGGGATGCAGGCAACAGTGAGATTTAAGCTGTAGTACCTCTTCCCAGGCATAGAGCAAATGAGGGAGGTTCCTTTCTGCAGAGGTGATCAGTCACTGATGTGGGTTTGGATGCTCTGGCTGTTGCAGCGGTACTGAGCAGATGGTGATGGCTAAACACTAAATATCAGTGCAGCAAGTTGTGTTTCTTGAAATCAAATTACAGCTGTGCACCAAAAGCACAATGAGCTGTGTCTCACCTACAGAGCTGGTCTGTAACCTGCTTGACTGTGGAAGTGCCACTAAAGGTGTCCCTGCGTGTCTTGGTGCCAGCAGCAGTGCTCTGCTGGGTTTTGTTTACTACAAATAAGACAGCCATTAGAGTTAAGTCTGGAGAGAGAGTTAAGATTGATTGTGTTCCCAGAAACTAGGTATTAATAATTCTTTTACCAGCAAATGGTGCTCCAAGCCTTACATCCAAACCCTGCTTTTACTTTCTTTTTTTTTTTTCTCCTTAAAGAAGGATAAACAAAGACCTGCTTACTTGTTGGTTTGCTTCTGAGAGGACTTTGACAATCTTGCATACAACAGATTATGCCTGGGTCTCAAGGTATAGTCCACATACCCAATTTCAGAAAGCCAGTTATGGGGTAGGGTAAAAAATACAACTAGGGGAATCCAGAGGGGAAAAAACAAACAAAACAAAACAAAAAAATAGCTCAGTATGCAATTGTGTATTGCTCCTCAGTCAGCCAGCTGTCTTTGTGTAAGGGAAGAGGAAGGTATGGACCTCTGGGTCAGTGGAACTGGTGGTCTCTATGGAAAAGGCCATCGGACAAGGCCTTCAGGGCCAGGTCTGCTGCTGGTGAAGGTGCTTAGTAAACCCCAGTGCAGCTCCTCAGTATTTGGGTGCCAAGGATGCTGAGAAATGCAGGGGCACTTGTTCAGGACACTCAGTACCCCACAACTTACAGGTGCTTGTCTGCTAGCAAAGAATGCACTTCTACTCTAAGATACTTTTAAAATAAAATCATAAAATCCTTTTGCTTTCCAGTGGCACATTTGGTGCTACAGGAGAGGGAGCTGTCTTGTGTGTACTCAGGGTGTTAATGCAGGCATCCATTCAAGAGAAACAATCATCTTTAATGCCAACAATGAGAAGTGCCACTCTCCAGTGAGACAGGCAGATTGAGGTATGATTCTGTCTGTCCTGTTTTGCAACACAGCCAGGTTCTTCCCACACCACCATCCCAGTGCACTGCCAGCACACAGGATATCTGAAACATCAGTCAGCTCTCAGGAGCCTAAAAGGATCATTAATAATGCAAAACTTTCCTAAAAGAGACCCAATCCTCTGCAATGATGGGAAGGAACCAGATGTGGGAATGCAGATCTAAGGAAATCAAGTATCTTTGAATTTTTACAAGAATGCTGTGATGGAGGGGAGGGGATGGGGATCAAAACTTGTTTTAATCTAAAGAGGCAGTGCAAGTATTTACAGTGAATTATTCCTAATCACATATCTCTGCATGAACTTGCAACAGATTTTCAAGCAGGAATCTTCTCCCATTGCTCTGTTAATGGAGAGATTTCCAGAAGACTGCAGTTTCAAATTGCTCAGAATTACCTGAAGAGATAGTTCTTTCCTTTGCTTATGAATTAATTCTGATCACCAACTCAATTTATAACCCTTGACTTCTGAAATACCTTCTGCAATTCATTCCCCACAGTGTTCATCTGTGAGCCTGCTTTATAAGTATATGTATAAGCAATATATATAATTTAGGGATGAATTTTGTGTCTCTTAACAGCCACCATAAAATAATAAGTTTTTTCTCTATTATGTGAAGTGTTATTTTCTGCTTGTATAACAGGTCTTTAATAAGTACAGTAAAAAGTATTCCTGAATCCAGTAACATTGCAACAATTGATAGCTGTATTTACTGTAATTACCTAGAAAAATAAATATTTTGATCAGCACATGCTGATCTGGCTACTGTTAGTGACTCTGCCACATGAAAAGTCTTACCAGAGATTCATCTTAATGTTTTTCAAATTGACCTGAATTTTCATATCTATAAATAACTGCAAGCACACAAGTATTAACACGAAGGAGTTGGAGTGCATTTTATTCCGTTCACATCTTTAATTACTAGGCTTACAACGAAGACTTCTATTGATGGGAATACCCTTATGAGTTGTATAGAATATGTTCAGTAAACAGTTGTTTGTTCCAGAAAGTTGGTGCAAAATTTTCACGCTGCCTTAAAAATCCCTCAGACAGACCTGATTTTATTTCTCTGCTTCCTCTGAAGATCTTTCTAAACACTGGCAACACTTGCCACAGATCTAAAGGTCGCAGTTAAATTATTTTGTAGCTATCCAGTTTGCTCTATCCACTCCATCTGGTAAGCAAGAGTTTTATTTTTCTCTTAAAAAGTTCTATAACTCTTGGAATTTTAAATATTTCATTACTTTTAGTGTATTACTCTGTATAACAATCTCTTAACAATGCTGGACCATATCAAAATGCTTTCACAAATGCATATCACAAATCATGCACAGTGGGACACAACTTTCTTGGAGGGGTAGAGCCTAGGATGCACTGCTATTTTTACCAGAGGACTTGACTGATCACTGAAAGAAACTAAAGCAGCAGATTCTCTGTTCCTTGAAGTCCTCAAATGGAAACTACTGATATACAGAGAACTGGGTTAGGTGGTGCTTCCTAATGTTAAACTGAGTGGCAGCACCTCTGAGAGGGCCCTGTCTTGTTAATTCATTGGATTATCCCAAAACAAAAGTGCTGTCCCATCTCCCAGCTGACTTCTGTTTCACTGAGGAGATTAAGCAGCCAGCAAACAGGGACTTACATGCTGAGAAAACTACCAAAAAATCCAGGCACAGACACACAAGTTCTGTGTAATACCTGACTTCAAATTAAACATGCAGACATGCTGGGGAAGCATAAGATTAACTCAGGCTCAGAGTACAAGTGGAGAAATTTCAGGTGAGTTTAAAAAGTCATTTAAACTGATGCTGTTAGCAATTGATCTAAATTACCTCTAATGATTTACTGTTAATTTATTCTGGACAAAACCAATGTTTGCCCCCAAAGGTTGTGGAAGGAGCAATCACTTTTTTTTTTCTGTTTCTTTGCTGAAGGATGCTTTTCTACAGGACAGGTGAAGACTTTCTTAGACCCCTCTTCTCTGCTTTTTCCAGTTCACTCCTCAACATATTGAAAAATTCTGGATTTTGCTTTTTGCTAATGGGGCCTCTAGTGAGCCTGATATGATAGCAATATGAAGCTTTTGGCTGTTAATTAAGAAATCATTAACACAGGGATTCAGGGAATTTCAAGTATTTTAACGAGACCCCCTGTTGATTCTGGGCACATGCTGCCTCTTGGTTTGCTTTTTGGAAGACTGTAGGAAGACTCCTATGCAGTTGTAACTGAACTTTTATTTTGCCCTGGTGTCTGGGGTGTTAATATTTGATCATGGATGTGCCACCAATAATTGCAAAGGAAAATTGTTGATGGAAAAGCTGACAGCTGTTCACAGTAAATTCTAATGCTGTGTCCTAGATTAGCAGAAAAGCTTGACACATTGATGTTTAAGTCTTTTTTCATGAATGTTTCATCACTAGCAGTAATAAGTCTTTGTACTTCAATAGTTTTCTACTTGATCCTTCTGATTTTCTTCCAAATTAAGTCATATTCTCTCTTGCACTATCACCTAAATGCCAGATGCTCAAAGCCATTTAGGCATATCTGTGCTGGTTGTCACACTACAGCAGCTTTTAAGGTGGGTTTTGCAGCAGAACTCAGAAATAAGAGCTGTGGATTGGACTGGCTCCTGTGGACACGGGTAGGCACTCAGGGAAGGAATACATGGCGTGCAGGGAAGGAATTCATGACATGCAGGGAAGGAGTACATGGCAGCTGTGTGTGGGGGGCATGATGGGTGCCCAATCAACCCTACAGAGCAGGTGTAGTGGAGACACACATGCCTGAAGCCTTGCTGGGCTGCTTGGCTCAGGGATGAGAACCACAGTGAGCCTGGCACCAGAGCCCTGGAAGCCAACATCCCCTATTTGCCTGTGGTGAACCACCTCAGGCTGTTTGTTGTACTGCTGAGCTGTGTGTCAGAGTGCAGGGAGGGCTGGCTGCTCCCAAAATGCAGGTGAGATGGGAATGTAAGTGACTGGTAGTTGTAGCTGCCCCAAGCAGTGCAGAGAGGAATAAAGCCCATGTCCTGACACTCACATGGAGGCACCCTCTGCACCCCTCCTGGGTGACAGCTTACACTTCACAGTGGAGGATACAGGACAGATTCCAGACTGAGCCTCTTCTCTGATAGAGCACATCGTGAGTTTGTTGGGAAACTGGAGCTCCACTTACCTTAAAACCATTTACAAGGTTTTTTTGCTACCTTTAAAATACTGCTCCCATTCCCCTGTAGCAGGGGAGAAGAGCCTTGCTCCATGCAGTTACTGAGCTGTGTTCCATGGCACTGGATGCAGTTCAAGGTGTCAGACCCTGTGGACAGAACTTCAGTTAGGTCCATTACCATAATGCCACCTAGAGTAAAACTTTTTTTCAGGTGATTTTATTTCAGATTTTTCAATTTAGCCCTTAAATTTTCAGATTAGGTGAGTATCACAGCTTTCATTTACTAGGAAGACGCCTTCCCAGTCTCAAAATTCAGGATAAAAATCCTGAAACTTCAAATACCAACTCTTACTTTCTCTGCTACAAAAATATATAATAAATTATTTTTAGAAAGTTTTTACGACCTTGTACAGGATAGTAGGTGCAGAAAGCGTCTTCTGAATACTTAAAGTGCCATTAATTACTTGCATGTCACGTACTTGTGAATGTGGAAGTCCAGCTGGTAAAATAAGAGACAATAAATGAGGAAGTGTTTAGCCTGAAGACTGAAACTCATCATGGGACTTACTATGTGAACCAAAGCTGCAGCAAATAGGTCAGAATACTTTCAACACAGTTGGGCTTTGTTAGTCAAGTTTAAAAGAAACTTTTCAGACAAATGGGTATAAATAGCACATAGAATTTAATTGTAAGCTCCTGTTGCCCCAAGTATGTTAATTTTTTTTTTCAGTATCATATTTTCTTCATCTCACCCCCAGTTTCTGATAAGGAACCTTATTTTTCAGATAGCCTTCACTCTCAGGTAAATAAGCTGTCTTGTAGCTACAGGTCACCTTGTGGATTTATTAGGGATGAATCAATTAATTGTATCTTTAGGGAGAAAACTGGCATAGAAATGAGGTAAGAGAGTAGATGGGTGCAGTGGTTAATAACCATGAGAAAAATTTGTTCTCTTTTCTCCTTCACAAAGCTCCTATATAAGCTGGCAAGGCACATGTCAAACTGCCCACAGATAATTAGACCTGCTTCCCTTGAGCTGATAAATAAGTGAAAAATACAGTGGAAAAAGTTTCAGTACCTTCAATCTCTGCCAAAGAAGGTGAATGAAAAGTATAAATTAGCCCTCTCCATGCAGCCCTGCTCACATTCCCTCAAGTGGTCCCTGGCTGAGCAGAACCATTTATTTGTTTCAGCACTTGTTACTCTGCCCTGACCTGTCAGGCTACAGCCCATCTCTGTGAAGTGAGGGACACATTCTGGCTCAGGTTTTCAGCAGGTCAGCAGTGTGTGTTCTTGCTGTCCTCTGCCTCCTGGCTGTTACTGCTGCAGGTAAGAAAACACCCTTTAATGCCTGCAGGGCATCGTGTAGCCAACCCAGTCCATAGGGGTGGGAGGAAGGAGCTGTCATTCAGAGAAATTTAAAAACAGAGGGAAACCCAGGAAGAACCTGGGCAGTGTGAAAGGAATGCATGGCAGGTTCTTGCCGTAAGAACAGTAGGCAGTGTGGCAGTGAGATGAGGAAAAGAGGGAAGTGGGAAGCAGCACAGTGACCCAGTCAGGGATTGCCACTGCTTCTCTCACTCCACCAGCTGTACGTAAAAGCAGAGGACGATCAAGGTTTATTATACAAAGGGCACCCTACAGCTCTGCTGAGGATTCTTATCAGCTCATGAGGGCCTGGTCATCATAACTGAGATGCAAGATTCCATGAAAATTGAACTCATTATTTACTGTAAGGCACATAATAAACGCAGGTATGTGTTTTTCTCACAGGTATCACCTGGCCCAGTAGCGACTCTGTCCAGCTGTGAACAGAGTGGCTCCTTAATGTAGCATCACAATGGTACGCTGGGGATGAAAGGGATCTTGTGTAATTGCAGACACAAGTAAGAGGCCTGCACTTCTGATTTCACCTTCCCTTCTGGGCCCCACTGATACATGAGCTGCTCCCAGAGACCCTTTTAAGTCAAAGTGACTCATCTTTAGACATCTCTGCCTAAAATGACTCAGATAAAATGAGAATGGATTTCCTTACTGACCTAAAACAATTTTTAAGTGAAATTTGTTGAACTCTAAAAAAAAGAAATTTTTAATATGATTCTCTACTTTTAGGCTTCTTTTGGAAAGTAATTCAATGGTGAAAAGATTATTTTTCTGTAGTATTCTGGATCCGAGGTGAATAAAGATGCATAGGCAATTTTGATCATAAGTCTGTTCATCTAATTTTACCAAGCAAAAACCATCAGGGATAAGCTTTGGAAATATTATCTCCAAAAAACCAAAAAAGTACAACTACTTTGAATAAAAATGTAGAAATATTTAACTATTGCAAGATTAATTCCACGGGTCATGACATTCCACACTTTTTATGCTAAAGTATTGGAAAATATTTTGTTAACACTTGTTAACATTTTCTGATTAATAGTCTTTTTTTTGGTAAGTGAAACAATAGTCTTCATTTAAAAAAAAACAAAAAAAAAAAAAAAACAAAAAAAAA
>JAOTQP010001546.1:47152344-47183969 GCA_026413545.1 Cichladusa arquata | reverse complement strand
TCCTTTCCTCTCCTCTCCTCTCCTCTCCTCTCCTCTCCTCTCCTCTCCTCTCTGAAACTTCCCTTCCCTTCCCCTCCCCTCCCCTCCCCTTTCCTAACACAACACAATATAGATTCAACTTCTGCCAGGTGTGGCTGTGCCCTGCTGTTCCCAGTCCTGCAAAGGCGTCCAAGTGGGTCCCCTGTGTCCCACACAATGCCCCAGCTGTCTCTGTGCCTCAGCCTTGGCCTCCCAGCACAGGAAGCAGAACCTGCTTTGTTTAGATTGGTGCTGTTTCTAGCAGGATACTGTAAGGAGATTCAATGTGTGTAGAGAGAGTTAATGGCTCTGATGAGGCCAATGCCTTCTCCACAGACCATAATGTCATATTTTCCCTCTGTTCCATCTGAACAAAGTCCAAGAGGGATCAGCTACACAAGGGCAGCCATCTGGCATGACTCAGAAATCCAGTTTTAGCAAAAGTCTTGAGACAGGTAGCTGTGCTGATCTCAGCACAGACAGAGGGAATAAAGGATATGCAGACTGCACCAAGGGCTTGTAAGCTGTCTCCTACAGCAAGCAGCCTTGAAGCAGTCAGGAAACAGGGCATCCAAATGTGGAGAGAGATTCCAGAATACGACATGGCTGTCTGCCTTAATGTGCTATCACAGATGGACAATTGTGGGCCCTGCACAGACCACAGTCCCTTTTCCAGCTGCTTTGAGAGGAGCAGTGCCCAAGAGCTGTCTCTGCACAGCCATAAGTTGGAGCCCAGCTGTGTTTGCTGAGAGTCTGTGCCAGGTAATGAGCTCTCCCCCCAGACACACTGAACACACTGTCAGGGCATCCTCCCCAGCTGCTGCTGTCCCACAGACACCCAGCAGAGAAGCAGGGTCAGCCTGGAGCTTGGAGGGAAGGCTGGGGCTTCTCTCCCCTTGCTCTGCTTTCCCGTGTTTGTTGGATCCCTGGCTCCAGCCGTGCTGCCAGCCTTCGGCGCAGGGCCAGCAGTTCCGTGCCACCCAACACATCCCAGGAGAGCAGAGCTGAGCAGGGCTCCTAGGACAGGGGCAGGCAGCCTCCATGCTGGAACCTGACACGTGGGAACACAGGGATCCGATCAGCATCTTCCTGAACTCATTGAGGCAGAATATCTGGAAAAGGGAGCCGGTAATGACAGCCTCCCAAAGAACCATTTCAGAAGCAGCAACTTCCAAGTCAATCCTGTAGTCCCAGTGCTTGGCTGCACTCACCCTACCCCTGTGTTGTGCTGATCAACATTGACAGGTGAGAGTGTCACAGATTTTATTAAGAGATGCTCAAACCCTGTTCTGCCCACCAGACACAGCAAAATGTAGCCTACAAATGCAGTCCATTCCTATGTCTAAGGTGCTGCAAATCACTACCTCACTCTTAGTGCCAGGTTAGAGTGAACTGATGCCTCTTCTGTGTCCAGTGATCTCATAAAACCCTGGGAGGCCGAAGATTTCAGGGCTGACAATTTTTTTAATGTCTAAGTACTCCCAGTGTGAACTGTGGTTTCTGGAGATGTGTATCTAGAGTGAAGTGCTCTGATACTTAAGTAAAATATTTTATGTTGCAGTAATAGGTCTTGCAGCTGTTTGCAAAGAGATGCAGTTATTGTCTTTACTTCAAATATGAGAAGTGATTGTATCATCATCACCCAGATGAGTAAGGAGAGACTAGGATGATTTTCTCTTGATCTTACAACTGTTACATGTAATTTTAAAAACATGCTGCCCCTGAATTCTGTGAAGTTTTTTATCGTTTTTCCACAGACAGCTGCATATCCAAGGACAGAACCTCACTGTTATATTTTAGGTATATTTGCTACTCTGTGTATGGACAGGTTGTGTAGAGCTAGTCAGGATTTTTTATAAAGTAAATTTCAGGAAGAGCCAATTTCTTGTTGCAAAAAGTCTTCTGTCTGTTTTGACAAATCTTTCAATGGCAATAGCCTTCAGAATTTGATCCAGGTGGGATTCTAGGGGGGTCTAAATTCTATATTCTAAAGGAAGTCCTGCATCTCAGAGTGAAACATAAAAACTGCTTGGTTTTGCTCTTTTGTTTTTTCTGATTTAATGAAAGCACAGAAAAATGTGTCTGTTTCATTTATATGTCAGGCTTTAAAAAAAAGTCCAACATTGCCTTAATAGTCAGAACATAATGGCTTTAATATCTCATTCATTTGAGAAGCCCTATTTGCACAGTTCTCACTGTTACTGTGACGGAGGTACATGATCTCTTTAACATCTTGGGACAGATCAGAGCTGCTGTGGGTTGTGCTGCATCTGAGGAGGTGCAGTGTTAGCCTGTAGATCCCAGGAGAGACACCACTTAGGAATATATATTGTACTGAGATATTTTTGTAGAGATTTGAGTCCTGCATCAATACTGCAACATCTTAATGTTTGATGTTTTAGGAGTGTTCTGATTGCCATTCTATAAGGTAATTATGAGATGCCTCGGGCTAGAGGAAAGGCTTAACCATATGATTGAAGAGATCCAATAACGCCATTAAAATTAAAGTTATTTAGTCTTGGGTTTTGGGGAAAAAAAAAAGTCTAATTATCATAATATAACTTGAGGGGAAAAAAGAAAAAAGAGAAAAGAAAAAAATTAAACTAGGAGGGAAGTATAGGTGTTTCAATTTTAAGGTCAGGAAACTTATTGATACATTGCAGGCTTTGCAGCCTTCTGGGTGGGAAGCCATTCAGAGACATATTTTTGATTCAGTGTGCATATGTTTACAGCCATACACTCTTCCTCTAGACTTGTTTTCATCTTTCTAGGAAAGATATGACTAGTCTGCAACAGAAATACATGATAAATTTGAAGTGTCCTGCTTGCTGAAGTGGTGAGGAGTTCCCAAAAGTAGTGTGGGAGTGGCAGCCCTTTTTGGGGACTCAGGGATGTGGGGAAGGTGCGCCCAGCTCTGTGCACATCATCTTCTTTTGGGTCTATATGGAATATTAAACCCAAGGTGAAATCCTAGCTCTTTGGAGCCCAGTGGTAGAAATTCATTGACGAGAACTGAGCTGTGTGACCGTGCTTCTCAAATTGCACCAGGCCTGACTTGCCTCCCTGTAGGAAGATTCTTTTTGGAGACCAGGTCTGAGGAATTGCAGGTACCAGGGCATGGTGAGGGCTGGCTGCTGGAGCAGGGCAGGCCAGCCAAGGTGGCCCCAGCACAGCCCACCATCCCCTCGCTGCTGGACATGGGACAGAGCATGTGGAGACCCCAAGGAAGCTGGGTCAGACCCATGGGGGCTGGCAGCATCCTCAGGACCCTGACAAGCAGTATAAAGTTAACCCATGGATAGGAAAAACCAGGAAAAATAATTTAAGTCATACATCCTGATGGCCTCTCACACAGTGCTATGCAGGATCAAGCCTCTCTAACAGTATTTTAAATCCCAAATGATTTGTACTTTGCATATGAAATGATGGATTCTCCATCTGTGGCTCCTTCTCCTTCCATCTTCACCTAAGAATAATTATTTTCCTGTTGTTATGTAAACTCAGAGGAGATGCTAGTCTGTGATGCTCCCTCCTGAATGGTTTATCTAATTATTTAGATCTACCTCCTTTCCTCTTTACTCTTGTGTTTTGCCTGGTGGGAAATTATGTCTTGACCTTTCCATTCTATGCAATTTTTCATATATTTCTTAAATTACCAAGCTTAAAATTGCCTAAAGAAGTCACAATTATGGCTAAGGATAAAGAACCTCCTACTGCTCAGGATGGTTTTGAAATTTCTCTATTATCTGGGATTTGAAAAAGTCAAGAAAGAAATGCTAAAAGACTTTTTACCAATGTGTTTAAAACAGTTTTCCTATTTCCCTGTGGAAGTGCTATGAGGACAACCTTGTTTGTTCTGGCTGTATCAATTTCATTACATTGTCAAATGCTTCTTTTCCCAGAATTATGTAGTGCTCAGGTGTTGGATTATGTTTTGCTCAGATGCCAGCTTCACTGGAGTTATAATATTGCTCTAAATGTTTGAACTTTTGCATAGAGTTAGTTTTTATTATTAACTCCAAAGTTTATTCCTATATTTACATTTATGCATTAGAAACGTTGCGTTCTGCAACAGTTATCAGTGCTAAAGGTACGAGAATCTAATATTGTATGACTGTCTCTCTATAAAAGAAGTTTTGTTTGTAAGTGCAAACACACTCCTCTATGTTAATGGAGGAAAGACAAGAGCAGAAAGTTAAACACAGAGATCATCCCTAAACCTTGAAGAGACAGAAATGCAGCAGAAGTTACTTCTATGCAGTGTATCCAATATAGTCTGCCCTTATTGCAGTGTGCTGGAAAACTTGAGAAAGAAAGCCACTTGAGGCTTTGGTATTTTTTCCTACTTTATCAGGTTTCATAAATGCTCAGAAAATCTGTGCCAGGTTACCTAGCAGGTTGGAGGGCAGGCTGTTGTTGAAGCATGGACGTTACCCACTCAAAAGCTTTTGGCACAGGGCATTTTCTCGTGACTCTTTTGGAAGCATGGCTTCCTTTATTTCTGAGGGAAAAAAGGAACATCTGGGTGATATGAGTTTAAAACTAATTACAACTAATTCATTTTTAAACCTACAAATCTGAAACTCTTTGTTTCAGTCAGTTTTGTGTTGCAAACCTGTATGAATTGTATAGGCCAAAGCAAATGACTATAAATACTAATTTATATTATTGGTCTATTAAGGTGACCTGTCTGGAGGATGTATTTCAAGTAAGAAAAATATCTGTTTTAAGATCTTTTACTAACTTGATCAAGATTTTAATATAAAATTTTTGAAAGGTATCTGTACTACCGAATGAATATTCAATGTTTCTTTATAGTTCAAAGAATGTCTTCAGAATACCTAGCAAAAACAAACTAAATTCCCTAGCTCTTTTTTTTTTTTTAAAGATAAGACATATTAATATACAAAAAAATTAGAGAAAGAATCTGCCAAATATTTCACATAATTTCTGGTCATACAAGTCTATTAGTTCCTCCTATAATGTTGTTATTTTATTTAATAAATGAAAAAGTATCCAATAAAAAAATGTGTGGACATAAAGGAATGTTAAATTATTCACTGGGTAATTTAATTATAAGAAAGATCTTATATTGTTCTCTAATGCAGTAAGAATTGTGAGAACAATACAAATCTGTGAATGAGAAGCCCATAGAACTGGGTTTATTATCTTTTTATATCTGTAGTGACTTAGTAAAAATTTCAAATGGAAATTTATATGATTCATAGTCTTTGTGTGTGATGGAAAAATAAGCCATATAAAAATTGATTTAGAAGGCAGGAGATTTTTATTTAATATTTGAAAAATAAATTGGAGAGGCATAGAGAATCCTAAGCAAGCTCAGCATTTAAAATTGCAGTAGCTACCTTGTGTTCCCATTCTTAGAAATGGAAAAATTCTCTTTGTTTACCTTTTTCTCTGAAGCAGATTCTTCATGACTCTATATTAAAAAAAATAATTAAATAGCTATCCCATCAACTTTTAACTTTGCTATCTGCATCATATGCTTTCTGTACTGCACATTTAAAAATACAAAATAGTAGATGCAGATGAATCTTTGATTTTAAACATGGTTATGGTAATTTGGCTCTTGAATATAGTTTTGTCTGCTTTATCCACAAGTGTTTGTTGGTGTTCTGAGCTCCTGCTCTCATGGAAATCTTCCTTTTCACTAACCATTATTTCTCTTTAACCTTTCCTGTGAATTTGGTTATCAGTAGACTCTCACTCTAAATAACCTGGATCTGAATCTGTCAAAAAAATCTACTGTTGTCTTTTGTATTGGATACCATGATGAATATGACCATGCAAAGACCTCTTGAGACATCAATATCTCATGGTGTTGGTTAGCTCTTAGCACTTGCTTTGCATTTGCAATTCAACTCAGTCTTGGGCAGACCTTGGAGTTGGACTTCAGTTGGCTTAAACCTGAATTCTAAGGCTAAAGGAGAAAACCAGTGCTCTTACAACTTCATATTTATACCCCCCGTAAAAATGTCCTCAGGCAATTGAATTGCTCTTTCTTAAAGTCACTGAGAAGGAAATTTTACCTGTGAGACTGACAGCAACTTCTTACCAATCCACCCAAGAGAAACTCAGCTCAGCTTGCCCTGGTGGCTGACTTTGGACAGGTCTGCAGCTCAGCAGGAACAAATCATAGCACGATTCTCTTGACAGTTGCTTTTTTACTTTACACATGTACATACCTCCAAACAAACAGGAGGAAATGCATTTAAAAACACAAAGTATTTCATTCTCAAAACTATCTTTCTTCTACACTACTGTGATTGGGGAAAATGCGTTTAAGTTGCTGTTCATTCTGTTTGAACTGACTTTCTGATGTGAAAAGGCCAACTTTGATCCTTGCTTGTTTTCTGTGTGGCTTTCTAATCACATACTCATTAACAAGGCTCATACCCAATTTGGTCTTCTCTTTCAGAAGGACATCCTTCAAAGAAACAATTCAAGATATGCTTGCAGCAGACACATCTTTCATGATATTCATATGAAATGCCCCTTCTCTACCTGACTAGTTTCTATGATGTGATCCACTCTTGTTTGTTTCTGGTTACATTCAACCCAAGGACCTTTCTTTTTTGACTTTTTTCCTTCCTCTAAGAATTATTCATACACCCCAAGTAGTTTAAAAGTATTGTTGGATACAAATACACACATGAAATCATTATGGAAATGCTTTCTACATCTTCAGACTAAAGGATGCCTTAATTCTTTAAGAAATAATAATATTTTATTTTCAAATTAATTTACTGAATGATGAAGAAATAAATAATCTATTTTATTCACTTTATCTGCAGTACTTTTTTCCGAGCTTTTGCATTATAAAATACACATATTTTAAATTAGATTAGTTAAGTAGATAACCATGGTAATATATTATGTGACAACTGGAAGCAGCAAATCATTGTAGGATAATGTTTACTTGTAGATTTTCTAATCTTTTACTTTCTCAGACAGGTACAGAATTGTCTTGTCCTCATAACCTTGGTGATTATTGCAAGAATTTTTAAAATCTGATGGTACTAAAGAAATTGAAAAACTTAATTTCTGGTTTTCAATGAATAAAGCAGAAGAGGTGGTACAGAAGGATTTGCCTTTTCTACAGTAATTTCAGCTCCTTGCTTCTTCAAATCCAATTTTGCAAACTAATGATTATCCCACTTGTCACTGATTGTCCTGTGACCTTGTTAGCATGTGTTTTTGGAAATCTTTGTCCTTCTTGGCCTAGAGATAAGGAAAATAATATAGTGAGGTGAATGGGACCTCTGGTGAGCAGCTCTGTGTATTATCAGCTTGAATGATAATTGGCAAGGTACAATCTTGGAGCATACTCAGACATTTAATTGCACTCCTCACTGGCTAGGTTTTCTTTCCAGTGTATCACTTAGCACTACTTTTGTGTTTGTTAGGCCTCTTCTTTTCCCTTTCAGATCAAGCAAAAATGACTCTCAGGAACCTTTCTTTCCTTTACCTAGGTTTGTCTCTTTAATCACTTTCAGCCTTCTGATTACTCCTCCACTGGACCATGCCAGAAGATTCCCAGAGGCCTTTAGGGAGGCTTTTTTACAAACAAAGGCAGTTTTATCTGATGCTACAATAAAAACAATTGAGGAATGGCTTGTAAGTTGTTTTTCCAGACTTTCAGTTAAAAAAGAAAAACATGAGAAAATTCCTTAATTGTAAAATATTTTGGGATATGTATTTACGACCTGTGGAAAGCTGGAGTCTGGCAGCTTTGAAAATAGAAATAATTGCTAGAGAAAGCATAATATATTTCAAAGACTGCTAACCAATCCCACCAACAGAACAGTAGAAAAATTACCTAATGAATTATGATTTTGGGGAGTCTACTCACAGTATAGGCTAGTGAAGTCTGTGACATTTCTGCTGAGAATAAAAATGCACCTCTCAGCTACAGTGGGAGATTTTTGTTTATGCTGGGCAAACATATAGAAGTTTTTATATGAATGACTACATTCCAGAAAACAAAATATATGGGTAGGTACTCAGTGTCAATATATATAAATATTGTGACCATAACCTTTGTCTGGGATGGAAAAAAAGAGGCTGCCCCAGCCTACTGAGACATTATCTTTGTCATTCAAGCAAAATTAAAAAGCCATTTTTAAATTTTTTCATCTAGAGTCTATAACTTAAAGTACAGGAAACAAAGGCATGCAGAGATAGGACAAGGGGCAATGGCTTTAAACAGAAAGAGGGCTGGTTTAGATTAGGTATTAGGAAGAAATTCTTTATTGTGAAGGTGGTGAGGCTCTGGATCAGGTTGCCCAGAGGACATCCCTAGATGTGTTCCAGCACAGGCTCAATGGGCCATTGAGCAACCTGTTTAGTGGAAGGTGCCCCTGCCCATGCAGAGGGGTTGGAACTAGATGGTGAGGTCCCTTCCAACACAAACCATCCCATGATTCTGTGATTCTGTGAAATACTGCACTTCTAAATCGGTTAGTGATTGCTAAATTGGGTGATAGGTGCAAATATGACTCTAGTTAAATCCTGCTTAGACATGAAAATGAATTCAATTGATAGAATCCATTATGAAAACAATTTAGCTGTAGTCCAAGTACTGATATCTTGCTGCTCTTGATGTTTGACTAAGGCCCACTTAAGACAGGCTTCTAATCTCCCTTGTAGCCATATTGAATAAGTTCTCTCAGTGAGTTAGTGTTAGTTCATCTGGAAATGATGACTGCCAAGGGAACAGTGCAAGAAATTTCCAGAACTTGGTTTGCTAAACTGAAGTTTAAAATATTTCCTAGCCCTTTGGCTTTTTTTTTTTTTTTTTTTTCGCTCTAGCTTCCACAGTGAAAGGACAGCATTGCAAAAGGCACTCTAGAAAACTAGGAGAAATTCAATACTCATAAGTTCATAACATATTTACCAACAGTGGGATCTGTTGGAAACTGTGAAACTATCGCTCTGCTTTCTTATTTTCATGACTGTCAGCTATCTGATAGATCATGATTAGAGCAGATTTTATTTATATCTGTTACTTTTATTAGGTTCAAACTAAGCAGGTATAGTAAGGTTATACCAAGAAGTTACGTACTTATTTAAGAAGAAATGAAGAGTCACAGTTAATGCTGTAAGTTAATACAAAGAAGAAAACCAAAAATAAAATCTTCCCAGCAATTTTTTATCCTTTTTATGTTTGCATATTATTTTTTTTGGCAGGAGATGTAAAATGTGCTGATATTTTGGAGATTGTGCTGGAGAATGCAGGCTTAGTTATGCTTGCAGAACCAAGTTATCAAATATAACCCAATTATCAGATGAACAAATTTATCCACAAATATTTTGCATGACATTTGGAATACTTAACTATCAGTCAAACTCAATTTCTTTAATAATTACTTGACTCTTGTAACAACCTTAGGGCACAATAACCATGCATGTCTCCTGTCTGAAATCAATTTGTCGCTGATAAAAATCACTGCATTGAAGTCAAGAAATCGTGATAACCTACTTGGCACAGTTACTTGGCTCTGAAAATTCCTTTTTGCTCTAAAACACAGATTCTCATTGCAGATATATTTATGAGAGGACAGCTCCATGCCTTCTCAGGCACAGGCCCATTTCCCTTAAAAATTATTCTGATAAGCTGCTAAAATCTTCTGGGATATTTTTGATTTTG
The DNA here is from genome assembly GCA_026413545.1 of Cichladusa arquata. Classification (NCBI taxonomy): domain Eukaryota; kingdom Metazoa; phylum Chordata; class Aves; order Passeriformes; family Muscicapidae; genus Cichladusa; species Cichladusa arquata. The sequence continues at coordinate 47,174,281 of JAOTQP010001546.1, read as the reverse complement.
GTTATTTTGGTGTTCTGTCCTCCCTCCCACCTGCCACAGGTTTTTTGTTTGGTAGTCTTTTCTTTTTCTCCTTCTATTATTTTACTATTCACTTTAGTCATTGTTTTAAGCCATATAAAACGAAATAGATTAAAAAAGCAGCATGCAAGTGGCTGAGCATATCTTTTGCAATGTTTCTTGGGATAACTCAGTTCAAACTTCAGACCTGCTATACAAGGTAATGATTCAAACCTGTGCAGCTGATGAGAAAAAAACTCCTACATTTTTGAGGACGACTGACAGTGCTGTTACCACAGAGTGCTGGAAACATTTCTGTTCTGAATTACAAATCAGTATTATAACACACCTCCAGCAACCAAGTGATGTAAAGTCTTTCCAAGCAGTGTTTCCATAAGTTTGGTATATTTGCTGCAGTGACACTTAGCAGTGAAGATGAACTTTGGATTTTAAACATCAGTCGCTCCTTCAATGACAGTAGCTGTGGATCTTCCAGGATATTTACTGCTGATGCACAGAAGCATAAATGGGTTCTGGTTAAGATCAAAGAAGAGAAAGTCTTTTAAGTTATCCCTGGGTTGATAAGCTCCAACTCTTATCTCCTCTATGAGTGAAACATTAATTTTAAACCGTAGCAGAGGGGCTCTGATGGTTCTATTTTAGAGGTATAGGGATATTTTTCTTCTTAATTTTGGAACTTTGCCAATTATTTTCCAGTGAAAGAGAGGAGTTTTGAGAGCAGTGAGGGTCATGATCCTATCAAAAGGAAGGTGAGTAGGGCATCAAGGTTGCCTCTGCGTATGTCACTCACAGTAGTGTGCTACAAACTTGTAAGCATCTACATTTTCTGTGGTTTAACTCACTGGAGTGTTATTACCTACAAACACTATTTACAAAATGGGAAAATCCAACACATTCTCCCTTTTACTTTTGCAAACAAGTGGCTCGAGTCTTGGGAGAAGTTAATGTCTGATCTCTAAAGTTTGCTTTTCAGCTTTTTCTTCTTGCCTCAATTCTCTTACACAAAAGATATTCAAAACATATGATCTAAACCAAAAAGTAAGAGTTTTTAAAGCTTCCCATATTAAGCATTTATACCAAATTAGAATCTGCTAATGTAGGTCAGATTAATTTAGGTTAACCAAGTAGAAAGACACAATCTGTAAAAATCCTGTTCCAACTTTTCCAAAGATTACAATATTCTAATTTTTAACAACTCCGCTGAGGGGAGAGTCAGTGTCAGAGTCATCAAAAAAAAAAAAACAAAACCAAACAAACCTTTTTATGTGTTATTCAACTCTATGTCTTTTGAGACTAATTCTAATTTTGAATTATTTATAAAGTATTTCTTTCATAAACATTCCCTCCTAAATTAGGTACAAAAAGAAGAAAATACAGTAAACTTCCAGCCTCCTTTAATACTTCCTTCAGGAACATATTCACTTCTGTGCATGAATACATGTAAGTGTTTGTTTTTAATAAAATTGATAATATTATGAGTGCAGCAAAAGGGAAAATTTAATATGACTGATCAGTTGATGATATTTTCTGATATCTTCAATTTTTTGTAAGAGGATGAGCTTGAGAAAGACTTGTAAATGGCACCTGGGTGCCATGAATGCAGATCCCAGTAGGTTGTTCAGAATCATCTTCTCCTCCCTGGAAAATCATCTGAGAAGGGAAGCTATAAAAATAAGCTGTCAGCAAACAGAAGCCAATAAGAGACATAAGAATGGAAGGAAATGCTTTATTTAATGATTAGAAGATTAAAGCAAGCTTGTGCTGCTAAGTTACTACTTAAAATCCTGAAAAGTAACTCAGGACTTTATTCAAGGTTTGAGCTCTTAACAGAGCATTAGTTTTAACTCTTTTGAATCAGTTTCTTCTGGAGATTTGAATGATCTTATCTGCATCTGTAAGAAGTGAGTCCCTTTGAGAGTGATTCTGGAGCCAGGTCAGGACTCTAAAAGAGAGCAAATACTGATTTCTCTCTGGGTCTGTGTTTTGCATCAATGGTTATAAGAAAACATTTTGCCCAGCAGAGCCTTCCAGATGTGTAACTCCTTGAATATGTGTATCTGAAAAACAGCATCAAAGGAACATCCAATGCTAAACCATTGATGCACAACCACAATTGGCAGAACCTCCTGGGCAGTCATGAAACATATTCTGGAATTTACATTTTTGGAAACACTCTGCATAATTTCACATTGTCAGTGGAGCCTATAAAAATTTCTTAACTGTCAGTCCAGTCTACAAAACAAACTGGCTGGCCAGAGCAGTCTCAGTGTCTATAAATTGTTAGGAATATACAATTTACAGGTATATAGTTTCAAAAAATAAGAGAAATTAATGAAAATTATTTTTTAAATGACTGCAGAATGTGGTCCAAGCTTTATAAAAAGAATAGCATGTTCCACTGCTCAGGGAATAAGCTTGTCCAGAGTAAATCCTAAAGTGTTTGAAAACATTACTGAAAGGTGTAAACCTGCCTTAACTTTGGCTACTACTATTATTTGTGTTGAAATGGAAACACAGCCACTTACTGGAGCATATGCTAATGTGAGCTCTCGCTCACACTGTTAAAGCACTGCTTGTGTTCTGTAGAAAAGATAATAAAAGAAAGAATAAGCAGCTTATTTTGCTAAAGTAATGCCTGTGAGTTTGTTTACTCTCATATAGTCTTTTAGTTTCTTTATTTGGCTTTACCCAAAGAATCAGTAAAGAAGAGCCAGTGGAAATGAAAGTTTCTAATATTGTCACAGAAGGACTTTGTGCAATGCATTGAGGGAGTTAAAAGCATAGGCTAAGTAGATTAAGTATTCAATGAAATATACTCTGATAAAGTGCACCTTTGATCTGCAGCAATGCCAGCAGTGGCAGCTCCAGCCAGAGCAGGCTCCAGTTGGGAGTTAGAGCTCCCACAGGAGTGTGAGAGCTTAGAAGCTGCTATCTCAGATGATTTTATCAATGAATTGAAACAGCTCCTTGACTATACCTTGAATTACTCCAGTGATTTGGAGTCCTAAGTTCTGAAGAATGAATTAAAGCTGTTGACACAGAGAATCACTGCACAAAAAGGCAAGGGGGCAAGGAACACCCACACGCTTTCATAGGGAGTGATGGGCAAGGTGTGCAAACAAGCTTGTGCCCAAAGTGTGTTGCACTGATCACATTTTTGCTTAGAACTGGCATTAGGAATGGTCAAGTGCTCTGTGAGGTTGCCTATAGCAAAGAAATTTAAGCTATTGAATTTTTCAACTTTGGTTGAAACAGCTGAATAACATCTTGTTGATTAGAGTGATTTTTTTTAGGCTCCTAGGAGCTACTAAGCTTAGTATCTTTGCAAAGGTCTGCTTGAAACCCATCCAAGGAAGCTTTTTAATGGATTACAGTCCAATGTTGTATTTTCTTTATGGTGGTTTTGGTCATTCCTTCTGCAACATAAATTTTGGATCTGTGCATAAAAGCAAGTGCAAATAAACTGGTGCAATCCACAAAGCTAAGATTTACTTTTCCAGTATGTGCCTTTTTTTGCTCACTCACTCCTTCACTTTTTCGCTGTCTCACCCCTTCCTTCTTCATGGCTGCCTTGTTGATGTGGCCTTTTGTTACTCAGTAAACTTGAAGACAAAATAAGAAATGGTGTCAAAAGGATTGCTAGTGTCATGTATGCTAATGGTGAGCTTTTTTGGGCACTTCACAAACAATGGTTTGTTAAGTCTTGATTGTTAATGGCTTAAAGGCAAATATAACAGCTTACTGGGGAAAAACAAAATGCCAAACCTACAGAAACATTCATTTTGCTGCTAAGCATGCTTGTATTTTTTGTTAATTCTTTTGCCAAAGGCAGTAAATCTGAACATCAACAGACAGGTATGTCAAACACAGAAACTGTATTCCAGTCTGAGTAATTTGACATCTCAATACTTCCCAATAGAATATTTAATTCCTTTTTTCTTATGGTTAGTGACTTATGTTCTGATGTTTAATGTGACTTGCATTGTAATCTTCATTTCTGTAAAGCGCAGGGATGGATAACAGCAGTAGCAGCATCCAGAAATTGGCAGGGCACTGCCACAGCCCCTTCCTTTCTTCCCTCTCCTCCATGAGCTACATCAGGCACAAAGGTAGGCACAAATGATACAACAAATGATAATCTTGCATTCATTCCCTTACGATATTTTTAGTATTTTCCAGCCAGACTGCACAGACATAAATGGCCATTGAAATGCAGGGCAGCCTGAATTAAACAGTAGCTGTTTGGTAGAAGAGAGGATCACAGCAGAAACCACCCAAGGATGACTGCCCAGGGATGCAGGTGCTGCTTATCATGACAGCATTTGTGCTCTACTGTGAAAAATGACCATGGAAAATAGAAAATAGAAACTGGAAAATAATTTCTTAGTAGAATTGTGGACTTTCTGTCTTCTTGCATCCTCTCTTTTTTAAAATTTCTTTGGCAGTGCTCTGAATTCACCGAAGTTTGAGGAAACTCACATCTGGTCTTATTTGCAATTAGAACTTTCAGGTTTACAATGAAGTTAATGTAGTTAGAACAACATTCTACAGCACAACAGATGACCTATGCCTCAAGCAGTTGTTCTTTTCCTGACTTTGATTTCTTATCCTCCAACCATTTTACGTGGAGAGAGTCTTTGTTATTGCTTTGCAATTTCCAATAATTGTATTAAGCTGCAGGGAAAAAAAATCAATTAGTCACTCAATAATAAGAAACATGTTTTTACTGGAAAATGATATTTCTTTTGGTATTTTTAGCATGCAGTTATTTATGTGCAGAGGTAGATAAAACAGAGTTCCTGAATGCAAATGTCATTTCCTCCTTTTAATTGGTAGAACTTTGATTATCTGATTTTGTTTATATTAAAATCATGAGTGGATCTGAGGTATGTTTTCTCAGCATGCAGTACAACCAAGAGCAAGGTGCTATAAGTCATATCTGTGCTCACAGATTCTTGATTTAACCTTTGGTCAGCTGGAGGCACCCCAAGGTTTCTTCATACTGCGGTTGGCTCCGGCACCTTCCATTGGGGCATTACCTGCTGTGAGTGGCCCAAACAGTGAATTTCACTTTCCTCAGGGGCACAGCTGCCTCTGCATCTGCTGATGGGGCTGAGGAGGAGATAGTGAAGAACTGGAGCTGACCCTGTTCACCAGTTACAGTACATTCTTCACCATTCCTTTAAATTACTGCTACCAGTTTCTGTTGGCGCCTGACATGAAAAGGGCATTTGAAAACTGCTTCACACCTCTTCTAACAGCAACTTTCCTCAGATCATACATTCTTTTAAACTGAACTTTATTTACTTTTGTGGGCATTAGAAAGACAAGAAAAAGAGGAACTTGCACTAGACTCAATAACTTATGAAGAATTTGAGGGAACTCAAAATCTAACATTTATTTGCAAATGTAACTTCAAATTGGAATGATGGCTACTTCCCTATAGATCCATCTTTAGGGTGACACTGTTGAGCAGCATCACCCATTCCCTAGGAATGAACTCTTATTATAACCTCATAAAGCAATTATGTTTGTCCAACTCTTTTTTCTTATAAGTCAATTACTTAATGGGAAAGAGTTTCAAGCCAACAGGAAAAATTCATATGAACTTGCTAAATAGACATGACTCCTGCTCTTTCATTGTTACCATTGATTAGAGTCTTTGGCCATCCCTTCTCCCTGCTTTCATGCTTCCTAGCAGGAACAAGAGGAGCCCTTCAGTCGAGCTGCTCAAAAAAACCAAGCTGCATTGTTAGATTTCTGTCATGTGCTTTGACAAGCGCTATCTTACATTTTGCCTAGGGTGAAGAAGAAGTTTTGCAAGGCATCACTCTTGGGTGCTTGCTGCCTACTCCAGATGTGAAGGGGCAGTTTCTGCAATGGGATGCTCCCCATGATCTGGACATATATTTGGGTTTGATAGCAATAAGAGAGGGCATTGGCTCTGTGCAGTCTGCAGAGTGCATACTGGCCTGCATTTAAGTGGGAACCTAAATGTGGCGGTTTTGGTCGCAGATTTCTCCTTTCTGCTACGAATTCTGGCGCACAGTTAAAGGAGCAGCACTTGTGCATGCAGCAATGAAAGACAAATCTGTTTAGGAAGTCTCAGCTTGTAAAACTGTAGAGCTATCTATACAAGTGATCACAAGTGATCTCAGAGCTGACCTGAAAAACCTCCTTAGTGCTCCTGAATGATAATACCAACATTTCTGTGTAGTTTCTTGCCTCCTTACAACAAGCTTTGGCAATACCATACAAATATTTCCTCTAGAAAGTCTCCCTAATGTTATGCTTGCTTTCCCTACATGGGGTATTTCTGAGTTGGCAGGGATCATAAATACAGTTTCCTGGGGTTTAGACTTCTGCATGTTGATTTGCACAAAATCCTGGATGCCACTCAGAGAAAAATGGCTGACCAATACAGTGTTGAAATGATTTTTTTTTTAAAATTTCTTATTCAGGACCTGAAATCAGCCAAAATATTTGTACTCAATGGGAGAGATTTCATGTATCAGCTTACATTGCTGATGTTTTCTTGGGCTATTACTACCCTTTTTCAGCTGGCTTTAAAACAAATTCTTTTCATAGTAAGGTTTAGCAGCAAGTTTGTTGTTTAACTGTCCATTTTTTACCTTCTTCTCTTTTTTTTATGGTCACTGAAAAATGTATTGGGAAAATGATATTTGATTGAAAAAAGGAGATATTCATCTAAGATCATTTTCTTGAAAACAGGAAATTTTAGAGTTCTTGCTAGAAAAGTAATTAAAAAATCTTTATATTCATTTTTAAGTCAGCATTTTTTAAACTAAAGCCATGGAGCTTGAATGATCTTGCAGAAACTGCATGTAACAATCTAAGGGCAAAACTGTAAAGACATTGTATTGAGAATAATTTGGTTTTGAAGTAAAGGTGAAAATTTCTTTCTTAATATATTCATTCTATATAGCCAACTGAAAATGCCAGCTGAAAATACAAGATCAGCTAATGAAGACAAAAACTCAAGAAATAAGTCCTTAGTTTGAGAGATATTTCTGAAAGAAAGGTTTCTGAAAAGATTCCTTTATCTATGCTTACTGACATGTTGCTTTATTACAATTGTATATCAGAAGAATTACGAAGCTGTGGTATCTCATGGCCTTGAAGATTCACGAGATTCTCATTGTCCACTGTCTTTCATTTTTGAAAAAACATCTACACTTGTAAATTTACCAGTTCAGGAGGGCCGTGTCTTACACTACTTATGCACAGCAGCAAGCAATTTCCCAAAATTCTGTGGGTGCAGATTTTACCAACTTCATGCTTTTAGTATCTTCTTAGGAAAATTGGATTTAAGTAAAAATTCATTATTCCTTGGTATCTCCTGGTCTGCACTGGATGGTAAAGCTGAAGAACTTTCTGTTTCAAAGAGAACAGAGTTATTGTGCTCTTTTTAAATTGGATCTGACTCTCAGTTTCAGATCAACCTCTTGCATACTAAACTTTAAACAATTATGGGTTCAAGATATTGATTGCATAATCTTGGTTATTATTAAGTGAATAAGTGAATATTAAGATTTTCCCTTAGTAAGGATGAAGTCCTTTTAAATTCATATAATACCTCCAGACCGATGTGAATGATATGATGGCTGGAAAATGCAATGGGTGTGATATGTGAACTGTATTGTGCAAGGTGAGGCTGTGACTTGGGTGATTGTCAACACTATAGGATCAAACATAAAGCTAAAGGATGAGCCTCATGCAAGGGCAGTGTTTTGCATATGAGAGCTTCTGATTCTGGTTGCAACCAATAAAAGTTAAACTGGTGATGCACCAGTAGGCCAAGTCAGTGGAGGTGGGGGTTTTCTGCACGACTGAACCAGTTCTTCTTAAACTGTGCCTGACTACATGGTGTGACCCACCTTCAAATGATGAGTCAAAAATTATTCCAAGCAAGATGAAGAGCTACATTGTACACAATCACTTATTTCCCTTACTTGCAACTGTACTAACAAAAGGAGGGGATATATAAAAATATTAAACATAAATAAAAATTTCACCCAACTGTTCTTATGACAGTTGCTCATAGGATGGCCTTTGGTATTTTCTGAAAAGCTTTGGATGTTCCCGGATCCTTTAGAGACTGGAAGGGAGCCAGGAATTGAAAAGGCTGAGCAGGGCAGACTTCAAAATTGATTTATGCTTTGATACAAGAAGTACTCCAGTACTTCTCTGCTAGAGATAAAGTGATTGTAGAGTGAATTACCACCTAGTTTTTGCTGTTTGTTCTAATTTTTTGTGCCATTCTTGTTTTTGCCCATTGACATTTCTTGATCTAGTTGTGGGGTACAAATACTTCTGTATGCTGGAATCCAGAATTCAGTTTGCTTTCTTAGTCACAGGATTTCTTGAGGTAAGCAGCACCCTTTTGTGACAGACCCCAGGAGACAACTCAATTACTTTATTCCTTCACACATCTTATTTAGTCACTTAAAGATAATATGAAGTGGCATTTCAGTATTTATAGCTTTCATTTTTTCCTTTGTGTCCCTGTGTATTAATTAAAGGTACATAAACTCAAAGAGATCTTTTCATATTACTATAGCAATGTACTTCCTTGAACCAGCTCCAGCTAGTAAAAAATAAGAACTTGAAAAACTTTTTTTGAGGTCTGACAGTTTCTGAGTTTAATTGTGGTACTCAAGCTGAGTGGAAAAATCACTAAGAGAATATCAGAAAAATGACACACTATAGAAGGAGAAGCAAGTCTCTGTTTAGGTCAGTAAAATTTATTATCCTCTTCATCTGCTTCCTGAGTGATAAAAAACTTGCCCAAATTCCGAAATTATTCTCTCAGTTTACATAAGAGATCCTTCCCACTACTTCTCCCTACAAGCGTCACCTGTTTTTTACGTCAGAAGAGCATTGTTGCCAGCACAAAATTCAAAGTTTGATTTGGCATCATTAGCTAAAATGATGATTAACTTTTACTTGGGATATTCTGGAGGAGAAAGGACAGATATTTTGGACTTGGTTTGCAGGTTTTACAAACATTTTCATGTTATGATTCTTTTCTGGTTTCAATTGAAATATTACCTTTTGAGAAACAGGTTCTTCCTTTCTTTAACCTCTATTTCTTTTGAAAAATTTTTTTGTGCAATTCTTATCTAATGATTAGGATATACTGTATGGTGGAAAGCCAGCTTCAGGATCTACTGTAATCAAACCAAAGACTTTTAAGTGCTATGTCATTGAGGAAAAGAAGGAATTTGTTGGAAAAGAGCTATTCTCTGACTAAATATTACGCATTAGGAACAAACCCTTTTTAAGTCTTATAGTGGCTCCAGAAACACAGAGGAGGTAATGTTGAACAGATTAATTTTTTTAATTAGAAAATAAATCTCTCTGAGATTCTCCTGAGAAAAAGTAACTACAAATGTTTGATTTTTTTGTAGAAGCCCAAAAGGAGAATGACACACTGGAGAGTTACAAGAATAGTCTTGATGGTCAGATTGTGCCAAATTATTTAAATTCTAAAAAATAGCACAATGATAGAGACAAGAATATTCATGTGCTCTGTATTTGAAAATAGATACTCTATGATTCTATGATAACTCACCCCATTTCTATAAATAGGAGTATCTTAAATCAAGTGTGCCTCATCAATGTCAAATTACATGGTATTATCTTCTAACATCTGGGGCTGGCGGAATTCCTTTTTTCTATTTGCAAATAGTTCATTTTTCATTCTGCACATTTTTATTTCTAGACATCCATTGGATGGCATGGGTAAGTCATTTATCAAATGTTTATTTTAACAGAATTATAAACATTATGTGTGATGCTTTTTTTCTTCCATAATTTGACTGAAACCTTGAAATAAAATAAAATAAAATAAAATGAAATAACATACACAAACAAATTAAAAATATGACCAAGACAACATGTTAATTAACCACAGCCCTTATCTGAACTGTAAAAATGCAGTAGTAGCTGTAATCTTTTGTTAGTAAAGGCATTTAGCACAAACTGAAGGGAAAAATAACTAATGGAAACCATTTAAAATGCACACCATTAAATTCCTTGGGACTTGCCACTCTTCATGTAGGGAAATATAGAGAAATGTTGAGATGGATAATGTGGACTACACTAATTCCAAGCCTGTTTCTTAATAGGTTTGATTCCATTGGTGGTTTTCCGAAGTTAAGCCCTCTGCTTTACTTTTCCATTTTTAGTTGGTTTGTACAAGAGGAACTTTGTTCAAATGATAACTCTGCCACTAGATATCTTTCTCCTTTCCTTGAATGTGTGGTACGAAAGGAGCAGAACTCACAATTTTTGAAAGTAATGTCATCTTGAGAGAAACAGAAGTACAAAGAATGAAAATGGTGAAGAAGGAAATAAGGGTTCATAGGAAGAAGCTGAACACTTGTTAGCAATGTGTTTTCCTACAGTGAGGAAGAGACCAGCTGACCAGCTGGCTTAGAGCACTGCTATCCTGTCATTATCCTAGGTAACAGACATGCTTGTGGTGCCATCATCCGCCATCTGTTAAACCCTAGTCTGTGTGCTCCTGGAATGTTTAGTGCAACATCAAACAGATCTGAGCAGCTGCTTAGCAATTCCAAACCATCCTAAGCTGCAGTTTGAAGTGGATTGAGATGGATGGGATTGGTGACTCTAAGACTAGAAGAGTCATTGATACAGCATCATTCTAAAAACATGTTTCCCTATTATTCAAGAAAAAAAAAAAAATAGCCAGGAAGGGTGAGAAACCCACAAAGAAAACCCCTGTTATGTACTTGAAGCCTTGATATTTCATCTGTATAGTGTAAGACACATGAACTCTTACTGAGACGGCAGGTCAGGTAGATCTTCCCTGTAGAGAGCTGCAGTAGCTGGTGCTGGATAAGGGTACTTAGGGTACTGAAGCCTCTGCTAACAGCCATCACAGAAAAGAGCCTCCCACAAACTGTCCTTAGGTATTTGTGTTAGCATTTGTTGCTGGATATAAGATTTTTTTTTTTTTTTGCAGCTGTCTTGTTAATGCTATGGTTGATGTTAGTGCTGTGAGAGCCAGAATTATTGCCTGAGGTAAGTTTTGTCTCATATGCTCTGTGACCTTTTCACACTGTGAGCTTCATCTTCAGCAATGCCAACCTTTTTCAGGGAATTTACAATGTTTCTATTTGTCATTGTTTGAACATTTCCAGTCACTTAAGAGGAAGAGGGCAAAGAGCAAAATGAGTGAAGTTGTTGCTTGGACACAAATGGCTGTTGTCTGGACACTGATAAGTCTTCTAAGGACAGATTTGCTTACTGCAGAAGGGTTTACCCCAGGATTCTCCATACTTCAGTTAAACTATTCCAGAAATCATGCAAAGGTTAAGTTTGAGAGACATCCCAGAAAAGAAGCCAACAAAAAAACCCAAAACCACTTTCGAGATTAATTGAAAAATAGTGCTGAGAACATCACTTACAAACTCTTTTGTGTTTCATGTAACAAGGCAAAGGCAAAAGAGGAAACCAAATTTGAGCAAGTTTGACCACACCATCAGTATTGTACTTGAGGAGCCTTGGACTTATGTGAGTTAAGGATTTTTCCACTCACATCCTCAAAGGATGGGAATCTATTTGTGACTATGACCCCTAAAAAAGGTCTCTATTGTTTGGGGGTCTACATACAAAGGAGCTATCTATGCTCCCACTGTAGTCAATGGAGATCTTGCATTCAAAACAGTTGCCCTGACAGACATACTGTGTTCTTTTTGAGTTATCCTAGAGTTTTCAAGACATTCACGTAGTCAGATATGATGTAAGAACCATGAACAAATATGGAATTTTGGGTTTATGATCCACTCTTTTCCTTCAGCCATTGTCAATAGTTTTCAAGCTGGTTAATCGGTCTCTTATAATTTTCTGCATCTCTTCTCTGAGACCTTGCCTGATAAATGTCTGAAATCTTTGGTGGGAAACTTGAAGTGGAAAAATTTTAAGAAATGAGCAAGTCTGATTCTCTTCTTATTGCCAGGTTGCCCTGATGTTATTTTATGTTCTGGTGATTATGGGAATCCATTACTTGGGCATCTGATTTTATCTCCATCTTGAATTTGAAATAGCAAAAAATAGGTGGTTCCTTTGTTCCCATCCACAGGATGTTTGTTTAATTCTAATTTCAACAGAGCAAGTCAGATGTTTGTGGTACTTGTGTTTTCAAAGGCCCTCAGCTGATATGATCATATTTCTTGCTGTCTCTATATGAAAGTTAGCAGTTTTACCTGCTGAAGGACCTTTTGGGGAGACAAAATATTTCATAATGTGGAGGTATCAGGCAGCCACCTACACAACTGCATGTCAAAGAGCTGTACGAGTCTAAAAAGGAAGAGCAAAACATAAAATTTTTGGCCCTATTGATTATTTTACTCTTCAATGTATTTCTTCATTAGCTCTTAATGTTTCAAAAGATCTAGCAGCTTTGTCTGTGACCTTCACTGAAATTTGATCTTTCATCTTAGACATTCTTAGCCAGCAGCTCAAAAGCTTGAAGGATGGGGCTTGGTGAAAACGATGCTTTTAAAATTTTTTTTGGAAAGCACTAAGATCCAAGTTATTTTTTTTCATTTCACTCTAGTGCTGAAGCAATCTGCTAAAAGTAATATGTACAAGATGTCCTGAGATAATGGGTGCCTTGCTAGATCAGGTGGGATTTTTATGGCAGACTGCTCCAGTACCTACAAAGGAAGTGCTCCAGTATTAATCAAGGAAGTGTGTCACTACTGTCGTGACTGTTCCACTATTCGAGCAGAAAGGGTTACTATGCTGCTCCCCAAGGCTGTAGAGTATCTACAATATTTTGAGGGGTTTTTCTACTATCCCAGTATACAGCTGGAAGAGAGAAAGGTGACAGTGTTCTAAATTTGCTCCTTCTTTCTTGTTCACTGCTGGAGTAAACATATTGACAAAAAAATTCTGCATACATGACTGGCAGAAATCTAAAAGACTTTTTTGCTAAAGAGACTGTGTTATACAAGGGAAATAGCTGTTTCAGAAACCTCTCAACTTTTGTAATTCATGTTTTAGGATAATGGAGTGCACAATGAAGCTGTATGTAACATAGCCTATATAATATAGGAGGGTATGAAACAATGTAGTTTTTGTTGGCCTAGGATGCTATATACTTTATGATAGGAAATAGAAAAAACTTCACACGTAAGAGTAACTCAGATGCCTCACACGAGGCTGTAATAGCTCACTGTCAAGTAGTATTGCCTGTATTACTATATGTAAATCAACATAGTTATTTTTGTAGATATGAAACATTAGCAACTAGTATTCTGTTAGATTGGAATAATTTTTGAGGATTAAAAGAAAATTTGTATGAGCACATGCAATTCCACACTCTCTTCACTTTGTCTTATCTTCACTACACAGTGACCGTCTGAGAGTGTTGTATTCCAAGCAAGCAATTGTGTGTCTACACAGAAACTTTCTTTCGTGTCACCATTTAATTTCCTTCCCCTCTACCAAGCCTCAGGCAAGGCTCTCTTCTTTTTTTGTAACAATAGTGTCACCATAATGAAGTATAGCTATTCATGGGACACAATATAGTAATCAGAAGTAAATTACACCCTTTAAAATTACCATCCTTAATCACAATACCTAAAACAATGTGATAATTGCTGTCATGGGGACATGGGAAAAAATAGACTAGTCATTAAACAAGTGCTATAATCATTAATAACAAGTGGCATATGAAATAACAATTTTCTACTAATCACTAACCTAGAGTTGTAGTGCAAACTGAAGATTCTCTTTCATAAAGTAAACTGGATGCTTACAGATAGAAAGGCATAAATTTGCAAAAATATTTTGTCCATTATCAGGTTTTGTGCTGTGTTTTGTACATCTATACATTTCCCCACGTATATGGATTTCTATATGCAGCAGTTATAACTCTGTCCTTGTATTTCTCCTTTGCCCTTTTGACCTCAAGTAAGGTCAAACTCAAATTTTGGGGAAAAAACACGCACTCAGATGTAGGTGACTTGTGTTGTCAAACCTTCCAATTAAAAAAAAAGGAAACTCACATAGGGAAGCAATTATCATATTAGAAACAAAACGTGCTAGGGCCACCTTTTTCATATTGCTCACTCATTGTTTAGTCTAAGAGGGGGAGAGCATTGGACAGAGAAGAAAAGGAAAAAAAAAAACGATACCAGCAAATTTGGCATGGTCTATAAAGAGCTTCCTTTGACGGATAAGGACAAGATAAAAAGAAACCTGGGAGCATTGGTGCCTTTTTTTTTCCATGTTAGAGATGCCCAACAGTACTATCATGAAGCTGAATATCTCAAGTCTTGTTATCAGTCCAGGTAGGAGGAGAATGAGGCAGAGCTGGGCAACTGTGTGCATCTTCTAGCTGTCAACAGATGTTGTTTGGAGTCTTAAATCCCACAATTACCAGAAAATGACCCTTCTTTCCATACATAGTGAGGAAACTTGTCCTGTCAGTTGAGCTGCCTATATTTTCTGAAGGAAATCTGGTTCTTCATTCATATTAGAGCACAAGCTTACATAGCATTCATGAGGACCACTGCTGTGATTAAAATTCTGTGACTTTTAATTCTACATAGACTATGAGTCTAAGCATCACTTCATGCCTCAAAAACTAGAAAATGGCCTTCAAATCTTTTATTTGTGTTTGTTTTCCCATTGAGAAAGAAAGTTTACACCAGAAAAGTAGTCAACAAAAGTAACAGGAGCCACTGGCCAGCCAGAAAATGCATTCTTCCTGAAACCACTTAAATTTAAAATTGAGAAGAAAATGGGACTACACCAGTTTCTTTACCTACCTAACTCACCCAAATACCTCATAGGCAGGGATTTGCTTGAAAATTTAGAAGCAACAATTCAGTTTAGAAAAAGAAAAATGAAATTTAAGGTATCTGAAGACAAATTGATTTTAGCATTAGGACTGACAATTGACATAAGACCAACAAACAGTAATAACTACTTAGAACAAATATCTAATTAGCTGTATCCAGGAGTATGGGATACTGATATTCCAGGAAAATCAAAATGAGCAGACTCTATTAAAATAACATCGAGTTTCAGACAAGAGTTAGGCCAGAAGTCAGAAAGCAATACACTTTAAGATTAGAAAATAGAAAAGAATAGAGCAAATAATCAATAAATTCCTGACATTAAGATTATTGGAAGAATAGGAATCAAAATTTAATACTCCTACATTACCAATAAAGAAACCTAATGGAACTTATAGACTAGTTCAAGGCTTATGGGTAATTAATGGAATTACTAAAAGTATTCACCAAGTACTTGCAAATCCCTATACCTTACTAGCTAAACTTGGAGATTATTTTATTTGGTTTTCAGTGACAGATCTTAAAGATGCTTCCTTCCATCTGCCATGTGAAGAAGAAAGCCAAAATATATTTGCTTTCGAATGGGAGAGCCCTAGCACAGGCAGGAAAAAAACCAACTTACCTGGACAGTATTACCTCAAGGTTTCAAAAAAATTCCCACAGTTTTTGGGAATCAATTGGATAAACAATTAGAGCAATAGCAATCTCTGCCTGGGGAAGGAACGCTTTTAAAGTATGTGAATTATTTGTTAATTGCTACTGAAACTATCAAAGAATGTTTTGAATGGGCAGGGAGCCTTTTGAATTTTTTTGGACTGAATGATTATTGAATATCTCAGGCAGAAAGCCCAGCTGGAACAGCAACAAGTGACCTACCTTGGTTTCTTGAATTTGAAGGTCGAAAGTCAAAAATCCAGGGTTGAATTTGGTGGGAAATGCAAGGAAACCATGGAATAATGGCATTTCATGTATTGGGAATTTAGAATCCTCCATTTCCCCACCCAAATTCCCATGGAATAATGTCATTTTGGGCACTGGGAATTTTTAATCCTCCAGCTTGTCTCCCAAATTCCCATGGAACAGCAGCATTCCAGGCATGGGGAATTTAGAAACCTCCAGTTCTCCTCACGAATTAACACCAAAACCTTGGAATAATGGCATTCCTGGCAGCAGGTATTTCAAATCCTCCTTTTCCCTTCCCAAATTCCTGTGGAATAATGGCATACCAGGTGTCAGGGATTTTTAATCCCTCAGCTCCCCTCCCAGATTCCCATGGAATAATGGTATTACAGGCATTGGGAATTTAGAATCCTCCAGTCTCCTCCGCAACTTCTCATGGAATAGCATCATTCTGGGCATTGGGAATTTAGAATCCTCCATTTCCCTTTTCCCCCTTCCCGTCTTTTCTCATAGTTGTAGTACAACTATTGTAAAGGACAACATAAAACTAAATGCCCTGGGATCATTTTACTCATTTAACTACTGCTTCTTAGTATTCTTCTAACCAGCTTCCTCAGCCTTATCTAGCTCTAGTTTCTGAAGTTTTGTGCTCCCATGGCGGATATTTTTGTTGTAGCTGTTCTTTTCAGGACACTTGCTGTGGATACCTTCAGCACTGTGTCACTGCCAGCAGGTTTTGGAAAGGTTTGATCTCTCGCATCATGTCAGTACATTTGCACAAAAGTGTGATGTTGCCAAGAGCAGGGGACCAACAGCAGTATGAACTTCTCTGTGATGAAGGAGACAGTCAGGGCCTAGAGTAAATATATATATATATCCAGATTCCTTTAGACATGCAGAAGAAATAGACTGCATGACAGTAACATAATGGGACACTTGCTGGTCATATGTCAGTGTCCCATAGTTGTATATGAAAAATGTGCTTTTTAGCAGAGTTATCTGTTGCATCACACAGAGATGCTGTATGTAAACATAACCTGCAGTTCCATTTTACATCGGGATGTTAATGTTTACCAAATGTAATAAAAGACTACATAATCTATCATAATAATTAATCACTGAATAGTTATACAAATTTAAAAGCTTATCATACCAAAACAGACATTGTTTTAAACGGGATAGTTGCTTTAAGAAATTGCAAAATTTAGCACATCTTATTTACACAGCCAAAGAGGGTTTAAGTGGTAAAAAACCTTTTTATCAGTGAATAAAAAAATCACAGAAATAATTTTAACATGAGCCTCAGGTATTTCAGTATCCACATGGCAGACACCTAAGGCTGTATGACATGAGGACAGCTGACCCAGCTGACATCCAGCTGTGGTCCTGAGCAGCTGTGAGCAATTGTGTGCATGAGAGTGATAGGAAATTAATGATAAAGAAATTTTATGGGTTTGATCTTCAATAGTGCTTACGGGTGAAAATATGTGGAATTATCTATTTCCCTCTCTGGGGCTAATTTTGAGAACTTTATAATGCAACACATGATATATGTGTATGAGTTTTTAAGTTGTGTTAGAACTAATATGAAAATTCCATTAGTTTCAAAATTTATATCAAGGGGTTTCCTTTCACTGAGAAAAATCATAGAAAACAGTAACTCTTCATGGCAGCTTTTATTTCATGGAAGTGACTTCAGATTGCGTTTTCCTAGGAGACAGTATAATCCTCCCCTTAAAAACATGAGTGATTGCTCTTGAGGAAAATACAGTGAGAAGACAGCTCACTCTGTAAATGTAGACTTTGAGGATCCAGGCTAGACCTCTACAGAGGATAACATCCAGGCTTTTGATCATATATTTTGTCATTCCTATTTTGTTGATACTTCCCTGATATGACATAAGAAAGCAAAAATACAAGTGCAGTTCATCTATTTTATGTTGTCTCTGTAGAAAGATGTACCATATTCCTGCTTCAGTTCTCTGTCGTATTTCCATCTGAATTGAAGAACTGGAGCCCTCTGTTCAATAGCTAAGACTTATTAAATTAGGAGAGAACTGCCCCTTGTTTACTTACTGCTGTTAGCAAGAATGTGCTTGTACTGCCATCCACCTTGTCTGACTGAATACCAAGAAAGTGCTCTAAGGCATTTGGAAAAATGTGGTCAATTTTTGTTCTTTCTAGTTATTTTCTTTCTGCAGAATTGTCTAGACCTGCTGAGGACATAGGACACCAATGATCAAACATCAGGAAGGTAGCTATTTCTGTTTGAGAAGGAAGGATAAAATTATTAGAAAAAAATATTTTCATCTGAGTCCTCTAGGCCAGTTTTTCAGATGTAGAAGATTTAGAAATCTTGTGTGCTAAACAAAATTTTTCACTTAGACTTCCCAAGGTTTTAGAGTGAGAATGTTTCAGTTATTTTGTAGTTAATTAGGAGTGCTATTAATGCTCATGGTGATAAAATGTGATTAAATAATTTTGAAGTCAGGTACTCAGTTAAATTATGCAGAATGTGAAGAATGATAAATGCTATTTGCTAGGCAGGATTAAAGAAATAACTAAGTTTGTGACAATGACCCCCAAGGGCTTGAGATATGTCTAACCTATTTATAACCTTTTCTTCTCTTAAGAAGCAAATCTTTACTGGAAGAATAATGTAGTGAAATTCAGCCTGTTGTGGAGAGGTTAGTTTCAGGGACTCTTGTCCCTGCTGGCAAGTGACTCAGATGATAAATTGCCAGTACAAATCATCAGACTGATGCCTGGCAAGAACTGAAGCTAACCTTATTCAGTACTTTTTAATTAAAAGAAATTTGTTATTTTTTTTTATTTCTAAGGAAGAGTGTTGCAGAAATGATCAGGCAGAGGGCCTGAGGAAAGGAAGAAAATGGTCTAAAAGGCTCCTTTGCATCTCAGCCAAAACCAAGTCCTAACAGTAATGATGCTGGGAATGGGAGAGAAGATGACCCTGATCATCGTAACACAAGCTTCCAGGTAGCTTGCAGATAGCATTTCCCAGATTTTTGTGCACTTGTAAAAATGACATGGGTTGACTCCACTGCCTCCTATTAAACCAGGGTGAGGGGCACAGTTTGATAAAACTTGAGAAAGAAATTTTTTTAGTTTAAAGATCTGAATTTAATTCAGACTAGTAAGTGCATGAACTTCTTGTACACAAGCCAAGAGTTTCCATCCAGCAAAATGGCATCCATATCAAAGGAAGCTGGAAACTCTCCAGAGCTACAGGGAAATCCTGCAGTCTCTTGAAACAGAAATGTTTTGTAAATATCTCAGCTTTGAGAAACTCAGGAGGTGACACAGCCAAAGACCTCTGCCAGAATTCCAGAGGTCTCCTCTGCTGAGTGAGCCTTCAAGCACAGAATCACAGAGGCACACACAGAAGCACAAACCTGAAGATACTAGGGACTCCAGAAAAGAAAAGTAAAAAATATATTTTCTCTGAAAGTATGGGAAATTTCGCAGTCAGGTTGCACTTTTGGGAATATCTTTTGTTTGTAAGTGGAGTAAAATGTCTGAGTCCCCAGTTCAGTATTTACATATACAGAAAGGCCTGTCTTAGTCAGTAAAAACTTAGCTGTCTTGCTAATAAATGAAAAATGTCCTAAATGGTTACCATAAGGGCAATGGTCTTACCGGGGTTCTGTGAAACTGGAAAAAAAAATGGTTAATGCTTAATGCTGTCTAGATGTAATATGTAATTCAGGCAGGTCTCTTGAGGGAGCAAAACAACAAATATTCAGTAAGTTTAAATTTTCAGCAAAGTTCATATTCCATTCCAGTGCTTTCCTGTTTATGCAGGCTGTCTAACCTTCTGCAGTACATAACATCCATTACATACCAGGACACACCATTAATGTGTGAAGCTACAACAACCTGACAGTCTCTTTTCATATTAAGAAAAAAAATTAAAAATAATAATAAAAAATGCAATCCTTTGGTAGTGTTTCAGCCAATTTCTTCAGGCACTGGGTGGTTAAAAACAGTTTCTGGGTGAGATGGGTGCTTATTTTTGCTGCTTTTTTTTTTTTTTTTTTTTTTTTTTACTATTACTGCTCTTGTGTGCAGAGATGAGCAGAAAAAGCTATAATGAATGTTGTCTGATCAATGGAATGGGTTGAGTATACTTATGCTTTCTCTGATTAGGCTGAGACAACTCGTTTTTTCATGAGTTTATTTTTAGAAGGTGTGATTAGATTAAAATCTAGCTAGAATAATTAATTTCATTTTATCAACTTATTTCAATGAATTATCTTGTTTTATTATTTTATTTGAGCTTATATAGAGGAAGATAGTATTTCTCTCTAGCTTTATTAAGTGTATTACTTGATTTTTTTCCCTGAAAGATCTCAACATATCTTTAATGTTAAATTTCCATTTTTTTATTTTCTTCTGTCCTTTTTCCAATCAGTTCTTTTACTTAATCAGTGCTTAAAAGAAGTGAGAATTTTGCCTCAGATGTGTGCATTAAGAAAGCCTTTCATCTCTAATATGCCTTATTTAAAGATATAATTAATTTTCAAAGAGGACTTTCAACCTTTCTTTGTCCCTGTTCTTTTTAAAATACTGGGAAGATCAATCTTGGGTCCTTTCAAAGTCAGAACTTAAAAGTCATTGGAAAGATATTATTATGTTTTTAAAGTACAAGATCATACCCACACCAAACTGGTATTCCATCCTCTAATGAACTCAAGCCTTTGCCAAAACCGAAATGGGAGATATTTCTAAATGGGGAAGATTATACCTAGACTAAGTGCTGGCATTCAGGGTGGGAGGTTGACTGAAAGGAGAAATATTGACCTTCAGGACAGCTTGCTAGTGCTAGCAAGGAGAGTGTATCTGAAAACAGAAGCCAGAAGCCATCAGAGAGACCTCTGGGAGATGTCAGGAGCCAGAGTGCTCTCACCAGTCCTAAAACAACTCTGACTTGACCATGAAGGTTGTAACACGATGCTTAGAGATTCACAGCATCCGTCTTCTTTAAGGGTCTTCAAAGCTACAAAGTGTTCCCTTTTAGAGACCTTTTGTGGCAATTGATGTAACAGCACTGGCTGGCAAATTCTGTCAGCTTTCACTCTTTAATAATATCCAAGTGAGAACCAGCAACGGAGACCAGAGAATAAAGAACATGAAGAAATGAGTTTAAAACTATTAGATAAAAAATGAGTTTAAAATGATTAGATAAAAATTCCTGTGTGCCAGAGATATATGAGACCTCTATGAGTGTATTGAAGAATCCAACTGTGTTTCTGTACGTACAACTATGCAAATGTGCCATTTACCCCCTCTTCCTCTCAAAGGTTTCAGGAGTTTCATCCAATCTACACTGGCTTTTGGAGGAAATTCTTTGGGAATGAGCCAATACAGTCTCCTCTTCATAGTTCTTTCTGCTCGTTTCCAGCAGCCCTGTTTCATGGTAGGTCCAGGTTTGGCCACTTCTGCACATTTCTATGCAATCCCACTTGGGTTTCACTGGGATAGAAGGCAGCATCTTGCAGGAGCTTAACCTCAGGTACCCTAACATCTCTGTGAGGAGATTGGAGTCTGTGGGTTCTCTGTAACTTCGATAACCTCCTAAGGGGCTAATGCTGTCCCTGCCTAGTCTGAGACATTTCTGTCTGTGGCACATTTTTATCTTTTCAAAGGAATAGACAGTACAAAGTAGACAATGGGTGCTGGTATGGGGACACTCCCTCAGTTTCTGTTCAGTGAAACTAATGTTCAGAAGGGCAGAAGTGCTCCCAGACCAAAAACTTCAAATTATTTGTAGAGTATCAAGGAGAGATTCCTATTGTCACTGATTGGTGTAGGGGTGGAACAAATGTATGTGACAGATACACATCTTTGTAGAAAATAAGATACTGGCCCATGACCAAAGATGCCAAATGTCACACCATAGAACTGGTCTCTTTCATGTCCTTGGCAATGGATTTTGTATGTCACATCTATAGCATAAGTGGTTTCTGGTGAGGTCCCCACAATTTTTCAAGTGCCCTAAGAGACATTTCTGAGAGCAGATAAAGTAGTCATGCTGACAGCTGCCTTCAATGTGAGTATCTTTCATACCAAGAAAGAATGGGGGGGGGGAGGGGGGGGGAAGAAAATGGTTACGTGCGCTGGTAAATAAAGGCTGGGCTTGC
>JAOTQP010001546.1:47141373-47152244 GCA_026413545.1 Cichladusa arquata | reverse complement strand
CCCCCCAAGAAAAAGGTTAAGTGCTCTGGTAAATTAAGGCTGGGCTTGCAAACTTAAAGGGCACTTTCAATAATTTGGGGAGTTTAAAATCCATGTCTCTGCATTTCAGTTACTTGGCTACAGAATGGGGTGATTCACACTGCCTAATTTCACAAGAGAAACTCATCCATATTTATAAAGTACTTCAGACAGTTTCATGTGGAAAGCCTTGATGATGAAGTTTCCAGCCTCCTCTAATGTAGGCCCAAGCAGAGAAAGATAACTTTCTGTTCCCATGGGATACTCTGCTAGGTGCAGAGACACAGGTCTGTGAAAAAAACCCCTCGTGTCCTACCTTGCTGGTAACATACACAAGTGCCTGTATGATGCAATGTGATAACAGTTCTGGTTTTTTCTAACAATTTTATTCTGGAAAATTGTGTACAAGAAATGCATTGTCAATGGGTTTTTAATATTCCAAAAAGAAATATTTGCAAGCTATGTAAAATTAGAATTAGATTTTCTGATACAAGAAGATAAAATAATTTGAAGCTTCTATTTGAATGGATAAAAATTAAATAGAATGAATGTTAATTTCGTTATGGTTCCTTTACCTACCTGTAAAATGGATGTGATGCCTACTCTCACAAACATAATATTTATCAATAATTGTGATACATTTCACACAGCCTGTTTAAACTGCAAAAGGCATCCATACAGAAATTAATAATTTCTCTAGGCAGTCTAGACGTCACTGATGTGTGAATAAGACCAGAGGCTATACCATGAATAGCAATGATATGTACAGACTGAGTAACTCCTTGTTCATTGAATGAGACAGGAAACAATAAAATATGGTAATTTAATTAAAGCTACATCACAGTGCAAGTGCACAAGGGATGAAGAGTCCTGCATAGTCTAGCTTAACTCCTAAAACTTCCTCCTTCTGTTTCTGTAAGCATAATGCTCTTCTAACATTTATGGGGACTTTCATTGATTTGGTGGTGTGTTTTTTTGTTTTTTGGTTTTTTGGGGTTTTTTTTGGTTTGATTTGGTTTGGTTTGGTTTGGTCTTTTTGTTCATGTCATTACTACTTACTGAACTCCAGCTCAAGTTGTGGGGTTGTCTGATGGTCCTGAACAGCAATCCGTGTCACTGGCAGTTCCATTTATTTATGATATAAAGTGGTGAATCCAGAGAAAGAAGAGGTATGACACTCTCCACAGCATCCCAACCCTTCCCAGGCCTGAGAAATGTGGTGAATGCTCCTATAGATAATTCAACACAGGAAATACAGGATAATCAATATAGTTGCACTCAACACACTGTAGCAACAGAACTGGAGCACTCCCAATTGTGTGAATGCATCTTATCTGACAGTAGATTTCTTTTTAAAATAAACTATCAACAAAATCCAGTGATTATGCCCTCTGGTGCCATTTATTCTTGACTACACTAGTGAATTGATGGGCACGATTGCTCACTGTAAAAAAAGCAAACAAAGCAGAAACCCAAAACCAAACTCCAAAAACAAGAGCTAGATCTTGATAGTTGATGATGAAAAGGAATATAACCTCTGTGTCTTTTTATCAGATCACAAATTTATTCAAACCACAGAAATAAAATAAGCAGGCCTTATTTGAATTAGTGTTTTCACTAAAGTGTACACTTATAAATACAAAGTTCTTGAGGCTAGAATTAATCTTTCTTGCCTTGAAGAAATTCAACAGTGTCTGTGGCTGTCTATGTCTAATGCTTAAACATATTCAGTGGCTTAATGAGAACATGAAATATAAGAGTTTATTTGGGGAAAGGTAAGAAATGGAACAGTGTGGAAGAATACAAACCCTAGAAACTAGAAATAATGTAGCAAGATGGGAAAAAGGGGAAAAGGGGAAAAGGGGAAAAGGGAAAATGGGAAAAAGGGGAAAAGGGAAAAAGGAAAAAAGGGAAAAAGGGAAAAGAAAAAGGGAAAGGGAAAGAGCAGCAAAGAGGCCATCTCCTCCCTGTGTCCCTTAGCAATTGCTCTGAGGTGCAGCCTTCAGAAACAGCAGACAAGGTGGGCATACAAACGAGCAGGCTGTAGCTCAGAGGTTCTCCTCCACTCTGTAAACAAGCTACCAAAAGCTCTTGTCAGAGGCTCCCAGCTGTTAGAGGGATCCACCGTAGTGTAGGCTGGCAGAAGCAAGCTGAGCTGTGCAATCCACTGCTGGCACTGTGTGAGTGTGAGCAGTGATGTCACTCCATTGTGCTGAGCAGCAGCTGCTGGACTCTCTTGCCAAAAGGGTACAGCCCTCCTCGACTGCCTTTTCTTCACCTCTTGATGAAGTGGGCACTCCTGCAGCATCCCTCAGGAATTAGCTTTTGTTCACAACAGCAGCACCTTGGTAGGTCAGGGATCTAAGGTCAAAGAGGTTTGCTGGGAAGCTTCATCTCTGAGATTGTAAATAACGTATTTATTTGCTTTAAAAGGGTATTTCTGTAAGAGGTAGTGTTTATTGTTGTTAAGATATTTGACAAATTATAGGTCACGCTGGACCCTGTATGTCTCCTTGCCATCTGATTTAAATAAAAACCCAGGTATTTTTTAGAACTTAAGATGAAGAGTTTCCATTTATTTACAGAATCCATGGTATATGACTTTGGTCACTGGTTAATTACCGGTCACTTTAAATGCTTGTAAAAAAGAAAGAAAGAAAAAATAAATACCTGCTTGTGACTGAATGGGATTTACCCATTTATCCATAGGTATTAAAAATAATTAATTATTTTTTACCACCTGAATATGTGAAAGATTAAGTTAACTTTTTGGAACAAAAATTGACCCTTTTGAAATCCCGATAGGTCTTATAAAAACCTGATCAGACTTGAGGTAAGATTACCAGTATTAATCCTATATGATACTGATGTTCTCAAATACCATAAGGGGATGGAGAAAAAGGAAAATTCAAGAGTATTTGAATGTCTCTCAGAAAGGAAGGCTCCCTAAGAATAGCTCAGGGGTCTCTGCCTTGGCAACTTGCCAACTACAGAATCCAATTGCAAGTTTTGCTCCTATCCCTTGGTGGGACATGCTCCAACAACCCAGGGAATCAGGCTATAACAGAGGCAGAGAAATGTGGTTTAGCATGACAGCCACAGCCTCCCCTAAGCTCCTAGCTACCTCAGGGACTCAGGCTC
The DNA here is from genome assembly GCA_026413545.1 of Cichladusa arquata. Classification (NCBI taxonomy): domain Eukaryota; kingdom Metazoa; phylum Chordata; class Aves; order Passeriformes; family Muscicapidae; genus Cichladusa; species Cichladusa arquata. The sequence continues at coordinate 47,149,085 of JAOTQP010001546.1, read as the reverse complement.
CACTGAAAACAAATGGTTCTTGTCAGGAAACTCTCTCATTTTAGCAGTTGTGTCTAACTCATGACATATTGATTCCACATTGTGTTTTCTAGCGAGACCACCCAGAGGTGTCTATTTGTTTCTTGTCAGAAATTTGCAGGGAGCTGAGGGACGGCTGCAGCAGCAAAGGATGTCCCTTTTGGCCAGGCCTTGGTTATGGAAAACTGTCTCATCCTAATGTGTCAGCCTTTGGTCTTCATTTTGGTTTTATTTGAAATCTAATCCCTGTTCATGCTCAGACTGTGGTTTATCACATCAAAGCCAAGTGAGAGTGAACAGCTGATTGAATAATTTTTTACAGTAATCATTCATAGGCACAAAACTGCTGTTAAATTCCCCAAGTGTAGCAGTTCTGACAGTAGTCCTATCAGACTTACACTTGTTCCTAGGTCTGATAAACAACTGATTATGTTATTTCTAACTTCCCTCTGATTAGACATCCTACTGTAAGCAGACTGCAATCCTGCTGGCAGGAATCGTGTCTATCTTGAACTCATTTCTCACTTTGTCATGCTGTTTATCTGCATCAATATCCCGTAAAATAGAAGACAGCTGGGATGTTATTTCAATATTTAATCTTCAGATTTTGAGAAAAATTCCACCCTACCTCCAGCCAAAATGAATCCTCACAGGCCCTTCAAACATCCCAGTATGCTTTTGATTGATATGAAGGAGGGAAAAAAAATCTATTGAACAACATTGGTAGAGTCTGATTTTTCCAGAATGTCTTCCTGATGTGTATTCCACAGTCTGCAGGTGGATCCAAGCTTTATCTGGTGTTGAAAGGAATATTGACAAATGGCTTCTTTTATACTGAAAGATTTTCCCTTTTTTTTTCCTAGAAATATGACTCTTCTTCAGATTGATGGAGTTTTTCTCTGTTTGTGTTTGGTTGGGGTATTTTTTTGGTGTATTGTGAAAAGGAAGAAGTAACCATGGGAAATCTCCTTTAAGGCCGCTTTCAAAATAACTTAAGAAATTGTAATTTCAAAAACCTGTGTAACTTTCAGGTTCATCCTGCACAAAAACCTGAAATTAAATCCAAAGTCCATTTACATTGCTACCTTAACCAAGCAATTCACTACTTACTGCTGAATGCCTTAAGGTTCATATTTTTATCCATTCCCAGTTGCAAATATTTGTACCCAGTACCAAGACCATGTGCCAGGATGTTACTGCCTAAAAGGAGCTGTGGAGCTCTGTTGGGAGGGCTGCAGTGCCTGCAGCTGAAATGGGTACAGCAAGTCTTTACCAAGGCACAAGCTGCTCTGTGCTAGGTTAGGTTCTAGAGAAAAGATTTGCAATGGAGCAAAGATAATTGAGAAGAGTGGCACTTTTCCTTCTCTCAGATTCTGTCCCTAGCTTTTAAGAAAACTTTTCTATGATGCTTTTAGTCTGCTTTTTTGAAAGATTTGAATTTATGTATATTGGCCCAACAGTCTTTGGCATTGGTGAGGAGGGCAAGTGGATAAAGTGCATACCTTATACCTTAGTGAAGGGAGAATTTCCAGTAGCAAAAGTTTCAATAGCAACTAAAAACATTTTTGTGATTACAGTAATAATGGAGCTACTGCAAGCATGAAAATCAGCAGGTATAGTTCTCTGAAATCATAGGTTGTTAGCAAGTAAACACAGAATTGTTACACTGCTGAACAGTGTGTTAAGGAAGTAATACATGAACTAGTACTTAGAATTACAGTAGTGCATACATGTGGGACACAGGGGTTCAATTCTGAATTCAGTCCCTGAATTCTGGGTTTTAAATGTGTAACTGAGACACTCAAACTCTTCAGTTGCAGCATTCCTCCCCTAGCATCATGTGCCAAATATGGCACTTTGCCCCATATAATGCCAGGAACAGACTGAAATGCTTGGGTACAGGTTACTAACCCTATCCAAGCCTGTGGAAGGATAGAAATTCACATGTTATCTGCATTATAGCATATATATATTTTTTGTCTTTGAAATAATTCTCCTTATCACAAAACTTCCTGTGTGTCCCAGTTTCTTCAGGATGACTTTTGGCAGAGTTTTATCCACATCTGTCTCTGTCAGTGACATTATCCAGCTCTGTGCACACAGAAGGTCACGCTTCCATCCTTGTTTAAGAACACAAGTTATTAGAGCATTTCTTATCATATAAAATAAGTCACCTGAAAAGAGCACTTAGTTTCACAAGTGATGCTGAAAAAGTCTAGTGCTTTCCGAGTACATATTGTAATGTTCAGTGCAACACAGTGTCCCACACAGCTTCCCCTTTCACTGTCTTTCGTCTATTGCTTTCCATTCTGATTTACCTTTATGGCAATATTTTGCTTCAGATTGCTTCATAACGTATAAGCTGTGCTAATGGGACAGCATCCATGGATTTTGGCTTCCTGTACTGAAAAGAGTAGAAAGCAAAAGCAGAGTGCATAAGCAGTCATTGAAATAAAATCCAGCAATTCTGTATTTATTTGTACCAGATACCCAGTAGTTCTGTAGAAGTTGTCTTTGTGAAAGGTGAATCATTACTTCCTCTAGCTGATTCTTTGTTATTTTTCAGTTAATAAGCTTTTCATTCTCTTTCACTCTTTTGTAATAGGCAAAGTTTCTTTTCTTACCATATAAATTGTGATTAAAGACTAGTTGGTAAATTTTGGATACATTTTAGATGACTGATAACTTTCATACTCCATTTCAGAGCTTTCTAATTGATACTCACATTTTCATTTTCATTGTGTAACCATCATTTCTTTCTACAGATGTGTTGTTGATCTCCCAGTAGTTCAATGTGGCTTTGAAAAAAAATATTTATTTTTATATGAGCAGAGTTGTGTTGTGACAAAAATACTTAGATTCATAGAATTACGGAATACTCTGAGTAGAAGGGACCCATCAGGATCATTGGAGTCTAACTCCTGGACCTGTACAGGGTAGCACCAGGAGCAAGCACCTGGGAGCATTGTCCAAACACTTCTTGAGCTCTGTCGGGCTTGGTTCTGTGTCCACTGCCCTGGGGAGCTGTTTCAGTGCCCAGCTACCCTCTGGGTGAAGAACTTTTTCCTGATGCTCAACCTCAACCTCCCCTCACGCAACTTCAGTGCCATTCCCTTGGGCTCTGTCGCTGGTCACCAAAGGGAAGAAATCTGTACCTGCCCTGCTCTTCCTGTCACAAGGAAGTTGCAGACTACAGTGAGCTGTCCCCTAAGTCTCCCCCAGGCTGAACAAAGTGACCTCAGCTGCTCCTCACATGACTTTAGCTCCAGCCCTGCACCATTTTCACTGACCTCCTTTGGACACTCTCTAATAGCTTTATATCCTTCTTACATTGTGGTGCCCAAAACTGCCCCAGGACTCAAGGGAAGGCCACACGGGTGCAGAGCAGAGTGAGGCAATCACCTTCCATGACTGGCTTAAACAATTCCAGTATTTATGTATGTATCTATCTATGAAATTGAGAAATGTATAATTCATGGAGTGCTGAAATGACATTTGATTGGGCATTTTGATAGAATGATTTCCCTAAAAAGAAACCTATAGCCTGAGATGCATCACATATATCACAGTAGGTTGGGATTATGTGTATAAAATCTAAGTCATATATAAAATGTTTGCAGAATTATCCAGCTAATCCAAGTCAAAGATACTAAAATATAAAACTTCCATTGAAAAGACATTGTTGGTCCAACATTCTTATTTTCAGAGCATTCTTAATGCCTAATAGCAATTAGAAGAGTGGACTTCAATGCTCCCAGTAATTAATCTTTAGTAGAAAATCCTTCTCCTGGAAGTTAATTGCATGTCTTGCCTCATGTCCCAAATGAGCAGAGTTGTGTGAGAATGTGGTAATGTCAGTGCCAGGCTGCAAACTGCTGAGCATGCACGTTACTGATGTATCTGCAGCCTGGGACTCTGGCAGGGTTGGTTCACATAAAAACAAACACTTTTTTTGCCTTTTGTTTTGAAACTGCATGGCTATACTGTAAGAATTGCAGGAATTTGCTTTCAGGTAATGGTGGTTAATGGCAAGTAGGCAAGGCCTACTCTTCACAGATAAATTTCCACTCTTAGGGCTAGTCATTATTTGCTCCATTTTGTATATAACTGTCTTTTATTAAAATTATTTCCTAATTTCAAAGTAATGCTATAATCCACAAGAAAACAATTGAACCTGATTTCTTTTTTCTATGTGTTCTGTCATTGTATGAGAAGGAGCAATGTGAAACTATTTTACAGAATATGGAAAAGACTTTGGGAAGTCTTTTCACCACCTCTATTCCAAAGCCAATGAGCCACAAAATGTTAATCCCTGAAAAGTTTGGCTTCGGCAGTTTGTTACTATGAGAGACTTCAGTACATCCCTTAGGGATTTCATCATTGATTTTGAGGCTCTGTGGAATTTGCTTCTATATGGATGGGATGTCAGAGGTTTTTCAGGGGAAAAAAAGAAACAAGGAAAATTTGCAGAGAGGCACTAGATAATAAACTCTTTAGAGTTTAATAAACTCCTTAGAGATTAATAAACTCCTTAGAGTTTAACAAACTCCTTAGATAAGAAAAATCTCATTCTTGTCTGTCTTTTTTTCAAGCTTATTATCAATTTGCCTAAAGAAAACATACTTTCTCTCTACAAATCCTGTTTCATTCCTTCAATAGGAAGCAGTATGAAATCCTCACATAGTTGTACCAGTGCTTCCAATCTGCCTTTTGTCTTAAATCCCATACTGATAAGATTTCTTTGTAGCCCTGAAGAGTGAAAGATATTTGTTATCAGGGAGCAGCAGTTTATCCTCCTGTGTACAAAAAGGGTATCCCTTAGTTGGACGGAATGGTAACACAGTTCTGAGATCACTTGCAAGAAAAGCCATTTTTCCTGCTGGGGACACCTGTGCACTAGGGGCTGAATAGGAGGAATAGTTCAGTTCTTACCAGCTTCATGGCAGCATTTTCCTTTTGCTCAAACAACCCTGGTCCTTTGAATTTTGAGCTTTTCCTATCCAGGCTTTATTTGTGGGCTTTGCTAAAATATGGCTTCAGGTAGCACCAACAGATATCAACTTTCCATGTAAATTGTGCATAATGCTTGATTGCCTTTCTGAACTTTATTGTAAGACTAACAAAATCACTGCAAACCCCCATAAAAATAAAAAATTTCAGAGACTTATACTAGATTTTTTACATAACCTTTAAACACAAGTTTGCCTTTTAAAAAAGCTTCCATGTATAGAAATTAAGACTACCAAAAGAGCTTTTAATCAGATGGTGTCTACTTAGAAGGAGTCCTATAAACCTAAATAATAAAGAATAAGATAGATTATTAAGAAATGTCAGTTATTATAGAATAGTGTGGGGAAGAAACAAAAAACCAAGCCAAATAATAAGCAAAACCATAAACTCTAGAGATCTATAAGTACCTTGATTTAAAGATATTTTAACATTAATTAAAATAGGAACAGTTGTAATTCTTATGCAATGACATTGCTCTTTTTGTTTCCTTTCACTTGCTGTGGAAGTGGAACATGAAGCAGTCGCTTTGGTTTCTTCATCAGTGTGTCTGAATGTCTGATATAACAGAAGAAGTAGGAAACACTGCCCTTTTTCTCCACCCTAGCTGTTGTGGTGGTGCTGTGCTGGCCTGTAAGCCTTCGTGGCAGCTTCTTTCCAAGTCTGTCTACAAAAATTATACTCTGCATTTCTAATAATGCAGCAGGTACAGTTTCAAAGACAGTACAGATATTTGCTGTGAAAATACTATCTGCAGGTTCCTTTCCATGTGCAGTAGGGAAAATTCATCATTCAAACACATGAGAAACAGTTTTCTAGAAGGAGAGAAGCAGTAAAATGTGAGGGGAAATAAATATTTTTCATATTCACGTGTGACCCAATGATTTCTCCACAAAAGAAACCTAGTTTTCTATGACATTTAATTTTCCATTTCTGCACATGAAAATGATTAAAAGAAAGATGAAATATTTCAAAAAAATATATATCCAGGCAAGAAATTATTCCCTATGTCAATTATATTAACCAACATCTGTGAGAGTGGGACTGATTTTCATACATGTGCACACATATGAAATCATGCTATATGAGAATTATGAACATACATTTCTCTTTATAGGAGGTGTGCTCAAGTTTTGTAAGTAATTTAGGATGTCATTGCTGGAGGGAACTATATCTTGAAAGAGACAGCTAACCTTGAAAATTGTTTAAACATTATAATGTGAAAGTTTTCCTCCCGAGTCCTTGTCCAGTACTGTGGAAAAGGTGAATGAGAACTGTGGCCATGCAAAGAGGAAGAAAATGAATTTGAGAATAATGAATACCAGTTGGCAGGTGGTTTTTCTTTGGCACGTTCCACTAGCAGGATTGATACTCTTAGATGACCTTCACCTCCTGAGCCCATACTTGAAGAGTGATTTTGAAATATCCGAGATGAGAAATTTGAAAGAAAAAGAAAAATAAAAGACTCATGAGCTGAACAGAGTGCTTTATCTCACCATTGCACAAATACATGAAGCTGGCATAAACCAGAGCACTGCCTAAAAAGGACGAGCCTACCCTTTCCATATCTGCATTTTCTCTCTTGATTCTTTTCTTCTCTTTTGGACCAGGGTATTTTAGACTGATTCACCACCCAGGTGCATAAATACCATGCAGGCAGAAAAGAAAAAGCAGCTGGGGGACAGAAGGTGACCAGAAGAGTTGGTCTGGCTGCTTCTGTTGACTTTGCAGCCTCAGGATGAGTGTGTGGAGGGCTTAGGCAGGAGAGGGAAAGGACTGGACCATGTGAATTTGCTTAGTTTATCAATAAAGACTAAGTAATTTGATTAAATGGACACTGAGTATCAAAAGGTTCTTCAGTGTCTACAAAGAAACAGCATAGCTAAGAGCTGCTGCTTGGCTCCTGTTCAGAAATTAAGGGAGGAGAAAATAATTTAATGGTGAGGATGCTTAAGAATTAGAAAAAAGCTCTGCTCGATGTCTCTTTTACATCTTAAAATCAACAGTAATTGCCTTTCTGAAATACATAAAATGCACTCTTAAAGACACGAAGTGACAGGTTCAATGGAGGAAGAAATGGATGAAATGTGCTGGCCAATAAGAAGCAATAATAGTTCATAAAAGACCTGTTCTGGCCTAAAGCTCAGTGAAATAAGACTGTTAACAAGCTATGAAAATATGCTGAAAATTATGTGGAGAGTTGCAAAAATCTTTTGCTTTCTTACTTTACCAGGAGTTGAGCACTGATGCAAAAAAAAGAAAAAAAATAATTCTTATTTAAAATTGGTTTTGAGCTTTTTCTGAGCAAAACCAAAATGAAAAAAGTATAAGTAGAGCTACATAAGTACTCTGTAGTATATAAAAACGCTAAAAAGATGGTGGATACTGGAGAATGATGGGAAGGCTTTTCTGTGTATACCATATTTTTATTATTTATTATTGCTCAGTACTCTGATGATGATACCCTGGTCTGCTCTTCCTTGAATTCACCCATATTTTAAAAATTTATTTTGTTATCTCTTAGGCAGAAGACCAGCCCAGCCCAGAATTAGAAGGCATTTATTTGTGGAAAAGAGACAAGTGGCAGATGTATCCACTCCCTTAATTTTCATTAAGCTGTGCCAGTATTGATTATTTTGTGGGAAAAATGCAAAGTGACTTGTGCAGCACCGCTCAGCACAGCAGAC
>JAOTQP010001546.1:47096413-47141273 GCA_026413545.1 Cichladusa arquata | reverse complement strand
GACTGTTGTACTCAGTGTTCAATGTTAGGACCATTGAACCCACGACCAGAAGGTCATTACAATCACTTGAGGCTTTAAACTACTGCTTTTGCAGCACTGCCTAGTACAATGGGGTTTAATTTACAGCTGTCAATATATTTCCATTAGATTTATGGAATGATGTGCAGAAACCATCTGGTTCTTGTGAAAGAAGGTCATGGAGCTCCCTGGGGTCCCTCGAGTGTAGATTGAAATCCACCAGTCTATGTGATGATGCAGCCAAGTGTAAGTCAATAAAATTAACTTTGTTACAGTTTCCTTCTCTTCAGTATGGGGCACCTAAGCATTTTATTATTTGACATGTAAGAAGTCTTACTAATGACAGGATTCTCTTAAAATCATTCATAGTTCTATCTTCTCATTAATAGAAAAAAAGCATTAAAAATTTGCCAATGGCAATGATTGAGGTTCTATTATGTACTGCAGTAGCAAAAAAATAATGGCACTAGATTTAAATGTGAGTCCCTTATCATGGGTTTTATAGACATTTTAAAAAAGAAACTGAACAATTTTGAAAGGGCAGATTTTAGAATCCACTTTAAAAGTCCCTCTGTACTTTATGTGAGTGCCTGCTCTCTGAGCCTTCAGTCAATGGTGGGGCAGTTGTGAGGAATGCATCAGTCAAATTCTCCCACTAGCATCCATCTGGGAAAATGTCTGTGCCTCCATTTGCCATTTGTTTGTAAGCCAAATGTGAAGGTCTTGCTCCTAGTCATTGTATCCCTCTGCCTTCTTGAGTGGCTAGGAAGTTTTGCAACTGGGAGATGGGAACACACGTTCTGAGAAATAAGAAAATATCTTTTCTGTAACTAAACATTTGTTCCTCACATTGAGAACATTATCACTTTTGTCACTCGGGTTCAGCAGGTTTTTGCCACTCATTCATGTGGGGACAACATGTAAACATGAATTAGAATATTTGCCCATCTCTATGATGTGGATGCTAATTCAGTGTATTTTAGAGGTCTGAGCAGTCATAGTGTACTTAAGAGGTCTCATCAGTGAAGAGAGGAACAGCTCCAGGGGTCCATTTATCCTTTACACATGCAAAAGATACACAAGTCAGCTCCTAGAGATGGTATTTTTTTTTCTCCCTTGCCTGTTAAGATAGCCTGGCAACATCACCTAAATTTTACATGTATGGCATGGTAGAATCAGGGTAGTGCAGAGGATCCCATCAGGCTCTCGTGTGCCGTTCAGTAGCCATTGTAGCATCACAATAACAGCTTGGGTTTTGCACTGGCTTCTGAACTCCTGGCCCACAGAAAAGAAGGTGAATGCAAGTGTCCACTAAGGCTGCCATGATGTGCTCACTCAGTCATATGCACTCTCTACCAGTTACAGGCTTATGACTCTCTCTAAGGTTGCACTTGCTTTTCCAATAGGAAGAAATACTTTTGCTATTTGGACACTATCTCCAATATTAGGCTGTTGATAATGAAAACTTTTCTAAAAATGGGAAATAAGTTTAAATAAAAATAGATTTTAACTGAAAATGTATATTAGAATTTCACAGCTGTTTTTTTTTTTGCTTTTTAGTAATCAATTTTTCCAATTATATTTCCATTTCTCTGTTTTATGGTCTTTGTACCTAATTCAAACTTTGCTTCTGTGAGTTTATTTTGAATTCAAACTAGAATATCAAAAAATCAAAATATCAATTTTGAATATCGAAACTAGAAGAGAATAAAGCTTATATTCTAAGTGAAAATGGAGCTCCGGGTCAAATGAATCAAAGCAGAAGGTATGCCTAAGCCTGGAGAAATTTGGTAAAATCCTAGATCAGCTCCCAAACATTTGGCCTTTTTCAAAAGAAATTACAGGCATTCTTTAAACCGATTATCTACATAATTTACAAGTCTTGTTATTATATGCTCTTCTGAATTGTGAGTGGATTTGAGCCACAAGTCTCAGAGCTGGCATAAGGGAATATGTGGGACATGTGCTTGACATTCACAGCATACTATTATATTTCCAGGAATTATCACTCCCATTGGATCATGACCATTCCAGTGTACCAAAATAGATGAACACAGGTGGTGGTTGTGCATCAGCCCTACTGCACATCCCAGCTGTGAGAAGATATACAAACATTCTACTGGTAGCTGGGAGCTGCTCTTGGAACATTGGGAAAAACAGTCCCATGATGAATGGACCCACCTCTGAGGAGCCTGGACATAAGCCCAAGTCTTGGCATGCTGGTGAAGCCTCTATATATAGCACTGACCTAACACACAGGGATTGTGTAACTGCATGCTGTCACAGGAGCAGGAGGGCCAAGTGCAGTAGGTGAGAGGTGAGAGGGATGCTCGTCTGGGACATCTGGGATGCAGCTGATATAAGAGTGTGTGGCTGCCATCCGATTTCCTGCTTCAGTAGCTTGAATTATTGAAATAAGTAGTGCTAGTATTCAAGGAATCAGAAGTAGAGAGAGAAGGGAGGTGAGTCACTTGGGGGACCATAAGTTCAACACATCAGAGGATTTTCTTGTGCATAGAGAATTACCCATGGGCCAATAAAGCTGTACTGAGTCTTGTAGCAGTGCTACAAAACAGAGAAGTCTTGGTCCAAAATAAGTAGTGGCTTCTAACTGCTTTCTGTGTGTTCATCTTGTCATGTTCTCTGCTGTGGGCATTCAAGGCAAAAGGAGGTCTTGTAAAATTTTCTTTCCCTCAATTTTCAACTCAGAAAAAAAATCCCTCTATTTATCTTCTGTTGTGCTAGGTGAGCATCTGGCAAGAAAAATCCTGAAGTTTAGCATATGTAGTTAATGCCAAGGAGGACAGGAAGACTGGGAGTAGCAGAGAGCCTCTGGTACCTGTTCATTCAGAGAAGCCCAGCTGTGGCCATGTGCTGATACAGAGAGCGAAGGGAACCACAAAGGGCTGCCTAACAATACATAGCCAGTGACAAATGTGCCCTTCAATTAACATTAGAAACACTTTAAATCAAAAGGTTTTCATTCCCCCTTCATTGATTTTGTAATCTCTCTGTGAAATCACTGGTTCCCCTAATTGGCTGATGAAATAATTAGTTGACTCTGACATTCACTTGGACTACTTCTAATTGGAAACTCTATTCCACCAGATGTCATGTCAAAACAGGTTTCTGTCTGAGAATTTACAGCAGTCATCTTTTCCTGTGCAACTTTTTGAGCATTGTCTTTCTCTATTCAGAAAGGATTGTCTAGCTTTCTCAAAGTTTTTAACAGCAATTAACTGCTGAAGATTTGGGTTTAGTTGAATACAGTACAACAATATTTTATTTTGATTTGTGCCTAAAATATTGCAAAACAACACTTAAAATATGTTTATCTTGTCCCAGAATAGGCAAACCAGCATTTTAAATTAACACCTAGATAGTTTTCCAAGAACCAAGATTAGTCTGTTTTAAAATTACAATTCCCTTATTAAAAGCATCCTTTATACTTTTTTAAAAAGCTCGTCCTATTAATAATAATTTAAACATTGCTTTGTCAATGAAAATGCCAATAGCAATCTTCAGAAATATTCCTTGATTTAAAAAAATCTTTTTTTTTTTTTTAAATCTTTTGAAGATCATCACCATTAGTGTCTGGAAAATTTGTAATGTGTCTAGTAATACTTTTGCACATGAACACAAAACGTAATCCACCAGTCCAGATTTACTGATGTAAATGAGCTGCATTCATTTTAATCCTGAATAATTTATATTCTTCTGCCTATGATACAGGAGAAAAATATCACAAAAAAAGTTATTTTTAGGTAGTTCATGTGAATAAAGTTGCATGTACGTGAGTGGAAAGTATAACATCCCTGAAATAATTCTGATGCAAGCAATCTGCTTCCCAACTGGAGCCCAGGGAGAGATGCAATGCATTTTACTGTTTTACTGCTCGTGGGATGTTGTTTCTCAGAAGGACTCTGAAGGCAATACTGGTTGTTCATGAAGCATGGAGAGTGATAAATTAAATATACTGCTAAAAATATAGGAGTCTAGGCTCTTCAGAGCTTTGCAATTCTTATCTGGCTGAAGTTATGCTCCTAAACTAATTTTATCACTCAATATAACACTCTTTGCTTTTAATAATGCAACAGTGAAAGAAAATTACTTCAGGTAACCTGCCTAATGCATTTGGTTAATGGACATAACCAAGCAGTAAAAGCTGACTATTTGTATATTTCAGCATTTTTTTCCAAGATGTGTGGAGTAGGTAAGAATATCTTGAACAGCATGAATAATACTAGAAAAATATATAGGAATTATATATATATATATGTCATTTTCTATATTTTACTACTTGAGGCTGCAAAGAAATAAAAATGTGATAACGTAGGAAGATCCTATCAGGGGGACAGAGTCTTCTGAACAGCTACTCTTGTGATAATACTTGTTTTCAAACCCATTTCATGCATGGGAAAAATGCCTCATGGAGATTGTTTTTGTCCTCTAAGAAACTGAACTCTATGACAGTGGGGTGGAAATGAAAATCCTATCCCTTTGATGGTCTTCTGCTCCTCCTACCTGATGCAAGAAGGATGGGGAGAAAGAAGTGCCACTTGAAATGAAGCTACTGTGGAAAGTCTAAACCTTACTTTATGATACTATTGCCTGTTTTTCTATACTCTGTTTCTAGCTCTTTTGCATTCAGCTCCTGCCCTTCTGCTCAATCTGTCTTCTATATCCTGGCTTTTTCAGACACTGGTTGTATCTTGATTTTGGGCTTATGACCCCTGAATAGTGTGAAATATTGCCTGGTTTATTTGCTTATAGTTTGGCTTTGTCTGTCCATGAAAGAGCCAAACCTCACTGTGGTGGTGGGAGTTTGCTTGGCAGGGTGTTGCAGAATGGCTTTTCTGCTCTCTCTGAAGCTCTGTGATGAAGCACTCTGAGCCAGGGAGTTCTATTCTAGGCAGAGTCTGAACCTGTAGCAGATCTATTGTCAGCTTTTAGCTCTGGCTATTTTCATGCCTGTTGCTCACAGCTGTTGAGTCGCAGTTTTGGGAGGGGGAAGTGGATTGTCTATTTCTTTGTTTGTTGCAGTGCTACTCTAGCCTGCCAGTGCACCCAAGGAATTTTTACAAATATTACTTTTTTTCCCCAGCCCTTCAGTAGGTAACCAAATAATTTTGCAGTGTAGACCTTGCATATGCTGGAAAAAAGCTCAAATCATTTTTGCATGATTGAAAGTTTGCATAGATGGAAAACTATTGCCTCTTTCTTCCTCTTGAGATACATTCAACATGTTCTTTCTTCTTTTATGTTTGTGCACTTATCATTATTATCATCACTTATTCATTATCATTTTTCCCCCTCTGGCTCAATCATGCAGTTGTCTGATGTTTAAGATACTTAGATTCCTTCTCCAGTTTGTGTCCTTATTCCAGGTACCTGCAGTCATGACATGATTTTTATTTTCATTAGAGGGTACTGTGTGTGATAACACTCTCTCACTCCAGCAGGTAAGTTAAGCACACTTGACATCTTTTCTTTAATGTCTCTGCCTCAAGGATGACTTTGAAGTAGTTGATCTTCCTTTATTCATATCTCTCTTCTCAGTGTTCATCACATGAATATCTTAATTTACTGGAGTGAACATTTTTTTTAAATTTAACTTGGGCACAAGTGTCATCTCCTGGACACAGCTGGATTGAACCAGAACATCTAAAAATGTGACAATTTCAAGCTGTCCAACCTGACCTCCTGGAAGCTGCTCCATCCAAGATACAGGTTCTGTACCATTGCTGCCTGCAGCCTGACATACGAATGTGCCCCTGAACAAGGCCTGGATTGTCTTGGATATACTGACAAAAATGCTTCAATGATTCCAGGTTCACCCTCTGTGCCACTCAGCTCTCCTTGCTGTAAGGACAGAAACTGGAAGTAGACATAGTGGGATGGAAGTCATTCCAGCTGTTTCTGTTCAATTCATGTGTGCTAGTGTGCTGTCAGTTTGCTTTTGAACATTGTTTATTTGAAATTATTTTTTAAAACTGTTCATAGCATTTTCTATACTACTACTACTTACCTGACCATGATACAGCTGAGTGAACAGTAGTACTACTAATAAATTTCCAGAATAAGTGTACTGTGGGCAAAGTCTTATGGGGACAATATCATATTTTGCTTTTAAGGGCTTACTTAGAAGTGTATCCATATAATTATTTCTATTTCTAAGTTGGAAAGAATGGAGTGTGGTAGTAGCACTAATAACATTTGCATTGATTGCATTCTTTTAGAAGTGAATGAGACAAACATAGGTTAATTAAATCTGACCAGAAAATCAACAGCTGTGTATAAATCCCTTTAATGCAATAGTCACCTCTTTGAACAGAAAGTGCTAGCTCTGTGAAATGTGTTACAGAGCTTGAATTGGTAGTGTAAGATGTCTACAGTGGTCTTTGGTGAAAAAATCAGTGGTTACACGAGACACCCCAGTGGAACAGCAGCAATTAACACTAACACTTTCCAGGGATCTGAAGCATTTACTTTGGCCAGGATTACAGCCTGACTAATTATGGCATCTATTTCTGAGATATCACTGAGAAAGGTAACTTAGTGCACTGGCAGTACTGTCAAAACTTGCAAAACCTCTTTGTAAGTTATGGTTATTGGGAGTTGTGCTCTTCCACAGTAATGTTAATGTTAATTGTTGACCTTCTATGTGACAGCCACATGTAACCCTGTAATGTAATTATTTAGTGTCTGACAGTAGATTAAAAAATAACTAAGAGAATATTACACAAACCTGAAACAATAAGTGATGCAGGTGTGACATATAGACAAATTAGTTTAAATAAAACTACCCTTTATGATCTGCTGTGGAATAGAATATGATGTGGTAGATAAACCAGTAGAATTTTCTTGTCTTTCATATTGTCCTAAGGACATTGACCATAATTATTTGATTCTTTATCTTCTTTATTATTTACGTACTGCTCAAATATTTGCAACCTTGCCACAATTCACCTGAAAATCAAGGGTGTTTCAGTCTTTTGGACAGAATTGTATAAAAACTCCTGAGCTGCTTTGTAGGTAATTGCATGAGAAATTGCTCAAAGCCTGCAGCCAAGTTTCCCAAGCACTCAGCCTGCTCCATCAGCAAGCTGCTCTATAAACTTGGGTGGTTGACTGTATCCCCAAAGCAATTTTGAAATTCCTGGGAGGTCTTCAGGTAAATCTTCCATCTAATTTTAAGTGAGTCTCAAAGGACACAACAAATTCAATGCAAAGCAGTACCACTGTAGTTGACAGATGAGATTTTCGTTCTTCCCTCCTTCTTTAGGCTCAGGAGTAGAACAATTCCCACAGATATGATAATATCCAACAAAAAGGAAAGCATTTAGAATGACTTTGATATGCAGGTATTAACCTCATTGTACATGCTTTGATATAAAAAAAGCATGCTATTTTTCACAAAAGGGCTTGCTGGAATTTCCCCACACTGGAAAGATGCTGTAATTCAGGTTTTCACAAGGGTAAATATTTGTAAGTAATTTCACATTTCAAGCAGAAATAGTAGGATTCACAGAGAGAGCTAAGGCCAGAATATTTTCTTGCCTGATAACTTATAAACACTTATAAGAGTTTGCATTCCAAATGTTTTGGCTGCTTTACCATACCTTGCTGGCTTACTCCCTTGCTGCTCATTAGAAATATTATTTCACAGTGAAACAGAAAATACCTGTGTTGGTATGCTTTTAAGTGTTTAACTACTTCTGGATGAACAAGTGTAGCTTTCCCACTTCCTCACTTTGGATTGGCAAACCTAAGGGTTCCCCTTGTTTCCAGGTATAAAAACATACTGAAATTACTACTGAAATATTTGTTTGACTTACAAAGAATTTTGCTAATCTGTGAACATTCTGCTAATCTTTTTTTTGTTTCTTTGGTGGTATTATAGGTGCTAGAAAAACAAATGCAACTTTTGGGAAGGAAAGAAAAGGAAAATATTCCTGTTAGAATTCCAAGTTTTCCCATACCTAATTATTTCAAACATTGTTCTGAAATTTTTTATGGTATAATTTTATGGTATAGTGGTGCAATTGCAGTCTGAAAGCAGTTGGTGGCAATTTATGAAAATTTTGCTATAGAATTATAATGAAAACTGGTTTTTTTATGGCATTAGTCATATTCTGATTACATACAAGTGAAAAAATATTGTAGTCCTGGTGCTGGGAGTGCAGCAGCAGGGCTTTTTTTACTAATGGTTCTCTCTGAATTAGAAAAAGCTGTCACTATTTCACTATTCTTTTTATTAGTCATTGTTACTTAGATAACATGTTTTCCCACATGCCCCTCTCATCATCTTTTTGGGAGGAAAGTGAGCTAATTATGGTGTCAAAACTGCAATGAAGAGGAATTCTCATTTGCATTATCCTTGTTCTCTAAAAAGGCTTTTTCTTCACTATCTTTAAAATATTTAGTAGTTACACAATAGATATCTACATGAGATAAATGGCTTTTGGGGGGGGGGGTAATTAATCATAATTTCCCACATATTCTAGTAATTATCTATTGGATTATGCATTTTTATGTATTTAAATGAGGATTAAAGTCATTACAGTCTGCAAAACAAACAACATAATTGAAATAGACTAATAAAAACACTGCTATAAAAATCACAGTGTTTATATGTGTCTGTAATAAATGATAATAAGCTGAGAGGGAAACAATGCATTGGAAAATCTGATTAGGGTGACTGCCAAAAAATAAAGGTTTAAAATCACCAAGCATTATGCAAGAAGTTGCTCTTGCAACTTATCATTCTTTGCATGGAGATTTTTTTTTAATAAATTAATATTGAATATTTTTGATCTTACCCCAGTTAGACCTTTCATTCATGTCAAAATAAATATTTTTTTCCGCTTGTTTGCAATTTTGCTCATTGACTTTATTTTTCTTACAAACAGATATCCTTTCAGTCCTCCATTCCACATCAGTTTTTATTCTGTATAGAAGATGAAAAGTCTTAAGAATCTATGGTTATGTAGTTAAACAGATTTTCACTGATATGTTTTTTTCTAAATATATTTTTCCAGATAACATAAAATTAAAAAAACAAAAAACCCAAAAAAAACCTGACAAAAACCACCAACAAAAACAAAAAAAACCCCTGAAACTCAGATATGTCATAAGTAGCACAGAACTGATGGTTGTGTTTTAATTAGAGTTTTCTTTTTCAGCCTCAATAATCAGCTCTCCTTGGCTACTAATATCTGACCCAGAAGTGCATACACACACACACACACACACACAATGATCCAAGGGTTTTTTTCTGAAGCTGATTTATTTATTCCTACTGATTGGATTGGGATGTGGGTTTCTGGGCATTGTGTTGTTTGGGTTTTTAAAATTAATTGTATCTGTATCTCAAATTTACACAGATTGCTTTATTTATTTTCAGTATAAGTATTCTGTGAGAAAATTCCCAGGGAATTCCTCCCGGCTGGACTGTAGATGACATGGAGATTATTTGTTTCACAACGTGTCTCTTTTTCTCTTACAAACTCTGTTCCCTTTTTGCTTCTGGGATTAAAGTGAGTCTGTTTCTGCACAATTACTTCTAGTTGTTTTTCCTTCTGGAGAAGAGCTAGTTCCTGAGTTTTTGCATTTGAGGTGGTCTTCAGAGGGTGCTCTAAGATGACCAAAGTAATTTTATAATTTGGACCACAGCAGCAGATATATAACCATCATTCATAGGGCCAAATATGATATCAGCTTGTGCTTTATTGTGATAAATCCTCTCATCCCCAATGAAAAATGGATGAGTAATATTCTTCTAATATTTTTCACATTTTTAGTATGAGTTGGCCTCATCTGTGTCTTGGAGTTTCAATTGCTGTCAGTATTCCACCAACTGAACTCACAGAGCAGCATGTCTATGGATTTTAGAAGACTGCAGGCTATCTACAAGGAATAAGACTCCACAGAGCTTGATTAAGGATCTGAAACCACTGTGTTCAATATATACAGCTCATATTTCAGTCATTAAATATTCAGAGTGCTGTCAGCCTCAAATTTTCTAAACTCAGGACCTCAAAACACATGCAATCTAAGAAAAGTGAGTTACTAATAAATTGTCCTTTTAGCAGGGAGGAGCAGAGAGGCTATGGCCAGTCTCCTGTTCAGGCACTGACACGAAATGTTATCTTACCAAACAATGTGGCAGCTGTCCCAGTGATGATTCTGTGGTGACCCAGAGCACCCAGGTCAGGCACTGGGGTTTCCACACAGGAGTGTTGTATGCAGTAGCATTGGGTGCTTCTTGACAGAGACACAGCTGGTGACACACTGAGCTGCTTACCAGTGAGAAAGGATACCTCTCAAAGCATGTTTGAACTTTTTCCTGCCCTGGCACTCAGGCACCTGAAAGAAGATGAAATTCTGGTGTTCTGCACCTAGTCATCATTGCAAATACCTTAATACTTCTAGAGGGTGAAGTAGGTGTCAAGTTTTTCTCAGCCCAGAAGGGGCTGAATGACCAAATGCTGTCCTAGCTGGGTGCACTGGTGGAGAATAGGCACCAGTTTCTCTTCCTGAAGTTTGAGCCATTCTGCATGGTGAGCTTCAGGTATCCTAAACTGAAGGGGATTTGTCCCTTGACCATTGCAATGAACTGAGATATGCTGGCCATTTATACAAAGCTGTAAAAAACACAATATTGAAAAAGGAGAACCAGAACAATGGTGGTCACACATTCAGGTTCTGGGAATTACTGTGGGTGTCTGAGCCCAATGAGAAATGTATTATTGTACATGCTGAAGTTATGTCCCATAGAGAAGAAAAAGGTTCTGTCATGTGGGAGGCAGCATGTCTAGGTACATGAGAATGTCACTTTGCCTCAGTGTGCTACCATAGCACGGGTGTTTGTGTAACACGTACATGGAATGACACTGACATAATGCTCCAGACAGTATGGACCTACTTGTCTTTATCCCTGCATCTTTCACAGCCTTCCAGGAATGCCAATGTGTGTGTTTGTCTATAAGAATAAGTCACTGATTCAATTAGAGTGATAAGTGGTGTGTCTGCACTAGGGCAGAGAAAGTACACAGCACCATTTCAAGCAAAGTGCCCTTGAAGACTTTCATCACTCATAACCTACTGTTCCCACCGCCCTGCAGAAGGAGCTGCCTTTCCATATGTCATTATTTGTGCAGGAAGGTCATGCTTTTCTTGGTATGCTACTCAGGGCTTTCTGCAAACAGCAAAACATTTTGGTAATACAAAAGCTATTGGAATTTATTTTTTCTTTAAGCTATATCACAATGAAAAAGAACACCTTTTTCTGCCCCTGGGTTCTTAAGAGAGACAGCCAGACAACGTTGGTTTTAGGGGTGAGCAATCAGACATCCCTGGGATTGTTTTGTAGTTCTGCAAGTCATAGTAGAATTGGACAGAAAAAAGGAGGGTTTTTACTTTAACCCATGGATGGGTTCCAAAAATCCTAATGCCAGCTCTTACTGACAGTGAAGTTTAGGGAAGTACTTAACATCTCCCGGCCATGATTTCCAAATTCATGAGCAGACAGCTATGGGTAGCCCCAAAGAGTAACCTAGACTCTGTCTGCAAGACACAGAGGTGTAATTAGCTTTTCTGGATTTACCCTTGTTCTACTAGGGGTTTAATGTTCCTCAGGAAGTTATGCATCTGATACCCATTACCCCCATATTTCCTTGAATATCTAAGTGGGATGGCAGTTCAGGATTAGGGACCTTCTGTTGGAAGTTTGCTGTCAGTGGGGTCATCTCCTCTTGTACAGAAAAGGAGCTTGAAATATAATCTTGCACTGAGTTCTGTGAGATCCATTTTGCATGGCTGTAAGGAACAACAAAAGATGTATTTCAAAGGACGAGCAGTATGACACTGCTCCCGGGTTTTGTAAGCTCTCAACTAGAGATTAGCAGCAAAATAAAGAAAAAGCTGACATAAAGGCAAGGAATGTGCTAAGCAGTACTTGATCATCAGCTGTAACAGCACAGAAATTATGCAGTTTCCCAGGGCTGAGCCCACCTTTCATGGTGCTTAGACTAAAAGTCTGAGCTCAAACATAAGCAGATAAACTCAGTAATTGGAAAGCACAGATCTGCAACAGCTTCTCATATCCCATCACACTTGCATATAAAAACAAACTATGTACTCAGATCTACCTTGTAAACCTGCTCTGTTCATGAAGGCAATGCAGCTGTGATTTTACTATTAAAACAGATCTTCTGTATCAGTCTTGCTGCAGAATTCACAAACCCTGCTGTTCTTGGATTATTAATGGTATAAAGGCTTTAGATAAAAGCAGATTTTTTTTTTTTACAGTCCTTCATTTTGTCTGTATTAGCAAAATCAGGAATGGTAAGATAATCCCATTATGATAAGATAAACTTCTTTTTATGATCTAGCCTCTGAATACTTATCATCAGTGTGAAGAGTTGCTCTCTCTCTTCAGTTTATTGTTGGTTTTATTGTTGGCTAAGTTCTAGGTCATAGCCCAAGTGGCTGGCAACAGCAACACGTGTAGAACTGCACTCACAAAGACACTTTTGTTTCTTGCTTCAGGGAGTGCAAAGACAAATTTTTGCTATTAATTTTATGCAACTATCCCCCTTATGTCTACACCTATAGTGTTATATTCAGCCCACTACTGACATCTATGCAGTATAATCTCTGTTCTGAAGTCCTGGAGACTCTGACAGTAAGCATAGCCTGATGTTGAGATTTACATAGTTCATAAAAAATATCAAATAAATGAGCAATTCCCTCAGCTGCTCGACTGTGCAGCAAACGGAATGCTATGACCATAATCTTTCCTTGACCCAGTTGAAAAAAACAGCCTATAAAGCTGGGTTTCATGCTTATTTTAGATTCCTACACTGCACACAGAAAGTGTAAATCCACAATCCTGCCAATTATTTGTTTTGATAAATTCTAGGATGTGGCAGTTTTTCACCAGAGAATTCTCTTGCTGCTCACAATAATCAATCAAATTCCAGGAAGCGACAGCCAAAATCAACAGAGGTGACAAATCAGGGTCCCAGGCAATAACAGGTGATAGAAGAGCAGCAGTACCATTGGTAATAGTAAAGCCCACTCAAGTAAGCTTAAGTTTTAAATATATATTAAACTAGTTTTATAAACTATTTATAGCTTATTTATATACTTATATAACTATATTTTAAACTATAATTCTAAAATTTTTCTTTGCATTCACAGTCTATTATATTCTCATTAGCATTTGTTTTTCCTCCCTTTCTGTATTTCTTATCATCTGCTTCCTATGACAGCTGAGCTTTGGTCAATTCTTTGTAGCACTCTCATGGGAAGTTTTCTCAGCAATTGTGCTTTAAGCAGGCTCTTAGTGTGGTTGAATTTTGTATCTGGTGGCAATAAGGAGCTAATTCTTTGCAATCACCTTGGTAATTTGGCTAAGCAAAGACCCCCTTTGAGGCTCACTTTTCATTCTGGACTCTTTCAGTCTGCCGCTAATCACCACAAGAACTCAATGGTGCTGAGTTTCTCCAGAATAATTGTGTTTAGCTGAGTATGAGGAAATATCATGAGATGCTTTGGACAGTGCCAGACTCATTACCTTTAAATCTGCATTGAATCAACAGACTAAAGCAGTGCTGTAAAGCAATTTGAGAGCAGTGGGAGCTATCTATGGTACAAAAAAGCACCTTCTGGCACTGGGGATTTTATGTAATGGGGATGAATGGTTGTTGCCTAGAGGTCTTAATTCTTATCAGACAAATTCCACTGTATTTATGTTGGTGTTTTTAACCAAGGGGAAAAGGAGATTTCATGAAAGTTCTAATTCTCATTGATTAGTGTAATGCTGAAAAATAAGTCTCAAACTTTCTTCCAGCATAAGTAACTTTGTTAAGGAAATTACTTTGTTGACCTTCATGTTGTCTTGTTTGCAGTACATGGGCTGCTTTTGAAACTATTCACGTTTGTGAGGTCAGAACATTCTACCCTTTGGGACACCTTTTGGCAATGAGAATCCCATATAGTAACTGTCTGTCTGGAAAAATAATAAATAATGATCTATATTTTGCATGTCTTTCATCAATATATAGCATCCAAATCTAGGAGCAGCTAATACCATGTGAAGAATAATTTCTTCCTTGCCCTCTATGAAACCATTCTGTGAAACTACTTTTGTAAACAAAACTGGTTCAGGAATATTGCTATGTAAAGGCCACCTCTCTAGGCCATCCCTGCTGAGCTGTTCATTCTGCAGTGCCCTAAGCAGTCCCTCTCCTTCTCTTGGCATGCTTTTATTATTGCATTTGCCATTCAGTTCAATTTGATTAATCATTCATCCTGATTTCTTAACTTTTTTTAAAATTATGACTTATGTTTTCACTTTTTTTGCTTTCTTTTACATTCTCTTATGTTTCTAACTGGTTGCTTCTCTTTTTTATAGGCCTTCATAAAGTGGTATTATTTATTTTACAATTCCTTCTGAACTAGATATTTAATATTTCCTGTATCAAGTTATTTTTACCTTTTCTGCAATTCTCTGTAATACTCTTGTTTTGATATTTCTCTTGTTTAAATCGTAAGATCAAATATGCACATCTTTGGCAAACTCTTCAAATTTGCTGTAGTACTGCTCTTTTGCTGATGTTTGCATTCCACCACCTACACTTTATTAGAAACAGGAGTGTTGCTGCTACTTTCAAATGACATGCTTTAAAGAGAATGCACTAATTTTCTCACAAATAAAAGCAATTACAGTAAATATTTGAGACTTTTTTCTGCTTTGTTTTCAGGTATTATTTAATCAGCTCTATGTATAACAATATATTTTCCATCTAAACAGGCTGTTTATGATAATCCTCATTTCATAAATACTATTCCAAAGTAAAATATCAGCCCAAACTTTAAAACATTTTTTTTTTTCCAGAGTGGGTTTCATTATACTCATTCTTACCATGAGAGAGAAGAAAACAGACTAAACCTCCAGAAGTTAAACCTGTGCCCTTTTTCATCAATAGAAGCTTGCTGTGACCTCTGTAAAGTCAAGTTTTGATGTCAGTGTGTGATATCAATAAGGTCCACTCTTCAGAGGACACTGAGGCTATACTCTCTATTATTTTGTATAACTGTCTATGCCTGTGTGCAAGTGAAACAGAGGCACAATAATGAATCTTTACGGTTTGAGTAAGCAGAAAATCAGACACCTGTTGCATTGTTATACCCAAAACATCTTTATCTTTGATTTTATAGTGTCCAGTTCAGAATTACCACAGAGAATAATTCTGGATGCGACATTGACCTAAGCCCTACACCAGACAAGTATAACTAACATAAAATTTATATAAGTATAAATGATGGTGGTTGTAACTAGCATTTATGATCTCAATGTTCTCAATATGAAGTTTACAAGAGTCACAGAATTGAAATATGCATATAACAAAGCTCCATGGGGTGTTAAATCCTTTGGTTCCTTTGGTGTTTAGGAACTGTCTGGTGAGTCTTACATTGCCTTCTCCCTAACAAAGCTTTTTTGACATTTTACAATTATGTATATTGCATAATGACACGACTATAAAAAATAATACAGAATGATGCTGTCCACATATCCCTGTCAGTGAATAATTTGTAACCTACAGACAATTCTGTATCATTAATACATTAAGCATTAAACAGCCAGACATATACTGTAATCCAGACACATACTGTAGTCCAAAGCTTTCAAACCTGTACAGTGGTCTTACAGAATGCTGCAGCCCCAAAAAAACAATCTTAGATTATTGTCTTCCCTGTTTCTTTGGATTATGTCTTTTCTTCCAAAATTCATGAAGGTTTTTCTAAATGTGAGGTATGTTTGCTGAATTGTTACCCTTTTTCATACACATTCAGAGCAGCCAAAGAGCTTCTCTGACGGCAATAATAAAAACCTAGCAGGACTTCATTTCTACTACTGCATCATCAGCTGCTGAGTGGATTGATTATTTAGTACATTTAGCAGTTTCTTAGACTCGAGGCAACAAGATATTAATAAATTACTTAGTCAATGCATTTGCTTATATCAGCTCAATCACTTCACAGTGACTCAGCATGGGGTGTGACATTGACAGCAAAAGCATTAAGTGGCCAAATTCTATGGCAGCTAATTTGATACTGCTTACAGCATCCTTCCAATAAGGGCTATTTATGTGAAGATATAGAGGTTTTCCAGGAGAGCGTTTATGCCACAGTTTAGAGGACACAGGAAGAGGCATCCTAAAAAAAAAAAAAAATTGAAAAATTATAGCAATTTTCAAAGATTTGGTTTTACATACATTTGCTTCTCTGCATTTCCTATCTTAAAATCAGATACATTACGGATTATTCAAACACACTTTTGCTTGCACCAGCTATAAATTTATGATTTCAATTTAATGTGGAAACAGAGAGTAATTAACAAGAGGCACAATCAGATAAACATATAGCTGAAAGGTCTTTTGCCTCAAGTAGCCTGTCAGCGCTAAATTTTAGAGTATATTTAGGTATCTAAAAATGACATAGTCATGTAAGAATTTTAAAGAACTTCTGTACCTAAATTACACTGTAATGAACAGAGATTAGACACTGAGGCATCTTCAAATATCCATGCAAAATATCTCCCTAAATGTCTAACCACCATTTTTCCCCGACTGTATTTTGGAGAATGTGTTACACACACCCACCACAGTCTCTGTGACTCTCTCTACTCCTAGCAGGGACTTTCTGACCAAAGAGGACAGAGAGGTTAGCTGACCTTGCCATGCATTCCTACTCTGAAACACTTCCTGTGGTTTGGAAGCAGCAAAGAGTCAGTGCTCTGGTGTAAAGAGCAAGGGCTCAGAATCACCAGGAGCATTTCCCAAAGACAGAAGATATGGCCTTGTCTCCTTCCTATCCTAGCAAGATGAGCATCCACACTGGAGTTCTGCAAGCTTGCCTGCCAGACTTTTCTTGTCCCTGCTTTAACATAGTGTTTCACATTTGAGCAGGATGCATATTCCCTAAGCTTAGAGTTTAAAAAAGGGGTTTTTTGGTGGGGTTTTGGGGAGGGGCAGGTAGTTGCATATTTTTTGTTGGTTTTTTTGTTTGTTTGTTGGTTTGGTTTTGGGGTTTTTTTTGGTTTTTAATTTTTTGTTTTGTTTTGTTTTCAAGTAGGCAGCTTTGTATGAAGTCTCTAAAAATGGGATCAAAATTATCTGAGCGCAGAAAAAACTTCCTGCACAGATTTCACTAAGTAACAGCCTTTGTAGTTTCTGTACACCTTTGACATGGAATGTTTTATCTTACCCTTATACATGCTCCAGCCTACTCTGTGAGCTTGTTTCAGAGGGCAGTGCCTATCATGGTGAACTGTGGACAGGGAAAGAAACGTGGATGCAGCTGTTCCTGATCCATTGATGCTTTCTCATTAGTGCCCAACTGGCAATACTAAAGGTCTACAAATGTTGACCCCGTTGAGGAGAGAGATGGGTGGTGAGTGTCCTTGCAAGCTGAAAAGCCAAGCAATTCTTCAGCAGCCATCTGCAGTCACAGCGAATTACAGGAAGGGCAAGGGAGGTATTAATAGCCATCTAACAGGTTTCTACCACAATCCCTGGAGCTCAGTTATCAGAAACCCCTGCAACTTACCATTAATCACTGTGTGATGCTTCCTGACCTTCCTGACAAAGATTAATAATCCTGCATGAGGATACAGGATGTGAAGGCTGCAAGAATAGGCAGACATTTGAGACCCATCTCTCCACTGCTTCACATGCAATCATTTATAGCAGTAATGCATTCCCAAATTAGCAGTCAGTAAATGTTTAATAAATGAGCAATGCAAGGACCCTTCAGCTTTTCTCTGAAAAAAAATTGATGGGCAATGCTTATAAAAAACAGATATACAAAATTGCCCAAAGCATTTGAAATTCCTCTTCAGTCTGTTCATGCAAGTGAAATTGAGGCAAGACCGTGAAAAGGCAGAATCGAGGTAACAAAGTGCGTCTTCCTTTAGTCAGGAACTTGAAAGGCCTTGTAGTGAATCTAAAAGCTTATTTTATCTTTACTTACTCAGCCAACTGAACAGACATCTCAGACAACTGAAATGAACAGCGTCCATCTTCTAGGGTTAGTCACTTCCCCCTCCCCACTTTGCAGTGATGTGTTTTAGATTATGCACTCTGATTACAGAGCTCCTGCTTTGCTCCACTGAACACCCAATTTCCCAGCTTCATCTATTGACAGTAAGCAGCACAACTTATGATTCATCCTCTGTGTTAAACATTGAGATATTCTCTTCACAATTGTGGCCTGGTCCAGTCTATTTTTCTTTCCAGGCTGGAATATTTTCTTTTACTGTATTTCATCTCTGGCACTGAATGGCATACTGGTTAACAACCTGTCTTCTTCACCTTTTGGTTGCCCTAGGTCAGATATCTGAAGTACCAGAGAACTATTTTATTCTCTATTCTAAGGAGATAAAATCTGTATCATGCTATCCATCTATATACCAAGCCCCTACCCCCAAACTTACAAATCCATTGGTCAGCTGTACCCAAATTTGTGCAGCTGTCTCAAAAATAATCCCTTTTCACAGATTTCATGCAACAAGAAATAAAGACCATGGAATCCCATTGTGGTTTCACTGTTAGAGAGTACCAGTGAATTTAAATAAGGGATGCTGCTGTAGGAATTCAGGCTTCATTGCTTCAGCTGCCCAAGGGATTAAATGTATCAGTGGGCCTTAGAGCAGTAAACAATAAATATTTGCTGAGGTACTATAAGTGACATGGGAGTTTGGCTATTAATATGTTACATTTCCCTGACACTTTTTTTGCTCTACAGGGTCTATGCCCATCTTTTGCAAATGGAATTGAAGGACTCAGAAAGGTCTGTGATACCTGTAACCAGTTCTGAAAAGCTGGAATGACACAGAATCTCAGTCAGGAAGCGGAGGAGGGAGCCTGGATGCCTGCAGCCAGCTCCTGAGAATGCAGCTCAGGCTGCCCCATGAAGAATGGTGACTCAGATGAAGAGTAAGCTTTTCAGAGCCTCTTTAAAAATTTGTCCTGGTATTTCTTGCACAAAATAACAGGCAAAAAAAAGACTAAGTAGGAAGGTTTAATTTAATTGAGAATGAGTGTGCAGGAAAGTTGTAAAGGAGAGGAGGACAGACCAATGAGAATGGATCATTAGCAAGGCTGTTTCAGAGATGGAAAGCCCTTTGAGAGCTTTGTTCTGGGCAATAATTGTTTTTTATTGTGGTTTGGTTTTTTTTTCTTGAACAAAATGGGAAATTAAAGATCATTGTAAAACTGCTGATGTTTGGTCTTCTGAAATAAAGCTTTGGCATGCAAACTTTGGTTTCCTTCCTGTTGAGCAAAGAATGAGTTAGGGTTTCTTTCTGAACTGGTCCAGCTCTTTGCTCCCAGACTCCTTGTAGGGGAGATTTTAGAGCTGTGGCTGGTCTGAAACTGCAGTTGTAGTTGTAGGAGAAGAAGAAATTGCCTCCTAAATATTAAGCCAGTGAACCAAAGCTGATGTTTGATGTGAGCTCTCTGCTAGAGGTGGTACAAGCTCAAAGAGATCAAAATCTTGATCCCTTCTACTTAAGGCAAGGCTGAACAGGGAAATGTGATGAGCAATGAAGTGTCTGGAGACGGTGAAGAGAATACAAAAACAACTTCATCGAGATTATTCTGTCACATTGACCTCCCATGTGCAGAGCTAAGAAATTTCAGGTTATGGATAATAACTCCTGGGCACTCCCACCTTAAAACTATCAGCTCCTTGTTTTGTCTTGGGGTTTGTTTCTGTCACGGCTTTTTCATGTGGGAGTCCAAAGACTGACTGTGATATCAATATTGACTTGTTCTTTGGGTAATTCCTGCAAATCAGGGTCTGGCATGGTTCTCACACTCCTGTACAAGGAGTGAGTGAAACATTTCCCACCTATAGTATACAAACAAACTGACAGACTTTAGAAATATTGTAGTCAGGTCTCATTTTACATGTTAGATTGTCTGTGAGTAAACTTTACTCTGCACTGGAGTTTGTGGACAGTGGGCACCTGATAGTGCAGCATCCCCCCTGTAATTCTTAGTAGTCACAGCTATGACTCCTGTCACTGCTCTGTCTCAACTGCCAGCTCCTTCATGTCTGTTATCTAAAGTTAAAAGAGCATCAGAAGCCATAATGGAAAATATTATTGTTTTTCTTAGACTCACATCACGGAGCATCATTGAGAGTTTTCTTCTGAAACTACAGCATTAGAGTTTCTTGCGAGATCCTGGATACTGTTGTGTCCTTTGTGATTCAAAGAATGTGGATTTTCCATATCTGCCATCTTCTTTTAGGAAAATTATGTTGTCAGTCTCCAAATCTGTCTGTTGAGGATGGGGAATACAAACGAGCCAGTGTTTCTTAGCACTGTTATAGAAACTAGTGTTTTCTGCCATTTCCTTTCCTTTGGTCTTTTCACTTATTCACAATTGGGTTTTGGTCAAATCATACCTGAGGGGTACAATGAAGGAAGTTGTGGAACAACATTTTTATTGCAAGGCTTTTCCAGATAGATGAGTATAGCTGAAGATGTAGTAAGCAAAGGAGAGCTAGAACTCTGTGAAATTGGGGTAAATTTGTAAATTAAGTCACAGTTTATTTGTCAGTCAACAGAGGTTGTAGTACTCAATCTTCTCTGTTAATGAAAAAGGAAGGTTTAAAGCTTCCTGTGCTCTGGTACCCCACTTTGAATTGAAGAAAACCACACCTTATCTGGATGTCTAATTCATTACTGTCAGTAAAGGCCTGGAGGTTAGTTCATGGTAAAGAATATCAGAAGTCTTACTGTGTTTACCATGACAGTCTCACTTTCTTACCAGGCATTCAAATGCCTTCCACTCTACAGCAGTTTCTCATGGCCATGCATTGATGAATTTCATATCTTTACGTTCTGTATCCTGCTTAAAATAAACTGTAATAGCAGGCTTTCTGTGACAGCACAGCATGTCACAAATTTTGTGTCACAAATTCTTGATTATTCTCTCTATTTCTCAAGTTCTGAATGCCCAGGCTCCCAATGGCAACATATACACACCATGCAAACTTTAGTACTTAAGCTTGGCAAACAGATAGGTTTATCAGCCTATTTGAAAAAGAATGGGGGCATTAATTGGCATGAATTTGCACGCTTTGATGTCTGAACCTTGTTTGTCTTGTGTGTGTCATTTGTCTGCAAATTTAGGGTGTCTGTGAGAATCAAGGATAAAATGGCTACTGTGCCTTTGGTCTTTTCAAGCACAAATAATTGATTCCACAAATAATGTTGGCTATATTTTCCAGAGGAAAACACTATAGCTAGCTTTTTTTGCTGTTTTCT
The DNA here is from genome assembly GCA_026413545.1 of Cichladusa arquata. Classification (NCBI taxonomy): domain Eukaryota; kingdom Metazoa; phylum Chordata; class Aves; order Passeriformes; family Muscicapidae; genus Cichladusa; species Cichladusa arquata. The sequence continues at coordinate 47,119,906 of JAOTQP010001546.1, read as the reverse complement.
TCTGCATCTATCAATAAAGTTTCCCTTAATATTATTGATATAGCACGCTGGGATGTCAGAAAAGAACAAAATATTCAGAGATGAATATTTAAAGTTCTACTTTGTCCTGACATGCATACAGTCCTCTGTTTATAGGGAGCAAAAGTATAGCAGGAGTAACTAGGAATGTTATCATACATGGAGATTTGGAAATAGGGCTTCAGTTTTATATTTGAACGCAGCTCAGCAATGAGACCTCCCATGTTTTACAAAGCCCCTGGGAATGACTAATGAGCACAGCCTTCTTGTCAGCACCTTTCTCTGACAAAAGTGGCCTTGTGATCTTTTGCTCCGTGACACTCAGACTAATCCAAGTGTTCCTGTGTGCCAAAGTCCCCACACATATTATTAGTGCATGCCACGAGTCAGCTCGCACAAATTTCAGATTTCCGGAGAAGCTTGTCCTAAGGACTTGCACTTCTTTTGTTACAGATCTTACAGCTTTTTGAATTGCATGTGGTTTATTTCTTGTCATAAAAATTTAAGGAACTACTTTGACCTGGAAAAGTAACCTCAGCAGGTATTATGGCAAAATATGTGTTTAGAGGTGTTTGATGAACAAATCTGTTATTCAGACAAAAAACCCCAGAGACTGAAATGAGAATTGCTGAGTCAGGGTGAAGGAGAAGGTTTTGTACCACAAAGAGATAGGTTTGTTCAGTCACTAAGGAGCATCAGGTTATGGTTTGTAACCAATTCATGTTCTTAGATATTTATCTCAGAAAGATTTGCTGATAATCATCTTCCTTGGGCTTTCAATTAATATAACCATTAATCTACTGATTCGTCTATCTAATCTATACAATTTAGCTATTTATAGTTATGTTACTTATCACTTCATGCTGAAAAAATTATGAAGTTCTCAGTAACATAGAGAAAAGGGGGAAAGAGTTTTAAGAAATTATTAATGCTCCATTTAGTCTTCCAGGAAAACAAGAAAATGACAAAAAGTTTTCTAATTAGTTCATATTTGGTGCATATATTTTTCTGTGAAATCATAGCAGCACAGAAGAGACTTGTCTAGTTTTGCTAAGTATCACACCTGCATCAGTCATACCTCAAATCAGCCATTTCAATCAGTTTGACAGCCACCTTAACACAATATCTCTGAAGGACCCATAAAGATACAAATTGAATTATTAGAATGCCCTCAGAAACAACAATGCATTTATTATATTAATGAAGAATACTGTTTAAAAAAAGGCGAGTTCAGTGTTTTAATTAAGTTTTATTTGTGTTATTTAGATTATGACATTAGCTAAAACTGTTAACACATTGAAAATAGGTATTAGCTATTAGGACAAAAAATGAAAAGAAAGGAAAAATCACCTGCAATTAATGAAAGCATTAATAAATTGTAATATTGTATTATAGTGGCATAGCTCACTATAGATTGTGTTTACAGCATTCAGACCAATTTTATGTTTTTCATTTCCCTCAGGAACATGTAGCTTTTCTTAGATACATCTGAGAACAGGCAGATGGAGTAAAAGGCTCCCTCTCTCTTTCTGTATCACTTGGGCCAGTTTATCACTTCATGCCATGCCTTTCTTTTAAGTGAGAAAAGCAAATAATTATGGAATTGTATTGAAAGACTTAATTTAAATGATCAATTCTTTAAAATATCTGACAAAATAATAATACAAGTTTTCTATCAATGTGCTGTTTTTTGGGAAGCTCTTTATTGCAGAGAACCACAAACTGACCCCAGTTTTGGGGTTTGAAATTTGAATTTGAATTTTCCTAGAGATGTGAATCCCATTGGAAAGTCCCACAAGAGAACAAGAATCATAGAATTGGAAGTTAATGAAATTATTTTGGTGCTTAGTTCTGAATATATCTGCAGGATTAGTTTGTTTCGTTCTTTTTTTTTACATTCTGATACTCAGCAACAGCTAACATAATTAGTTTTGAATTTTTTGTCGAATTAAATACATTAATAAAATATCCATTAAAGGAATTTTAAAAAATCAAGTAGAAATATGACATTTTCCACCTTAGTACTCAGTTATCATTATTTCTCTCTTTAGAATAATCTTTCTGAATATATCTAGGAAGTTAACTCTTGTTACCAGCATGGATTTCATTATTTGATATCAATATACATTACTAAATACCGTGGGAAATCAATATGCTGTTACACCAAAGTACTTCTTTTTTTAGAGTCCTGTAGCTGACTTCCCACTGATTCCAGCTAAAATTTTTTATGGTTACAAGAGATGACCACTGTAATTTGCAGTTCCTTTTTTAGTTTTGTCCTTATACATGAATTCCAGTTCACTGGGAAGATTTAAAGAGGTTAAAATATTATTATAGCTTACAGTTTAAAATTTACAATGACTAGAATGACCTCACTGATAAATAAAACAAGTTGAGAGGAAGATTTGAATTTCTAGTTTATATCCTGGATAAAGTACTAGAAAAACAAGAATATGTTCCTATTTGCATGATTCAATACTCTGGAGAGATATGGCAATTGCATTTGAATCAACTAATTTGCAAGACATTAAAGGAAACTAGATCTACACAAAAGTGCAGAAGATAAGAGAGCCATTGCTGCACCAGAGCAGGGAGATGTGCTCTGTGAGGAGTTTGTGGGGACTGAGATCCAGCACCTGGACAAATGGCACCCCAGCTCTGGGGGCTGAGACCATTTCCCCCACGTCTGCCCTTCTCAGGGAATGCAGGACACAGTAGCACTTTGGCTACTCCAGGATTTCTGTGGTTTGCCCTTAGTCCCTGTGCATGAAACATCTTTGCTTTGCCTGGGTTTAAACACACCAGGCAAGAAAGTCACCCAGCTGCAACAAATACAGTCCTGGTGACTAAAGCAGGAGGAGGAACTGGAACCTACATTCTCCCAACTTCTCAAATTAGTTGCGAGACAGAGGAATACCTGGAGACAGAACACTTTTTGCTGTCCCAATTAGGGTCACACTGGTATAGAATTCAGAAGAAAAAAGGAACAGTCATTGTCTTCCTATTCTTATTGATCTCAATTATTAATGTCATACATCCATGGCACTGATTATTATTTTCGTTTTTGAGATTTTAATGTCTTATATGTTGATGACCTACAGGGTCAGATGGCTCTTTAGTTAGTGCTTCCAGCTACATCTAAGCTCTGGATTGCAAAGAAGTGAATACAAACCCAGACATGACTGCTAGGAATACTTCTAGTTAGTTTCTGCCCTGTTTACAGAGGAGGAAGAAAAACAAAAGCAGCCTAAAGGGAATGCTGTGGGAAAAGGGATGATCAATAAAGTCTCTACATCACGCCTTTTAGCACAAGAAGACAAGGAGAAACAATGAAGGAATTGTTCAGGGAAGGTGTGAGTTGGAAGAATCAGGAAAGAGCAAAAGCAAACTGACTGGTAGAAAAAATAGAAAAGAACACAGCTGTTTTTGTAAAAGTAAATAGTCTTAAAGACAGCTGTAGATTAAACTCTTCTTATTTCAAGCTCTTGGTTATTTTTATTGAAGAAAAAGCCCTATGACAATCTTAGGTGAATATGTGCAATTTGAACCTTTTATGCCTGGGATTCAGATGTCCAGATGGGAACTGTTTGGTATGATACCTTTATTTAACAGCTAGCACATCTTATGGAGATGGTGTGATTTCAGTTTCCTGTGGTTTGCTTACAGTACTCCCTCTACAGCCTTGGCTTGGACCCACTCCCCTATCACATCCTTCTGTGTTGCAACATCAGCACAGGCTTTGAATAGTTCTGAACTTGGCATCCTCAGAAGTTATCTCTTAATACATTTTATCGAGTACCTCTCCATCAAAATCAGACAAAATTAGTTATTGGCACCCTTAGCTTGGGTACAAAAATAAATCTGCCATTTTTAACTATTGGTGGAATATACAATCTCCATATAGAGTGCTCACTCAGAGAAAAATATGCAGTGGAAAGTTCCTGCACATATGGTCCAGGCCATGATTTAAGGGCAAGTGACTTGTCCTTAGTGGAGCCTACCTAAGGCAGATTATTAACAAAGTCAAAGCATCCTATTAATTCAGCAAATCTAATTCTAACATTTAAGACTGGTCCCTGAAGCAAGGTCAGGAACACAGTGTTAGCAAGTGTGGAGGTAGGCAGGTAGGTCTTCTCTCTCCATCACAATTCTTTCTCCAGGTCTTTCCATCGGTAATGTCTAGTTTCATGCAAACCAAAAAATCTGCAAATGTTGAACTGGAAAGGTAGGAGACACTTTGAAGAACTTTGAGATGATAAAGAGTTTATTTTAATGTATTACTTACTCATACAAGGACAGAAATGTTGAGCTAATAAAAAGAATTTGAAGAGTGTCTCCTAGAGGAATGAACTTTTAAATAGAATTTTGCCTCTCTCCGCAAGAACATCTCTTGGAAAAACTTTCTTCATTACTTTAAATCTCTAATGTTCACTTACAACATGTACCCATTCAAAATTAAAAAAAAAAAAAAAAAGAAGAAGTCTCGGAATTTGCTTGGAATTTGTGGTTCATTTGGGACATGGCTAAATGTTCAAAAATTATTTGCACTATTTATTGTGAAAAAAAAAATAGGAACACAGCATCAAACTGTAGTTCCCAAATTAAAATTTCACCTTTATCATAACTTCTCCTCTTACCCTGCATGATTCTCTTGCCTTTTGCCAATCTCAAGTCTCCTATAAACAGAAAGATGGGGGATGCTACATCTCAAATGATAATCCCTTGTATACATCCTACATAAGTGTTGTGACATGGAGTCATATTTCTTATAAACAAGATGCTTACTTCCTGCGTGCTGCATATCAGGTGTTGTTAAATAAGATGTCGCCAAAAAAAATCAGTAATTGGTATTTCTGCAAGAAAATCTTCTCCCTTGTGCAACAAATGAAAGCAAAGTAGTTACCTTGTATACAACAAGCCACTTGTATGATTTTTTTTAAACAGAAAAGTTTTCCTCTTTTTTCTTTGGAAAAAATAACCTTATTTCATGTAGTACACTTGTATAATTAATTTTTAATTTATTCAAATATTAAAGGGCAAATTTCTGCATGGTTTAGGGCTAATATTAATTTGCATACTCTAATTAATAATGACCTCTCTACCTTACTGTGAAGTCAGTGTTTTTATTTAGCTCAATTTGTGTTAGCTTTCTTCGATAAGAAAATGTGCATGCATTAATATGTGCAGATCGTGTCTCTTGCAGTATAGCAATACATGCCAGGACGTGCCTGTCAAAGGGACTCAAAGCTGCTCTTGGATGCAAACCAGTATTTAAATATACAGCATATTAATAGTTACATCTTGCAACTATTCTCTAGGAATTAGTGTCACTGTCAGCTAGGTGAGAACAAAATATGAGTGAAGAGAGTGGTCCTGCACCATCCAAACTGCAACCTGATAATGTTCCAGCTGGATGAGAGTGATCATCAAGGTCAAACTTCACCCATTTTTGGGAAGAGGCCTTCCTTTGGACCTCAGGATTCTGCCTCATGCACCCTCAGGGCTGCAGCAGAAGCTGTGCTTGTTGAAATGCCTTAGCAGCCCTAGAAGACTGCTGAGAGCATCTAATGATTAAAGTCTAAGCTCTGCTGAGAGATGCTGACGATTTACAAATGTGTTAGACTTCACAGATCTGTCTACCTGGAATGGCTTCCGTCCCAAGGTGAGAGAGGAATGAATTGGAGCAGGCACAATACATCAGGTTCTCTATTTTAAGCACAGGTGCTGGGCTGCAATGTCACCTGCAAAAGTGTGAGACATGCTCAGGCGTGCTGCTCCTGGAAAAAGTCATCACTCTGTGACTGAGGGTTTCATTTCACAGTAAAGCATCTCTACTGATTGACTGAAGTCCAAGTGGTTTTGAGGTGTGTTCAGATTCTTCATTCTCATCCTGTGCCCAGGGATATTTAGTCACCTGTAAATGCATCTATACATGCTTAAATTGTTTTCCAAGTTGAAATTAAATAGAAAGACTATATCTGTGGTTTTGTATATTACTGGAACATTTACACAGAGTTTAATGAAGACAATCTTTCTCTGAGGGCTCCATCTTCTGTTGCTTTGTAAATGGATTATTGAGGTAAACACTACTATTATTAAAGGGATATAGAACCATAAGCTGTGTTATTTCCTAATCTCATATCTGATAGGAATTTGCAATTGAATGCTTGCACTAATGTCATAACATGAATGGTTAGATGCCTGAAGATGAGATCCATAAGACCATGGAGTACTTTCCCAAATATAATGGCAGATGATGGTACAGCCTGGGACAAAACAAACAGATTAAAAACCTTGGAGAAGAAAAAGGGTTACAAAGGGGGTGTTTTGTAAGGCTGCCTTGAGGAGTGCTTCTCTGACAGTGCAGCTGTAACAAGTGGTGGGGGATCGCCTACTTTCTACTCTTGGCAGTTTGTTGAGGGAAGAGAGTACCCCCACAACTCATCTGCTGAACCCTTTCCCTCACCACAAAAGATAAGGATTGTTTTGTGAGTGGACCTCCTGTGTGGATTTTTTTTCTTTTATAAAAATATTCAAGCTCCATATTTCACTTTAGCTCTGTTTTCAAAAATTTCAAGTGGGAGGTACTTCTCTTTATCCACAAGAGCAGGAGTTGCATCTCTGATGGTTCACCATGGCAAATCTTACAGAAAATGGTCTTATAAACAAGCCTCTTGTTTTTTCTAAGTTCTGTGTGCATTAACACTGCCTGCATCCCATGCTGATAGGCACTTGCTGCCCTTAAACTGTCTCGTACTGACTTTTATTTCAAGCAGTGAAGCATTGTCCACAAGATCATACTTTGAGCATGATGCATGAAAAAAAAAATTCATCATCAGCTTATTTTGCTATAAGAACATGACTTCTTCCACTGACTTTTTCAAGGTGACTTTTCTTCTATTAATATACTTACTCCATCAGACCTATGGACTCCTGCCTCTCCTATTTCTGAAAGCAATATGCAGCTTGCTGAGTCAGGGAATGGAAAGAGGAGCTTTGCCTCCCTAGGATATTGGCAGCAAATCATGGAACACTGGGCCTTGGTGTTGTCAACCAGCCATGGCAAATACTTCTTGGCATTTGCCACTCCTTTTTCTTTTAAAGTTATGAGTAGTTTTAAAACAGATCTTCTGTGTGTACCTATGGCCCTGGGTGCCTTGTGCATGTGTAGAGTATATAGCATCTTCATCCTTTATTTTCCTTTCTTTTGCATTGCTATTAAAATAATACAGGGGAAAAAATGCAGACACCCAAATATTTAAGTTATGTAGAAGTTGCAAACATGAGATTAAAGGAGATCATCTTACATGTATACTTTTAAAAAATCAATTTTGTCCTGCAGGTGTTTAATCTTGTAACTGGTCAAACAATCAAACAATAGTTTTCTAAGTGTGAATCTTGAAAATTGCTGACTGGACTAGTTTTATGTCTCTAGACCAGTTTTAAATGTCTGGACACCATTTAGAAATTACTTCAGAGGTTTTCAGCTCTCATAATCCATGTTTTCTATTGCTACCAAGCATTCATGCAGCTACAGCTTGGCTTTGGAAATCTGATTTCTTTTACACTGTTTTCCCTCCTCAGCTATTTCATGCAGTTAAATGCTGTGATAGCTCCATGGCAGAGCAAGGGGTTGTGAGTCTGTGTCAGAGCCTAGAAGTGCATCCTTGTGTAGAATCACATCAGAGTGCTGTTCACTTGTGCATCTGTACTTTCACAGCTTTCTGCAAAGTTAGTTTCCTAGCAGCTTTTTCATAAGTTCTAAAGGAAGGCAAGTAAGACCCTGGTGGGTAATGTGTTACTGTTTGGAATCAAGTGAAAGATCTATTATTTATATGCTTGGGGTATTTTTATAAAAACTTTAGAGATGTGCCTATGATAATTATTTGACAATACAGTCAATAAATACAGACTAAAACCCACAATCATGCCTCAGAATATGACTAATTAAATAGATGACGCTGTGCAGATGAAGAATCTGCCAAACACACTTAACACCCCATTCAAGCTGTGGATCTAATATAAAAAGCTTCTTGAAATATGTATACATATTTATATATGCATATATACATGAAAAGACAATAATGAAGATGGTGTCATTAGCATTTAACCCCATGCAAATAAAATAATTTATCTGCTTCTGCTGCGTTTTGTAGCCTTGATCCATTTTTTGCTGTCTGGGATCTTTTGTCAACCTAACACCTTGTGAAGTAGTACTTTATAGAGATCCTAAATTGATGTAAGATGTTTCTACTTTGGAGCAGTGACATTTTTCTTTCATGGAAATAAGTACATGAGCACAAGAGCAAGGGCAAATCGCCCAAAGGCTGGGCAGCATTCGAGAATAAAAACTGCTCAGAAGCATTCCAGCATTACTTCTGCATCTTTCCCCCTTAAGCAACTATCATGGAAACAGTTAGATGGTATTTAGAAAGAGAATTTCAAATAAATCTTTTATTTCCCCTGGAATTACCAAAGAAATATTAAATTACATTTCAAAGGAGTTTATGATGTTTAGATTGCCTTACATTTTAAAATATACACGGCACTTTCTGCTTAGAATATAGCACCTCTTTCAAGCTAACACATGGTTCAATTTCCAGGATGTGGTGTCACAAAAATATGCTGCCTCTCTTTCTAACTCTCTGCAGACATTTATTTCTGTAATGTGAGCTGGGGGTTTTATATATTTGACCCAGTCAAGAAACCTCTCCTTTTCCTCTATCAGAGTATTCATTTTTAAGGTGATTATTTTCCATTTGAATGCTGCTGAAGATCATCTTTTAGGGGAAAAGCCAGCATGGAACTGTAGGGGTCCCTTAAACTCATTTTGAGAAAGTAAATGTTATGTTGACTTTGCACTGGCCTTTGACAGATGAGCCAATTTTACCTTCTCCTTCAACTCTTGATTTATAAAACATTTTCAAATGTTGTAAGGCACTCATGCCTAAAAATGGATGTGTTATATTTTCTTCAAAACCAGGTAGGTCACTGAAGTATTGCTAAATAATTATCCATTGGTTTGCATTTTTTTTACAAGGCAGTGAACATTTTTGCAAAGAGGTGTGGCTGAAGCCATCCCTACCCATCTGCACACACTTGGTGCTGGGGCATTTGTTGGAAGGAGCCTTTTCACATCCCTTCCTTCCTCCCTTCTTCTGTCACTGTGCTCCAGAGGAGGGAGGACAGCTTTGCTCCACCAGGGACACAGGTGGAGATCCAGATCAATTCCTTTTCTCCTGCTGGTTTCACCTCTTTCTAGATTGTCCTTTTAAAGCTGGTAATTGATAGTGGTAATGGATCCTTCTGTTTAATCTTTATTGAATCAACAGAGGTCCAGAAAAACTCTGACTCCCTGCAGCCTACAAACTGCAGCTGACAGGGACTTTGTTACAACCAAGCTCCCTCTAGCTGCGAAGATGCTGTCTCCTTGAATACTGAGGAGGAAGAAAAGCAATAAAAGTTAAAAGGTTTGAAAAAGAAAAATTCAGCCTGTTTTAATCCTCTCAGAGCTCAATCTGTAACATAGTGTATGGGGACTTCTGTTCACAAATCCTGCTAGCAAACAACAGGATTTATGGATGTAGTTCCCATGATACCACTTTCAAAACTGTTCTCCTTATGATTTCACTCTCTCAACGTCAGTTTATGGTTTATAAGCATTAATCACAGAAAAAAAATCTTTTGGGAATATCAGTAATGCTTTGCCACTTTAAGGTCTTTAAAAACAGCTGTCTCAGGAGAGAGTTATCCAACTTCTCATAATCTCTGTCATCCTTTTTCAAAGTGCTTTCTGTTTAGTTTCTCTGTGTTCATGTGCTGGTTTCTGAAACTAGCTTGTCCCTCTCCATTCACTTGAATAAAACACTTTTTTTTTCTGTCTATACAAATATTTTTTCAAATTCTAAACCCAGTTTTCTTTTGAATTTATGATAACCGGTCAAAAACACATTGTGCCAAAAACGTTAACTCAGTGAGGGTTATGGAAAGTAATGCTTCTCTTTGCTGACTAATTTTTGCATTTACTTGCCATTTGGAGTTTATACTCTCTTTGGTTAGATCCACTCCCTCAAAAATTTAAAATAATATGAAAATGTGAAAAATTCTTGTTTCTTTGGTATTTGTTTATAGAATGCTTTGCAGTAGTTCTTTAAGTCAGTGCTTTCCTGTCAACTTAAAACATGCATGTAACTTTTTCTGACAAGGTCTTTTTAATTTTATTAATTCATTTTTTCTACACATATCACTGCTTATTCCATTCCATTCCATTTCTTCTCATTCTGAAGAGAGAGCATATGGGTGACAAGAAATTACATCAAAATTGCTGCCTCTTATAGGTCATGAGTTGGCAGTGAGCCAAGCAGACAGGATCTCTGAGGCTATACAGAGCACAGGAATAGTGGAATTATTCCCCCATATCATACTAATATGGTCCACAGGAGTCAATATTCACCAGCAGTTACTAATTGCCAGGGAATACTGAAGTGCTGAAAGATGGGAAGGACGGTTGTGCTGGCAGGCAGGCAGATCTCAATCTCACTCAGCTACTGATTCACCACCTTTAGTTCTGATTTATAAGCAGCCTTATTAACACACCATTACTGACATCAGAGGTGGCAAAAAACCAGGAATAAATAATCAGTGTTATCCAGAACTTTCTACCCCTGAGCCACCACCCAGGGGACCATGTGGCTACTCCAGTATTGGGTGTCCAGGGCTGAAAGTGCCCAGGCTAGATTCTTACTTCTTGCAAGGGCATTATGCAACCCTGACTAGAAATCCAGATACTGTGAGAAAACCAGGCAGTTCTGGTTATGATGGTGACTTAGGGCAGATTTTAATGAAGGGGCATGGGTAAGGGATTGTACACATATGGCTTTTCTAGCTGCCTTGGGAGGTATCTAAGCCGTGACTATGACTTGAGTTTTGCTGTGGGGCACTCACTTTTGTGTTTGAATACTCATAGAGTAAGGGACACCTCAAACAAATTAATGTTATAAGCATTATAGTGTATTTTATCTGAAACAAACCCGAGGCGTTTCTAGGAAAACAAGCTGGAGCAGTAAATTGTAGAAAATCTCATAAATGTAAATTCAATGCCCAGGGCTTAACATTCACTTATTCTAGCTTCTCTTTCTTTTTTCTTTCATTTTTCACTTCTCCAAGCAACACTTCATGCAAAGCTTTATAGTATATAATAAATTTTCTCCGAGCCAATAATTAACTTGCATCTGGCTAATACATCTTGCAGAATGATAGCATGGAGCTGCTAACATTACCTTAGGAGGGCATGGTAATGGCCTGTTGCTTGAGGTTGGGATGGAGTTTATAAATTTGACTATCCCTTCATATTAAACATATTAAATCTTTTCTGCAGGGGGACAAGTATGAATATTTCAACAACTTAATGCATTGTTGAATCTATTTAGAGGTTCATTATGAAACCTGGTACATACGTAAGGTGTTCTGTCATTGATGGCAGACTCTGAGCTCACAGCCACCTGAGTCTGATTGATTATGAGCCCTTAAAAAACAATTTTAAGGCAGATGCAGAATATTTTTTATTATGGAAACCCTGTAGAATATTTAACAGTTGTTGTTGGCTAGATTTGCAGAGGTTTTTGTGGGTTAAGAAAAGCTTCTGATAAAGAAAGGCAGCATGGAAGGTGGCAGAATTTGACAATCAGACAGATTATTTGATTCTTATTGGAGCTGATGATCTTGAATGATAAAAAGAATTATTTTAAGATGTAGAATGCTTACACTATTTATTATTTCTATGGAATGATAAAACCCCAACTCATTCATAACCAGCAGTTTGTAACAGAAAGTGCGAACAATACAGCTGAAAAAGAAAAACTTTGGAATTACCATTTCCATTTCAAGCACTGGAGCAGCATTAAACAGTTCTTCACCTTGTTTTCATTGCTTCTTTTATAGCTAATTCATTCCCTAGCTTCTTCACAAGACTCCTTCCCTTGAAAGATCAGAAGTGAAGAGAATCTCTCATATTCCAAAAAAACCTTTAGAAATTTAGAAATTTTAGAAGTCTCCTTGACACATAGATAGCTGAGACATGCTGAGTGAGAAATAACTTAGAGCTCATTCAGAGCAACATTAGTTAAAGTTCAGTTTAACTGATGTTTTGCATTTTATTGCTAGTCTTACATTTTTTTGCCTTAAGACACTAAAAGTTTCTTTGTGAGCAGTTTGTGCCTGTCTAGATTTTATTCACTGTATTGTCAGCACCAGGCCTCAGGAGGGGTCAGTTGGAAATTTATGGCTGCTGCTATGTGAAGAACAGCAGACATGGGACACTTTATTAATCAGTTTTTTTCCAAAATTTGCTGTAGTCTTGATTTTGTTTTCTTTCATTGTGCTTTATGAATACTATTGTATCTTTTCTTGTGAGATTGTGAATCAGGAGCCAAAAGTGGGGAGTGTTTTTTTTCGGTTGTTTTTTATTCAATGCACCATGGACCCACTACAGCAGATCAGATCCACCCACACAGTATTTCTGGTAGAACACTTATTCTCAGTAAGATGAGTCATCCTGCTGTTTGCTTTTCTCTGGGCTTGCTTGGGGTTTTTTTTTATTTTTTGGGAGGAAGGTGTTCTTATTTATGCTGTATTCAAGCCCAAAGGAAAGGCTTACCCTTCACTCCCAATTATCATCTTGGAAAGAGAGTAGAAATAATGAATTTCTGGGTATGGAAGAAACTCAGGAAATTAAAGGATAAAATAACATTAAAATTGGAAAGATTTAAAAAAAAAAAAAAAAAGAAAAGAAAAAAAAAAAGAGTGTTTTTTTTCTCTAGGTGACTATGGGGACAAAAAACTTACAATGTATAGCATTGGAAATCTAGGCCTGCACCTGTATGCTAACTTCTAAAATCTCACTTTTCTGACCACAGAACTTGCATTACTCTTATGCTGTCAACACTATGGAAATAAAGGTACACAGAAAATGTTTCCCACTGTGCCCTAGATTCATTAGATTTTTTTGTGGACTTTTGTGAGGTGGGGCATTCTAAATATATTCAGTATCTGCTCTTTCATATGTGAAGATAGTAAGATGAGGAATTTCAGGTTGCAGGTTTTTAAAATAATGACTGGAAATAATAATACTGATCATCATTATCATCATCAGTGGCTTGCTGTTAATAATTCGTAGCATTACTGAAAATTATTTGTGTTTGTTCCCACTATGAAGGAACTGTGGAGCACTGGGAGACCCTACAGATGAGAGCCCTGAGGGTGAAGGAACAATAAACACCAACTTTCAACCTGGAAAACAAAGCAATGGACCTAACTGATACTTAGATACTTTTCTTCACTTTACAAACAACTCAAAAGTGCTGTATAATTTTTGTGATAAGAAAGAAAAAAGGTCCATTAATTCTGTCAGCAAGAGTTTTAAAATTAATGTACCATGTTTCTGCAATGGTGAAAAACAGTCATTTTAAGCCTAATGGTAACAAGAATTCCTCTACATTAGGAACTTGTTCTCACATCTTTTACAGAGTTTTCTGATCTTGGATTAATTTAATTATTATATAAAATTGAGAAGTGTAGAGAATGTTTTACTGGTTTCCAGACTTTAACAGCTATAATTATTCTTTCTTTCTCTTTAAGGTTGGATCTATTTTCCTTGCAAACATTTATCTTCCTGTTTGTTGTCTGTCTTTTGTTTTGAAATTGCAGTTTATTATTTTCTTTCTGAGAATGCAAGAAGCATCATATACAGACAGCAGAAACTTTACTGAAATCAAGATGATGTATAGAAATATAAAATGTGAGAAATGGGCAGTACAACGACAAAGTGCCCTGTAAATCTGTATAGAATATCTGCCACAGACCTGGGAAACAGCCAAAGCCATAAGACATATATCTTCTCTTGTAACTTGAGTAAAACACTGATGGCAAAAATCTGTTTTCATAGCTGAGCAGTGATTGCCTTTATGGTGGTGTTGTGTGGTCACTGCAGAGCCAACCTTCCAACCTTTCCCTCAGCATCCATGCAGGACCCTCACTTTGAGGGTGCACATCCAGCTTGAGGGCTCTGATGGTTTTGTTTGTGAGGAAGAAGGTGATATTGTCTCTACAATAATGATGGCTCCTTTGGAAGTACACATAAACACACACAGAGGCTTCCCCTCTCCCTGAAATGAAATACTTTTTCAACTTTTGTTTCCTCTAGCTCTGGGATTTTTCTTTCAATGTACTGGATATGCCAAAAGTATATCTAATGAGCCGGGTGTGCTGCATCTAACTCTTGCTCATACATGATGGACTGGATGTTCAGAGACATGCTCTTGTATCCATGGTACTGTAACAGAGTCAGTCCCCTATGGTTTACTGTTGAAAACCTTGTTTGTATCTCTGTGCCTTCCTTTCCTTTCCTGCAACATGAGTGTAACAATACAGGCCATTTTTCATGAATGGTTTTATAAGAGCTCGTCTATTTTCAGGTTAATAATCCCTCGCTGTAAAGGATAAATATCCTAAGTGCTCTAACATCCCCTGACTCTGACTGCCTCTAAGTTGGCTGTGCCATTCAATGAGTAGGATTCGATTTTCTCTTTAATTATTAACTTAAAAACACTGGAAAAGAATTGGTGACCCTTGGGATTAGCTTCATTATTCTACTGCCTAATCTTTCCATTTTAAGCATGAAAAAGTCCTTCCTCAAACTTGCCTATGTGAGTGAGAGCCTGAGGATCTGCTCTCCAGCCCTTTGAAACAGTTAATCTGACTTGGCACTCAGCTGTTTTGCCTTTGTCTTAGCAGAGAGTGTAATTGCAAGCAAAGCCTTTCTGGGACCATCCAACTTCCTCAGCTGAGGAGAACAGTCAAATCTTACTGAGAGCAGGATGATATCCTTTAGAGATTACAAACAATATCATCTTTCTGATGTTCAACCCTACTCTTTTTCATGTAGGAAAGTGGCAACAACAGCCAATACATCCAAAAGACAAGAAAGGATTTTTCATAAGGGATTATAGAGTTTGGTTTTTTGGCTGCTCACGTCTCTTGTTTTTGCATAATAATCTCCATCACAAGCTGTGCATAATCCCACTCCTGTTGATATCAGTGACAAAACTCCCACAGATTTTAGCTGGAACATCATCAAAGCCTATTTTACTGATGGCTTGAAAAAAAATATCACTTTCTCCTTAATTTCATATATAATTTCTTGTTCCCTTTCTTTCACTGCCTCTTGTCTAGAGACATGGAGACCTTGTAGGAGCTTATTCTATAATATTCCTGTGACTGCCACAGCAGCAAATTACAGTGCCAAAGTCCCAAAGGCTTTATTGTTGCAACTCGCAAACCTCTCCCAGAAAAGGAGTCTACTAAATTTCACTGAAGGCATAGGATTATGATGAATGGAATGAAGAAAGAACAGTCTGAGCTTCTACATGTGTTTTCTACTACTCCCTTGTTTGTTTGAGCAAACTTTGGTCTTCAGAAAAGGTTAAAATCATTTTCCTGTGCTTAATATATCCTGCTGGAAAATATGCCAGGATATGGCACCACTCCAATCTCCCTCTTACCTAAATATCAAATTGATGGTCCTACTGTCACTTTTTGTTGTTGTTTATCATGGTTCCTACAGGGAATCTAGCCTCAACTATTAGTACCACAAGAGCTGAAAATACATCATCATAGCAAAAGCCACTAACCTGTAATTCATACCTGCAGGACAGGCAGTGTGCATAAACATCTCTGTACACATTGCTGTGATGACTATACTTCAAAAACTCTCATGTTGCTTAAAAGAAGGACATAAACTCATATATATACGATATGAGGGAGGTACAGTAGCTTCATGTTTCCTCTACAGAAAGAGTTCTATGGGAACATCATACCATTAATTTTTAAACTAGACTCCCAAGCAAAATCCTTATTATGGTATGAGCCCTATTGGCTGAACATGGTGTGACTTCTCTGTTCAATTTTTTTCTCTATAAAAAAAATCTTGTAATAAAGTTAGTATAAGGAGAATAGGTTTTTCTCACTAGTAAGTTATGTTAATGAGAAAAATTTGTGTTTTTTTCTTAAAGTATGACTTTTCTCATACTAGCATAACATGTGCCTTTATTTTGCAGAAGAGCAGTAGAAGGTGAGCAGTGATTACAGACATTCTCTGAGAAGCATTTGAAGAAGAATGGTTTCTAAATCCATGTTTCAATGTTTTTAAGCTAGAAGTACCTTTCTAAAAGTTAGGTGAATCTGGTATAATTCATATAACATAATCCATATTGCTGTAACCTCATTTAATTTTAAATTAGACCAAATATATAGACAATCTTTACGAAGGTGTCCATGCAGAAAGTCAATGAGAAACCACTGTTCCAGAAAATATTTACTGTGCAGATAAGCCATTTGATACAGCTAAGTGCCCATGGAGTGACTGAGTGGGTGCAGCAAGCTGCCTCTGCAGGCACAGACCTGCAGACATCATTATACTGAGGCTGCTGAAAGATGAAAAGTGTTTGCTTAGCTCGTGGAAAAGGTGATGTAAGGTCATGCATTTAAGCTGCAGTCAGGGTAGCAGGGAGACAGAGAGAGGCTCATGCTGTCTGGCACTGAGATGTGACTGAAGATGAGCTCAGCCCTAGTAACAATTGCTAGAGATTGTGTGACCATCACCCTGACATCTGCAGTGCTATTGCATTTTGTGTATTTGCCTTCATTTTTGCTCTGAACTGAAAAGAGCTGTAAGTGGCCAACAGCTCAGAAGATGCCCTCTGAAAGTACACAGAATTTAAACTGGGTTATTCTTGCCTTTCCAGTGAAGAAGTATTGTTGGGGAATTCTGTAACCACTCCTTTTTGCCAATTAACTAAATAAGACTTGGAGTTTACATAGCTGGTGGCTTGCATGCTTGCAGGCATGTGAGGAGAAATTTTCTATTGCTAGTTTTACTGATATGTGAAGCCATAAGTCAAAACATTTATGAGATGTTTTTGCCATGCTCCAGAGGAAAAAAAGGAAAAAAAAAAAAAAGAAAACTCCAATTTTTTTGTCTTTTGTTGTTGTTTTTATTTTAGTTTCAAGATTAACTTTCCCACAACAGATCAAAAGATATTCTCTCTGCCTCATAGTCTGAGAACTGTAGCAGCTAAGCTGAAAGGCTCAGCAAAACAAAAGCACAACACACTGAAATTTAGCAAGACATTTCAAATTATAGGGACAATTGCCAACAGCTAATCTTTTATTTAGTTAGAGCTGGCTCCCACCCCAGCTGGTTACAACACCCTGTCCAAGGATTCTGAATAATGTGCCAAGGAGATTTGAGGTCTGTCAACAGCAGTCTTGTTTCATGGTTGACCATGCAAGAATTAGAACAGAATTCTGTGAAGAAAGGCATTCATATAAAATACAAGTAGTCAAGCAAAAGGAGATGCATTGCCTGAACGGATATTGACAAAGGATAAATTTTAGTCTAATGAAACCAGTTTCCTAAGGGGCCCAGTACATTCAGTCCATAGAAATTGGCTACAAATGTAGGAGATTTGGAGCAGTTAAATTATCCTTTGATATCTGTCCTCCTGAAGCATCTCCACCATCCTGCATTCATTCCATCCTGCCTCATCATTGGTTCCTTATTCTGTGCCCAGGAATGGTCTGTGACATTTCTCAAGCTGTGATGGTCTGCCTTGTGCACAAAGTGAGCACAGCCCAGACCATGCAGAGTTCAGCAGATGAAGGGAGATGGAAAAGGTGGAGACACATTAAGAGAAACCCATAGAATCATTTTTCTGCAGTGAAGGAGGAGTTGTGAGGGAAGGAAAAGGTGGATTTCTCTGTTCACACATCTTATTAACAAGGCAGCAGACTTGTGGGAAGAACTTAGGATCTGTGCTTTCCAGTCCAGTATGCCAATAGACAGCCAAGTTAGTCATGGAGCTAAAAGCAGGAGTAGAAGCAGAGCTGTGCTGTGCCCAGAACAAATCGAACTGTTAAGACAATAACAAGCCCTGGTGGAACTTGATGGTAATGTAGTTACTGTACCCCCAGGCCAGAGGGAGTATTTCACTGAACATACTCTTATAAATCTCTAGGAGATCCTTAAATGTGGAGTTTGCTCAAGGAACTGGAATAATTAGGGGAATAGATAACAAGAAAATTAATCTCTTTTGCTGTACAGAACAGAATGTATGTCTGGCAGATGCTGCAGTTAAGTCCACCTTAAAACTTTTCATATGTGCCCAACTCTAGCCAGCAACCCAGCAGCTCCTGTTTCTCAGAGTGCTGCCTGATACCTCCATACTGGTCCTCCCTCTGACGGAGTTCCCAAATTCATATTGCCTTTCTGTAATCTGATTAAATCCTTTGGGATCACTGTTATGGAAGGGCAGTATCATTTAGGTGAGGTGAGCTGGACAGTGTGAAATTGAGGAGCTTAAATGGAATAAATTGCAGGTAGGGAAAGGGTGTTTAAAACCAGCCTGGTGCTAAAGTTGCAAAACAATTGTATGAATAATGGGATTGGCAATTACAAGCCTTGAAATAGTAGGATATTAGGAGACCACAGAACACTGAATAATTTATCTTGGTTTAAATTTCACTGGTATAATTATAGGCAAGGTCAGGCTTTTGCATCAGGATCTTGAGTTGGGCTCAATGATACTGATGAGTCCTTTCCAGCTCAGCATGTTCTGTGATTCTATGAAAAAGGGTAATCAAGATTTACCTCAGAATTTGGAACAGACTTTGTGTGAATGCAAAGTTATAATTTATATTAGGATTTATCTATCTCTGCAGAACGTGTCACCCTTGTAATTATTTGTTACTTCAAAGTCCCATTAAATTAACTATTTTTATGATTTATCACCTATGCAGTAAACAGTGCTGGAAATCTGAAGGAAATCAGTTTCTCAACCTAGACAAACTGAAAGAAATCAAATTATCCAAAAAAGATGTTTTATAATTTGAAGTAAATTGCTACCTGATAAGAAAAATTCCTCCTCCACCTAACACCAACATAAGAAACACATGGAGTAACTCTATTGCTGAAAGACATGGAGAGCTGGTAACATTGCTTCTCTCTCTAAAGGGAAGAGTCAGAGGGCTGCTTGGCTTACCAGAGAGGAAGCAAAGTGCTTTAAAAACTTTTTGATACACAAAAATCCTTCTCTTACAAGCAGATCAAGTCTGGATTGTACTATATGACGATGTGGCAACATATGTGAAATGTTTGCTGGGGTCAGAGGAATCTCATGGTCACACACTTGAGGATGTGTGATGTATGCTGATACTATCTGTCTGTGAGGCAGTCAGGCAAAACCCAGCATTTGGCAGAAGAACTGGCAAAAGCTGAGGCACACTGGTCACCCACGACACAAGTGGCATAATTCTGTTTTGTGCATCTGCCAGCTGTGCATCTCAGCTGTAACATTCTGCCCAAGGAAAGGTTGAATTGTTCTGGCAGAATTAAGTGATTCCCCAATATCAAAAACACTCTGAGAACTCAGGAGGTAAATCCTCAGCTGATGTAACGAAGGATTGCTCCATTACTGTGTCTGGAGCTCTTGTTCCCCATGGGTCATGTTCCCCAGGAGAGCTTTGTTTTTCCTGATAGCAATGGAAGGACTTTTATTTTTTTAAATGGGTGTCTGTTCTGTGTAAACTCTGAATTTTATTTGTAACTTATGATATGGCTCACCTCTAAAATCACCTCTGGAGAATATGATTGGAGCTCCTTCTGCTGAAGAATTTGGCTTAGCTATATTTTCTCCTCTGCTCAGCTTAGTGATGTATTTCACTGTGAAGTCTTGTAGCCACTTATTCCCTTCTCAGGTGACCATCCTTAATGAGAAAGCAACCTGTACAGCACACAGGAACACTCAGGACTGATTTGAAGCCTTCGCTGGAGACTGTACACATGAAGTTAACATTGAAAAGATATACATATTTTATGAGACAGACTTTTGCAAAATCAGAATGAATGAGATTTTTCAGAAGCAATGAACATCTGGTGCCAGATGAAAATGTTGTGGTTTTAAACTTTGTTAAACTGTGATGTCTGAACAAAATATACAGTAGTTACCAAAAAATTATCTGGAACCTGTTCAACCATAAAGTGGCATGGGATCCCAGTTTTTCATTCTAGATATTTAATCATTACAATTTTTCAGCAAGTTTTGTTTATTATATTCCATTATTCTCTTGGACAATGTGCAACTTCTTCTTTATCTTCTCCCCAGTTAATATCTATAACATCTTGGTTTATATCAGGCTTATATTATAACTGTGTAGCAGATACCTCGAGACTAACAGATCAGGTGTACTTTGATTTAAGATGATCTGCAATGAGGAATAAAGAAGCATAAAATTGGCATAGAAGAGAAAAGCACATACAGAGTAAAGTGACATTCTTACACATTTTTTCTAGTTCATTTATAGAAAAATGGAAATAAAATTAGGAGATGTTTTTCATACTCCTAATAAGCCTTGGAACATATCACTAGAGTGCTGCCAAAGAGTGGGAAAACATTGAAATTTTCTATTCTCATAATTTCTTCCATATCTCTCTCTGACTCCCACAGCTCTCCCTATGGATAAAACCATTAAAAAGGAATTGGGATTTTAGATTATGGGGTTTTCTGTTTGACTGCTGATCAGAATGTGAAGGGGTGAGTAAGAAGGAGGAATGAGTCGGAGCAAGATTTGAGGTGATACCTCAAATACAGCACTGGTGTGTATCAGTTGTTTGTTATTGCTGGAGAACAACAGTTTCATCACCTGGGAGGACAGCTTGAAGGTATGACCAGAATCTTTATGTCCAGCTGGAACTAGCTTGGAAACAATAAGGAACAGTTTTTCCTTTACCTTTCTATGATAGCTGGGAATAAACATAAACCAAAATATTCAATATAGTCAAGAAGGCTTTGGCTGTTAATAATGTCACATGTGATACTAGTAGGAGAAAGACACAAGAAAACCACATTCTTCTGCTTCCCACAGCTATAGCTTGGATATAGGACTGTAGGTTCCCAAGGGGCTTTTCATTCACTGCAAGAAATCAAAGTCATCAAAAATAAAGACAGAGGAATTGGAAAGAGATATTATAAGAGATATTTTCTGAAATAAGATGCTTCTAAAAGAGATTCATTGCTAAATAAAGTTTATGGCTAAATTGTCTCTGAAAGAAATGTTCTCCTTCTAATTAGATATAAAGAAGCTGT
The DNA here is from genome assembly GCA_026413545.1 of Cichladusa arquata. Lineage (NCBI taxonomy): Eukaryota > Metazoa > Chordata > Aves > Passeriformes > Muscicapidae > Cichladusa > Cichladusa arquata. The sequence continues at coordinate 47,098,691 of JAOTQP010001546.1, read as the reverse complement.
TGGTCAGCACTTCAGATTAGCAATTCAATTTATTATTATTATTATTATTATTATCATCATCATCATCATCATCATCATCATCATCATCATCATATATATTTTAAATCATAAAGATTAATTCCTCAGACTCCTAACCTTTGACAACATTATTCAAAACTCCAAAATGCGCAGGTAAAGTATTTAGCTTTTTTATATCAATACTACTATTATCACTAAGTTTTCAGAAAAGATCAATCTACATCATTTTTAATCACTTCTCTTTTCTGTTTTATTCCCTCAACATTAGAAATTGTAATGACGTTTTGTCTCATATTGCTCCATGATTATTCCCTCTTCAGTTTGACATATATGGTATTTCACTTCTCTGATTGGCTTTGTTTACACTCCTGTGTTTTCTGCACTTTTTGGATTAAACTCTTAAAATCCTTCAATTGGAGTTAACTAAGATTTCTCCTGATTTCAGCAGAGGGGCAGGTCCTTTCTCAGATGTACATTGGAAACCACGAGTGATGTGGATTTCCACTGCCTGCAGCTTAATCTTCTATCTTTTTCAGTGTAATAGCAGTAGATTATTTTTTAATCAATGGTATTTTAGTCAAATTTTAAGTTCTCTTTACTGTTATGGAGTCATTGAGAATGATTTTCTTGTAGGTTTAAAACTAAAATACAAGCAGATCAACCTCAAATCTTGGTGAGAATTTGGTACCTCACCCCTCTGCATCAAAAATCCATTATTCACCAGACATTATTATTTAAAAATTCTCTTTTTTTTCAGAAGCAGTTATGACTTTTAGGGCACATGTCTCATTGACCTTCAAGGTGCCATAAGCAAGACTAGCTCTCACTGTTTCTGTACTCTGGGCTAAGAATTTCCATATCCCCACAGTAAAGTGGGAGCTACAATGAGCAGTTAGTATTTAGTGTCTAATTCACTTTACAAATGTTGTCTTGCTGGTTCTGCCAGCTGTCTGCAGTTTATTCAGAAGTTAAGTCACCAAATTCAGAGCTTTTTAAAAAGAAAATATAAAGGTCTTCAGTAATATTTTTGAAGTACTTTTGAGCACTAGACACTTTTGGCACTAGAAGAAGGTGGCCAAAATATGCAGATTTTTTCCAGACAATACATTGTAATGCAGTAAGAAACTAGATTCCTGAGACAGAAATTTTTGCTTGAACTTCAGTGGTCTGCATAGATGGGATGTCAAACTGGTTGTTGACTAAGAATTTTTGGGATTTTTTATTCCATGTACAATGCAATATTCACTGACCCAAATATCAGCAGTAAGAGTGATTTCATTATACCCAGAAAACAAAAGGCTGTGTTATTTTGCCATAGTTGTTAATTCTACATGAACCTTATGCAAAAGAAATAAAATATTTTATTATGAGAATTCTACTTTTGATCCATTTTTTGGGCAATTTTATGTGCTGTGTAAACATCAGCAAAATTTACCACTGCAAGAGAAGACAAAAATTGCATAGGAGCAATGTTAACTCTGAAGTAAGAATTTTAATCCTAGTATGATATGAAGAACCTCTTCACTTAATTCTTCCATCTTGCACTGGTAGTGCACCATAAATCAGACTTGGTGGTTTATGAATTAACAGACCTGCAAGCATGCCCTGACAGGAGAACTAAATGGTCCAGAGAAAGCTGTTTGCAGCCCTACACTAGAAGTACACAAAGAATTCTGTGAGGAACCTCTGATGGACTCAAAGCACCTTATGTCAGTACCTAATGTTATCTCTGTATCCAGTGATGTAGACTATCACTTTTTGCTTTTGGAGATATGAATCTTGTTTGACATGCCCTGAATATGTGAAGTTAGCCACATGGTAGGCTCAGAACCAGGACACAGAAGTGCTATATCTGAAGTGAGAGGGCGCTCATGTCAGGTTTCAGCTTAGTTACGTATGCCACACTTGTACTTTCTGCATTTCCTGTGGTTACTAATAAGTAGATTCACTGATCTAGGCAGTGCTCTTTACCCTCAATTTCTCTTTCCACTAAGCATCTCTTTCCAGGATTTTATTTTTGCCATTATTGCTCACATTCTGAATAGTATTATGGTGACAAAAACAATCAAAGCCATGGAGAGAGCTAAGAAAGTTATTTAAATTATGTTTGACTTAATGGATTTCAACAAAGATCCTGCTGAAACTGGGCTGTGAACAACATAGGAAATGTGAAAGGTTTTTAAATGTTATGTTATGTTATGTTATGTTATGTTATGTTATGTTATGTTATGTTATGTTATGTTATGTTATGTTATGTTAT
>JAOTQP010001546.1:47043999-47096313 GCA_026413545.1 Cichladusa arquata | reverse complement strand
TATGTTATGTTATGTTATGTTATGTTATGTTATGTTATGTTATGTTATGTTATGTTATGTTATGTTATGTTGTTATGCTATATGTTATGTTATATGTTATGTTATGTTATGTTATGTGTTATGTTATGTGTTATGTTATATGTTATGTTATATGTTATGTTATATAAAACAAACTGTTTATTGACTCCCCATCATCTATGTCACCCAAAACATGGATGGGGCCCTAACCATGCATGGCAAGTCCCATGTTGAAAAAAAAAATTAAGAAGTGAGAATAAAGAAAAAATATTGAAAGTCAGCAGCATAAAATGATGGAAAGGGCAATATGGGAGCCACATCACTGCCTTACTCTTGACAGCTGCACTGACTATGGATTTATAGAATCCTACTATGGTTTAGGTAAGAAAAGACCTTTAAGATCATCTAGTTCCAACCCCCCTGCCATGGACAGGGACACCTTCCACTGGACCAGGTTGCTCAAAGACCCATCCACCTTGGCTTTGGACCATTCCAGGGATTGGTCATCCACAACTTCTCTGGAAAACCTGTTCTTTTGCCTCACCACCATCACAGTAAAGTATATCTTCCTAATATCCAATCTATTCTCTTTCAATTTGAAGCCATTACCCCTTGTCCTATCACTGCATGACATTGTGAAAAGTCCCTCTCCAGCTCTCTCATAACCCCCCTTTAGGTGCTGGAAGGTGCTGAAATTGCTTATGTGTGGATGTTGACATCTCCAGATATCCCTATTGATCTTTTCTGGCATCAGCCACAGAGGAAACCCAAACTCTGTGGATATTTATCTATGGACAAAACTTAAGTCAGATGCAAATGATCACCAAGTGAACGTTTTTCAAACGTCCAGTGTCCCTATTTTGCAAAACCTCTAGGTAGCTACTCCCACTGAAAGTCAAAGATTTTCTGATTAATGGTTTCACTTAATTGTTTAACCATTTCACTGGTTAAAATGACCTTCTATGCATTTTGAGGCTTCTATTCAGAGCAAAGCTCCCTGGCAATTAAATCCTCACTAAAGCACATTAATTTATGGACCTATGCTTCCCTTATACTGTTGGTGTCCCTGGTGCCTCTGCTCTGGCTTCCAGCCAGTTGCCCCTCTCTGGCTCAGGGCACACATTCAATTTGTCCCAGAGGCTCCCTGGCAAGAGCACAGGCTCCTTTGCCACTCAGTGCCACAAAGAGATGAGGAGGAAGGTCTTTTGGGGACACTGTGCCTTTCTGCACTTCCTCCCCATCCCCCCACCATTCTGCCTGCTAAACTACTGAAAAGGGTCACCCATCAGAAGAGTGATCCTAAAAAAATTCCAGTCCAGTTGCAATTACAAAGATGGACGTTTAAGTCCACCATCCTTTGTATTTTATGAGAGGGAAAGGAAGATCTATGTCCCAGCAAACTTGAGGTCTGACTGGAAAAGACATTTAAAAAATATTATAGATCTGCAATGTCACTTCATAAGTCAGACAAAAATGTGGTGTAATAAATACCTGCTCTCATCCTCCTTCACTGAAGCTGCTTTTCATTTTGATTGGTGATTTTAAAAAGCTCATTTCTTAGTTTTCTATTTTACCTCTAGGAAGGTTTTCCATTATGCAGTTCCTATAAATATATGGAAAGAGAGATCACAATATACCAATATATTTACTGAGACTAGAACATTCTTTCTTCTCAAATGAAATGATGCTGTTGATATAAACAGCTGAAAATATTTTACTGAGGTATCAACAGCCTCAGGATCTGTGTTAATAACAGGCTTGTTAGAGTGTGAAATGTCTTGTGGCTTTTCTCCAGGGTGTTTAGACAAATACACTGCTAAGAATAAGGGAATTACTTTACTTTTACTCTCACTTTGAGACTTTCAAAGTTTCATTGACTTTACAGAAATCTGTACTGCTTTGCAGTCATGTAAGTGAAAGAAGCATCAAGCCAGAGTCCACAAATAGGAGCAGGTCTTAAGGATGAACTAGAAGTAATGTTATTGAAGGGAGGATTATTCAATTAACTATACAACGACAAAAATTGCATCCTAACCACAAGACATTTCCCTTATTTTTTTTAACACCATGTAAATTTAGTTGCTTCAACCTGACATTTAACAATTCTGAATAAAATAAAATAAACAAATAGCAAACCAGAAGAAAACAAGCAAGTCACAAAATTTATATAGATCTTTCCTTGTGTTCTGAGCTTGGTAGGAACCATTGATGTAATGCTCCAAAAGCAGATTGGTTTTGTGAGTTGTTCTAATTCAGGGAGGGGAAATCTACCCAATTTTATATTGTATACAAATTAGAGGGTAAAAGATAATCAGACAGCTTTGAAAATTATTGCGTGGTTCAAAAGACTAAGACAAGTAAAAGGGAATAAATTGCTTAAGCCATGAAATATTAAAAAATCAGTCCATCAAAAGTTCAGATGGAGTCCCCAAAAGTGACACATACCAACTCTCTAAACCTAATCCAGAATCTTTATCGGAAGCCTTAACTACTTATTTTGGTATACGCATGGTGGTGCCTCTGAGGTGACCAGAGAGTGTTGTACAGCCAAATGAAAGTAAGGCTGCTGGGCATGCAATGCCTTTGGGAACTGAAGTTACTTAGCTGCCAAAACACAGGAACATAAAATAAGTAGTAATGAAAATAACTTTTTTCTTTAGTTTAATCCCTTGCTCAAACTGGGGAGAAGTTCCAATCAGGACTCAGTTTTATTCCACTTTTTCAAACAAATTGGCACAGGGCTTTTTGACTGGCTTTACAATGTATTTGCTGTTTGCCATTTCTGTCCAGTCACTTTGCAAAACAATTAGTGCATTTGTGAAAAGAATCCCAGCTGTATCTGTGAGAGTAATTAATTGACCTGGAAGTAGCTTTGGAAGTGAAACTTACTGGTGTCCATGCCTGCAGAAGGAAGCTGTTTAGAGTTGTCTATTGACAGATAAGAGATTTGAAAGATTGCAGAAGAAGGATCCTGTATTTTGTAAAGTTCAGGACTGAGTGGGGAATCAGCATCCTGCCCTGTAACACCCCAACCAAGGTAATACTCTCAGGACTAACAGTGCCCTCAGAAGCAGTGCACTGCAAATGCTGCCAAGCTCTGTGAGCCAAAGCCAACATCATAGAGAAAGGAGTCGAAACCTCTCTTCTCTGCAAGAACTGAAAATGCACTGGGAGGCTGAAAAGGATGAAGGAGGGATGGTATCACTGAACGCTGGAAAAGACTTGACAGCAGTGGGAAAATGCTGGATATTAATACTACTGGTATATCAAACCTATTAAGCTTTCAGCTTCACTTGGCATTTTCAATGACATTTCCTCAGCTAGAAGGTGAACTGTATTGTAAATACTTTGGAGTCACAGATCATTTGAGCAGCTTCAGTCTGGGCAATGTTTGTTTGTGATTAGTTTTACAAGAGTGCATGGAATAATTTAAAATTGAGTACATGAAGCATACTTTTGATAATCACCTGTTCTTTCTAGTTATGCTTGAATTTATATTCCCAATTATCTTTATCAACAAACATTTCCAGATTGCTTTTGACTTGTCTATTAAAATACACTTCGTGCTAATCAAAACTGTTCATAACCTACTAATCATGCTGTCAGCTGCTACTAGCTCCATGGAGATGGCAAGATTATGGAAAAAAATCAAATTCAAATTGTATGGTTATTTAACCTAGTATTTGTTGATAGGCATATCACCCTGGAACTGTTCAAAAGGCATGTAGATGTGGCACCTGGGGACACAGTTTAGTGACAAATATGGTGGGGCTGGGTTAGTGGCTGGCCTCAATGGTCTTAAAGGCCATCTCCAACTTTTATGATTCTGTGACTCAATTCTATGTTTCCGTGTTTTTTCTAAAGGGCAGGGGAAAAGGATGCACTTAGGAGGCTTGGAAAGAGGTTACCAGGTGCTCCAAAACTGTGATCAGGTTTCTAAATATTTACATGTGATAAAGTGTAGGCAAAGGCCCTTGCAAAACATGTTCCAGTGTGTGCTTCTTGTAAGTAAAACTTAAACAATTAATTTCAATTTGCACTCAGTAAACAATTCCATGTCAATCAGAAAGCAGCAAATGCAGGACTGTTTTGCATTGTAATGAGCCAAAAAAATCACAAGTTTTTTCCACTTGAGAATATTGCCTGCCGTTATGAACTTGCTATTTTGTCTTACTGAATTATTTAATTGTTATTGACTTCCATGCTGGTAGCACCCAGATGCTTGGAGACGTCTCAAGCAGTGATTGAATACATGATCATGCACACTCTCCAAAACATAATCTTATCTGAAATGTTCTGGTTTCTGTTAAAAAGGCAATAAATACCTATATTATTTTTACTCCTCAGAATAGAAATTAAGATCTGGAAAGATCAGGGCTGTTACAAGTCCTGCAATTGACATGATATATTGGGAAAGTGATAGCTTTCAAAAAGTATTCATCAAGCAGTAGGGAAACAGGCCGGTGAAGAAGTGTAACAGAGTTTCTCCAAAAATCCTCATGCTTAAGTACAGCTTGTGTTGGAATCAAAGATCAAATAACTTTTCCTTATAATAATCACCAATTGCAGTGGAAGCACAGAACAGAGAAATTTGCTCCTTAGATCCATATTTCTAAAGGCTCCTAGGCTGTTTCACAATTGCTGCTGTCATTGGTGCACTCAAGCTCTGGTTTGCTGCTGTTCATGGAGAGAATGGGAAAGATGTTGAGGTAAGAGCCTCCTTCAAACCAATTTATTGTCTCATTAAACGGTGAGAAGGTAGGGCTCTACCAAGGGATAAAAATCCTAACCCTCAGATATTAGCTATAGCCATATAAGTAATTATTCTTAAGGCTACATTCAGATAAAACCTGATCTCTCTATTCTTTTCCCATAGTAAATGAAGAGGGAGAATTTAAAATATTAGGTACCTCCCTGAAAAGTATCTCACTTCTCTTTTCTCCACATACATAGGCAAACATTTCCATAGTTCTTGTGAATACATTCCTACCCATTGTTAAGAAAACAGGGTTAGAAATACCAGATTTCTAGTTAGATCTGTTTGTTTGCAACTATTTTGTTCAAGACACTAAAGTTTTGTAGAAGTGAGGCTACAAGATTCATTTATTTGCATCAATTAAGTATAAAGTTCAGCACAGTGTATACAGCTATTTTTTAGAAGACTTACATCAGATTGGTTTTTAGTTGTTTTTTCTTTTTTTTCACAGAAAGGGCTGAAAATTTATGTTGTATACCTGAAAAAACTGTGGAAGACACTTAGAAAAAAAAATCGGAAGAGAGATACAATGTTAGTGTGGATGGTGATGAATAAAGGTAGAAAATACACATAGCCAGCTTCCAGAAGTGCAGTGCCATGCCCACAGCTGGTCATGGTAAGACAGTTGCACTGAAAATGCTCCATTAGGTGCATGTTGAACATACACTAATAATGTTGGCAGAAGATCTGAAAAGTCCATGCAACTGTGAAGCTGACTAGAAGTGTGATACTTTAAAGCCAATGAAAGTCATATTCTGTCTCCAAAGTATGGATATGAACCTCAGCAGGATGATTCTGTCAGGCTTAAATTAAGCCTAATCATAACATATGCAAATTGGAAAGAGATACTGGAGGAAGGGCAGCAATGGTGCTGAGTTATTAAAAAATATATAGGTACACACATATTAAGGATTAAATTTACTTCTACCATCCTTCATATATTAAATGCAAATAAATGCAAACACAGAGGTACCAATGATATTTGCCTTTCTACAAAGCTATTCTACAGATGTCTTTAATAGACATAGAGTTTGAATTATATGAGAATAGCAGAATAAATGATGTGTGCAGTGGCTTAGGATGAGCTTAAGAAAACTAAGAAGTCTCCAAGTCACTGTGAAGGTATCTTATAGCACAGAAAAAAGAGGAATAAGAATGGCAAAGTAAGATATTTGTTTAAAAGCAGGGGAAAGAAGGCCAGTGGTATCCTGGCTTGTATCAAGAATAATGTGGCCACCAGGACCAGGGAAGAGATTGTCCCCCTGTACTTGGCACTGGTGAGGCCACACCTTGAGTCCTGTGCCCAGTTCTGGGCCCCTCACCCTAGGAAGGATATTGAGGGGCTGGAGCATGTCCAGAGAAGAGCAGTGGAGCTGGGGAAGGGTCTGGAGCACAAGTCCTGTGAGGAGTGGACATGGGAGCTGGAGGTGTTTAGCCTGGAGAAAAGGAGGCTCAGGGGTGATCTTATCACTCTCTGCATCTACCCAAAAGGAGGCTGTAGCCAGGTGGGGTGAGTTTCTCTTCACAGGCAACCAGAGACAGGACGAGAGGCCATTCCTCCCTTCTGGAAGGCCCCTTTATCCAACCAACCTCCTGCCATCGAAGAAGTTTACAATATTAACATCCTCTTCTCCAATCATATTCAATGAGGGATCTTCTGTCCATTAATAGCCTGGACTTAGCCCATTTTCTTGCCTGGTTTTTTTCCCTACTTCCTTGGGATCTTTCCCTGCTCCTGGCAGAAGGGTCTTCTTGCTGTCTCAAGGGTTTCCTCTGCACTGAACTATTCATTCCTCTGCTGCTTCATTATTGCTGCTGCTTAGTCCCTAGCTCTTATGATTTTTAACCCTCCTATTATTGGTCTGTTTGGTCCCAATTTTGCTCAGTATTCAGGTCTTCAAGCCTTCCACTTATGTTCATGTTTCTGTCTTTGAACCTCATTCTTTTGCACCCTATCTGCTCCTGCCACATTTCCAGCTGCATTTGGAAAAAAAATATGTCCCTAACAGAAGTGGCTGATTGCTATTGTACAGACAGCTTCATCATATAATTTGCAAAACACTGGAGGGAGAGGGGTTTTGGCAATGCTAGTAGGCAATCCCAGAGATTGCATAAGTTCCCAAAAATTTTTAAGAAGCCTTGGGAAGAATTTCTGAAAAATCCAGTCCCTCAATTTCACTGGCATGTTCTCCATGTAAGGTCCTCTTTCTGTGCCTGCATTCTATTAATGTATTACTTACTGGAAAAAGAAGTGTGGTTTTCCTGATAAGGGAGGGAAGATGGGAGAGCAACTAGACTGCTCTTTGAATCTTTTTGAGGCACAATGTTCTCACATGACTCAGTGTAAATAATGGTGTTTCTCTGTACTTCCATTCAGTATGAAAAGAGCAAGGGGGTTTTCTGTCATCGTCGAATTACGATGATATAAGGATGAATACATGACAGGTTTTAAAGGGCTCTGTCACTACATCAGTGTGGCACTGTGAGTGCCTAAGAAACAAACACAATTTACTGCTCTTATCCCCAAAGCCTAACAGTTTTCCAGTAGCATTAAGCAGTTTTCAATGTTTTCAATAGATTTGTTTAGCATATATTCCCTTCTCTTTCACACGGTAGTTGTATTTACATATTCCTCATTAAAAATTACAGAAATATGCTACAATATCTGATGGGATGGAGAAGACTCAGGTTCCTGCAGCTCAGGAAAGGTCATTAGCATGATTTAGATTTCCTTTGGCATTAAATAGGGATGTTTATTCTGTTAGTAAGAATAACATTTTGTAAACATCATTCATATTCTGAATGAGTACACACATCACACATCTGAGTCTCCTGATTTTCTTTCCTCTCAAAAATACCATGAAGAGTGTGAAATCCAGAAAAATACCATGGGCGTCACTCCAAGTCCTTGTATACTTTATACAAATATTAATTTTTGAAATTGCTGTTGGGACTTCATATGAATAAAGGAGGCTTCAGGGTACTGATGGAGGTCACATTTTGGTGATAACTTCTTGTAAATGTTACTTAGAGGCTACTGGCCTTAGTCCAATACCTTAAGAGATTTCTCATTTGGCTTCACCTTTTCATGAGAGATAAACTAGTCTCATAGAAGCAGATCAATTTATGAACAGTCAGGTTTCTCCTTGCCTCACTCCTGAAGGCTTAAAACTCAACACATAATGTTTAAATCCTTGTTCCAAACTGCAGTACAATGTATGTTTCCCCTTAAGGAAAAAATTGAGGAATTCCAGCTTTTCTCTAAATTAAGTTAATAAAAAATTGTTTTGTGGTTTAATTTACTGTGGGAGATTGCTATAAATTGCTACATATGTGATTGCTCAAGATGCCAGGCAGTCTTCTGTTGTATGGAAGCTGTTGGATATTGCAAGTGGTCAGAACCACTAACCATTTGCATAGGATGTCTGACAAAAAACCCCAATGTGAACAAAGGACCCTCATATATCCACTTCTCTCAGTGTAGAAATGTTGATAAGTGCAGCTGAATTTTTTTTAAAACTAAGAAAAATGAAAGAGGACAAGTTGATACTTTCTCAGAACTTTATGGTAGACTGTGTTCATGCTGTTTTTCTCTAATAAACATGTGGAAGACTACTAACAAACTAAAATTTTTTTTCATAAAACAGGTCCTTTTTCATCACACAAACAAATATTGCTTGTTTTTCAGATGGACTGATGAAATAAAAAAGAATTGATTTTTCTTGATAAAAATCAATCAGTATAGCACGTGCAGGGACTTTGAAGTGCATCCCACAAAGTAAAGACGTCATACTTTGAATCTGCCAACCTTGAGAATGTATCCTTAATTTTTAGCCAGACGTTTTAACACAGTGGATAAAAATAGGCCTTAAAGGTAACCTGGAAAATTAGCTTTGTAGAGAGTAACTCTAAGCCATTTACAATCACAGAAAATAAAGACAGCAACTACTTCCCCAAAGACTTTGTAGATACTGCAGACATGCAATATTTTGTGCACTAATTATTGTATTTCCCATTGCAAATCCCCTGTAACTTTCTGGAAAGCTTTTTTGCATGACATCAGAAGAGTCTGTGATGTCTGTGGTGTGGAAGTCATGGTGCTGGTCAGGGTTGCTGCTGAGAAAAGCAAGCCTTTTGGAGCATCCATAGAGGCTGAAGCTGGAGAATTTTGGCTGGTGGGGTTGCCCCTGGACATGCAATTTACTATTTCAGTCTGTTGAAAGCTCATAATAAGAAGGTTTAATTGCATCATTTGGAAGTACTCTTTATGAAGAAGGACATGTCCTCATAACAGCTTATCTCAGAGTTGTCCAGTTCATGCAGATTTGAGTATCTACAGCTCCATGGTATAAATGGCATATAGGGATCTTTTTCTGCCTTTCTCACCTACTATTTCTTTAATTTGAATTTAAGTCTAGGGACAAGAATGTTTTGCTTCAGGCTTTAGGCCCTTTAATTTTTGCTCAGCTCCTGGCAGAAACTGCTACATCTGGACAGCCCTCTGCTGATCCCCCATCTGCGCTTGCTGCCTTTGATGGGACTCAAGCACTCAGTCAGGGCAGCAGCAGAAAGGTGGGAAGGACAGGTGAAAGGGATGGGTTTAACAAAGGCTTGGCTGCGGGGAAAGCAAATCTCCCGGTTTCCACTGCCTGAAAAGCCTTTGCTGCTACCTCAGCTCTCCAGGGCACCCCAGCACCACAGAAAAGAGCACATCAGGGTTACAGCATCTCCTGTCTTGCCCTGCTGCCTGACAGCCATGCACACAAAGCATAACACTCCTGGATACCCTGCTACTACCACAATTGAGTTCAGACACCCCCCATGCACATGTCCCCAACTCCCCTCCCCACAAACTCATCCCAGCAGCCCTGGCCTCCCTCTCTGATGTACTCAGAACAGGCAAACTTCGTGTTTATCTGTGTCTTTCCATAATGCTATTTGTGGAAGGGCAGATTAACCATAAACTGAAATTAATTGGCATGCAAAATTATTTGAAAAATGCAAATTAGTCCATCAAATAATTTGAAATGTCATGCATGGTGCAGCACAAAATTTGGCAGGGAGAAGGAGTGATTATCACAGGTAGGCAAGCCAGCAGATGGCTGAGTGCTCTGAAAAAGGATGGCTGTGAGAAAAGGATGTTGTTCATAACTCCTGGACTGTCTCTTTCCATGTTAATAAACAACTATGAATACAGCAATGAAAATGGCAATCAGCTTGTTGTTGTACTGGGGCATTAACATAACGCTGATATCTGCATAACCACAATACTGCCATGTACTTACTCTGCAGGGTCAACTTAAACTTTGATATTTCCAAAGCTGTAAATTGGAGCTGGTAAAGGGAGGTGTGGTTTTAGAGGGAGAGTAGTGATGCCCATTATATTCTACATTTTCTATTCCTTGGTGATTCAGTGAATTAGAAAACATTTTAACTGTAAATAATATTACTCTTCCTAAGGGAATGGATAATGCCAATGTAGAAGTGTGCATAGTGTCTCGTTAGAGAGTTGTGGTGTTCCTACAGTGAAGAAAAAGAAGTTAAACCAGATGGGATCAACTTCAGAAAAGAAACTGTGGCATGAAGCAGGTGGCAGATGAAACTGCCTGTATAAGAAAGTCCAGATGGTCAGAGCAGCAAATATGCTGTGCTGGGGAGGCTGGACCTTCTTGCCAGGACCCCCTGCACCTGCATTTCATCTTACAGCCTGTCTGAATTCAGCCTGGGCTCAGACTCACCACAAAACCCTCTGGTCCCCTTCTGGACAGCAGAATGGGGAGACCTTCAAAGGACAGTCGTGGGACCTCGTGACTGCTTGAAGTAACCTTAAAAAAAGGGGGAGAAAAAGCCTTCTGAGGAGCAGAAAAGGGAAGAAAGGCTGCTGCAGTGCTGGCCCTTATGGCACCCTTCCTGCCAGGAGTGCACAGTCAGCAGTCTTAGATTTGAAGGTGCTGATAGAAACTGCAGCACTCCTGAAAGAAAAGACTCTTCTGCTTAAAGGCAGGAAGATAAGGTAGCAGGTGTCCCTCATGAGGCTTTTATTTGAAAGGGACAGTGTTTGCCTTTCCTCTGATCCATAAAGAACACATCCCACAAGCCAGACACGCAAAGTGATGGTTGCCACCATACTTGGAGTAACCTTCCCTGGAGTAGGTGCAATATCTAAAGTATTTTTAGGCATTCATATCCACTGATATCTGTGGAGATACTCAAAACCTGACTGGACATGGTCTTGGGCAACCTGCCCTTGGTGACTCTGCTTGGACAGGAGGGATTGAATTAGGCAATATCTAGAGGCCCCTTCCAACCTCAACCTTTCTAACTCTTAGTTTAGGAGCTGACATAAGGTATAGTGTTAAAAAAACACCTACAAGCGGTTTGGAAAATGCTTTTAAAAAAGGAGTATATGAAGTGCCAGCTGGTTAGCATGGTATTCCCATATCAAAGATTTATGGTTTCATATATTTGAAATCAGACTTCTCTATGTCTGCCTAACCGAAAAGAAACGGTTCTGTCACATAGAGCTCCACAAAAAGACAAATTACTTTCTATGGCTGAGAGCACATAATCTTCAGGTTCATTTCTAAACCTGGAATCTTGTATTGAAAGAATATAAACCTCATGATTTCATCTCTTCTCAATCTGAACAGAAGAATATTCTCTAACACACTAACACATGAAAACTTTGAGAAATCAGGAGGACGTTAATTAGTATCTCTAAGCAAAAAATATATGGTCAAAAGAGTAGTAGATTATGGAGTTAACAGAAGATAAATCAATATACAATTAATGTTCAATATTATTTATACCCACACTTGGGATTTATCATTTCACTGCAGAACATGCATTTAATATTCCTCTTTCTCCAAGTAACTTTCTGTGTGATATCCATGTAATAACTTCACTGAGGTGAAGGCAACCTAAGAGACCCTGTCCATATTTCATATCAGTTTATGGATTGTTTTATTATATTTATTGTTATGCTATTATTTTTTTACTGATACCTAACTTGGAAGTTTCTCAAGCCTTCTGTAAGTGTGCTTAGTTTGAATTATCAGTGCAAAAAAAAGGTGGCATTGGAGTCCTGGATTTGGTTTGGGTTTTTAGTAATAATATTCATAACAAATACTTGAAAAATGAGAAAAAGGTCAATCTGACCTGGCAATATTGACTGTTTCTAGGTTTTTTGCAAGAAGTTTCCATTAAAATCTTTTAAAACATATCTGCATGTTATAAACTGCTTAATATTATCTAGCTCTTTTAAAAAGACTTCCTGCAGATCCGTCAGAAGACTGTTTTTCAAATAATCAGTTTTCTGTCCCAGTGACCATTTCCCTTGGAACCTCAAAAAAGAAGATAGTTAAGCAGTAAATAATATTGAAAGAGACAAGAATCTGAGGTAGCTATAAGATCTCATGGCATAACAAGTTTCTTTCTTGCAAGTGACAAGATCCATTATCACAACTGCTTAACCCTGAGACTCAATTAAGGCTTTCAAAGTGCTTTTAAATTATTGATTGAAAGGCAACAAGAAGCAACCAATGGTTGAATATGACTTTACACTGCAAAAGTAACATTAATTTAAACTGCAACCCACAAATGGTTGTTTGAAAAGGGGTATTTAATGGAGTCAGGGCTTGCCAAATAGGGAGGCAACCCTTACCCTTGCAAATTATTGATTTCTCTCTCATTTTAAATGTTTTTTATCCCCATTGCTCAGAATAACATGCACAACCATTGCTGTCAGGCAGTAATGAAGTTTCTGTTCAACACATTTTGTGACATGAAAAAGTCAATGCAACAGCATTTGTCAAAGGAAATGAGATGCTACTAAATCATTTGAGGCAGAATTTGTCCCCTTCCCTACCCAAAGAAAGTGAACAAAGGGAGCTGATCTAAAGAAATTGGAGAAGGGGCTGGTGCTTCTAAGGTGTAATGTACATACATTAAAAAAAAAAAACAAAAAACTTCTTTCTTTGGGTACGATTGCAGTTAGCATTACTTTGGGATTAAAGTTGGGAAATTCACATTATTGGGTGTTCTGTTTATTTCTGAATGCCATAACAGGTCAGATGATTATGAGAAGGCTTGTGCATATCCAGGACACTCAATTATATTCTCTTTTGGAACGTGATTTCCCTCATTGTTTGATTTTACACTAGACAGGAGCAGTGTTTTGATGAGCAACTAATGTCTGCTGTAAATTCTTGGTTTAGGATTTGGGTCAATTGACAGTCAAAATCAGGACTGTAGCTTGAAGCCCTATGTTCTGTTTTATCATCAAAATTGATGCATTGTCTATAACTAGGTTTATGAGTTTCAGTTAAGAAACATAAAGTCTAAAAATCTTATTTTATTATTAAATTGTTCCCAGCATACAGAGTAAGGAGAAGTGCTCACTCTCATAAAGACCCTTAATGTGTTTGCATTTTAGTGATCCTCTGGCAAGGATAGGGTAAGGATTATGAGTGGGAATATAGTTAATATTGGAAAAATCTAAATACAAAAAAGGCTATAATGCTACAAGATTCTCAAGATTTTCCAGAGATACACAGAAAAATTCTTAGTTATTGCAATCTTCTAGTAGAAGATTTTTACCCAAGGTTACAGGTTCAGGATTGTGGTTATATTTCAGCAATTCAAGGATTCCATAAAGGTCCAAAAATCAGGAAAAGAGCAAATTTGGATTAGGCATTATATTCTGTTTTACAGCAGGATGATAATGATACACAGACAGCAATAGCATTCGTGCCAAGGATGCAATTAGGGCTGGGTGTTGTAAAACACACAACAGCAATCATCCATTCTGCCCGTTCTGAAAAGATAGAAAGAAAATAGGTACGAGATTAAGGCCAAGACCTTGATCTTATGCATTTACATGGAGCATCTGAAGTTTAAATTCTGAGCTAGAGCCAGGGTTCATGCATGTAGCATAAAAAGCTGTACCTGTTGCTGGGTTGGTTAAAGCCTTTGGCATGGGAAAGTAAGCTCAAAAATACCAATAATATTTTTATACTATTGCATTATTTGATTTCCTACACATATTGACTGACTACTAAATTAAAGATGACAAGTGAGTTAACTCAAACATTGGTCCCTAAAGCTCACCAGCAACTTGTTAACTCTTTCCTGACCTGTTACAAATAAAAATCTTCAAGACAAATTTTGTAGGTGATTCTAGATATAGATTACTCTATGGGGATTTCCCCAAAGGGCAGGATTAGGCAGAAGTGTAGAAGACAGTAAGTCTTGTTTCTTTCTGCCCAAAACCATCTCCTTAGCCTGCCTACCTAATTTCTCCTGCTTTCATTCCTGTCTACACAAAACAAGACTTGCATTGCAGTTATGAAAGTGCCAGCTCTAAATATTTCTGTCTTTAATCTAAAAGAGTAAGAGTTCTCAAATGAAAGACGCATAGCTCTATGAAATCTAATACGATGAAACTTTGCTACTGGAATTAGGACTGCTGCCTTAAATCTCATCTGAGTCATGGGAAGCACTGAACATTTTGAAGGAAGGATCTTGAGGGGAAGTTCCTGAAATGTCCATCAATTTAATATAATGGTAAAAGTTCTGTGAAGATGTGGTAGCTTAAGGTAATTCAATTGAAAACATGTCCTTAGAATAAGGATGAGGCTGCTAACTTCCTCCTTTGGTCTAAGAGCACCTCAGAAATGCCCAAATGATCAAATGCTCAAAACTCAGTTTAAGCAAAATCCTTCCTTGACCCAATGAGTTTTAGATGTCCTGAAGGGCTGAAGCAGAGGGCTCTGCACTGAACATATTTAAAGGGAAAAAGAATAAAACCTGGACTCAAAACTCCAATGATTTAAATGTAGATGAAACACCCTGAGGTTACCTAGAAAAAGGCTAACCCAAAAAAGTGACCTTCATAAGTGCCCTAAAGGAAAAAATTATGGAATTTGCAATATCAAGGTCACTAAAAAAATAGAAAAATTCATGTGGATGCCCAAGGTATTTTTCAATGTATGATCCTCTTTCTGCTTTTCATAACTGAACGAGATGCTGAAATCACATGGATACAGCTGCAACAAAGCTGCTCCAGCAGCACTAGTTACAAAAACACCACCATTTATAAATACATTACACCTGCTCTTGAAATCCTACATATTTAAAGCAGAATCTATTTTTTTTCAGAATAACTACTCCATGAAATCTGTCTTCAAATTCTGTTCCACTTGAATATAAATTGTCTTTATTATACTGTATAGAGAATTGAGCAGAGTCATTCTTTGTCTTTTTTCTTGAACTGGAAAGAGTCAGAGAGTCTTTTTTGGACAGCCACCCATTTTATCACTCCACTACTCTTTTTCATGAAAATACAGGCTGTGTATTTAATACTATACTCCAAGACACTGTAGAGTGGGAGAAACCTCTAAATTTGCTGTGACATCAGACATCACCTCTAGCACTATTTAATGATGACAGTAGTGGTTACTCAGGGGATTGATGAAGAGAATTGTTTTTCAACCTCTTGGAAGTTAGTGTCCAAAAATGTGATGGAAAATTTTTATAGTCAGATGACTGTGGGCTGTTGATACCATACATGACAAAGGCTGATTTTAATCAGTTTCTGTCACACTGAATCCTCTGCTGTGGTTAACACAGCAGAAGAAATCCCAGGGGGCCAAAGAGTTACTGAGAAGTAAGCATTCACCCATAGAAGCCAGGTTGTAGCTCTTCAGTAGCAAAGCTGAGCTCCTTCCGGGGACCAAAATGAAGCCTCCATGTTCACAGATATAAATAGTTTTCCTAGTCCTCTGAATATGCTACCACAGCTGTACCCTTTAAGCCTTCATTGCCCATCTATGTGGACAGATGGCTACCTAGCTTTGTGGATAAGCAACGCAAAAAAAAAAAATCTGTGTGCATGTACTCCATACTGAACAAGCAAAATAAGCACATTTTTATGATTTAGTAATAGGCTGAGCAGTCAGTTTTGCACTCATCTGAAACCTTCAGAAATGCTGAGCTAGGTGTCTAGCTCTCTAGACCATTTTATGCATTATGAAAACAGCAAAACACCCACCTTCTTGCAGCTGTCTCCATGTCAGTGTGGAAAGTTCACTTCTGCTGTAGAATCAATAAAGGCTTCAAACACCTGACTCAGGATTTTTGAGATGCACTGAGAAGATTAAATAAGCAAAATACATTTTTACTCCTTTTTTCTAAACTGAGGAAATATTTTTGCACCTTCATTACTGCAGCTGCACTATCACCCACCTTTGGGGGCTGTGGAGGCACCTAGGGGAGGATTCTCCAGAGAAACATTAATTAATTGCATTTATTTCAAATAAATAGGAAAATACATCCATAATCATAGAGCAGGAAACTCACTACTCAGAGGAAGCTGATAGCAGGAGTTTTGGTGAGCATCGCTCACAGCAGTTTTCAGCACGTGTGCTGGTGTTATGCAAACATCTTTGCAGCTACATGCTCATGACAACAATGTTGTTTATTCAGCTAATTGTGCTCATAGGGAAAAACTGTCCCCCAAAGCTGTTTTTCATGCATATGCCATTAATGAGCTGTGTCTGGAAGTGCATTATTAGGTTTCATACCACGCAGTCATTCTAAGAAATGCTCTAAAATCATGCTGGTGCTAGTGATCAGGTCTTTAGTGCTCAATTACATCACAGCCTTGTCTGAAGTAACTGGGTATTGCTGTGGTCAGTCTTGACTCAGCCATGTGAGGTTAATTGCATAGGACTATAAACGATGTGAGTCTTACAAAGAAATATTGTAGTTTAAATGATGGTTCATTTTTTTTTCCTTCCAAGTGGCAGTTCAACAAGGTTGACAGCAATAAATTATTTTTCCTCTTTATTAGAATGGAAAATATTTAAGAGACCCAGGCACTGTATCAGTTGAGTGTCAGGCTACCTGGATCCTGCCTCATTTGACCACAGAAAGCAAACATAAGGTGACAGAGCCAAATTTAACAATTTATGAAACTGGCTGCACAGAAGCAGGCAATGCACTGCCACAGGCACACTCCCTGTCCCCCTCGGGAGCCCAGCATCCCCTGCCACCTGTGTGGGCTCAGAGGACTCCTGCCTACAAGAGCCCTTTCCAGAGACCTGGTTCTGTGGGATTTGTCACAGCATATGTGAAGAAGACATTTAGATTATATGCATGGTTGGCGTACTCCCTTAGGAGTCTTGATTTGTCTGTGTATATAAAGAATCTGGAAATCCTTAGAGAAAAATTGGAAGAAGCAGTGCAAGATAATTCTTGTAAGCAAGAGGAGGATGAGGAGTCACATTACCCTGGTTTCTGGCAGTTCATATGTCAGAATATTCTGATTATTCACACTTACTCCTGTGTTGTATTGTAAAAGCATAACACTTGGAATATTTAATCTTTTTTTTCCTCTGAGTGTATACCTAGCATACACATTTGAGTAGACTTAAATTCAATGTGTAGTTTTTTGTCTCTGAAAGGAAATCTTGATGTACTTTTTAACACAATAACTTTGCTAAACCCAGTTATGTCTAAGAAAGTCGTCAAAGGGCAGAGAGGTGTCAGATTTATCATTGCAGGAGGCACTTGATTCAAAGAAACTTTTTTAAAAATCAAATAATATTAAAAGTATGGAATAAATCACCTAGCGGAGCAGTTATCTTATTCTGGGAGAAGCTAAATAGGATGTTGGCAGGTAGTGATAAATTGGAACTTGATTTTGTGCCTGTATTACCTGCAGAAAAAACATCAGAACTTCTGAGTCTTACTGCACTCATTCACTAATCCTGGCTTACCTGCAGTGAGAAATATAAGCCTTGGGGGACAGGATCTGATCACAATTTAAGTGCATTTCTATATACTCACTGCCTCTGGGAAAGGCAGAAGTAATATAGTTGCCCCAAAATGTGCTGGAAGTGCTTCTGCAATAGCATAATCACTAACTGTAATTTAATTCTACTTCCAATCTGTTTTTCTTTGCCATCCAATTCAGATGATGTTTCCTGAGGAAAAAAAAACCAAAACAAAACCATGGTTTCCCTGGCATATCTATTAAAATGGGACAGCATTAGGGACAATTTCTTTCTCTCCAGATGACCAGAACCCAGCCTTTCCTCTGGAGCCACAGAACATATTTTTGCTCCTCCTACCCCAAAAAAGTACTTGGAAAAATATATAGACAATACTTGGAAAAAAATCAAAGAAAAAAAGAAAAATAAAGGCACATTACTGCTTGAAATCAAGTGTGTTTTAGAGAATTCTACAGAATGTATGCCTTTGATATACACATCTAAAATTCACAGGTTTAACAAGAAAGCAAACTCAAAAGCAGCAGGAAGCAAAGAAACAATGAAGGAAAGAGGGGCCTTCTCTTTCTGAAGTACAAACAGCAAAAGCTGTTTGTGACTGAAAACAGGAGGAAATGCTTGGGGTTTTTTCCCAATGCAATTAAAATTATCAAATTGTAAATAAACCAATATTACTGCTAAACCACTGGAGACCAATATATTATATTTTAAAAGTCTAGTCAGTCTATATGATTAATATTTCTCCAGAATGACTTTATCATACTGTTACCAGCAATGGAAGGATGTCTTTCTAGGGAGCCTAAAATTATAATTTCTCCAGGTAGTCTTGTCCAAACTTTTTGCACTCCAAATAAAAAACTTAATTCTCAGGATTTATCAATGAGTTCAGAGAGGAAAGTAGACTGGCATTAAAAATAATTATTTAAAAAAAAAAGATGCTGTACACAGGAGAGTCAAATCAGAAAATAAAAAATCACCTTTAATAAGACTGTAGAATTTTGATAGGAAATTCCTGAAAGTGCCAAGAATATAATTCAATTCAATTCAACTACCAAAATACTTGTGAATGGTTCAGCTGAAATGACACATTCACATGGAAAATTTAAGGGTTGTAGGAACTATAGTTTCTATCCCCTCTAAAACCCAAAAAAAGTGACAGTGCTTGGGCTTTGGTCCAAAAGTGTATCAGGTACCATTGTAACAATATTATGGTATGGATGGCTGAATTGCAGCCTCTAGGACTCTTCCTGTTTCAATTACTGGTGTAGATACAACCAAAATGTCCAAGGGCTGTTCACATCTAAGGTCAATGTTCTGCAAAGGCAGGCTACAGGTATTACAAGGCTGACTTGCTCTGCTAGCATATTACAGGGAAATAACTCATTTGAGTTACCACATTTCTGTTTCTCTTTGTAGACAGTCTCAGTAAACTACTAATGCCATATAATCCCGCTCATGGCAAAAAGCTTGGACTTGCTCAAAATTAAAGACTTTCAGAGATACATATGTAGTTCTAAAAAGTCCTGATTTTTCCCCAATCCTCTTTTAGAGAGTGAGATGAGATTTGCTCTGGGTGATTTTTTTCAGAGTAACAGATTCTGACATTCTAATATCCTAAAACTGTAAAATATTACATGCTAACATTCATTTAAGTCTTGCTGAATTTCATCTCATTTATTTCAGACAGGCACTGTTTGAATCTCTCTTCCTGTAATATAATCTTCAAAAATTTGGTCTTTATTCCTTCTAGTAACTGACTTTTTTGTGTGTGCTTCTGTAGAAGTCCCTTATCATGTCACTATAAAAGAATGATTTTATTGCTTCTCTCTAAAATTGAAATGCCTCCAATTCATTTAAATATTTCTGGTGTTTTCCTAATTAGTATTATTCTTTAGGTGATGACTAGAGTTAGATATGTGAAACAAAAATAAATTAATTTTCATGGGTAATGAAAAAATATTTCTGGGAAAGTAATCAATTTCTCCTTGGCCACAATTCTGCTATGCTATTTGACATCTTTCCTGGATCACCAAAAATGCCAAATATTAGCATTCTTCTGGATTTTAAGTTTCCATAGTCTTAAAGTATTCAGCAAGGATTTTTTTCTAATTCTGTCACAGTTTTTTAGACAAAAAAGTGTGACTTCTTATCACACTAAGATCAATAATGTAAAGTTTCCACATGTTCCTTGGAGGATGCTATTTTAGAGTAAGGCAATGTTTACATAGGCAACATATATACACTGATTGCACAATGGTGGTTTGGATAAAATATTTTCATAACTAGGTTTATTTTTCCTCCATTCTCTTGCACAAATCTGCTTTAAAATAGAAACACAACCATCTGTAAAAGACAAAAAAGAGGTAAATATGCCCTCTCAGAATACCTTTTTTTCCCTCCTTCTTCTGTGTGGGTGTTTTAGTGAGAGATGCCTTTTGCATTCCTGACTATCCCACAAGAAAGAACAGCAAAGTAATTCTACAGAGCTTGACATTGAGACTTTCACATGTCATCTGACCTCTGAGAAGCTATTTCTATCAAAGATTGCAACTCAGTCTTCCTTACTCATAGTACCCAGTGAGTTCTAGTGCACAGCAGTCAGAAAGAGCACTGATGGTCAATTGGAAGGTCCAGCCATCCCACGGTGTCAATGAATCCCAGAATTACAGAGTAAGCTGAGTTGGAAGGGACCTTCAAGGACCATTGAGTCCACCCCCAGAGCTGCACAGCATCATCCCTAAGAATCACACCATGTGCCTCCTTATTGCAAGATTATTGAGCTCTGTCAGGCTTGGTGCTGTGTCCGCTGCCCTGGAGAGCCTGTTCCAGTGCCCAATCACACTCTGGGTGAAGAATCTTTTCCTGATATCCAACCTAAACCTGCCCTGACACAACTTCAGGCCATTCCCTTAGGTCTTATCACTAGACTCAACTCAGTTGTACAATTAGACAAAAACCCTGCTGTGAAGGACAGGGAGAACAAACAGCAAAAAAAAGCTGGTGTCATTCCCATTCTTAGAAATTTTTGAGTTTCTCAGGGTGTTCTGAAGAAGTAACCAAGGGGTAGCTGGCGACCCAGATACAATAAAGCTGGGAGTGAAACTACAGAAGAGGTTTCTGATATGTAAACAACATGTTTATGTAAATATCATTTATAAAACTTTCCCAGAAGTTCAAAATCAAGCGAAGGACAGTAATGAACATCTTCAACACTGAACCACTAAATTAAATATGACATTAATGGGAACCATTTAATGTATTTCAGATCTGCTTTGATGGCCATTTTAATTAGATTGTTGATCTGTTGCTGACAGCATCAGAAAACCAAGGCTTGAAATACAGAACCTCGTCAGATGCTGCTGGATCTCAATTGCCATGTATAATTAATGAGATAAGTCTCTCTCTGGACACTGCTTGCAGGAGGGTAATTTGATTCACTTGTAAGGCACACGGGTATTCCCTGGCAGCTCTCCAGACTGTGACCTGAGCCCAGTGGTGGCCGCTGCAACTGCTGTGACAGACTCTCCCTGATTACAGGGCTAATAGGTAACTGGTCTTATTTAAAAGTCTTGTTTGTCACTGCATGTATAGGCAAGAAGGTTAGATGAATTCTAATGGCAAGAAAGGTAAAGGTTACAAATACCTCTCATAAACAATCAAAATTCCAGCAGAGCTAAAACCTTGTTTGAGAAATAACATCCTGCCCATTTTGATTTCATATGTAGAATGCCATCCTTTACCTTTCTAGAGACCTAAGGAAGTTAAAGGTCAGACTCTTTTGAACTCAAAAGAAAAAAAGGAAGGAAATTTTTCCATGACTGTATTAGATAGATATTTCTGAATAACTTTGAAATGGTAAGAAAAATAAACCTTAAAAGCCTTAATACCTCAAAAGGGAAACCACACCATAACCTTATAATTTCAAGTATGTGGCTAGTCACTAACTCTTTAGAAATGCACACACACATTTCAATTTAGAATGTAAAGTTTGAGTGTCAAAAATTTTTAAAGTCAGCCTGTCTGCAAAGTTTAAGCATTGAGCATATAGAATTTGTGTCACCATTCTCTGTTAGCTAGAAAATTCTGGCAGTCCAATGGCTTTTACTGTAAATCTCCACTGCTGCAATAGGCATGATTTAAGAAACTCTATCTTCCTTTGTTGGAGAGCAAAGATCAGCTCAGTAATAAATAAGAATGAGACTGAAAACAAAGTGAGTAATTCCAAAGGGTCATTTATACCTTCAGTGCTGTACCTTGTCATCCAGCCTCAGTAAAGGTTCAGTAGGAATTATGAGCAAAGACTTTTGGAGAATAAAGCTTTCCATGTTGTGGAGGTATTAGAAAATTGTCCTAAATGCTATTTCATTAAAAAAGATCAATGAAAATAGAGCACAATCCATTTATTCAAATGAGAACCAAGTTCATAGCAAATCCATTATAAATATTAAGCACTTCAAACTTCCCTTCATTATTGTCTTAAGGAACATGCTGGATGAAATGTTCAAAATGAAATGAAATGTTCAGTAGCAAGATAGAGAAGTTGATCTGGAAATCTCCATTAAAGCTGTCTCATAAAACAAAGATAAAGGCTTATGAAATTGGAAAGCTGGAAATGAGACACAATGCAAAAAAAGTTGTTGACCTGCTTTTTTAACACAATTCTTCAAAGCTGTGAAAGTTCTTCATCATAATATACAAAGAACTAGTTAGGATTCAGATAAGTGAATTGGGCTTTTGTAGTTGGCTAAGGTTTTTAAGTTCCATGACATAAATCAGAATATAATGCCATATGTAAGAAAAGGGGGGAAAGCAGAATATGTGTAAAATCAAACACGGTCTGTACAATTTAGTAGTCTGAGATACTCCATTGCTCCTTGCTCTTCAGTAAGGTCCACTGCTTGTAATAATCTCTTCCTCTGCAAACCCGAATTCAGCTGTTATTGTGTTGCTTGATGTTTTGTTCCAGGCCTGGAGTGCAATTCTGTCCCCATCATCTCCAGAACTCCCCAACACAGCTCCTTCTGAGGCACTAGTGACACCAAGACCCTTTCCCTTTCCATGGAGTGCACTTGACAGCACTTGGCTGTAGCTATTACCCCAAGGTGCACTATCATGTGAACAGACTCCAGCTGACAGGACAAGACATGGTGAGGAAGGGTCTTCAGAGCAGATGGCCATGGCTCCAGTGAAATGAAGTGCCTGGCCATGGCAGGCAGCAGGCTAAAAATGCCCATAATAAGTTGAGAAAAAGAGCAATCCTTTGGAGATGTACTGGGGCAGGAGCTCCATATTTTTCAAATCCCACATCAAAGATCCTGTATACAAAAGACAACACTGTCTTCTTGTTAGCAACTTGCCAGGTACCACAAGTCTGGCTGTTTAGTCTATTCACCACTTTTACCTACTCTTCTTTCTTCCCTTTCCCCATTCATTGCCTTTCTTCTTGCTGATTTGCACATCCCTCTGCCAGAAAACTCCCTCTTTCTGATTTTCTTTCTCCTTTTCCACTCACTGTGCTTCTGCAGAGGATGCAGAAATGAAGGAAATATGTGATGCACACAGGTCTCTGTAGTGTGACCCTCGGAAAGAAAGGGAAGGAAGAAATTGTTCCCTGCAAGAAATAAGCAGTAATTATTATGCTGTGAGTAAAAATGAAGTAAGGGCTTGGATTAACTTGTAATCTTTAAGATTAAAGACTTTGTGAACAGTAATTGATGTTTACTTCAGATAAAACCCTAGGTCCTCCATTTATATGTTTTTGCTTTATCTCTTCATCTTAAAAATATCTCCCATTTGAATTTTCCTGACTTCAGGAGTGTTGGATAATTAAAATACCTATGTGAAGTGCATTTTTAGCCCAACCAAATATCACCTGAACTACTGAAAGAAGTCATGTGTGATCATGAGACTAGCAGCTGAAATCACTTTTCAATTAACAACTGTGCACATTATTCTATTGACATAATTTATCGGAACAAAGAACCACATTTTGACCTGCATCTCAGCCTGGATGAGGGGTGGCTGAAAGAGATGGAGCAGCATAGGAGTATATAGCATAAATACTTACATTTTTGCAATAAAATACTTTGGATCTGAAATATTCTGTCAACCATAACTTAAAAAAAAAAAAAGAGGAAAATTAAAACATCAGGCTGCCACATATCAGGACTTTTCAGTTTGTAACTTGGCTGTCTAAACTAAAACTTCATTAATTTTCTTTGTTTGATTTAAATGACAGTCTTTGCCTGTAAGGGGTAGCCTATATCAGTGTTTCAGGAGATTTTGCACCTCTTGCAGCTCCTTTTTCCAGGGAGGATTTCCCTCTGTAGACTGGCTTGGGTGTATAACTTGAATTAACCTTATCAGCAACTGAAGGGACAGGTGGCAATAAGGCAAAGGATGGAGCAAGTGCACTTGATCAGTGCTGAGGAAGGTCGGACAGTATTAATCCCAGGAAGTGACTGACAGCCTAGGGGACTGGCACAGCAGTGTTAATCCCAAAGAAAACAATTCACGACCCTGTGTGAGCATGTAATTATAAAACAAGGATACGTGCAGCTTCTGTGTTGGGAGGAGAATGTGAAAAAACATAAAACAGGGATAAATTCAGCTTCTATGTCTGGAGGCTGGCAATGTGAATAGCTGGAAGTGGCTTTTGCAGCCTGCAGATGTAAAATAAGGATTTCAGAGAAAGCAGGTTGTACAACAGAGCAGTTATGATCTTCAAAAGCCCCCTGCAGAAAGCCCAACAGTCACCTCCTGTCTACAGGCAGATACTTCAGGAAAGAGGACTGAAAATTCACCCGGATCAGAAGACTTCCAGCTCTCAGATACCTGTCTTAGCAAGTGCTGACGTGCTGGAAACTATCCTCCAGTAATGTTTCCTGAAGGAAAACAACAGTAGGTGGCAAGAATTTGTGGATTTTGCACTTTCAGTTTAGCTGGATCAATTTTGGAGCATTTTCAATGGAAAAGGAAAAATATCTACATTTGGCACCTAGCATAGCATCTAATTATGTAACTACAAACTTCTGCCAGGAGATGAATACCTGTTGATCAATATGAAAAATATCTCCATATTCTATATATCTCAAGGCATGCTTTAGTAAGCTATTTTATTACATTGACCTAATTAGAGGAATCTATGAAAGCCTTGAGCTAGGAAATGTCTATCTTCTGCACATGATGCCAACCTGTGAAAAGTTCAAGAAATCATAGACTTCCCAGTTAATAATTATTGTGATTTACCAGCATTTCACAACTGGAAAATGCTTTTCAAGCTGAACTATTATATAACAATTTCCCATCCAAGTACCTATGTCTTCTGAACCAGTGTTAGCATATTGATATATTTCATGCCCTTGATTGCAAGAAACAGAGAAATATAAACACAGATGCCAACTGTATGTGTGGCCTGAATAAGCCTTTTTTTGAATAGCAGTATCATCATATGAAGTTACATATACATATATATACATGTATTTTTAAATGCATATTCAACAGCATTACCAACAGATGGTCACCATAAAAAAGCTTGAAAAATGCCTGTCATTGGCCACCCCACTGGTCTAGGTAGTGACTGGTTCATTATAGCTGATAATGCACACACAGCATAAAATATCCTCCAGTTGGATGGATTTCTTCTGCTTCTTCACCTCTCCTTTACCTTGCACTTACACACACACACACAGAGCAAGGGCATCCTAGTTTGAAATTTGTTTCCTCACACTGCTGCCTTGTATAAAACCAGTGAGAAGGAAGACAAATCACTATATTGGGCTGATGGTAGCTCAGCAAACAGCCAGAAAACCCCAGCTTTGGCAAAGTGGGCAACCCAGTGGTGCCCAAGTGTCAGTGTCAGAGCTTTCTTCACTGTTTGCATTTGCTTACAAAAAACAAATGAATGGGAAAAATAGGGCAGTGATTTTTTCTACTCATGCATGCAGCTGGTTGTAGGCAGATGACAGCAAATATAACAAACGCACAACTTATGATCTCTACTCCCTGCCTCAAGATAAGCCTTCCAGAAGGTTTTGGTTGATAGGGTATATGTACACTTGTATGAACTGTCCATTTTGATGACAAATTTCCTTTGAGCATCTCCAAGAAGTCTACAGATATTGATTAAATTTCATAATGCCCTAAAGTATCTCAGATTTCTGTTCCTGTATAACAGATGAGCAGCCTGAAGAGCAGAGGGAAGTTTTGCCCAAGGTCATAAAATGAGATATTGACAGGATTAGAAATAGGTCTCAGGAATCATGGTGTGAGTCTTGCTCAAATACAGTGCCTTTCAAGAACAAGAGGATATGTACTGCAATCATGGTTTGCATTTCCCAGGCTTTCCTGCATAAAATATACTATAACAACTGACAGAATGGAAAGAAAATGTGCAGTATCATGCAGAGGCACTTTATGAGATTGTGTGAGTGTTTCCAGCCCAGTTCTTTTTATTCCTTTTAAATAAGGGAGAAAGATCAGAAAAGAAAAAGGAAGAAAACATCAAGCAGCTCTCTTCCAGCTAATAAATGACAGCAAGAATTGGGACAGGATGTGTCACTTTAATCTGCCACATTTTTTCTTTTTATTTGCCAAACATCACACCTAGTGAAGATGGAGACAAAATTACCTAAGGCAATTTTTACCTAAACATCTAGAGCTGGTTGAAATGTTTTCCATAACAAAATTGAAAATGTTTTTATACTGAATAGAGAATCAAAGTGGATGTACTCTTTTTTCTACTTGCCCCTTAAACTTTTTCCCACTCCTCTCTCCCCTCACTACTTGCAAGCTGGATAAGATAAAATGGATGAAGAAAGTGAGGAAGAAGAAAACTACAAGATTTGGATTTAAAAAAGGGACATGGGATTTTGAACATTATACCAAGCTGTCAGGAAAAAAAACTCTCCAGAAATGAAATATTACAGAAATTAATGTCTTGGAATAATGTTTTTTATTGCATCCATACTTAAAAATGGCAAAAAGTGTCAGGCTGTATGAATTTCAAGATGAAAATATAAATCAGTAATGCTACAAGTTTTCTTTTTCTTGATATACAATGTTTCCAGAAAATTATTGTTTTACTATTACACCCTTAACTATGATTACTAGGTGTTATTCTCTTCTTCAGTTTTAAAGTAAAATCTTATCCTCACATATAGGATAAAGTTTATGAATTGAGAGAAGTTCTACCAATGCTTCTAAGTTTTTGAAAATAACAATGTGATTCACCACCCCATTAAGCCTCTATTACAAAGTGATGAATCCAGGCCTGCTGTTTTAAATAAGGTCCCATTTCTGGAAAATGCAAGTAACTTGTGCAGCTCTGCTAAGACCAGTAAGTGATTCCCATTAGTTTTAGGGCATCACAGCCTGCAGTCTCCTGTGAGGCTGGATGATGTTTAGAGTGATTGGATCCCACTGGGGTCATCTTGGCACACCTCTCACTGAGCATCAGCTGTAGTCAGTGCTCTGCTTCCTCCACTGCTATGTTTAGGGTATTCAAAAACACAAGGTGCAGTGGATCTACAGTGCCATGCTGTGTTTATGGCTTCTCAGGGTACTGCAGGGGATCAGGACTTAAAGGCTAGTGGGACACAGTGACACCCCTGCTCCCTCCTTTTTCTCATGCCCAGTTCCATTATCTGTATTATTTTCTATTCAGACTTGCATAAAAGCACTGCAAAAAACTATAACCTCTTTATATTACTCCAACTGGAATGCAAAAATAATTTGATTTGCATTACTTACTGTATCACTTGTGATAAATGCTGTGAGGATCACAAAGACAGAGTAGAGATTGGAGCACATGATGTAGGATCACAGGCTGGGACCGCTGGGTTTGCCTACTCTGGAGAAGACAAAGGGAGATTTAATTGCTATCCTCCCCTGCCCAAAGGGGAGAATATGAAAATTTAGACTTCTCACAGAAGGGCACTATGAGGAGAAGGGGTAACGGTCACAAATTGCAAGGAAATTTCAACTGGATATGAGGAAAAAATTCACCATGAAGGTAGTTCAATGCAAGAACAGATTGCCCAGAGAATCTGGGTTCTCTATTCTTGGAGGTTTTCAAATTTCAGCTAGAAATATGTCTGTGCAACTTGCTCTGACATTGAAGTTTGTCCTACTTTGAGCAGGAGCAGGGAAAAAAACTTTCAAAAAATTCCATTAATGTATATTCTGATTATTTTTTGGGAATGCACTGGAGCATCATTCGGAAGATGAAAGTAAGTAAATACTAGTTTAAAATATGTTTTCTGCTCATACCATGGATATAATTTGTTGCAAAGAACACAATAGTAAGAGAAATTATATTTTAAATTGTTGGAAGGAGCATTTAAGGTTTTATGGCTTCTGCATTTGCTAAGCCCAAGCATTGCCTATATGGCTTTCAAAGCAGAGATTCCCAGAGCAGACACTTTGCCACATTAAAGATTCCCTAGACTACCATCACCTTTTGTTTCTAATCAACATAAGAAGCTTATCAAAATTTAGCAATAAAACAGGTGATGAATCCCCATGCAAAACATAATGCAAGCAGGGGTTAATTAGAAAAGGCAAAGGTGAAGTTGCAAGGCAGTCCTTATGTAAATCCAGACCCCTGATGCTGTAAATTAGGGATGAGGGCTTCAAAAGCATCACCTGCAGTTTTGGCTATCACCTCAGATGTACTCTGCCTTTCAATTATTGCAAAGGTTTGGAAGGCAGTGCTCAGCAAGACTTTCTGAGGGAAGACTAGTTTGGAATCAAACTAAGCAACCATCTCTGCTAAACTCTTAAATAAAAAAAAAAAAAAAACACACCAAGGAACATCCACCACAGCTTTTATCTGGATGTTAGTCCAAGTGGTCATAGTGAAACATTTATTCTGCTCAACAATTTTTATTCCCATTGCTGGTATCATTCCTGTAGCCAAGAGGAGTCTGGACATATAGGACATTGACGCGGAAAAATTGGAGTATGAGGAAACTCGGGAAAAATGACATAAACTGCAAGTGGGTAGTGAGAATGATCAAAAATCTTTGGCAGGGAACTCTGTCAGACTTATTACCTTATATTATTCTTAATTTTAAATGACTTTAAAATGACAGCCACTTTAGTACAAACTATCCTCCCCTCATGTGACCAACTCCTAAACTCTGAACGTCTGAGAAAATGAGATTCAGTAAGTTCTTTTCTAGCTCTAGCTGGAGGATTCAGACACTCCTTTCCTTCATTATACATTAAGCTCCTCTGTTGTACTTGCTAGAACATAAACAAGAATGTCAAGTCTATCTCAGAGTTTTATGCAAAATGATTTATAGGGTGGAATTGGCTGGGACTATTATCAGAAGAAATCCCAGAGGTCTTCTCAGGGCCAATAGAAATACATAAAATTGGGTAGCCCCAAGGGCATACATAACCTTAAGTGACCTAGTGCCTGTGCTGCTTCTCACTGACATTATCCCACATTAATGGAAATTCATAAATGTGGATTCATGACGTGAATTCATTGGTTACATTACTGCTGATTTATTGCTGTTTATAAAGAGGACAGTCTCCAGCTAGATTTAAATGGCCTCTAAGAGCTCCTTATCATGTCCTCTGCTATGGGGCAAGCAGGGTGAAACTTCACATCACCCTTGGGGTCAGTAAAAGTTGGGGGAATATATGAACTCACTTTGTTGTTCAAGCTCTTGTTCTGGTTGAGAGAAAACTACACTCAGTAACTCTTTTAATCCCCTCTTGGGTTGGTTAGGACTTTCCAGACTCATTCAAGCTGGAGGCAAGGTTTCAACATGGGAAACATTTCAATGGGATGTTTCCTTACTTGCAGTAGCACATAAAAACTGGAATATAAGTGGGAGCCTTTCCTGCAATTCTGTATATTCAGGTGTATTATCAATGTTTATTGTTGGTCTCCTTCCACACACAGAACACCAATGAAATGGGCTGTTGGCAAAAAAAGTGGAAAAATGACAGTTTAAAGAAGACCTCG
This sequence comes from Cichladusa arquata, assembly GCA_026413545.1. NCBI lineage: Eukaryota > Metazoa > Chordata > Aves > Passeriformes > Muscicapidae > Cichladusa > Cichladusa arquata. The sequence goes on along the minus strand of JAOTQP010001546.1, from coordinate 47,066,768 downwards.
GTCTCAGAGACATCACAATCTAAGTAATTATGATTGAAACTTAGTATTCTTATGTCATATAAACTGTTCTATTGCAAATATTTGCATAAAAGTACATGAATGTGCAGACATAATGCTTTTTCATTAAAATCACCCTCATTTTAAAGTCCTAAATCCCTGTAAACCCCTGCTTCTATGCAGCTTTGCTCTTTTCCTATTCCTCCAGGAGAGAAAATAAATGGGATTTTTCTAGTGTGATATATGTCACTTCTCAATCACCTGCACACAACCAGTTGTCTCCTTTTCATGGAGGATAAATAAAAGACGTTAGATGTGCCTTAAGTATCATCAATCACAGGTCCATTTGATTCAGTGCTTTACACATCACAGCTCTCCCTTTTTCTGCCCTGGACTGAGGAGTGTTTCCTTCCTAAGAAGAAGCCAATGTTGCCTTTGTCATAGGGGAAAGATTTTGCAGAGACTCTACACCTTGCACTTAAGATAACTTTTCTGAGAGGATTTACTCTCTTTTCATGTACTTCAGACTGTCTTTTTCTGCAGTAAACACCTGCTCAGTTTAAAAATTTTTCATTGCTTTTAGGATTTTAGGCAATTTCAAAGTGAAGGTGTCTTTGTAAGCCTGTGTACTCAATACACATAGCTACTACCTATGTTTAAAATATTACAGCTGTCATTAGAAGCCCCCCTTTCCATCAGTGTTAGTCAGCATAAAGTGACAGAAGAACTCTGCACACCTTTATCATTCCAATTACTGCTCAGTAGTACATTATTCTCTGCTCAGTCCTTTTGCACAAAGAAAAAAAATGTCTTGTATAATGTGCCTTTCCTTGGGAACTTTAATACTATTATTGATGGCTTATTATTAAAATGTGTTAATGGTTTTTCTTTTTTCATACAATTCTTGATGCTGAGTACATATTTCCATAATGAGGTTTTTGGAAATCACATAGAGAATGTCAGACAAAAAGTATGAGTAACATTTCTGCTACCATTTTCTATCATAGTGTTGTGACAAAACCATGAGGTTCTTTAGATGTTCTGGGCTAAACTTACAGCATCTATTCTGACACTGACTTTGTCCAGCTTGTGGGCTGATTTTAACATGACATGGAACCATTCAGTTCTGGTGTCTGCAGAAGAGTCACATAATTTTACACCGAGGATAGAAGAAAGATCTCTCACTCAAAAGAAAGGACTTGCACTCTAAATATGGAAACATTAAAATATTATTAATAGGAAAAAAAAAGTTTAAAAACTGGACTTGAGAATAGAAATCATTGTGTCTACATGGAGACTTTGCTTGGATTCCTTTCTCCTTCAAACCCTCAGTCTGCAGGATGAAGAGCTTCCAGAGCAGACTGAGCTTCTTTCTTTATTAAGGGCGTTTAAGGAGGTGATGAAATGTCTTTAATTACCATTAAAAAGTTTATGTAGAGTCTGATTCTGCACAGCTCATCCAGCAACACCAAGACAAAAAGAATTTTGTTTCCTTAAGTCTTCCCTGGTCTAAGGGCTTTTGTTTGGGATTTGCAGCACTTACTTGGACTTTCATTTTAATTACTATCAGCAACATTTGTTGTGAAGAAAGCTTATATTAGGTTTGACACTTTTTTTCTATTTAGTACTTCGTATTTTAAATATTTAAATATTTTAAATCTTATCACAATGTTTTTTGGATCATTATGGATGATGATAGTCTTTTGGCTTATTGCAGGGAAAACAGGATCTGTTAGCTGTTTGGAGAGGAATCTCTCATAATCCTCTATTCCAGGATAGGTTTTGACTTCAATGTATCCTCACCAGTCTAAAGGTCTTTTTTTTTCTCCTTTTGAATTGACACAACTAGTGACAAGTAGCAGTAAAGCTTTGAAGACGAAAGCCACTTCAGTCCTTTACAGTTAGCAATTCCTCTGCCTTCATATGCTTATGCAGGAAGTTAAAAAACTCAGAGCACAAAGAAAAGTTAGCATCCAGGAGGTGTGATTTATCTGCTTCTGGCTCCTGCACTCATCTGCTGTCAGGCTCAGAAGATGTTTGTAGCTGCAACTTTCGAGGCACAAATCAACTATGAAGTCTTTATTGAAGTCTCCCAGCTGAAAGGCTGGAGAGGGGCTGGGCAGGGCACATGGAGCAGAGGATCTGGAGAGGCAGGGGAAACCCAGCAAGAGACTAGTGTCTTTTAAATATCACAGCTGGTTAGGGGACATTGTAGATAACAGAACACTTTTAGATAATTCCACTGTTCTCTCCAAGATGCTATTGCTACAAATTTCTCGTAGTTTGAAAGGGATAGAAAATATCTGAACTCTTCAGAGTTGTGCCAGATAGTCTCAGCAGGATATGTTTCTTAGTGCCTGGCTTGCAGTAAACATGAGCTATTGACACAAAATATATCCAATATGGAAAGAAATGCATAAATTGTGCCTTACCAAAAAAAAAAGGAACCTCATCTAAGAAATTCATTGAAATTGTCTGGAGAAGAATTCTCTAAGAGAACAAATGCCTAGATGTTGACTGCCTCTTCCTTTGCCAAGGTCTCTGGTGAGCTGGGAGCACTAGGCAAACCTCTGGGATTGACTGCAGAGAAATGTGCTCTGTCACAATGCTCCCTGGGTCCATTGAGGTGAGAAACCATCACATATCAGTACAGAGCAGTGCCTGGGGTGGCATCAGCTGAGGCAAAGCTGCTCTGGCACCAGCCTCCTCAGAGTGCATTTACCAGCATTTCTCACTGCCCTCAAACATCCACCCCAAGAAGGGCCCTTTTGCTTCTTACCCATGTCAGCTCTTTATCTATTACAAAATGCATGTATATACAAGAAAAATAAATTATTTTGCATTTTTTAATCTCCTTTGTCCTTCCCCGACATTTCTCTCTTAGTTACATCTCTGATTATTACCCCAAAATTCCCAAAAAGCAAGTATTCAGCATGTGGCAAATGCTGCCCTCAAAATCCAACACACCAGCAACCAGATGAAATCAAATCAGGGCAGGCAAGAAAAGTTATGAAAATTCTAAACAGTGAATGCTCCCAGAGAAGTTGCAGATACTTGGATATATCCAGACTGAAGAAAGGATAAAGCATATGGTTTACAAACAAGTAGAGGAAGTAAAATCTATAAATCTGTCCAACCAGCAGACCTGAAGTTGCAACCTACATCAAGGAAATGGCTGTTAATATTTTCTCAAAAGGAAAAAAATATTAAAGAAAATCATATTCAGAGCCAATCACTTGCCAGAATCTGCTTCAATTTCTATTAAGGTAGCAACAGATTAAAATCTAAAGTGGACCGAGCACACGATTGTGTCTCAGACTGGTAGGTACTGGTGATAAGGTAGGAAAAGCCTTTCCTGCAGCAGGTGGAGCCATAATTTTTTTTAGAATCACTTTGATCATTTCCACTTAAAACATTTACTTGTTACTAAAGTGAGCTAGAACGTTGTCAACTCACCCTCGAATTACTTTGCTCTTTTCTTATGTGACACAAAATCTTTTCATGGCTGCATTGAGGTTTATAATAGTGTGTAAAAAGTACTGTCTGGCTGACTTCCTGAGAGTAAGGACTCAATACTCTGCAGACTTAGCTGGAATAAGCAGCTACCGACTCATTTGAAGTCGTGAGGGACAGGACTGAATAATCCTTACTGTCTGAAATCCAGAGTATTGGTCTGCGAATGGCATTTTCACCATCCTCTCTAATGCTCCTAAATATACCACCACTGAATATATCAAGCTTTTATTGGCTTTGTAAAGAGGGTGCCTCAGCAGAGAGGAAACAAAAAGACAAGAAACTAATGCAATACATAGCTGTGAATGTTTACAAGTTTTGGATGCAAGTTAGAGTTGGGATCTGTTGCATTCCCATGGATTAGCTCACAGACATGCCAGGAAATACAGAACTGGAAGCTGCAACTTGTGGCATCATTAAATATCTATGCTTGTTTCCCTCACAAGCTGCTTTGAGAAAGCTGAGCTTTTGAAAAGTTTGCAGAAAATATTCACTGCAATTCCAGTCTCTGACAAATAGCTCACAGAAACTTTTATTGTGAGTAATATGCCATAGTTAGGCAAGGCAGAATTGCTGCTGTCTGGGCATGGAATTCACCACCACTTGGGCCCCTACATGCTTTAATTTATGAAAAGGAATATAATCCCTAAGACTGACTGGTAATCAAATATTTTGTGCTTGCTACACCACTGTTGAGGAGAGTCCTATGGCTACATCTCAACACACCAAGGATGGAACTCTAACTTCTGTCTCATTTGACTCTATAGTTGTGAGTAATCTGTGTAATAGTTCTTATACAGAGCATGAAAACAAAGGATTCACAATATACAGTAAATAAATAAATAAATTATATATATATATATTCTCTCTAGCTCTCAGTAGGCTTCTTTCCATGCATGTTTGAAATCTGAAGCAGGCCACTAGGGGAAGATGTGCTTTCATTGATAGATAGGCAAACAGCTCAGGGACTTCCTGAACTTAAATATCAGCCCATGTGCAGCCTCAGTTATTTTACTTTGGATACTTTTTATTTTTTCCCAAGCTGTATGAAGAACTAATTTGATTTCTCTTTCATTGTTCTGGCACAGACACTTAGCTTCTGAAAATCAGTTAATTACATAAAGCACTTTCTTTTAAATTCTACCAGTTTAAAATCACCATGGATATGTGGGGACAAAGGACAAGAGTCACAGAAGAACTGGCACGCTGTACACTGTGAAACATATTATTAAGCAGTATCAACCCAAGGAAAATACCACTTTGTTCCACGGAGACACTTTTTAAAAAATTAATTCTCTCTTTTTAGCAAGCTTCATTTCCAGTGTGCTACTTTGTTTTAAATTCATACTTTCTGTTTTCTTTTCTACAACTCTAATGTGTCTGTTGCTTTCTTCATAAAACTTTCCTCCATTATATTAATTCATCCTCTTTCTTATCTGTCAGAGTTCACTGTATCAGGTGATTGAAACAGTCTACTGAAAAAATTGAGTGTCCAGACAGAGCTGATCTGTGCTGACCCTTTTAGTGCAAAAATTCTTTGGTCCTGGGGTGAGAGAAAATTATCACGGACTGGTAAAACTTCCCCAATGTAACCCCAGAAACTTCTAAGGAGCCAACATCATTACTAAATTTCTGAAAGTCCCCTCTCTGCACCATTGTTGTGTAATATGGCAGTTGAAAGAAAAAGAGAAAAATAAATATAAGGAGAAGGAATAAGAAAAAGGACAAAAAGGAAAAGGGGTTATTTTGTGTCCAAGTAAAACAAGCATCTGCACAATTAGCCCTTGTTGAGACCACATCGTGAAAATGAGTTAAGCAAGACCCTGACCACCTCTACCCCGTCCCACAGAACCAAAACTAGGGCTTGGGGATCCAAACAGGGCTTTCTCTGTCCCTGTTACATGGACTGTACAAATAGTTCACCCAGGAATATCACATAGATAAATGAGTCACTAAATTCTGGCATGGAACTTTGGGGAGAATCAGGGATGAACGGGTAAACTTGGAGTGCACAAATGTGGCAGAATTTCTGTAGGGGGAAGAAAAGTTTAGAAATATCTACATATGTGCACTTTGTCTTTCAGGAGAGAAGGGTTGGTTGTGTTCTTTTACCAGTCATCTTTTTAAATCTTGACAGAGAAAGATTGGGAAAATTACATTCAGCCTGAAAAGGAGAGAATCTCTTACTGAGTAGCTGATCAGTGGTGCTGAGAAGTGACAGTTCTCAATTTTGAGGATTGAGGAACCCAGCAGAGCACTGAATGCAGCAGCTACACTAGAAGTAAATACTGACCATAGAGAAAAAATTGAAGTGACTGCATAAGAGTTGATAGAAAACATTTAAAGGCTTTCACAGATCATTGCATTCAGGAAAAGAAAATAAAAACTTGGAGGTTTTCTGAAAGCTCCAGAAGTGAAAAAGTTTGATTTATTGTTATAATGGTGGTGCACACTGAAACTCTTAAGAAAAAGCAACTCTCGGGGATCCAGGGAAGAATTAGTAAAAATATCTAAATGTATGCATGCATGTGAGAGCAAAATGAGAGAGGAAGAGATTCTTTTAAAGATTACACTAAGGCATTGTCAAAGCAACCCTAGTTTAATTAAAGGGAACTTCTCCCAACTGATCTGACATTTCAGCTTGCAGGTCTGACATCACCTGACAAGAGGCAGATCTGGGCAAGGGAAGGTAGAGGAAGTACCCAGCACAGAAGAGAAAGAAACTCCTTAAGTTAATAGTAGGCACACACAATGTTGATGGAAAAAAAATTAATGTCAGGGGATGAAAAGGTTTGTGTAAGTAAGTTTCCTAATGGAAGTTTCTCCTCTGTTCCCATTCTAGAGGGATGGCTGTTAATTTGTTCCATCTGTTCTGGCAGTTTGCACTGGGCTCAGTCAAAACTCTCAGCCCTGTGCAGCCAATGGCTAATCCAAGCTGCATTTCAAGTGTTCATCTATGGCACTGCCCCGGTACAGTGTGGCCCTGGTCTCACTGGGGAGGGCAGGAGACAGAAGGAGGGACAGCACAGCTGCAGGGGTGTGATGGCCAGCTTTGCATCACCAGAATCCCTGCAGAGCAGCAGGGAGACTTGGAGGAGAGGGCACAGCAGCCTCCTGGGACCCACTGACACACACAGTGCTTGATGGTTTTGAGGTTTCCTCTCAGATATGTGTCTGAGTCACAGCTGCAGCAGCAGCTTCAGGACCCTAGCAAGGACATGGCAGGCAGGGGCCATCTCAGTGCCTCACAGCATTGACCCTCTGCTCTTTGGTGGCACAGTTCCTCTCCTGCTTGACTCCTAATGAGCTCCCATGAGCAGAGCATGTCATAAAGGACAAAGATTTCCAGCAACACTAAGCCCTCATGCCTGAAGTATGCTAGCTTGGAGGTCTCAGCAAGGCTGGCCTCTGAGGTATTTTGTCTTGAAAAAGAGCTTTGACAAGATCTCCTACTTGTGGGTGATGGGCTTTAACTCTGTATTACAGCTGCAATTATTTAGTGCGCAAGGATGCACACCAGGGTGTGAGGGAGCCCCCAAGTGCTGCTGGTCAGGGGAGAACAGCAGGATCTGAGCAGGGAGGGCTGAAGCCAAGAGCCAGAGAGATGCACCGTGATGAGAACTTTGGCATCTGGAGACCACAGACAAAGAATCACAGAGTTCAGCATAAAAGAAAAAGGAGAGAGAGCATGGGAACAGGCAGGGTTGTGAGGTCAGAGGGGCCAGCTCTGCCCAGGGGTAGGGAGGCACCAAATGGGAGGTCCAGTCCTGGGTGCATCCTGCTGCTCTTGGGGACACAGCCATGGCAAGATGCATTCCCTTCATGTAGCACTGCTGGGGAGAAAGGGGAAAAGGGCTCAAGGTGCCTACAGAAGGGCAGGAACCATCATCTGGAATTTATTGTGTTATCTTTAGAAAGCCTCTCCATTCCTCAGAATCCTGACCTGTGTACCTGCAGGAATGCTGCTTGCCTTCCTCTCCAGAGCACTGCAAACCTTGACTCATTAGTGTTTGTAGCCTGTTTTAGAACCCTTAACTGGGATGTGCTAAAGAAGCGAAACACATTAGGTACAAAGCACGCAGATAATACTGATGCTCATAAAAAATATGCTTCAATAAAAGCTTAATAACTTACCAAGAGGCAATAAACCAAGCGTTAGCTCAAATGCATTATGCATGGCTAATTTAAATTCCTGGCATGTTCCTACCTTGGAGAGACAATCAGCGCACACTATTTCAGAAAAGGTCTTCACAGATAAGCAAAACAAATATAATAGTCTCCTTAGCTGGCAAAAATCAGCATCACTCCTGTGACTGCTGAGTCAGTTTACACCAGCTGCATAGCAGGGCTCATTTTGCTTGGAATGACCAAAATGACCAACTTCCTCACCTGCTGGGACATTTGGGCACTGGGGCTCAGAGATGGAACTACTGGAGGACTGAGGTTCCCCATACAAATTTACATACTCAATTTCAGTCAAAAAGATTATGTCACATTTGTAATCTATTTCTGAATTAAAAGAAATTCTTGGAATGGCCCTTGGGAATTGAGGGCACAGTGGTATTGTGATTGTTTGGAAAACTGCCATAATTACTTTTTCTATAAAAAGAATATCCATATCATACATTGTGGAGGACAGAATTTTTAAAGAGATGAGGCACACTGACCTGAGTGAATTAAAGCTGAGGCATAGATTTTTAATGGAATGAGGTAGTATTGGATAAAATGGTTTTACTCTTGTCACACTGAAATAATCATCCTAGGCAGCCCTTGTTCATGCAGTGAGTTGAAAATTCTGGGTCCTAATTGTAGAGGCAGTTCCCTGGTCTCTAACTGCCTCTTAATGTGAAAAAGTGATGGAAATCATTTTTGTCATGTTCTTGCATGCTGAGAGGTCATAAATAATTAGCAGCATATTTTGTGAATTATGCTCAACTTACCAGCAGGTGGTCATCCTGGAAGTTTTTTAGCCTACTTGAGTTTAAAAAACCAACCAACAACAAACCAGAGCAAATTGTATCAATCGTCTCTAAAGACTTTTATATTCTTGTATTCTCTGTGGAAATACAGAAAATGGTATTTTCCTCTTTTTTTTTTCTTTTTCAATTTAAACTACAAATGAAATAGGGTTAAGCAAGAACATTTACAAACATTGTTCCTACACAGAATTCTGTGTATGTTCTTAAGTTTCTGTGCTCTGAGCAAGCCTCATGACCTAGCTGAAACTTAAGCTCATAGGTGTACAAAGACTAAGAACTCTCATCCCCCTTGTATTTCTCTCTTTTGAATGGCTGCTTTTCTATACACAAGGATCCCCAAATTCCACTTGGCACATGGACTGGCTTCAGTGTCCTTGTTTTTTTGGTGTCCTGCTCATATCCCACTCCCAGCAGCTCTTTCTCATGCCCACACTATTCACCCCTTGCAGCAATTTACAGCCAAGCTGTGAAGTTGCTCAGAAAACTAACATGGCCAGGAGCAAGCCATTTCTCAAGTAATTTTTCAGCCTCTTCAGTCCCACAGGTAGTTCACTGAATGATGGCAAAAATTATTTGCCAAGCCCAGAGGAAGGAGACTGAGTGGTACAATCTCTTTGGTAGTACCACTGAATTATGCCATCCCGACGTGGCTTTCCAGACACACATCTGGCTTTTACCGTCCTGGCAGATTTTCCAGAAGGAAGGAGTGTTCTTATCAAAATGCTTGTTTCTATTGCTCCAGCAGTGTTGAACAGCTTGGCCCTGGCACAAGCAGTGGCTGCAGGGAAAAGGGGCTGTCACCACACCTCCATGCCAGGGCTATTCCCCTGTTTCCAACTTTCTAACAGGTCTAGCAAAATGATATGCCAGCTGATGTGACTGAGACTTAATTTTCAGGTAAACCAGCAAACTACTTATACTGTGCATTTTAACTGAGCAAAGCTCAGAAATTAAAGGACTGGATTTACACTGCAGGAAGTCCATGAAGGTCCCTTTGGCACCAACTCAGTCGGATGCAAGCTGAGCTGCATCAGTGCTATGATTCAAGAATATCCAAATGTTGTATATTCTTCAAATTCTTCAGCTGAGCAATTAATGCTGTTCTCCAGAAAACTGTATTTTAATCACCATAATTGATAAAATGCAGGAACACACTATGAAAAGGGAAAAAAAACATCCTCTAAATATCATGGCACAGCAGGAAAATGAGCAGGATGGTATTTAAACAGTGAAGTAATGTGCACACCTACAGTACAAATGCTCTTTATCATGCATCATACCATCATGAAGAGTATGACAGGCAAAAGATGTTACATAATCTCCTGCAAGAAGATGAGACACAAATCCCAACAGGAAGAAACAAAAAGGTCTTTTTTTTTTTCTGCTCTTTCCCAAATGACAGAAGAGAGAGGGAAGAAAAGTTCATGCAAAGGTTAGAGAAAATTTGTGGAAAATTAGAATAAGTACCACTAAATTAAATAACCATTTGAACTCAGTGTCCTAGACAATCAAAAGATACAAATACCATCAGCAGAGGCTGAAAAGCAGTAGCAAACAGTTGAGTGGCAGGTTGTGTCTATTACAAAATAGACGAGGAAAAATAAGGGATTTATCTTTACTTTTCATATTGTTATAATTTTATTCAGGTCATTTATGTCAACTCCTAGTCAATAGGGACCATAAGTAATATGACTGGTGACATTATTCACCACATTCTAGGCAGGGAGAGCTTTAGTACTCTTCCTATCATTATTACTACTATTATTATTATTATTACTTGCTTATTCTTGCTATTAATGTTTATTACTTACCATAGATGTACCAGAAGAACAAGGGCAGTAATTTTTGGTACATCTCTGAGTGACTGTCCTAAAAATTAAATCTTACTGCATTTTGGGACATTTAGTAACACCAGTGACTTTGTACACAGTAACTGAGCATGTGAAAAAGATATAAGACAAGAATAAAAATTATTTTATGCATTTTGTTGCCAATTATAAGAGTGACTCAGAAGTCAGCAAATCAAAACAAAATCATCCTTCAAATTCATCACAGTATGAAGTTCCTTATGACATTAGTGAGCAAGCTCAATAATTTTTTTTAATAAACCCAGTCACAGATGGAGACTATACTAGAGAAGCAATTTTAAGTTCTTTCCAAAAATTGACTGTGTCAAGCATTTGGGGACTAAACCTCACACAAGAGCCCACTTTGACAGGACACAGAAGTGATTCCACATATCTGTGCCACATACAGCTGTTTGTCAAAGCAAAGGAAGCAGGGAGGTGAAACAATTAGTGCCTGAAAAAGCACTGGTTTTTAATTCCTGCTGGTTTCATTCTGGGCAGGCAGAAGGAAACCAATCAGCTCTCAGGCAGTGTCTTAAACAGTGAGAAAAAAGGCAGAAAACAGGCTGGGCTATCGTCCTTTTGTCTCAATAACCTATTTTTTTTCCTCTAGATTCCCTTTTCAAAATGGACTTGTGAGGAGATGCCCACACTGAGATGCCATCTCTCTGCCAGGCACTTTACACAGGGGCTGTGCTTCCCATGGTATCCCAGCACAGACAGCATCTTGCTTGTAGTGGTATGGACATTTTCTGGACTCCTAGCTCTAATTCAGGTTTGAGATCATCTGTAAGGCACCCCATCACATGGTGGAAAAGCAGATGTTCTGAAAGGAGGAAGAATTTTGCCTGAGTGCTCCCTTTGATGGCTAAGCTGCATGAGCAGCAGGGATGAAAACAAGGCACAGCTGAGTTTCCTGTCCCATGCAGGGACAGGTTCTCAGCCACTCCCTGAGCTGGACACTCACAGGAGTCCCGTGTCCCATGCTCCATGCCCTGGTTTCACAGAAGATTTGGTAGAAGCCAGCCCAGCACCCTGCAGTCTCCACTGCAGGGCTGCTGCCATTCTGGGGACAGCTTCAGACAAGCTTGGTCACAAACCTGGATCTAAACAGCCAAAGACTATTGACACTTCATTTCAGGCTCCTCTGCCTGATACATTACTCTGAGCCCAGATTTTCCAACTCTTAGTTCAGCTGTCCTTTTTAATAATTTTTAAGCCAATATTTTAATTTTTATTTTAATTATATAGAAAGTTCCATTTGCTCCTCACTATTCTCCCAGAGATTTTCACATCACTCAATCTTTGTACTCTTTTTGGCAGGGAAATTGTTTTGTTTTTCTTCTTGAGGAAATGAGCTCTTCTCTTTTTTATTATTGATAAGGGCATTCCATACATCACTGGTAATACAGGCCTGAAGTCCTGATTCAGCACAGAGAAATGGCTCCAATCCACCATGCAAGATGAGGCTTTGGGTTAAGGAACACTCCTCTGAACGCACAGATGGCCCAGTAAAATTCCTTTTTCTATTATTTTGCTGCAGTGAAATAATTTTCTCCCATGAAGAATATATATATGATAAATGATCAGGTTATTTTTATTCTAAATTGTATTTTATGTGAAGCAGCCATCAGAAAAGTGAGGATCCAAGAGGTTCAGTGTTTAAAGCCAGAAGGATTCATTAGATCATCCAGTCAGGCTTCTGAAATACCATAGGCCATTAAATTTCATGATGGTATCTTACATTAAATCCAAAGGCTTTAGAAAAACTAAAGATTTTCAGGCGCTCACATCTTCTGAGGAGATTAAACTGCATGTTGCAGGCAGAATACCAGAGAGACTGAGCTGGTGCTGGAGGAGTAGTGATCAGCAAAGTATTGATTAGGTGCAGGATGTTCCTGGAAAATAGTGCCCTCATCACTGGGGAAAGTTAAAAAAAAAAAAAAACTGTCAATCTTCCCCAGGATTCAAGCTGCATTTCTGACCCCTAGGCTGAATCTGTCATGGACAATGCAAGCAACCTGTGTCAGCAAAACAAAGGATCACAAGCAATCCTGTCCCATTGACTTAACAAGGAAGATCCCCTTGGTCAGTCTAACCACATTGCAGAATCTGTGGCATTTTGTTCAGACAAAGCATTAAATCCTCTGTTCTAAGAAAGGATTTTAGATGATCCTTTTCTGTTCATCTGATAGGAAATCAAGTCAGCACAAAGAAATCTGAGTAAAAGATTCAACTGCACTTCCTCATTGGCACTGGTTGATGGGATGGACCAGCTACAGAGTTGACTAAGGCAAGTGGATAAGTCCTCACCCAGAACACACCAGTCTTGCTGGGTTCCTCCTCCAGGTACAGCTCTCTAAGAATAGTAAATTTGGAGTTAAGATCATGCTTGAAAGAAAATCCTGTTTTACATTCACAGCTTATTATGGTATCTGGACTTGTTAAAATTTAAGAAAACTGACTATATTTAGCAGTCAGCAAATGTGAGCTTTGGAATAGAATAAGTGAGTGGGAAAACAAAGAAGAATTATTTTCTAGAGAAAGTGGCAGAAGAATGAGCATCTTGTTGAAGTGCCCAAAACTTACCAATTAGGGTATATATTTATCAAATATTCATGGATTCCATGCTGCTATAGGCTTCAAATATTTAGCATGAAACTGTTCCTTACCTTTTAGTGATTTTGAAGAGGCTGAAAGATCCCCAAAATCCAGAAGACCAGATGGATATGGGCAAACCTTCATTATAATCATCTCACAGTGAGGTAGCTGCATTTAAGTGAATTGCTCAAGGGAAATTCTCTGGAGAATCTCTACTTTGTCATCTCACTGCATTGAGATACAATTTCTTTGATTACAACCAAAATCTAAGCACTCATTTGATCCAGGAGCTCTCAATGTATTTCTTAAGTGTTCCTTTGTTTATTATTGATAAAGTAAACAGTGGATGTCATTGTAGTACCAAAGACATCCTTCTGGATTAGAGGTGAACAGGAGTCACTGAAGCCTGGCAGGCACCCATGGGCTGCCTAAGATGGAATACCCAATATTCTGTGAATATCCTCTTGCCTTCAAGGGATCCTCAAACAGGTTTGTGATGTGTTGTCAGACACTTTGCCTTCTGTCTCAAAGAAAGGTGGTAACCCACACAAAATCCAACTGTAGCGTTCCTGAAAGGACAGAGGAGCATATTTTCTGTCTGATATATTGAATATCCTGAGTCTATACTCAATTTCTCAGAGCTGGCAGGGCATCCTTGTGCTAGGAGAAAGATCTTAACACCTATTACGAATATCTCTACAAAGATCAGCTCTTGACTGGTACCTTTGGCTCATGTGTCAGCTTGGTGCATGCCAGAGGAAAAGAAAGCTCTGGGCAGCAGTATCATGTGAATTCAGTCTCCAAGCTCTCGAGTAACACAGTGCACTGAAACAAGGATGTGAGCAGCATTTAGTTCAGCCTGTAAACAAATAAAAGCAAGGTGCCGTCCTATGCTTCAGAGTGAAAAAAAAATTAATTCCCTTGACAGACTGATCTAGTTTTATCAGCATTGGCTTAAGTGGCAGGCCAGGGTGAAAGTCTTTTGAAACGTCTGTGTTGGAGCAGGAGAGGTTTGCCAGTCAACACAGAAGAAACTCTACCCAAGATTTATTTTCTGACACGTTACTAGACAGTGGAATCCATAAGTGAAAATTCATGGCTTGTGGTTTTCCAGGAGGTCAGACTTGATGATGAAAATGGTCTGTTCTGAACCAAAGAAAATACCCATGGCTGTTTTTACAGAATGCATTCCATTTCAAAATTGGTGAATTGAGTGGAAGAAAGTTGCAGTAAGAGTGGAACGGATAAGTCAATCTTTGTTAGTATTTCTTGGCTCTTGCCAGATTTTTTCTCCTTGCAAGAGAAGAAAAGACCACAGTCCTTTGCTTTCTCTCACATTTTTTCCTGTTTCAACATAAAGCAAAGAGTGACCTCACCTCTTCACAGCTGAAGCCAAGGACTGGTTTATGAGGTTCTCAACCTATAATAGTAAAGCTACTATAGTCATAAAATATGCTATAAATAAATAAGAACAGAATTGAATAAAAGCTTGCACTGTAAAACTTTTGAAACCTTGTTCTATTTTTCCCCCAGAGTTGTTCTTCCAAAACCCTTCCCCTGCCTTCCAAAAGGAAGTCCTGTGCTGCAGATCTGGTTTGCCATGCATGAAACTCTCCATCCTCCCTTACTGGCACCAGCCACCCTCAAATACAATTGGGGATCCCCTCAGCCTGGAGCATTCACAAAGCAGACTGCTGCATTAGTAACAGAGTTGGTGTAAATTATAATTTTGTGCAAGTAAACTATTTTCATGCAACTTTTACAGAATTTCCATGTTGTTAGCAAGCAACCTATAACTGGAAAAGTAACAATTTTTTGTGTCAAGAAGAACACAGGCATTGTTTTCAGGGATCCATCCTTCATGTTCTCATGTGGCAGCAAAAACCAGGGCTATAGCAGCATAACTTGACTCAGACCTCCTATCCTACAGATGGTGAGTGAAAGGATGGTTATTAAAATAGCAAGTGCAAGGCAGTAGTGTATTTTCAACATATTCAAAGGGAGGCATTAAGAACATAAGACCAGCTCTTTGACATTCCAGGCAAGAGCACAAAAGAGTTCCAGCTTACAATTGTCCACAGTATCGCTGCCCTACATTTATCACCTTGGGCACCTCAAAAAATCTCAACAAGCTTTGGAATTGCAAGTAGAGATCAGAAGCTACCAGGAGAGTGGGTCATAGGAAATCAAATCACCTTCCCCATTTTCACCTGCAAAAAAACCCAAAAAAACAACTACACATCAAAGCACTCCTCCCTCCCTTCAGGTGACTAGCACAAGCCTTGGAGCAATGTGGATGCATGGCAGACACTGCAGAGCAGGGGTTGATCCAGCCACAGACTGAGGAACTCAGAGCCAGTTCTGTGAGCACAGATCAGAAATGCTCTCAAAGAACTTAATGAAAGGCTTTTCTTGATGAAAATTGGCAGCTGGTAACAAGTTCAGGGGTTTTGAAGGGATTTATTCTGAGGGAATATGCAGACAGCATTTACAAGAGCCTACTTCTTTTTTGTCTCAAAACAACCCTGATTAGGTAAAGATTATAGGAGCTGCTTATCTTTGAAGGTACACATCTCAGCTGTGAGTTTTACATCTTTGCAACAGCACAGAATCACTTCTAAATAAGAAGGTTAAGTGTCAGTGCTTTTTTTAAAGGCAGCATGATATAGCACTGGTACTACAACCTTAGGCTCACACTCATTTCAAAGGATCCATTGACTTCATAAACTCAGACTAAAGTACCTTAACACACTTAATTTTAGCTAAAGTGAAAAAAAGCAGCTAAAAAAGTGACAAATATTCCTAAGTGGCATTCCTAAAACTGGAAATAGAGTTGTTTGGACAAACTGTGACACTCTTGTCTCTCTCCCTGGCAATCAAAAGACAGAATGTCACCTATTTTCTCTAAAAAAAAGAAACAACTGGCTAGATGTTAATTCTTGACCTCCATGGCTCACCAAGGATTGTCTTACTGCACATCACTCACATGACAGACAATTTTTGTCAGTGCTGAGTGTAAAAAGTCTTTCAGCAGCATATTGTCAAGGACCATGACCAAAATCACACCCTTACTTCTTTTCCCCCCCCTCCCACCAAAGATATTATGAATTTTTAGTGTCCTTGGGATAGCCTGCCCATACTCCATAGCAAGGCTTTGAAAACAGCAGGCAGAGCTCTCCAACAGCACAGTTTGATTTTACTGAGCACAATTCACAATGTGCTTGTTGCCCTCCTCTTCTAGTGCAAAATGAAGAATAAAGATTTAATTGATCTGGTTCTATAAAATGATGTGCCATTTTTTCCTGGTGAACAGAACTCTCTGGTTTCCTAGTTCTGCATTTCAAGAAATAAAGACATAAGTAACTGCATTTGAAAACAAACTCCTGTGCTGCTTTATTGCCTTTTTCTCCCCTATTAGTCATTTTACACTCATTTTGTGAGTGTAAACAACTAGCCTATTCTATGTGCTTCATTTTGTGCAGCTAAAATAAGAGTAAGTGCATTCCACCAAGTATTGTGCCTGTTTCACACTAAATGCTGTGTGAACAATGTCACAAACCCTTGTGAGAGCACCAGTCTGGGACCTGCCAAATTCTTGAGGTGATTTAGGAGCACGTGCTCTGCCTGCTGTTATGGTTACACTTCCAGATCACTTGATACTTGTGAAATTCCCATGCAGCTTCAAACTTAGGCCTAGACTTGACTCATTTTCACAATTTTAAAACCTGTTCCAAACATTAAAAAACCCCTTCAAATTACTGTGCTGCTGAGAATGACAGAAAATTTCAGGTTCAATGTTGATTTCCAGCGGATTTGCATTGCCTGGCTGAAATCAGCATCCTTATTTTATCAGAGATAAAACCCTGCTTGCCACTTGTTCTCATAATGACCTCAGCTTCACATGGTTTTTAATAAGTCTCACATATAGAAAGAGAAGGTATTCCACACTGCCCATAAGAATGTGCTACATTTTTCTGGTATATTTTACATGTTAGCAGCATGAAGGCAGAAAAATTTTGGTCAGCCTCTTTCTTCTCAGTTTAAACACCATGTGTTCAGTTATTACCATGAGAAAAAAATGCACTTACAGAAACTTTTCTATTTAATTGCATTCAATAACTGCTACTCTAATTTCTTGATTATTAATCTTCTTCAGACATTACTGGAAACCCAGATTTAGAGTTGTGACTAAAGTATGACATAAGCTTCACAGGAAATCTAGACTGCAGAAAGGAAGAAATTTTGGCATTTTTTTCTTTGGAGAAATGCAAGCTTCAGGTAATTTTATGTTTGGCTATTTCCATAATTTCACCGAATACCACTGAATGCCTTCACTCATTCTCTACTCCTGAACCACGAACATACCAACTCTCAAACCAGAAGTGTCTCAGCCAAGGGGCCACTACTGCCCTCCTGTGCTAAGCAGCTTCAACTGGAAATCCTCATATGCATTCCCATTTTTCTACTACAGAATCATTATCTGAGATGATATTTGTCTAAATTCAAAACAATTAAGGATACAAGGTAATATTTATTTTGGGATGTAAAAATCACTAGATTCAAAATGTGAAGGCCTATGGGAACAGCACAATAGATCTGTAGCTAAATCACAGGAACTTTATCCCAGAGCTTCTTACATTGATGCAAGGTTCCCTTGCAAGTTTCTTCTCCAGCGAACATAGAGGCTCATGCAGAAAGGACACAGCAAGGCACCGGTTTGGACACAAACTTCCTGTCCACATCACCACTCATTGCTGCTCTGGCTAGTGGTGCTCCACTGGTTGTATGACTGTGATGACAAAGGGGAGGAAAGGTGCCTGTGCAGGCTCAGGCAAAACTTGATATCAGTCTATGTGAGTATCCAATTCACAGTGTTAATGCTGAAGCAAACGAGGTACCCATTATGTAAACAACAAGTGACACATTAGACCATTCTGTGTCCTAATGAATGCTATAACTTTTTTTTTACGTTATAAGCCAGCTGGAAAATGCTGATGAGAGAAGAGTCCTTTCTCTGCTATTGCAGCAATTTACAGTATGGGTTTTAATTAGTCTCTTCCCTCCATTGCCCCTGTCTTTCATTGCAGAACTGACTTGTTTTCTCATTTGAAAAAATCCAGCCCTCTAGCAGCTCACTGGTCTCTGGAAAAAGGATTAACCTATTTGAAGTCATCACTTGGGGCTTGAAGTAGGTGCCCAAAAAGAGCAGATGTGAACTGCTCTCAGTAATTACCTTCAACTCTTCATTTGTCCTTCACTAGCTATTGGAAATTTAACCTTAAAGGAGTCAAATGGCACTTACTCTGTAGTAATTATGTTGAGACAGACACAACTGGCACGATTAGCAGTCTTTTATTATCTTAAAAACTTCTCAGGCCTTCTCTCAGGCAGCTTCACACAGCACTGACTCCTTCCCCCTGCAAGTTTCCTTTTGCATGACTGGCTAACCCCAACCTGTTCCTCACACAGCATCTTCTTACCTTGTCTGTCATTTCACCAAAGTGTGTCCCTTCCTCCTCACAGCACAGGCAGCAAACTCCATCCCAAACGGCAGCACACTCTAATACTCCAACTTACTCCAGAGCAGCTAGCCCACTCTTTTATAACCCCCACCCTCATTGGGCAGGCAAGGCTGTTTCCACTCCTCAGCAATCAGTACAGCTGTAATTCATTGAGGAAAATTGCCTTCTGCATTATCCTTACAAACCATCCTCCTACACTTCACTGGCTATTGGAAATTTAACCTTGAAGGAGAAAAATGGAACTTATTCCTCATCATCTTCAAAACATGTAAAACTCAAAGCAAGAAAAGTTACAACACAGGAACTTCTCCAGCTTTTCTTGCAGATGCTTCTGACGTGTAAGAGACTAGGAGAGGTGGAGGTTTTACCTGAGATGTCAGAGCACTCTTGAGACAGGCTGAGACCCAATGGAGGAGGCTGTGCTTGACCAGAATTTGTGAACAGGCCAGCAGCATCACCTGGTCACAATAAGATCCAGATAACAAAGATTTTCAGGCAGTGAATCTGTATTTCCTGTCTGTCTCTAGTGGGAAAATATCTCAAGTTACTGTATTTTAACAACAATACTTCTACTTGACAGTTGCTTTACAACAGACTGTAGTCTCAGACACGCTTTTTTACTTGGGCAAATACATCCTCACAGTAAAAATTACCAGGGAAAGAAAGAAATTTCAGCCTGAGTAAAGTGATTACAGCAAAGATAGACAGGAATTAGACCATCCAAAGAACGTAATTTTCAGCTTTAATGATCACAGGCTATATACTGCAAAATGCCTGTGACAGATTCTGTTAACCACCACGTGGCTCCCTGCAAGGAGCATGGCTGTCTCATCCTCCTGCCACAGTGGAGTGCTAATTTTTTTCCCCCATTAGAATGAGGGAAAACACCTTGGAAACTGTAAAATTATATCTTGGGTTTTGGTTTGCTTATCTGATACTTTTTTTAAGCATTTTATTTGAAGGAAATTATCAAATTCTCCCTAGGGCCAAAATTCTAGAGTTTTACTGGGTTTCCATCATTCTGTTCTGAAGTTTTTAAGTTTATGTCAGGTCTCCTACCCTAAAAGTCATGAAGTCTCTTTAAAAATCTATTTTTTGCATAGAAAAATCAGGCAGTTTCCATAAGCCTAAATATGCTTTACCAGGCTTTGCAACGTAAGGGATCCTCAATTGCCACCTTAAATTCCCCCACAAGAACTCTCAATTTTATGTTTAAAGGGTTTCTCAAAATTTCTTAAGTTTCCTTACAACTGTGTACAATCCTAAAAAATATAGGGTTAGAATTGTCTTAAATCCAGATGCATCAGACTTTGAAGTGATCTTTTTCTCTGCCTTGTTTCATTAGTTATATTTTCTAAACACTGATCTAATCAACTTGAAAAGCATTTCCTGAACAATCATCATTTGCTGTTCTGCTCTACCTTAACTTGACAGTACAGTCTTCAGTTCCACAATGAAATATCCCTGGGGAAGATAAACCAAGCAGGGCATGAGTGATGTTCCTGACTTTATTTTGTGGTGACACAAGTCCATGGCAATCCTCCACCACTGAAGCCCACAGTCAGGGTGCAGCCTGGACCCAGTCTCCCAAAAGACCCTCTGTAAAGCTTTAATTTCTCCCTCTCTCCACAGGTTTTTGGGGAAGAAGAATTTTATAGTTTTCGTAATGGGAGGATGAGGTTGTACAATATCTGGTACTGCTGGGTGACACGTGGGTAAGGTCACTGGAAGTGGGACAGGAATTTCTGGACTATGGTGCTCCAACAGTCAAGGCCAGATACTTGGTGGATTTTGGATGAATTTTCAGGTAAATGGAGAGATTGCCCTTTCAGACTGGCGTGACTGTGACAGAGAGGTCTGATTCCGTTTCAGAGAGAAATACAACAGATTCTCGTTGTATTATGGGATGGCTGAATTTCTTAAATACTGGCTAAAAAATGAACACTATCAATGCCAGCACATTTCTTCATCACAGTTACAGTCAATGAGATGTAACACTGTCGGAGTTCAGCAAGTGTAAAGGAGGTTAAAAGAGAGATGGCTAATGGACAGAATTATAGAAAGTAACCACAGAATGATCAAAAATTGATTTGTTGTATATTTAAAATCAAAGAACAAATAGGAGTAGGTCTTTAGCTAAAGATTTGGACTTCAGAAAAGCAAATTAAGCTAAGGAAACTGATTAACAAAATCTGTTGGGCTGAGATGATACAGCAACTTGACTATGGAAGGAGAAAGGAATTTTTTGTTGTCTGAAGAGCTGAAAGTAACAGAAATCTTTAACCTCAGCCAGAAATAAAACTTACAGAAATGGATTCCACACTTATGTAAATAGACATCCACCTTTAAAAGGACATTTAAAAATATATTATACTACCTTTATAAAGATACAAGTGAAAACGTTACAGGACCTAGAAAAGCCAAAAGACAGATATATAAGTAAAACTAAATTTTGCAGGTTAAGACACAGAAGGATAATAGACAGTAGCTGACAAAGTAACATGAGCTGGATCCTGCAAGGAGTAAAAATCTGAAGAAAGAAAAAGTCATTTTAAAATCTATAGCAGAAGGAAACAAGGAAAATAAAATTGCCTGCTAGTCCTGATGATTGGGTAACCTGTAGATTATAGATCACTTAGGTATGACCCCAAAAATAAACTAACAATTTACCCTTGATTTTCAATAACCAAAGTTGCACAGACAGAAAAGGCAGTATATAGACTGGGAATGACAATGTGGTAAAGAAATTTAGTTCCCTGGAGAAGAGAGGAAATTTAAGGAGGGTCACAAATGTGTATAGAAGGGGAAGAAGTGGGAGTAGCCTCCACACTAGAAGTAAGTACACAATGTAGGTGTGTTTGTGAGCTGCTTTTAGGAAATACTCCAAATCCTCAAATCTGGTACTTTCCAAGTTGAATTTACTTACAAGAAAAAAGGAAGTGGGACATAAGATGAGAAAATTCCTATACAAAGGATCCAAACAATTGTTATTCTTTGAGTTCAGTAATATGGCTTTTCAACAGCTTTGGAAGGAAAGGAGAGCAGACATGGAGATAAGCACAAAGTGTCTTGCCAATACCCTAATCTCAATAGGGAATTCCTACTAAACATGAGTTTCTCACACTGGTCTTCTTGCTGCTCCTGGCTCTGCTCAAGTCCAGCTAATTCAGTGAAAAATACAAAAACAAGAAGATTACAGGAAGCTAAAGCATTTAATCATGTAAAATATACATTTTCTATTTGTATTTATACCATAAAAACATGCACCACAATAGGCCTTTTTTTTTTTCCTCCATTAATCATTTTTCTTCATTAATCATTTTCTGCTCTCCTACAGAGTATCTTGTTCTTTGACTAGCTGGCCAGATTTTTTTTACATTTTCTGGGTTCATTTCATTTTTCTTGAACTGATGACATAACTCTTGGCTGCTGTATTTCAGAGGAGGGATTGTCGAAACACTGCCCAGTGATATTTAGACTTCTTGAGCTGGGAAATATGTTTCCCAAAGTATTCTAGGGGTATGTCTGTCTCTCTTACATATGACAAGTGGTCAGACACCTGTCATTAACAAATACATTCAGGTCTACCTTAGTCTCTTCTCCCTGATCAGGTTACAGTGGAAGTTTATAATGGCGACTTTCTTGTCCTCAAGGGTTTTTTTAATATCCTGTACTCAAATATTTTTCAGCCACATTCACCATCCTTCTCCTGTGCTGGTGTTCTCACACTGTTCTGCATGATGATGTCTCTCAAATTCTGTCAGTGCTGCAGTCATCATGTTTGTGTGAAGGTCACTGATGGAAACAAACAGGGTCAGATCTTCTGGGAACATCCTGCTACCTCAACTTTAAAGCTGACTATTTCCTGTGCAGTGGATTCCTGGGGGTGCTCTAGTTCTCTATAGAAATTTCCATATCTGAAATAGACTGTGATACTCAAATCTAAAATCAATGGCAATGGAAAGAGATATGGAGCATCTAAACTCCATCAAAACTATCAGTTGAACTGTAGCCTTTATCAGGATTTGTCTCTTCTTCTGTTTCCAGCCCACATGAAACATCTGTCATGTAAACCAATAAGTGTTGTCATCACCAGAAGGGGAATGAGGAAGATGTTTAAAGCAGCGATATCTGGCTGTTTTGCAAAGGAAATCTTCTACCTGAAGAGCAGTACACCTTAGTAAAGGTTGCAGAAATTGACCATATGCAGGGAAAAAGGTAAAAAATAGGAAAAAATTCAGGGCTTTTCAATATACTCTCTTCAGAAGCAGCACACATGAAATTGGGCTTCAGCTTTGGTAGCATTGCCT
>JAOTQP010001546.1:46997002-47036784 GCA_026413545.1 Cichladusa arquata | reverse complement strand
AAACATTTATAATTTTGTGACTGAATATTTATTTGTTGAGGTACTGTGCCTTTAACTTTAGACAACTTTTTATAGCTAGTCAAGCAAGACACCAAAGTTTTGTTGCTCTTGAGGTGTCACACCCACACAGTAGCACAGCCCAGCTTTGGAAGGCTTCTCTTTGCAGCTCAGTGTTGTTCATTATTCCCTTATTGTCTGCCCAGCTCAGCATACACAACCTGCAAATAAATAATGAGACAAAAAGATGAATTTTGGGACCAAGAAACGTCTATTTTCCCAGAACTTATGGATTTTATCCAACAGCAAGCTCTGAGGCTGCATGATCATTGTTCCCTTGAAACAGCAACACACAGTTCTTCACTCCCTGCCTGATTTATTGCCCACAAATATAAGCCTGTTTGCAGGTCTTGTCATCTGACATACTTGTTTTAGTAGTCCATATAATATGAATTGACTACCAGAAAATGCATATTTGTTTCACAGCCAAGATGAAATACAAAATATATTTCCAACTCCACCATTTTTCCCCCTGTTTTTTAATATATGAAGCCAACTGCTATTACTCTTCCTGAAGTCAGTGGGATTAGTTGGGCTAAGGAATGCTTTCATTTACATGAGGCTATCAATGTACATTTTTGTGACCAGACTAAATTTAGGAGAGAGATTTTAGCAGCAGCAGACAGAGCAAAGCAAGAGATGAAAGATGACAGGAGAAGGTGATGCTGCTGGGCGGCACAGCAGCAGCAGGAGGGGCAGAAAGCATGGGAGAGCCAAAGACCCTTGAAAACTAGCCTTCAGGTGTCTCCCTAGGCCCCACATCACTCAGGCTTTAATGATCACCAGTTATTCTGGTCACTTCAACCACCTTTTCTTCTATATCCTGGTTGTAAATCAAGCATGACAACAGCAGTCCATTTTGCCTGGTTGTCATGACACCAAATGAATGATGCATTCAAATAACAGGATGAGCAACCCAAGTCCACAAGTAAAACAACACTTCTGCCTTTAGTCCAGCACTTATGTGGGGTGAAGCAACAGAAGAAAAATACTAAGACCTTCCTTTTGAAAATGGATTTAGAGATTCAGGAGAATGCTGCCTATGTCTCAGGGAAACTGATCTTCACAGGAGCTGTCACAACCATGGTTGTCAGAAAACATCCAAAAGTATCAGCTGAGCACTGCTCAGAGCTTGGGAACTAGGCTGGTCTAAAAGTAAACTGGTCAGAAAGCTGAACCCCACTCAACCACCCCAAGAGAGATTGCTTTTGGAGTTACAACTTACTGAAGAGATTTCAACAAATACAACCATACAGAGAGAACTGGTTTTAATCCCCAGCATAGAGCACAACCTGGCTCCTGGAGGTCAGAATGACAGTCACAGCCTGGGGAACATTCTGGTACTCTAAATCCATCAAGTGGTGGTGTCCCTAGTCCCCAAACCCAAAGATTTATATATGCCTGTGTTCAGGTGGGAATGCTCAGCACCTCCCCCAGGGCAGGGAGTTCCACAGTGGACATGGGTGAATCATGAGATATTTTAGGAGTCCCTGATGGTGCTTGGATTAGACAGACACGAGTTCTTCACCAGCAACTAGTGAGAGACAAACTGACTGCCATAGTTGTTGAGTGTATTAATCCTAAAGAGATCTTTTTTTTGAAATGTCAACATGCACAAAAGCAAGAGGGAAAACCAACACCAAATCACCTGCTGCTCAGTTCCTCAGAAGTTAAAAGCCAGTAGCTAAAATTTTTAAATATTTTGCACCAACATCTCATTAGTAAATGTCTCCAAGCCACTGATATGAATAACAATTTTAACATCAAATACCAAACTACTTTTCTATTGTTTGATTTCTGGATGATGTAAAAGCCTGACAGAGAGAGAGCACCAGACAACACAGGTGAGCTAAGGTGCTGCTACAGCTCTGAGAACCTGAGGCTGAGATTAAGAAAAGAAAAAGAATAAGCACACATGAAAGTGAGAACACATAGCAAAATGAGAAAAGTAGCGTTCAGTTTTAAAGAACACAAGCCTTGTTTCTGGCCCCAGCATTTTTGCTTTCTTTCCTGGGCAGCCCTGACACAGACAACTTTCACTTAATTCTAGAAGGTGCCTTGTACAAGATTAAAATTGCAAGAGGTCTAAAACTTCAAAAACTATTTGTGCAAAGTTTGTTCTCTTTTGGGATCTCTCTGGGGAAAAGATCTACCTCAGCAATCAGGAGGGATCTGTTCCAAAATATGTTTAAAGATATTGCTGAGTTGTGGGTTTTGTGTTGCATTTATTTTACTGTTTGTTTGTTTATTTGTTTGCTTTTAAATGCCAGATATCATTGACAAAAAAGCAAATAACAGTAGGAGGTTCCCCCTTTATTTAGTCTTCTCAGATTTCGCTGTTTTAGGAGAGCAGAGGAATAATTTATCTCCAGGAGCCCTGTGCCCTGGTACCTCTGGCTCTAGAGAGTGTAGTTTAGCAACCAAGTGATGCAGGACAAGTTATTGTGCTGGTTTGAACAAATGAGTAGAGAAAAACTTAAAGTAGTTGCAAGGTACTTTTTCTAGGAGAATTATTGCGTAGAGCAAGGAATTACATAATCCACTAGCAACAAGTAAAAAATTGGATGTAAATATGTAGGAAATATGGTTTTGAATATATGTACATACTTATATTTAACAAGGGAAGTGTTACATATGTAGCAGGGAAATTACACTACTATTTTTCCAACAAGAGAACCAAGCTCAGAGCCTACAAGAAGTTTATTTTGTGTAGAGTTTTCATACTGTTAAATATCCTGTGATAATAGAAGAACAATCACATTTCACAGGAGGGGTCCAAGCCAGCAGGTTGGTTCTGTGTTTACCTAAGTCTCTATAGTTGGGGCATGCAAATGCTACAAAAATTTGCTGGAGTTTTAAATGCCTTGCTGAATGAAAATGAAAAAAGCTACAAAAAATCAAGCTCAACCTGCAAATGTTTCCCATAAACTTATTGATAAAAGCCATTTTCTGGCAAAGCTGAAGAAAAATGGTTTTGCCTGGTTTAGGCAATCTGTGGAGAATTCAACAGTGAAACTGAACTCCAGGTATTTACTTGGGATCCTAAATTAGCACAGAAGTAGCAAGAGAAAATATTTGAATTTCAAATTGTGTTTGAAGCACCTAAAATGTTGTCTTGGTACCTGGGTGATGGACCTAGCTGTCACTCTGGTGAGCTGGGAGTGATGAAGGACCATGTTCTCCTCTGTCATTGCACTGGCAAGAGTCAGGGTGAGCATTTGTAGGACAGATACTGAGAGCCAGGAGCTTGGACAATTAGTTTTCCTTTTCATGGGTCCTGGCATCATCCCTCAATGCATCCACAAAGCAATCTGACTGCAAGGATGCCCAAACTATTAACATTCAGGTAGCTTTTAAAATCTCAGGTTCACCATCATCCCCTCTTGCATTTTATTTCTATTGAATTTAAGGGGTTTTTCTGTCCTTCTTAGCCTTTTCCTTTTGTGTTTTTATTTTTCCTGTTTCAAACTTAACAAAGACAGGCCAATCATTCATGACATCTGATTAATCCAAGTGTTCACTGGGAAAGACTTTGCTGCATCCTGAAGGTGTGATGAATTAAGAGCCTATCTTTTGAAAAACTTCACTGAATCTGAAACTAAAGAGAAACCTTTTTTCAAAGAAATTTTACTTTTTAAAATTTGTCTAGTTAACTTTCACCAGTTTTTATATAGGTCTCTAGAAACAGAGGAGGGTGGAAGGTAGTTGATGTCTCTGTGACAGGATGCCCAGATCCATAAGAATCTTTGGATCTGATCTTGCATTGATCAAGTTGATCCCCTCTTGAGGTAAGGGGACAGGATTTTATTTTGTGCTCTATTTTCTTTTTTTCACTTTTCTTATTTTCTGGTGCAAAGCATACAATATGATCTTTTCACATTCCTGACAAGTTTCTTTCTTTCTAGGTGTCCCTATCTGCTCTAGCATTACATACTCACCTATGTCAACTTGCAATACAATTTTAAATTGTGGTTTCATTTCAATGAAACACTCAAGTGTTGAAATACCATCATGTGCTAATCAGCCAACCATTCGTGTTAGAGCTTCCTCCACTGAAATCTAGTAGCCAAACCAACCAACCAAGAAAAGTAATTTTTGCTAAGGCAGTAAGTTGCTTTTCACCTTGTTATTAAAATACAGCTAAAAAGTAGTGGTAAAGAATGGTAATAAAATGAAAATTTCCATAGTATTTCAGGAGATTTATGCTGATAGATTTTAACTCTGAAATTTCAAGATGCCTGAAATTTATCATTAAATGTTAGAAGACTGACAGTAACGTCTTTTCACTTGGAATTGCCAAAATCAGAAAATGTTTCTGAAAGGTACTATTTAATTTCTTTCCTTCTATTTCAAAATTCCAGATACTCTCATTTCTATGGAAAGGACTTCAATTAAAAGTCTATCTTCTTTCCTAAAAATAAAAATAAAACTGTCAAGAGCACAGAAAAATGCAGCCCTGAACCCTCTTGCTCAGTGATGAGATACATGGTTTTCATTTGCCTAACATTCTTAGCATGAATGGCTGGAATCATTTAAAGATGGTGATCCATGAAATACTGCTATCCACTTGGTGTTGGAAGGAATTAGGATGTGGAAATTGGAATTTACAGGAAATTAGAATTTACCAGAAATTTAGAGCAAGAGCAAAAATGAAACGAGACAAATTCCAAGTTTTGTATCGCAAACTCACAAGCCCAGACAGGAAGAAAAGCTCTCACAAGGAAATCAGCATGCAAAGTCCCATTGTCTTGGTTTTACCCTGAGACACTGAAAAGACCAATTGTTCTCTGTTTCCATCACACTTCCTCTCTTTCTACATTGCCCCTTCTTCAATCAGTATCTCCTACCTGGTGCCACCCAAATAACAGATTCCATCTTCTTTGGCAACTTCCTTCAGGAAATAGAAGTAGCTTGCAATAAAATACTAAGTCAAATAGTGCTTAAAGGATTTTGAGCCACAAAGGACATGAAATAACTCTCATCTCACTTGTGTGAGTGATGCTTGAGAGATCAATAGCTCTCCACCAGAACAAAATAGATACCACTGAAGAAGACACTTAGTGATCCCCTTTTATCCTGCTCTTGCTCTTCCCAGTTATTGACACAACCCCTGGCACCCACTTCTCTGGGTCCTTTTCAAGAGGAACACAAATCTAAAGACACTTTTGAGAGGCATTACTAGCTCTGCGTCAAAAGAAATGCAGGAAATTAATGTTTTGGGTAGTACTTTTTAGATTTATTAAATAGTTTGATTTTTTTCCTTACACTGAATTTTTTTAAATAGCTTTCGTTTGCTCTCTTTTCCAAGCAGAGCAACTGAATTCATTCGCAGTCCACTCACTTGAAGCAAAAAGCCTGGTTCTTTCCATAGCTCTTTGTCTTGTTTTAAAGCCAATTGTTTGCTTCTGCCAACTTTTAATTGCACAGAAAACTTGACGCCTGTGAGTGTGAAAGGAGGTTTTCTATCATTATGTCTGATGGCTGCTCTGCTCTGTTGGTGATTATTCATTTACCTCTGATGTTTGTGGCTCTTGGCAGCTGCTGCTGCAAAACTTGCAGCAGTTCAGTGTTACTTCCTATTTGTCATTCACAGAACCATTTGTTTTCTGTTCTAGGAAAACATCAACATCTTAATGCAATTTATCCTTCTGATTAATGGGAGAAGTAAACCCATATGTTTTTCTAGTTTACACCCATTTTATTTAATAAGCTACAGTTGTAGATATTCGAGAATATTTGAATTGAAAGCACACTGTGAAATTTTAATCCTCATGTGGAAAAGAAAACATCTTAGCTGATTAGTCTCACTTTTTCCTATCATCTGCTACAGAAAACAGAGATATTAAAGAAATGAATTTTGCAATAATCAAGTCAGCTAGGCAAAGCAGTATTTTGTTTCCATGTGCTCACTGTGACCCATGAGAAGGCGGCTGGTTTTTATCTGACGTGAGCAGTAAGTCCATCATTGGGGAATATAAATCTTGATGTCCTCCTTGTGAATCCCAAGACTATGCCCAAAAGAGAGACTAGAATTCACATTTCCTAACTAGTTCGTTGTAAAAGTCCATTTAGACACAAAATCATTTTCTATAAAGACTTTGGAATTAAATTGTTTCTTAGTCAAGTGTGAAACAGGTCAGAATCAGTCCTGGTATTCACTAAGGCAATGCCATGAACCTCAGTGGATAGATATGTATTTACAGAATATACATTTGGTCCAATCAGTACTAGTGAAAGTTATGAGACTGCATTTTAACTGGGATCCTGACACTCTATGAACTTGGATGATGGTTTGAAGCCCATCAGCCCACCTTTGGTTTTAGCAGACAGCTTTTCACTTAAAAGGAAGATAATTTCTTTAAGCCTTAAAGACAATGCTTTTTGCTTGAATTTTTAGCAGGAAGAACTTAACGGCCTCTTACAGAATAAGTAATGATTCAATACATCTTAATCAGAGTATATGTCCTTCAGAGACTGAAGGTCTTGGGAAATTTCACCTGCAGTCCACTTGTAATACCAGTTTGACAAAGTTCAGTACTTGTTTGGTACTATAAAAAAATGTAGATTCATTTCATCATCACCTCCCTTTATGCTTCCTCTGAAGGACATAAAGTTACCAGCTCAGACCTTTCTGGTAAAAATGGTATCACATGTATATTTTCTCACAGCAGTTACTATTTACCATCTCTCTTCTTGCATGGTCTATAGGATGGGAATGGGTTTATACTGTCTTCCTACACAGGTTACATAGACCTTGGCCTCTTTGACCCCATTTTTTCACAGCAATGGAAATACCCATTCAAGTACAACCTCTACTGCAGAGTTTCTAGAACTAGTGGTTGAAAGATAACTCAGTTTTCAAGTGCTTGTTTGTCTTTCTGTGAGTGGCAGAAGATGTCGGGGTACCATGGATATTGTCACCATCAGATTCTGAGTCCAAAGTGCTGCAGTAGAATCTGAGAGCTCAGAAGCACCAAAACTTTCCTGAAAAATACACAGTTCTGTATAGTGAACAAAAAGCCTTGAGCTTCAGCTGGGGAGAGTAATACATTTGCTTCTGGGTGAAAATTTTCATCCTGTAAAATGTCCCCCAGGACTAATTCTGTGGGTATGAGTAAGAGGCTTAAAAATACAAATTTTGCCATGCAAGTGAATAATCTGTCATGGGCCTTCCATCACCTTTACTGCTGTTAGTGGCCCTCACATGGGTCTTGCTGATATGCAATGTAAGGTTCCAGTAACTTTGAGTTTAGTTTCCTAAAAGGCTAGATAATTTTGTGCAATCCTTAACCACCTCTTGCTGCTTGGCACGCTGAAATAATAAGGGTAATTGAATATCACGCTTCTGGGGGTATGCTAATTGCCTGCAGGGCTCTGGAAGGATGTTTCATCCCTGTACACCACATAGAATAATTGGATAGGTAATAGGCATTATGGGAGCCTTCCACCTTCCTCAAGAATATCAGTGCAGAAGGCAAAATGTCAAGTTAGATGAACAGATGATTTAATACAGTCTGGCAAGCCCTCTGCTCCTGTGGTGCTGTGGTGAGCAGCTGAGTGCAGGATATGCACCTGCCATTGTGTAATGAGGTCCTGAGCATCCCAGGTCACTATTTTTAACCTGAAACACCAGCAGAAGCCCCAAACGTCTCAACATGCTCATTTATATGGAAAACTCCATTTAAAGTAACATTCAGTTGTGAATTAAAATGTATTTATGCTTAAATAAGAATCAGGAGTGACTATTCTTGGTTTCATAAACACACCATCCCCCGAATCCCTTTAATCTTCTCTGTGTCAGGTAATGGAGAGGCACAGTGTGAGTTCAATTAGTTTAAAATCTTATCATTGTAATTGGGAAGGATGAGCTGTACTCTCTTTCCACATAGGACTCAACACTTTGAGGTTATTTACTAATTTTTTATGTTCTTCCAAATGCAATTAATTGCATAACCGTCAGAAGTTAATATTAATTAATTAACAGGGTTCCTACATAATTGTATGTGATAGACATGGCCAAATGAGTCCTTTGAGATTACTGGAAGGTAGGGAGGGGGATTGCTACCATGAATACCAAATCTCCTTGGCAGACTGACTCACCTATAAATGATGCTCAGGTGCAATTAGGAAAATGGCCCGTGCTAAAGATAACTCTAGAGCACACACTGCCACACACATGGCCTCAGCTTAGAGATGCAGCATATAATTAAATCAGAATAACCTTGGTGAAATCAGGACTCTCAAAAAGCTGTCTACAAGAATGACCTCACTACTTTCATCTCCTTTAAACAGCACTTCACTGACTTCAACAAATTTCTGTCTTCAAACTCTTTTTTACTAGCTAAATATCCTTCCCTACAATTTCAGGTAACTGGGGCTGAAAACTTCCCATGTAACAAGGTGTTTCCTCTGGAGTTGTTCACCAAGGACCCCTGCCTGTGCTTGCCAGCACGCTGCTGCTCTGCTTTCTTCCCTTCACCACCAAAATAGCCTCCTCCCAACAAAAGCAGGGACACTGAAGCAGTGCTTCTGGGCTGCTGTGCCCAGAAGCTGGCCTGTTTTCTTCAGACAACAATGTGGAAGCCACATAAAATTATATCACTGACCATCCAGTTGTTGAATTAAAAACCCAGAGCACTGTTGCTGTTCTGCCATTAGAAGTGCCACTGTTCATAGCAGCTGTAATCCCTGAATGCCAATGCTTATCTCAGGTGCTGAACTGCCTTATTAGCTAGAAGAGGTGTTATGATCCTGACCAATTTTCTGACTTTGTGTTCATTGTGTGTTAGCAGGGTCCTGCTGTAATGATCAAACTTTCCTGGAGCAGGAATTCATCAGACGCTCCTGACTCGGGCTGTCTAGGGAGCCTGTGTTTCAGCAGGATGAGTATGGGAACAGGCCTCCATCAATAGCCACTGATTTTTTGCAAGGACACTGAGCACCTCTGAGAGTCAGAAAGAATGTACAACCAAAATAAATTCAGAATAAACTAGAAATTTGTGGGTTTTGATCAAAATACTAGCTATAGGGTATGACAGGCAGGTCAGATACTTTCCACATGATACGTGTAATACAAACAGGTTTGAAGCAGGTAAGGGATGAGATGAAGTGAAATTTATTGTCAGAAAATTATTTCAGTTGAATATTCATTTTTTAGCTACACTTTTATGTGAAGGTCCCCTGCTGTTTCTGCTGGATTCTGCTTTGCTTCTGTCCTTCACTATGGGACAGGGTTGTTATACACAATTAAACACATATCCAATTTGTGCTCCAGAGACTGTGGCAGCTGTACCTCAACAGAGGGTGAAGACAGAGCAGATGGATAAAAGATGAAGTGCTGTTAGCCTGTTGGGATTGAAGATGCCACAAAAATGCAAACAGGACCTATAGTTTATAAGAGAAAATAATGTCCTGACAGCCTGATGAAAGACTAACTCAGAAATCCTCATTCCCCAAAAAGTTAAAATCAGCTAAGATTGATATGGCTGGACTGTCAAGTGCTTCATCTTTTTTATCCTTTTTTATCTTTTTTTTTTTTTTAAATGAGAAACCAGACCAATGTAATCTGAATGAGGAAAGTCACCTTCCCTGGTGCTCCATTTAATTTTCCTCAAGCAATAGAAATGAAAATGAAAATTTCATTTCAAAAACATGAAAAGAGGGATATTCTCATGAAGGTAGGAAAAAAACTTCAACAGCCCCACAAGAAAAACTTTAAAACTGTCACTCACATCCCTAAAAAATGAAGCCCTAAAAAGCAGGATGTTCAAACCCACATGTGGGTGCTGCATTCTTTCCCCTCACAGACCAACAGAAACTACAGTGATTTAAAAATTCAATTAATGCATAGCAAGGGAACACTTGAGAAGGGAAGGAGAGAAGGAAGACAGATGAAGTCAAGTTAATCTGGAAGAGACTTTCAGAAAAGAGTACAAACAGTGTTCTGGAACTCCCAGTTCTGCACATTAGTCAGTAATGAAAGAAAGTGCTGATGTGCAGATCAACATTTAAACCCATAATACTTTTGACAAAGTGCTGGTTTAACTTTATTCTGCACTTATTGTTTTTCACACTATATCTGTTTCACATGCACTTGACCCTGTTTCTTATAGACCAGATGTTGCACATCTGAAGCAGTGCCAAGTCCCATGAGATCAAATAAACTTTTAACCTCAACCAGAAAGCAGATCAGTAAGTTTTCATGTGTTAATCTTTGAGATCCTGAGCAACACAATCACAGGGTATGAATTTCCCAATCCCAGTGGAAGTAACTTCATCCCACCAGTTCTAGCCCTGCCAGAAGCAGTGAATTGTATATCTGCTCCCCTGTCAGTTTACTGATCTGCACCTGGTGTATATATTACAGAAAAGATTTCCAGTCAGCCAGCTCAATGTTTTTCTATGAATTGACTATGAAATGATACAGCTAAAAGGTAATATGCCAAGGAATGACCAATTCAAGCATGGCAAATATTGACTGAAACAGAATATTTCAGAGTATGAGGGGTTTGCTTTTCAGATTTTTCCATGAGCAAGACACAGAACAAAATAAAACCCCAATAAACAACAATCAATCTCTGTTAGGGTCGATGGGTGGACAAATTTTGATGAGTATGTGGGGGACTTTTTATTAGGATTCTATGAACATCAGGGGCTGTAAATCTAGACCCTTTTTCTTCTCATACTTTTTTGTGGATGATGGGAACATTTTGACGGAGTTGCTAAACCACACACACATGCACACATCTGGGTGCTCTCTCATAGTTTCTTCTCCTGGTGTATTTTGCCTTTCCAGGTCTCTCATTTCCTTTCCAACCTGGTTTCTCCAGCTACTGTGTTTCTACATCAAACAGCACTTTATCTTTGTTTTGCTCTGCCTGCCTGCCCAGATAGGCAGTGGGGCAGACTGGCAGGCAGGCAGGAGCCCTGGGCTCTCCTCTGCCCTCTGAAACGTGCTGGCAGGTGGCTGAGCAGGACTCCAGCACAACGCCCCAAACACATTTTGTGATGACTCTCAAAACCTTGCTCATATAAGGAGGCTATTGTGTGGGGTTTTTAAGCAGGAGTCTGTCCCTGTCTTTGTGCCCAGCTGCAAGACCTGACATTGCTGCAAACTCTGCTGAGGGCTGATCCCCACAAGCCATGCTGCACTGAGTCAGGGGCTCCCTGCCATGGCTTTGCTCTGCTTTCCTCCATTCCATTCCCCCCGAGGTGCCCCAGGCCAGGAGTCTGGATTGCCAGAGTCCACACCAGCACTGCAATGGGACTCACCAGCCTGGGCCCAAAGTATCTAAAAATTGTCCATAGCTCAGGGAGAGAGAGGCCAGTGTCTGCTGTAAGGCTGCCCTCAAACCTGATCCTCTGGCACACAGGCACTTCCCTGCAGCAGGGCACGACCTGTCTGTGCACAACAGAGCTCCCCCAGATTGCATTGAACTCCCACAGAAACCAAAAAGTCATCCCTGACCTTGACACCCACTTTTAGGTCATGATTTTGTATGTCCCATTTTTCACAAATGTATTTCCTGAGGGAGTTCAGCCTAGTTCAAATCCCCCCACCGTGGCACAAGCTGTTTGAGACTGGCAGGTGAAGGCTGTTGGGATGGCTGCAAAGGCACATGTCCTCTCTCTTTCCTTTTCTTTTTCCCCCACACAGATACCCTTGTTAGAATACCAACAGTAAACTGGTGTTTTCTATGACTGCTCTTCAGCTTAGGAGATAATTTTGCCCTTTAAATTATTATTTAAATGATTTTTCCATTTGGGGAAAAGAGGAAAAAGACAACAGGAAAATCATTCTTTACATTATAAACCTATTTCTCCATTCCAAGTACAGCTTTTGCTGGCAGTATATGGTGTCTTATATGGTTTAAGAATGGGAAGAAAGTAAACATTCCTTCTTTGGTGAGGCAGTACACAAACTTTCCTCTTTTTCACTAGAAAATGTTGGAAGCTGTTGCATTAAACAGTGATTGCACATACACACCTTTTTTGTCACTTTCATTGGATGACAGCTGAAGAAGGAGCTGAGATCCAAAAACCCCCTTAGGTTCTGGGGTGATGATGGTAGTACCAGCACAGAGCATTTCCAGACCTTGTATACATCAGCTCCCAGGGCTGGGATTTACAGCACTGCAGATTCCTTAGTGAGTTGAGGCTTCAGGGCACAAATATCACTTACTGACTGTCTGTCTCTTGATGCTGATGTGAACATATGCTACCATTCTCTCATTTCTTCTGAAACATCAGAGATTATGGTGATATTTTTCTCATAATAGCTTTCTTCTAAGAATACTTGATTTGGAAATGAGCATAAAATCTGTGAGTTCCTTTACCAATATGTTCTAGGCCAGGCTGCAGCATGGTGGGATCAAGCCACCCGATTCCCCCAGCATGATGCCAGAATGCAGAACAGAATTCAAGTTTCATTGGGCCAGAGAGAGAAAGCACATAGAGATGCTGGTGGTGGGATCTGGAGACCAGGGTGCTCACGGTTGACAAGGAGCCCAGTGTGTCCTGCCTGCTCAGCAGGATGTTTTTGGCTTGTTGAAGCCAACATAAATTCAACATAATTTTCCTTCACATGCTACACAGCTCAGCATCTAGGGCCACACCCTGGGAGACACAGCTGTGAAACACTTTGGACAGACAAGTGGATTAAGTCTCATTTTCCAGGCCAGCATTTTAAGCCCTGAATAATTGCAATGAGCACTAGAGCTATCCCACCATCCTAAAAAATCAGGAGTCAGCAAATTCATTACAAATTAGAGGTGTCTCCACCAGGGATGATGCTGTGCCCCATATCCCTAACAGGTTGAGGTGTTTATCAGAACTTCTCCCAAGCTAGGGACAAGCATCAGATTTGCCTCTGACCTCTGATTTTCCATTCAGTATCTGCAGGTGACTTCTCTTTCAGCACGCAGGTGGCATACAGGCACTGGGACACCAAACAATACAGCTTCATCTGGTCCTTAAAAGCCCTAAAACTTATGTGGTTTGATCAAGTTTTTAGCTGGTAATTAAAAATATTTATTAAGAAACTTCTTGGTGTCTGCTCTGTGGCTGGGCTATTACAACTGCAGTGACACACTTAGAAATAAATCTTTGGGGAAACTGATGGGGAAAAGGACTTTATGAGGCACTAGTCACAAAAACATGAGGACCCTTTTTCCTTTAAGTTATCCTCCATTACTTCTAGGTCTTTTATCTGTGCATATATGTATCAGAATTTTTGCAAATAAAATAAATCACCAGAATTACATTAGCACAAGCACCAGCAGAGCCACACAAGCAATGCTAATGTGATTATTGCTTCCACTTGGTTGTTTAAGCACCTAGAAGCAGCATTTGATGCTCACAGGAGTTTTACATCTTCATGCTCTGTGAGATGGCCAGAAAAGTGTAGGGACTTGTTTCCTTCTTTGTGCTGTTGGCCTCTGACCACAGCAGAGAACTCATGGAAATCAAAGGTAAGAAAGAGTTAAGAGAATGAATTATGTGGGAATGGCATGCACACTTCATTTAATAACTTAATAAACCAGAGGGTTTTTGAGGCAGCAGATAACAAATAGGGATAGGGGGAAAAAGTTTGTCTCAAGGAGAGCAGAGGTTTAGAAGGGACATTTTAAACCTCTATACCTAAATGAAGGTTTGGAGCAGGGAGCTCTTTAAAGCAGAAAAGAATTAGCGTAGCTCAGCTTCACAGCAATGCTGCCAGAGCTCTCCAGCTCAGCAAAGCATTTGCAGGTGAGAGAGTTTTAGGTTTGGGCTAAGGCTTTGTTAATTTCCAGTGGAGTTCATCAAGTGTTTAACAGAGCACATTTTCTCAGATGGAATAGGTGAACAGATTAATTACCCTTTGGCTCTTCCAGTATGAAAACTTGGGGATATGAAATGCACTGCAAAACAAACCAAATAATGTGGTTATTCCTCCAGCATGTAGCAGACTCGTGGAGTTTTCTTGCCAGAGGCTGCTGGAATACTTGAAGCTTATGCACACTGAAGACAGCACAAGGACTTGAATAGAGATATATTCTAGATTACTGAACAGAGAAATTACATCAGCTCTGGAAATATCCTGAGCTACAAACGCCCAGAGCCTGGGGGCAGCAAAGTACCTTTGGTGTTTGCCCTGGTCTCACCCTGCCCTTGGCTTCAGCTTTCACCCACCATGTGAGTGGGGTTTGGGCTGGGGGAACCCTCAGTGTGACCTCGTGTCCCTGCTCTGTGCAGCTGTGGCCTCTGGGAGAACAACTTCATTAGCCTCACTTTAGAAGGACTGATGAAAAATCCTGCTCAGGTGTAGGATCCAGATTCTTCAGTAGGGAGATTTCTATCTAATTGCTATGGTTTCTGCACATCTCTTGTAGGTGATTCAGTGCCATGCAGAATCCTCACATAGTTTCAAATTTCTCTCCACTGAATAAAAGCACTATGAAGAATCACAAGTGAAAAGAAGCAAGTTTGACACCAAAGTATGTATAGTATTGCTCTGGTTTTTGGCAAGTCTGGAATGAACAGTTACCAAGATAGAGTACAGAACTCCACAGAGAAAAAAAATCCACAACTCAAAGAATTTTCCTCAAAATTTGAGTAGTGTGAGTCACTTTAAATGCGAGGAGTAGCAGGGGCAGAAAATAAGCAGAAAAGTACAGGAGTAAATATGTGTACAGACTAGAGAAAAATGATGCTCATGTAAAATACAACAGCAGTATTGCTGAAAAATGCAGACTCTCACCAAGACACTGCAGAGATTGCTTGCATTTCCATCCACTACATATCTGACATGTATACCTCCATTCTTTCAATCTGTAGTCTTGAAAACCCTGGTCTTGGGTAGGCTTGCTCTTCATTTTATTTGTGTTCCAGGGAGGCATGTGGCACGTGAACACAGATACTCAGAAAAGTCTGTTGGTGTGCATGACAGATATTGTCAGATATTGTTTCCATAAAGAAGTTCCAACATTTATTACCACCCAATATCTTGAAAAATGAAGTGATTTCACTTTGCTACCTTACACCGCTTGTTTGAGTCACAGAGTCATGTAATGAGAGTTTCCTTATCCTCAAACTCTGGCATTTTCTGGGGACATTTTAGTTGCAGCAATGAACCAATTTTAAGTTTGTTCCATCAAACATCACAGTGGAGAATGCAACCAAGCTCTTGAGCACCAAGTGTAAAGTATTCAACTTGAAATCCCCATGAGTGTTGTGGTACCTAAATTTCCACAAGCTGTGTGTATTTTGTTAGATCAATTTGTATCTAAAGGATGTGTGACCTGAGTGAAGCCTTTCAGAGCACAGGAGGAGAGTCAGCCAATCCCCTGCCCAAGTCCAGTGCTCAAAAAAGGTAGTAAAGGTACATTGATGTGTATAGGTAGGTTTTCTCTTTGACTTTAACAAGTTTTTCTAAATCCTTTTCTCTCCTGCCTTGCCAAATGAAAAGCAGGTTCAGCAGAAAAACAGCAGATTCTGGTAACTGCTACATTTCTCATCAATGTTTATTTTACAGATGTGGAGGTTTTAACAAAAATTTTAACACAATGAACCTTGGATCTTCCTAACAACACAAAAAATATATCAGTTTCAAACATAGTTTTATATTATCTGTGCTATTCGAGATTATATTTTAATCAGTAATATTAGACAGTTATATAATATAGACAGTTGAATGAAAAGAAGATAATTCTATGTTTAGCAATACCCCAATTAAAACCACAGAAATTACCTTGTTGATATAATTTCCATCAATTTCTGATACAATTCTTTGGGGGCTTGTTTTTTCCTTTTTAAATCAGAGTGCCACTGAAGGATACCTTGGAACTATAGCTATACAGGAAAGCAAAATCAAACCGTGTTTATAGCTAAAATTAAGTTACTGATTTTAGCTCCATAAGCAGGAATACACAAATGGCAGAGCTCAGCATTTTCTAAAGTGTACTCAAGTCATGTTCCCAGCAATCAAGAGAGACATAATCAGATTTTTTCCTCTCAAAAATAATGATCTTGGCAGATTTTGTTAAATAGCTCGCCAGGCTTTGCTGTTCCCAAGGGTGTTGTGTGCTTACGGTGGTTTCTGGGTGCATGATACTCATTTGTGCCTGGCTGCTGCGTTTCCTCAGTCCCATGCCTGTGTCTTACAGCTGAATGAGGTATTTCCAGGTGCTGTGAAACCCCAGCGAGGGTGGGAGGCTGTGGCTCTGCTGCCCCAGAGAACAGGCTCAGCCCTAAGCCCCTGCCCTGGAGTGTGGCTCCTTCCCACCCACTCCAGGTTCACACAGCTCTCCCTGGGTCCCCTCCCTGCCCCCAGCCTGTGCTGCCAGCCTCACTTTCTCCCCTGCGCCTTCTCAGCTGACATGACAGCTCAGGAAGGAAGGAAGGAAGGCCACCTGGCCACTTATTCCAGCAGACTGTTAATTTCTTCAGTTCATGCATTTTCCTACGCCTGTTTCTCCATCTTCCTCTGCTGGGCTAGTATATCTAGTTATTGCCTTACAAGACATTTTGCAGTCCTTTGCATGAAAATTGCTGCAAAACAATGCATTTATTTTCCATATAGGAAGAGTGGAAGATTTCAGAAATTAGGAGCAGCACTTTCTGCTTTGGTTGCCCATAGCTGAATAGCTAAATTAAGCTTAATTAAAAAAAAAAAAATACAAAAAACCAAAAAACTCAAAAAAAAAACCAGAAACCAAACAAACTAAAACCACCCCACAAATGAGATTTGCAGTGGTGCTGAGAATACCCTACCATGATTATCTTCATTACTCTTTGAAGAGGATACGTCGATGGATAAGGCACCAAAAAACCTACACCAAGTCTGGCTAAAGATGACAGCATCTGTTCCTGCACCCTTGCTCCAGATGAGTAAGACACCTCAGGTGGGAGGAAGGCATGATCAGAGTCCTGGTTCTTATTGCTAGACCCTGAGCTGCCCGTGAGTGCCAACTGCAATATTCACACGTGTGGCAGGAATGTATGTAAAGGTCATGGACAAGTAACTCTCGGTGAAGCTTAAGGTGGTCATTTAAACCATGTTAACATGGAGTTCCAAAGTACCTGATCAAGGGCTCACAGCACCCCCACAGCCACTGGGACTGGAGGCACTGGGAACAGCAGTTCTCCCATTCAGCTACTGGTAGGGGACTGAAGTTAAGCATCCTTTGTGTCATGTTAAGAAACAGAACAACTCAAGTAAAGAGATTAAATAATCCATTTCACCTGCAGAGTCTGGCTGGTGTCAGGGCCACTGCTACTGCGTGAGGATTTCCCATTCCAGTTCTCTGGCTATAAACACAGGTGTTGCAGGGTGGGAGACATCTGAGAGGCTTGCCTGTTTCAGCAAGACACATGTGAAGAGAAAGATTCCATCAAGATGTGTTTTTGTTTAGACTTCCATCTAGAGCGATAATTTAAGCATGTTTTAAGTGGTGCCCTTCCCATTAGCTCTTCTAAAGCATAGCCTCATTGATCCTATTTCCAAAGCACACATCTCTACACAAAGGATTTATGTGACTGCCATACCACAGGGCACCAGCAACCATTTTTATGCTCAGGAAGCTTCACCAGCTTGAGTGCACTGTATGAGTTAATTGCCCAAGAGAAGGTATCCACGTGGTCTATGTTCTTGAAAGCTTATCTTTCCACGTTTCTTTTTTATTCAGCTAAACATTGCAAACTGCATTTTAAGCCTAAAGACAGTGTTTCATTCTTTACCTCTGTGTTTATGCATTTTATTGAATTTTTGAAGATTGGATTAATTTTCAGCATTTGATTTGTTGCAGTGACTTCGGGCTGGCTGCCCAACTTAACCATGGCTGCTACTCTTGGATGATGGCCTGACCATTAATTATTTCTCTGCTGAAACTGCATTACCACAAAATAAATTTTGTTATAATGGCATTAAGTAAAGGCCACAGAAACCTGTCCAGCATTAGAAATTTCTTCTTGGAAGCTTTTTTATGCTTTTTCCTCACATTATCTAAATCAAGAATGAGATAGCATTAAATATTTTACCAGCTTGTGAACAAACAGGCCTTCTATTTTCCTTGACATAAATATAACATCAGCACTGAAGTAACTATCAAATCACATACATTATCCCACAATCTTTATAAATTCAATCTCCCAAATAAGACACACATTTAAGCACAAAAAGATTGAATCATGTCAAGTTAAGCTAGTTACCATCTTTATTTTACAGAGTATAACAGTTTTTACTTCATAAGACGTCTCAGTATGTCAAAAGGGTTTGATAAAATACTCATTACTAATTCTTAAAAATATGGGAATTTTTAGCCACAAAATTAAAAAGTAAACCATTTAGGACTCTAATGAAAGACCTTGAAGTGAAAGGAAGAGCAAGAGGAAAATATGTATAATTAGGAATAAGCACCCATAGTTTCGCTGTTAGCACAACTGAAGTGCCAACAACATGTATTTTGGTTACTTATATCAAAATCCTGCAATTATGCTAATATACAGTAATGTCATTGCCCTTGAAAATACTGCTTTCCTCTAATAATTTAGGAAGGAGATCAATTATGAAGTCATGTGGTTTGGTCTTGCTGTTGATGATGTCACACTGTTGCTGAAACACATAAAAATTATTAATTCCTTTCCACTTCTACCATTCCCAGTCTGCTCCATCAGGGCAGCCCATTACCCTTTATGTTATATTCATGTGGAAGATAAACCACAATTTCTTTCCAGCAGAATACTTTTTAAGGAATATCTGCAGAGGTGATTTACCACTGAGAATGTAAACAGAGTTGGAGACATTCAGCTGCATTAATCCAATTCCATTTTAGCTAACAGCAGCCTGATGTTCATTATCTTTCCAGAAGGTAAATCTCGCTTGCCAAATATATGCTTTTCCAGTAGTTATTATGCTTCTAAGTATTTTCTCATTGTTTTCTGCTGCACAGTGTATTTTTTTAAAGAATAATGGTTTTTGTAACTTCATCATTGGTTTGAAACATCTCACTGCAATTTAATTATGAAGAATAAAAGGAGTAACAGGCTAATACACTTACAGAAAATGTCTTTGGTTACTTTATTTTTTTTTCCTCGAACAC
Source organism: Cichladusa arquata (assembly GCA_026413545.1). Classification (NCBI taxonomy): domain Eukaryota; kingdom Metazoa; phylum Chordata; class Aves; order Passeriformes; family Muscicapidae; genus Cichladusa; species Cichladusa arquata. The sequence continues at coordinate 47,017,651 of JAOTQP010001546.1, read as the reverse complement.
AGACCAGTAAATTCAGTGGGTTTTATAGATTAGAGCTCAAAAAGACCATCATGATAGGTAATGGAATAAGTCTGATTTTTTGCATTCTTGTTTTAAATAGGGATTTTTATACTTGCTCCTCAACAACCTACAGCCTTTTTTCTTTACCATTGCCCAAGTGGGCTTGACTGGCAGTGTCAAATTTTAATTTCATTCCAGAGCAGAGAGACTGTTTGGCACATGATTTTGTGCAGCACACACAACTCCGCTGCCATGTTTGAGACTTTTCAACCATGGAGAACAGCCTGGTATCAAACCTGCAGCCAGAGCTTTGTTGTGCTTGATCCTGTACACAGAAGGGAAGATCATAAACTTACAACATAAGCAAAGGGACCAAAGTTCAAAGAAGAAGGGAGTAAGGGAGAAAAGAAGGTATTCGATAGTCACACCAGTTCCCTTTCACCAGCTTGCATCATCAATCTAAAAATGTCCTGCAGAAGACTGTCATTAGTATTTTTGTGATGTCCAAAGGAAAAATATTCATGAAACTACACCCACCAAAGCCCAACCCATCCCTCAAGGGGCTGTGCTTGTTACAAAATCACTCATGAGAGAATTGCTTAGTTCCTTTATGTGCATAGCACTGGGAAAGAATATATGCTATTGTTTGGCCTTATAATGACACTGAGATACTCTAACTACCTGGAGTTATAAATGGTTCTATTTCAAGCAGCAAATTCTACTTTCTTCTTTAATTTAATGGAGGTAAAAACATGGCTCTAGCAGGACAGAGAACACTGATGCTCATAGCATCACAGCCGTGTTCCCCAACTGATGCTCTCCACTGATGAGTTATCAAAACATTTTTACCTGGTTCCCATTATTACAGGCTTCTTGGGCCCCCTCCAAAATAACCATTACTGTCTATCTGATTCTAATTCTTTTTATAGGAGCTGTTTTTCTCTAAATTTTGTAGTGCTTCAGACAACAGTAGCAAGGAAATATGCAAGAGTCTGTCTTGATCCTTTCATCCAAATTACATCAAGAGGGTAGCTACTGTGGAAAGAGCTAATGATCCAATCAGTAAAAAAATGCACTACAAATTGGAATTCTAATACATAATCTCTAGATGCAGATTCATTATCGAATTTTACATTTGAAGAAATCGAATATTTTTATATGATTGATTTTTCTGTTGCTGTAGTCTCTTGCAATGATCCCTTTCATTGAAGTTCCTAGTAGCATTCCACAGAAAAGGTTTTGAATCAATGTTGCTTGACAAAGTGGCCTTCATTGGCAAAGGCAGGAAGGCAACAATGAGAGAAAAAAAGCATGCTACAAATAGGTACAAAGGGACTGCAAGCCCCAGGATCCTCCTGGGTTCTCTTTGCAATTCTTTGTTAGCATGATGTTGGCAAGTTGCTTTCATGCAGGTCACGAGCTAATGCAATCTCTGATATGTACTCCCAAGCAGTTCAGCAGAGAAGCAAACTGAAGTGGCAATAAGCAATGAATCAACAACTCCTTGCTGAAATGACAGTAAACAATGAATTAACAACCTGCTAGAGCATCATTGAATCTGTGACTCTTGTGTCATGTGAATTCCTGCCCTAAAAACGAAACATCAGTCTGCTTCCATCTTGCTTTCAGGAAAGGGAATGAAATTTTGAAATCAGAGGACAAAGTCTAATAAACCCTCTGGAAAGGAGATATGATGAAAAAAATGCAAGGGAAAAAAATCTGGAAAATTTAGAAATTGAGTGACTACAATGAAATGGACTGACATGACAGGAGGGGCAGTGCTATGAACAAAAACTTGCTAAAATTAATCAAAATAAAATCCTGAAATCAAGGAAGAAAGGTTAAAAAAGAGTGTAGAGAAGATGCTAAGGAAATGAAATGCTAAAAAAACATAAAGGGAAAATTCTGAAACCAAGTAAAAACACTAAATGGGATGACAAGAAGTGCAGGGAAATGGACCAAAGCTTGCCCAAATAATCCTCGTTGAAATCACAAGATCTCATTCCCTTTCCTGAAAGGAAAAAAAAATAAATATATATATATGTCACCAGTGAAACAAGAATCAAATCTACAAGTATTTGCCCCAGCATTTATTACAAGTCACATCTGGAGGAAAAGGCTGTCTGTCAGGGATGCTTGGAAACACATTTTAAGCTTGTGCTTTTAAATTAACCTCAGCAGAAATGTAAAACTTAAACGAGTTGTACTCTTTACTTCTTATGCCATTCTCCTTCTCTCAGTGTCTTGAGGAGAACATGGTAGTAAAAGCTCATCAATTTTACTTTAAACTCAATCAAAATGAGGTAAATCCCGGGCAGGCAGCTGTAGCCCAACAGCCAGACAGGAGCACTCATCCCCCTCTGCTTTCTGCACTGGGCTAGGAAAAGAAACACCTATTTTTGTCTTTCAGGGTACCAGACGCATCATATGATCCACACACCTTTGGTGTGCTGTTTTTTAAGAATTCTCATCAAACTGACACAGCACACCAGACAAGACATGTGCTGTTACCATTAAAGTGACTGCTTCCGCTTCTATATAGAAATATTGGTCATGACCCGTTTTGATATTTGTGAAATTGGGAGACAAAGACACGTGACAAAATGGGCTGCTGGAATAGACATTTTGTCTTTATTTAACAGAGAACTTTTCTCATCCATTTCCTAAACAGGCAGTGCTATTTCAAAAAATCAAAATGAAGTCATGATCAAAACCACACACAGAATAACTTAAATAAACTTTTTTATTCTTAAGATGATTGAAGTATAGGATAAATAAAATGTATTATTTTGGACATTCTCTATAAACAGTTCATATCTAATAGTTTCTCCATTAAGTATTCAGAAAATCAATATTTAGTACTTAAGCTACTCTGTCACTGACTGCATCTTTAGAGGAACAAGTTGGCTGGAAAAAATGAGATTTCACTGAAGAATAAACCTATAGAAATCATGTTTCTTAATGTTTATGCATCCTTAATCCTCTCTTTTCTCTTGAACTCAACCTGCAGCAAATTGGTTTTATCTGAGCAGGACTGGAAGCTGTTGGTGCCACTGCTTAGTTTAGCTAAGGGACCAAGCAGCAACGGAAAACATTAGGGATCATCCACAAAGCCAACACTGAGGCTAAACTCCTGAGAAACCATCCTCTGCAGAGTTGCTCTTTGTTCCTATGAGGAATGTATCCACTTCATTCAGCCCAGATAGCCCAGCATTAGCTTCAATCAGCTAAACCTAACACACACCCACTGCTTGCACAAGGAGAGGCTTTTGCTGTATTGAAGATACTAAAGTAGGTCAGGAGCCCAGAGGCTGTGGTGCCAGTCGTGCACATTGCTTATCACACAATTCCTATAGTGGTTCCTGCTCAGACTGACCTAAGGGAGCCCCTGTACAACACTGCATGGACTGGCGGGGCAAAATGCAGCTTCAACTCAGAGAACCCACAGCCCAGGATAATGTAACAAACAGTGGCCCTGCCCCACAACAAAGCAAGGCTGCCACAGCTGGAGCTGCGTCCTCCCTTCGTGCCACAGCCCAGCATAACCCCAACGTCATAAAAGAATACAGCTGGAGCTCATAATATTTAACATTAACTAGATAGACAAGGAGCAAATCTTAGTTCACTGCATTAGACATTAGCTTTATGTTTTTAAATACTGAGTTGAAGAACCAATTTCCTTCTGGTCTTTCTCATCAATACTACTTGACTACAGAATTACTACAAAACATTGCAACAATCTAATAGCTGCTTAAAATAACTGAGCAGCTTTGGTGATGATCTGCTCCATCCTAACCTGAACCTTAATCCAGTCAATCTTTGCATTTTTTCCTTATCCCTGAAATATTGCTAACTCTATTTCACCTCACGTCTTATGTAGTGTCCACCCTAAAACTGCAGTTCCTGTAGGCAAGTAGTTAAAAGAAAATCTTGTTTCACTTTGCAGAGTTTCTAGGTCTCATAATTGCACTGAAAGGCTTGAAAGCAGGAATCATGTCGTGCTTAAAGAAAGCAAATAAAAAACACTCTAAGGCACTTTTTAAACAAAATTCTCATCACTTTTACAAGAAGTTTATAATCTGAAGAGGTGAGGTGGGTGCCTGAGTCAGAGAAATTTTTAAGTCCTTGGGGTTGAAATGTAAGGATTCTCTTCACTTTCCTCCCCCTCTTCTGCTTTTCTACTCTTGTATTTGGCACGAGGAACGAAGATGCCCAAATTTCTGGTAGAAATCATCTTCAGCACGAATCAGAGCTTCCTCGTCTATGTAGACAGCCGGTCTGCGGGAAGCCAAGAAGTACTGCACCTTGCGCAGGCTCCACCCCATCACGTACTTCAGCCAGCCACTGACGGCGGCTGTGGACCTGCCCACACCGGCATTGCAGTGAACGTACACCGTGTGCCCGTTCTGCAGCAGCCCGTGCAGGAGGCAGACAGCTTGTGGCAACATCTGTACTCTTCCTAAGGTCAAAAACAAGGCACGTTCATTGGCACCAGACAAAGTCAGTTCATGGCTGAGATTCTGCCTGTACAGACTGATGAACTGTGAAATATAATGACAAACCTGACATATTCCACTTTTTTCTTTCTTTTCTCAAATGACCTTCTAGCCTAACTTGGTTTTTTTTGTTTTTGTTTTTGTTTTTTTCTTGCAATATAGAATCAGATCACACAAACCTGTAAAATGCCCCAAGTTTTCTCTAAATATACATTCTGATAACATCAGATGTGTGTGGCATATTCATTTTCAAAGGAACTGAGACAAGGGAGCATATTATAGAGAACAGCACAAAGCACTAAAGTTAGCAAGACAAAAATGAAATGTTTTTTAATACCAGAGATTTGTGAAGGTACCTACATAATGCTGATTTCCAAAACATTGTAATGAAGGCCATCAATTTAGTAACTGAGGAGGGAGAGCAGAACATTTTACTGTACAACTTAAAACTGTTATGATTCCATAGTGTACAAAGCATACTTGTAAACAACACAGAATAGCCTTTCTCACTCCCAAGGGGATGAATATATTCTGACACTTTTCTTCTGGCTATCTTGGGAACCAGAGCTGCAAACAGCAGAGCCCAACTCTTCCTCATGGCACATATGAGCACTGATATTAACCCCTTCCAAATCCCTGTTTTAAGGTCTCCTGTCTTCCCTGATGTCCTATTGCTGATAGGAGAGTTATCTGTTTGGGGCAGTGGTATTTCACTGTGTTGAAAGCACTCTCTTCTGCTGGCAGGCTGCTCACTTCAAAACACACTCACTTTCTAACCTTCTGGCTGGAAACAAGACTTTGAACTGGCATTCCAACCAAGGACTTAAAAGTACTAGTAACTGATGTTACAGCTCAGGTGCTTTGAGTATTTTCAATTAATTGCAAACTAAATGTCTCTATGGAGTTTCATCAGGCTGGGATATTACAGTTATAGGAAAAGTGTTTGTTGGAAGGGAATAGCAGACACACAGCAGTGCCTCTCCATTTTTAATCAGCAAAGGTGGCAAGCTGCCCTGCTCTGCACACTTGCAGTCTACCACCTACGCAGCATATTTTCATTATATAGGCTGAACTCAAGATGAAAGCAAAAATAGTCAAGTTGTTATTGATGTCAAATGGCTTTAAACTCTAACACACATAATACTGCCAGACACAAAGTACTTTAGATGGCCTCTCTGCCTACAAGAAAATATGAATAATTTGTTAAAGACAGCACACAAAGAAACTATACCTCGTGTGTCAACTATATTTTTATGGAAAATGTACACAGAACTCCTCCCCCCATCAGTTGTCATGAAAGTGACAGATTAGTAACTCAAAGTGTTTATTGCTATTAATTTACTGCAGTGACATGAGCATTACCTTCAGTGCTCATATCTGCAGTTGGCAGCCAGACATAGGCAAGACCTTCTTCCTTATACAGTTTCATGAGGATTTCGGGGCTCATGGGTTCTGGGTAGCGGTTGCAGCCCCAGGAATTTTGAACTATGTCAGATTCAGTCTGGAAGTTCATCACAGCTGTAACACCCAACTCATGCTTCAGCTTTATCGTCACGTGCTCCAGCTGCCGAGGGCAACTTCCCAGCCAGATGTTTGGCAGAATCCTAGCATTGAGAAAACATTGCAGTGGGATTGATTACAATACCTTAAGGAAACTGCCAGCAGTGCTCCCGTTCCATGCTTGACATCATCACACAAACATTGCTAAGCACAGACTTTACATGTCAGGCAGTAAGAAACTTCTTGTTTCATTACAACTTATATTGTTACAGTTGAGTTGTTGATGTCTGATGCTGGGGATCAAGCTCTTGACTACTACAAAGAGCCAGGTGAACTGAGAGAAAATTTCAGAGCACAATTATAGCAGAGGTCTCCAAGGCACCATTCATCACTAAGCTTGCAGTAGAAGCTTACTAACATCAGGGACTAGAATAAGAAAACTCCGAAAACTTCAGAGTTTCTTCACTGTGAAGGATGCAATTTGCAAACACACACACAAAATACAAAACAACAAAAAACAACCAAAAAAACCCCTAAAGAATTCACATTATCCAGATCTGTGTTACTATAATAATAAGTCAAACATAAAGAAGTCTTCCAACTCTTTAGCTGCCACTATAATGAGGGAAGTAGGAAAAAAAGCATTTTGAACTACCCTTCTGTGATGAAACTTAAAAATTAATGAGTAATTTTCTTCTAATTTTTCTCTGATCTCTTTGAGTCTAGTGGGAATCAGATACAGAATTACAACACATGTTAGCTTCCCTCCAGGCCTGAAGGACCAGAAATTTTTCAGGAAAACAAGAGGTTTATGTAGGATGGGAAAGTACCAGAAATATGGTTGTTTATCTAAATCAAACTTCAAAACTTCTATGGTTTTCCCATTGTTAATTATCATAAACCTACTGTATACTTCAACAGATGTTGACATTATAAACTGAATATTAAGAAACTTATTTTCAAATGAGGGGTTTTAACATGCAGATGCAATTAAAATGATGGTATCTACAATGGATTATTCAGATGCTCAAATTAGTAGTGATCTACTTGAATTTCTTTATGCTTCCATTAACTTCAATTTTGAATGGGCAATCCACAAATTAAACAAAATACCCCTGCACTTAACATAAAACTTCACAAACCTTATTACTGCAACAAATCTGTAACACTATTAACTGCAAACTTAGCAAACACTATTAAATGCAAATCTACAATAAAAGCAAGATCCTCAAAAATAAAATGTCTGCCATGTATGTCTTATGATCTTTCCCAGTTTTAACCTCAGCAACAAATAAGGAAAGTTTCATGTTTTTCAAGAAACCTATAAACCACTCTTAAATCATTAGGTAGCTATTTCCATTTTACTATCACAGTAATAAGTACTAGCATTTAATTAAGACCTGCAATTGGCTGTAATTATTAAATCCTGCTTTATTAGTACAGCAATATTATCAAAAAGAAAAATTCAGATCCAGGAAGCACTAATTATTATTGTTTCCTGTAAGCTGCATCCATGTTGAGTTGCATACACAAATAGAGCCTTTGGCCTTAACAGCCCCTGTTTCAATGGGACAAAACACTTAATCTCAATATATGGTAACAGAGACAAATTTGAACAAATATATTACATAGCAAATAACCATTTCAACCATATTCCAACAGCGAGATCACTTGAAAAGATTTAACTTGGTTGTTGTTTCACATACATGTTCAAGACTTGCCCAAAATCCAACATAACCAGCTCAAGCATTCTCGCTGATCAGAGGGATGGGTGAATGTGCACTGCAACAACTGCTTCACTGCCCCCCTTCCCATGTGCCAGCCCCACAGCAGCCCCCATCCTAACCTGAGCGAGTGAATTCTCTCAGGATTCTGCCACAGGAACCTGCCACAGGAACCTGCCACAATGAGTAGAGCATTTCAAGGTGGTGAATGTAAGCTATAGTACCCTAATAGATGATGACAAATGGCTGGAGATGAGCAACGCCCACAAAACTACATTCCTGGGACAGAGAAATGACAATATCACTAATACCTTGTGACAATATGAGGACATTATTTCAAGAAAAAGAACATTATTACCCTCCCTTTAAAGGCTTTCCTAGTGACTCATACATATGTAATTCACCTGATACTTTGTGAAACATCTAATGCACTAAATTACCTTGATGTGAGAAAAAAATTGTGTTTTCTAGGATGTGATTGAATTAAAAGTGACTAAAGCATTCCTGAGATAAATAAAATTCTGGGTAGTACTCTTGCTTACTGATAAACCAATGCTTTATAATTTTTCCCCAATGATTTTTAAATGGGGAAACATCACAGCTGTGCCACCTGCAAGATCCCTGGGATATAGACCATTTGTTTATTTTGCTCTTGCATCCTCACAGGTCTTGTATATGACAAGATCTCCTGTATTGCACAACACAAATTACATTTACTGAACAATCTGAAGAGTTTACCAAATTTTTATCACTTTCTTTCCCCATAATTAACTAAACTAGTAGAGGCATACAGCGAATGACCTAAGAGATGTATTTAGGACAGGCAATTCTTGTGAATTAATTTGATGATCAGCTCCTGAAGTTTAGCCTTTGAGAGGATCAAGATGTAGTCTTGACCTTGGTTTACAAGCCCCTTATCTGTAATTCTTGGTCATGCTGGCCAAGGCTTAACCACCCTTTTACCATGCAGAAAACAGTATTGCAGAGGTGTCCTATCAGCCAATTTATGCAAAAGTTTTAGGACAATCCTACTGCATAGTAGCTATATTTCTATTTGGCTTTATCTAGTTCAAACCTTACCTTTTTCTGCCATAAGAAGGAAGGAATAAAAGGGGTTAGTGCATGTGCGAGTATAGAGACTAATGGAGAGTTCAGCAGCTATATTTTATATATTGATTTTTTTGGAGGGCTTCATTATGCTGAGGATCAGGAAACATACATATTGTACCAAGCAAGAATGTAGTAATTTCATTTTTATGTCTCTTTCCTTAATGATATAACTTTTAGTTTTCCTTTTCAACGTGGTCCTTCTTTAAGTTGCCACTGAACCTCAGTAGGTAGCCAGATTTTAGCCACATGACTATTTGCATTGGAAAGAGAGTTCTTTTCCATTCCCCTCTGAACTGTCAAGTTACAGTGCTCTGAGCTCTCTGACAGCCACTGCTTTCCAGCTCACTTGTGGGTGTATTCCAGCCGCAGATTATGTGATCCCTAAGCACATCAAAAAAATTATTAAATTATTAGTGATCAATAGACCCTTAATCTTTCCAGCCAACCCCTTTGATGTTCCCAAAATATCAAAACAGGATGGTGTTTTAGCAAAACACTACTTTAAATTTTGCTTTAATATAAAAATGACACTTTTTCATTGTACATCTTTACTCTCTGCGTCAAGATAATAAACCATGTTTGGCTCCAGAAGACATGGAAAATTCAGTCAGAGACAGTTTATCAATGAAGAAATCACCTAGAGTGATTTAAACATCAATGATATTTAGCAATTTTCTGAGATTAAGACTTGTAGATTGTCTATAAACCCTTTCTTTATAGGTACTTTCTGTCAGCTACTTTCAGCCTTCCCTACACTTCAGTTCTCCACCAGTGGTATGGATACAATATCTACCTACCTTTTAGGGGTCCAACAGATGAATTAATATGAGAAGCTTAAGGCTGTGGTAACAAGGACTAAATATTAAACAAATGTTATTCAGTTTATTTTTACAGAGCCCAGACTGAAGGCTGACATATTTAAAACCTGCTTTTTGACTTACAAACTGAGAAAACCAACAATTATTTATCATTACTACCAAATAAATATGGAATACCCTGCAAGAACTTGTACACTTCCAGTACATTTAAATTATTTTTAATGATCTAGACATATATTGTGTTTGTTGGCTTCCCCCCAGGACCCTGCACAGTCTAGATTAAAATATAACAATTCAGAGTGAATGCATCTAAAACAGCAAATGCATTCCATTTAATCAATGTGTATGCAAATGGTCTTCCCATCCCTAAGGAGAAAATGAGTCTCAGAAAATGAAGAATTAGCATTGTGAAACTTTTTAATGCTGCAGACTAATTTTCAGGCTGATTCACAAAGCATGACACATGATACCTCTCAATCTTAGCACAGTACAAAAACCAGGCCAGCAACTGCAATTGTAGGGATTTGATTCCCAGGGAAGGTGACCTGACCCAGGGGAAGACACCAGGTTTCTGCATCAGGCAGTCAGTTCTTCCTCCATAACATCAATGTTTACTCTGCCTCTTCAGCAGCTCCTGTTTTACTTTTGCTAATACTGCTTTGAGACAAAGAGATCCTAAAATGCTGAGTTGCAAGCTGGGATGACTCAGGTACTGCTTCCAGATATGAACAATCATCATTGTGCTAGGAGGAGGCATCTTAGAATCTACCCAAAAATCAATCAATCCTCTAAGAGTCACAGTTCTTATAGAAAAGGATAGGATTTGACACTTTAGGGACATATTTCATCAGAGTATCTATCAGGTGCTGACAGATGTCCTTTTATCCTGATAGTTGCCAGCTTTAATCAAAAGACAGGACTTTGCCAAACTAAGGAAACATAGCAGAGTGTTTGTCATTGGTTATTGGCAACAGTGATCCGTCAACTATGCCATTTGTTTATAACAGTGATATTTTTGACCAAGGTCCAGTCTATTATTTTAAATGAAAAGTGATGGATTGAATCATCCCTCAGTGCCAGGTCAAGGTGTAGCCTGTGTTAAAGCTTGCAATCCACTTCACTTGTCTACTTCCTTAGATCCTGTTAAGCATCTGATGACAGTAGATAAGTGTTAATATACACATACAATAAAACAGAACAATTTAGCTGAAACAACAAACAAAATAATGATTCAATTGACTCTGTCCTCCCTCAAGAGACTCTTATTTCCTAAAGGTATAGCATGCAACCGCAGCTACAAGAAACTTGCAGTAAAACTTGCTCTGCATTCCCAGAAGAGCAACATATATAATTCAGTCAATTTACCCCCAGCATTTTGTGTTGCTTCTAGGCATACAGAGTGGTTTTTTGCACCAATGTAGTGCTATTACTCTGGTACCAGTACAAGCAAGCAGCCCAAAGGGAATATAGGCCTGAAGTACAACTCAGTTACAGATGATTTTTGCAGCACTTGAACTACTAGAAACTGTTTCCAATTACACTGCATTCCTATTTCCTCCTCTGATGGGACTGCAGTAGGAACTCATTCAGAAATTTTTTATAAGGTGGATTTTTATGGAAAATTATAATCTGTCTGAACCAAAAGCTTCATAGAAATTTTCAACTTTCAGCCAAATTCAAACTAGTTCAGAGACCAGATGTCTGTTCCCTGTCTCATTTGACACTTTAAAAAAGAGATTTCCAGAAGTTTTGCTTTGGGCATATTCAAAATGAGAATATAGGAAATCCTACCAGCTATAGCTGAGATGCTCTTTCATCTTTTCTGTATCCTCTGCCTTGTGACAAGGCACATCACTTTAAATGGTGATACCACTGGATTATGATGACCCAGAACTATCATCCTTCATGTGCTCCTTCCTTTGCCTGTGGCATCCTTCTGACATCATATAGCAGCTTATTCCTAGGTCTGTGTGTGCCTTCCCTCAAGTACCAAATTAGACATCTCTCTCTTCCAGGCCTTCCTTGTTCTTTTTTCTGAAGCTGTTACAGTATGCACTTCCCAGAAATCAGATGAGGTTCCTTTACTTCTGTCAGAGCAATCTAGAAACATTACTTAGATTGCTGTCTAATGCCTTGAAATGCATTCACAGAGAAGGATTTTCATATGACCAGATTCTGTTCTGCAGTGAAATATTTGAGCATGTTCAAATATTTGATATGTGGAAAACACACTGATTACTATCCTCACCTTGGAAAAAAAATTCTTTTGTCCGATATGAATAGTGCAGTCAAGGTCATACAGACACCTTCTTGTCTCCACAATGGACACAAAGAACAGATTATTTCCTTCCAATCTGTAAAATCCTTTTACTTATCTCTAAATTACTAACACACTCCAATACAGCTTTGCATTCTTCACACATACACACACACAGGCTTGTCAGATATTCAAAGCATCTGATCACTCTTGTTTGCCTTTGGACTCTCTCTCTTTTTGAATATGTTATGCCCAGCACTGAAAAGAGTGCATTTCTGAGAAGAACCAAAGATTACTTACTTCTTGTGCTTCAAAGGCTTTATCCCTCTTTATAGTTCCCTGGCAGTTCTTCTACAGCATGTCATTGCTGACCTATATTCAACATGGGATTCCTTTTTCCAGTTAAGATCTTTCCAAACAGATGAACCTACTCAAGGAGAGACCAAAGTTTGCCCAAACCATTATTAGTTTCAATTTCCAGTGGTGTAAAATTAAACTAAATTAATATGCAGGAAAGGAGCAGATGAGATTCACAGTTGATGAATGCATCTCAGCAATATGTCTTGGAATAAATAATCCCACAGGCACATCACTATGTTTTAAGCTAACTATAATCAAATAGAAATGGAAACTGGTAATGACACGTGGTGAAAGCATTGCTTTATAAATAGGTCAAAGTGGAAATATGAGCCTGTACCAAGAACTGAGTGAAAGTAACAGAAAATATATAGTAATGGTCTAAAAAAATTGATCCTATTCTACACACTCAAACTTTGAAGTTTTTACTAATATTTTATTGTATCAAGAAAAATACAGAAAAGTGAAGATATTAAAAATACAGTAGATTCCAGCTATTTCTTGTGGAAATACTTTCAAGTGAGAGCAGACTAAGGATTTCATATTCCTAAGAGGGAATTTAACTACTGTTTAAAGATAATACATATCAGAAAGGCACACCAACTGGCTTTATCTAAATAAAAGACATAAGGAATATCAAATTCCGTATAGCTTCACCTATGAAGTAGCTACCAAGAAATGAGAAAAATGGCTACATTTTAAAAATATTTTTTTTTAGTCTTATGTCTTCCTCCAAAATACAGACAGCCTGGGCAGATATCAAAACAGAGGAGTCCCTTTTTTGGTTTTGTTCAGGAATTCTGGTTTCACTACAGTCTGTTTAAACAAAGGACTGAAAGATCTCTCAGCAAAATGCCTCCTTTCCAATGAAATGATAATGTGGAACTGAGGGGTTACGACACTGACATTTCATTGCATATTGCAGAGGGCACAAGGGTAAATGGCTGTGGTCTTACCACTTTCTCCTGTTGATTTACTGATAAAGTCTCCTTGCAGAATTCAAACTGATGGACCCTTCGTGGTGAGATGCCTGACTTAAGCAGGATTGACTGGGAAGTCAGATGCACTTGATTTCCCAGCACAGAGTCAAGCAGTAGTGGCCAGAGCAGGAGAGCAAGGTTTGATGATGCTATGGTCTAACTCCAAGATAGAATAAACAGGCTTAATAAGATCACTCTTATCAAGAAAGATTAAATAAATGGCCATAACCTTAGCAGAAGCCACCAGAGAAAAGCACTGATTCATGATAAAACCATACCCTAAAAACGACACAGCTGCAGACCTTGTAGAAACTACTTATATTCTTGAACAAAAGAATTGCTCTTACCTAAATGTCAAATGTAGAAGGAGCACAAGTCATTGCTTATAAATTTATTCTGCTTTACCACTGAAAGACTGCAGTTTATTGCGAAGTTAAGAATTCTACCTCAGGGCTTTAAATGAGGAAAATTAGACAGACTAAAATGTAGTTCCAAGCTGGTTTTTTTACTTCTCCTTATTTGGAACTCTGATGAAAAGCAATTAAGGTCTGGCAAATTTTCTTCTTAGATGTAATTTGAACTACTTATCTAGCCTCTCACATGGGAGCAGACTTGGAATGTAGAAAGGAACACCTGCTTTTATCACTTTAGAACAACACTTTGTCAGCTTAGCAATATGCAAAGCTTCTCAAGCCCTTGAATTCTTGAATTCTTGAGTCTTAAGCTTAATAGTATCTTATTTATTCCATGTTCACAAATCTGTGGCATAAAACTACCCCATTTACTGATATGCCAAGCAAATAAGCCATTAAGGTTTTGAGCTCATGCTGACAATGTGCTAAAAGTAAAGCAGGTAAGAATAATATCAAACCTGTAACTGAAATACAGTATTACCCAGACATTCAGCTACAAAGTGGTTCCAGTGTTGCACTGCCCTCAGGTTCTGCTGTCTCAGGAAAAGATTTCCATAGCACCAGCTTGATGGTACAAAAGGGTACAAAATACTGTCTTCACTAAATCCACCAAACTGCTCCTACAGCAGGTGCCACGGTGCACTCTTCAGGTGATGAAACACTGAGAAACTGTGCCCATGCCTAAGCACAGCTCTTCTCATTCACAACCTTCCGGTGCATTCTGTAGGCTTTGTGTGCTTCAGGATTGTCCTGGCTTTGAATCCACCAGGGATACAGGAAACAAGATCCACGTGAGAAGAATCAAAGTCACATAAGACTTTAGTCTAGACAAATCCACAAAGTTTTCTCTTTATGGCCCATTTTCCCCTTCCACAGCAAGACCAAACATTCCCTTGCAAGGAGCATAAGAGCTTTATTAGAAGAAACTCACAAAAAACAATTCATAAGAACAGATGCAGAGATCAAGGACATTCCTGACAACCTATTCCCTGCCACAGCAGGGAACTTATTTGATGGAAACACGTAGACAACTCAGAAGTAAACCACATCCCAAACTGCAAAAATGACGATAATACTTGGATAAGCAGTAGCACTACACTTGAAAGTCACAAAATAATCCTTCTGTTGCACTCAGTAATGGTAGACCATCATCAAGAAAAATGGGATGACGGAAGATAAACACCTGGAGAGCCCAGCAGAGAGTGCCAGAACAATCAGAGTTATAGAAGACAATTTTTCAGAAAAAAGACTGAGACATCCAAGGACTAATATCAGAATTAACACAGTGAGATATTCCAAAGTCAACCACTCTCATTCTGGGCAAAAAAGAATTTCCAAGCATATATTGAAGGGCCATAGAAGGGCAGGATATTAATTTGTTCTCCAAGTCTTCTGTGGAGAGAACAAGAAGAAATTAACTTAAATTGCACTAGGAAGACTTAAATTGAGATTAGTAAAGCTTTTTAATGGTTGGAATAGTGAGGTAAGTGAATGGGAGAGTAACAGGCCTATAGAGTCTCATTACTAAGATGAGATCATATTTTAGATCAGGCTGGATAAACCTGAAATGATTTAAATGTAATTGAGATTAAGTTGGGGCAAGGAAATGGACTGGATACTTTCTGAGGTCTCTTTGAGCCTATGATCTATGATACTATAATCATAAACTTTAATTTCCATTTCTGGAATCACTACGTATATTCATTTATCAAGCTCCATCTTGAAATAATTTAGGTTCCTTGTCCTTCCTGCCCTATTTGAAAGGTCATGCCAGAATTCAGACATCATTCCTTTGATGACAGAAACCTTGTTCTAATTTACACTCTCAATTCATTCAGAAGCAATTAATATCCATTTGATCTTAAAGACGGTTCAATTTCAATAATTCTTCTTCCCACTATGTAGTAATTCCTGAATATCTTTTACAAATAGCAATAGATTATCTTTCTTAGTCTTCATTAAACCATGCTGTCTATCTCAGACACCAGAAGTAGTCAAACTATGGTAGCACAGAGTTCCTTTCAAGCCAATTTATTTTGCTTCAACTCCAGTGGCATAAAAGCTACACATCCTGTGGAAAATACTCTCATTCATTACATATTTGTTCTCCAGACACAATAATGGATCAAATTTATCTAATTATGTCTCTAAACTATGCTCACATACTTCAGTAAGTTCAGTGGAATTGCTGTTATCAGCCTTGCAGTACATTCAAACCTACACAGTGAAAAGACTCACAACATAAATTCTTCTCCCTTCATTCCATTAAAAAGCTTAAATCAAATTAATTTATCTCATATACATTTTTATAATCTACTTTTTCTCTAGTCTAGATATGATCTAAAGTAATGTGGTCACACAAGACTTTATGTACATAAATGAACTGAAATGTGGAAGATTAAATGTTATTCTTCCTGCATCCAAAGTGAAATATTTTATGTCACATTTTTCTATGTACTTCTACTGTGAAGATAAGGAAGTAATGAATCACAAGCACACCAATGCCTTGTAGGACAGGGTGTCCAGATCTACCCTTAAAGGACTTTGCCAGAATTTATTTTCAAACATACACACAAGGTTTCAACTGATGCCTAAGGAGCACACTGTATGCAGCAGAAAGCAAGATTTGCCTTTGTAAGGAATGACTCTTCTTGTACTTTCATTTTATAAACATTGTCTGAAAGCAGACAGTGTGTGCCAATTACAAAAACACAGCCTGAGAAGAGAATCAGGTTCCAAGGCTTGCACTGAACAACCTGGAAAGGACTCCTCCATTGGCTTGTGAGCATTAATGCCTAAATGCTCCAATTATAGAATCTTGTCTCATGCAAGCATGGTTGCCAATGGTTACTTCCTACATATGTCTCCGTTAGATTGCCAGCATTCCCATTTGTTTTGAATTAGAACAAATACCCGGAAACACAAGAACAACAGGCTGCTAAACTCAGCCAGAGCGCAATAAGCCATGAATCTCTTGGCATTAGGAACGAGAATTTCTAACATTAATGCTTACAATGGGAATGAAGCCACTGCTGGCACCTGTAAGTTAAATCATCTCAACAAAATTGCCTTACACTGCTACAAATTAATTTCAAGTTAGTGCCCAAGAAGATTCGGGAATCATTGGTAAAAATAAATTTTGTCTCCTTTCAGAGTTTACCTATTAGCAGCTGCTTAGGAATCTAGACTGGAAAAACTACAATTTTCAAAATGTAGCATTTCAGATCCAATGGAAATACAGTCCAATGCTTCAGAAACAAGTATATGTTCATGAAAATTGCTTAATTGCAAAGCACAGATTATTGCTTGGTGGCCTTGTGATATACATGGCACCATATGCACATATACAAAATTATGGAATCTCTCAGAACTACAACAATCAGAGAAAGATGCACATTCATCCCTTGTGGTACCATCTGAAAACAGCCTTGATGAGCTCTGTATCTATGTTCATTCCAATTTATCCAGAATTTCTAAACCCACATCAGTTCATTTATTTGAATTTTAAAGAGGGACAAATACATACTAGAACAGCACAGGCTGGAGGACAACATCTTAGAAATATGGACAAAAATTGAATTAATGCCTCACCACAGTCAGCTACAAAAACAAATAAAATAAGGTGTTCTCACAGCAAAGTCAAATAAAAAGAACAACATGTGCATAGGGCTACCATAACAAAATTGTCAGAAATCTGCATTTTAGCTAATGCACCTCTAAAGATAAGATTAATAACCGTGGTGGATGAGTAGCCAACATCAAAGGTTGAGGCTGGCATGGTAATGGAGCTACTGAGAGGCCCCAGAAGAAGCTATGTGTGTCTTATTAACACAAAACCATCAAGTATAGTGGAATGTATTGAAGAAGTCTTGGATGACAAAACGGGAAAAATCGTGAGAGTTAAATTTATGGACACTCAATGCTGCAGTTTTTATTGGAGCTCAATGACTGCCATGAATTACCAGAGGTTCTCTATTTTTTAAAAATGTCTTTTTTTTCTTTCATATTTCTTTCTTTTCCTAGTAGTATCATTGCACCTGCTTGGAAATTGAAATTTCAAGCATTTGAACAAATATATTAAAGTGATCTACTGTTACTAAAGTTTGTTTAAATGTGTTTACATTATTAGCTGAAGCTTGACTTTGTAAATTTGTTAAACATATTGGACAGCCTTATTACCAAGACTACAGATATATTTGAGAAGCTTTTTCCTCCTTTTATCTCACCAGACTGAAGTAACTCATTATTACATGGAAGCAGAGAAATTCAGTCTTCTGCAGTGAAAGCAGTATTCAACATTCTTTAGGACTGGTCTGCACATGACCAACCCTTCAAGCTGGCAGCCAGACCACAGAAAGAAGGAACATTGGAGAAATTATTTTGTTAGGGAAGCTGCATATCCTCTTCATCAGATCATCACCTTGAGAAAATGAAGGCACTGTTCTGAAGAGCTTTTAAAAGGCACTCCTGGAGAAGTTAGATAAACTAAAAAATAATAATTAAAAAAGAAAAGACTCTAGAAGCCCACCAACATCCACCCCCCTGTACTAGCACCCAGAATCCAGCCCCTGAACTGAATGACAGTCATAGAGAGTCTCCTTGCTGACCCACAGCAAGGGGTGGGAGGGAAGGGAGGAGGAGAAAGGAAAGGGAAGAGGAGGGAAGGAAAGGGGAGAAAGGGAGAAAGTAAGCAAGCACCTATTTAATTATTAATTTATTATCTATTCCACATTTTCCTGTATCTGTATTAAAACTGAAATGCATATTTTGCCTTTATTCTCTTCTTGATGCTTAAAATCATATATTCTATTACTAGGCTTTTCACATCAAAGAAAAGAGACATTTCATTTTAACTTCTAAACCATGCTGTCTACTGAACCAATAAAGAAGAAATCCATATTTCTAAAAGCTTGGCAATGTCTATGACATTTGACTCAATTTTTATCACAGTTCATGGGAGGACACACATTAAACTTCTGAACAACAGCAGGGATTATGTACCTGACTCCCTTAAATTAAATTTCCCAAAGTACAAGCATTAAGGGAGGGAACAAGAGATTTTCAGTTCAGCCTCCTAATATGTTCCCTGGGAAGACAAATGCAGTTCATTTCTTTGTTGGGTATTGTTTTTTTTTTCCTTACAGAGAGAAAATTATATATGGGAAAATACAGCAACAATTTGATCATCTCTATTTACTCTTGGGAAATAAAATACTTATGTTTCTGAGACACACTTCAAAGGAACTAGAGCTATATTCCAGTTTCCTTTCTAATAAAATTTTTTTTATCCTTTAAGTAGGACTCTCCGTATTTTCATATGGAAGCATATTTTTTAAATGATCTTGTAAATATCTAGAGCATTTAAGCACAAAAACTTGCATTTATATCTCTCAGCTTTTACAAAAATTATTGAAGATGGAGGTAGAATTCGGAACTTAATAACTACAGCTTGCTAATGTTTCACACGAATTATCTTTAATGATTTTCCCATTTCATTTGAAATAACTATGCAGTTGTTTATTTCAGATTTTTTTGACTTTCAGATCACCTCTTTCAGAAATATAGTATACACTGAGCAAGTAAGTAAACACTAAACCAGCTGGTGGTAATAAAACATCTGATGGCATTACTTTTCTCATTTGGGGACTAAAAACTCTCTTGCTCTGACATCTTTTTCTGTAAGAGTCAGCCTCAGGCTGCCTGGGCCAATCTGCCCTAGCAGTTGTGCCTGCAAAAAAAATCAGAGGAAGGGGACACAGAGTGCAAACACACATCCCTGGTTCAACAGGTTCACCACGTGTAACCTTATGGAGTTGTGTTAGTGAAGTTTTTCAACAACAACCAGCAATCTGAATTCAGTCTCTCCTGGTAAGCTAAATAGCAGTAAGAATGTTTACACAATCTCTGTTTTTCAGAAAGAGTTCTGCTATCTTTAGATAAACTGTATTAAGAAATGCCAGCAATTACCCAGCACCTAACAAATGCATGTAAAATGAAGGAGGAAATAAATATCTGCAAGAGAACTAGAACATCATCTTCAGTGAGAGAGTGATGCTGCCCCTTCCTTGTCATCCCAGCTGTGAGCTAAATTGCCCAGGATTTCACAATCTCAGTCAATTTCATTCACAGCCGGCAACACCAGCAAATTGCTTTCCAATGGAGACAGAACTTTACTCCCTCGCTGACAGCCTGAATGTTAAAGAGTAAAGAGGCAGGAAAAAGGGCTGAAAATCCTCAGAAGAAATATGGACAAGCGGCAGGGAGACACAGTAAAACACAGAGGGAAATTGGAAGCAACAATAGTTTCTGCTCCCTAGCAGTGATACCCCACATAAAATTCATACTTACTGGACTATCAACATTTTTCTGTTATATCCCACAGAGAAAAACAGAACTACGTTTACTCCTCCAGGTTTTTCCATGGAGGGTTCCCAATCTTCCTTCTATTTTTTTCTGCCAGAATGACACAGAATTGTTGGGGGTGATGTAGAAAAAAAAAATGAAGACACACAAAGGACAGAAAAGAGAATTAACCTTTAAACCATTCTATAAAAGGTGATTCCCATTGGGAAGTAAACAATGGTTCCAATTTTTAGTAGTTTCAGCCTATAGCTCAGTACAATAAAACAATATTCAAAGGAGTAGTCAGATATCCTACTTTATGGGATAAACATAAAAAAATGTGCCTTAGAATATTTTCATTACTTAATATATAAAATGACCAGAGAATTTTACAGTTAGAGCCCCAAGGGGTGAAATCAAAGGATGAACTCTTATTGATGTTAAGTCCTTTTGATTATTTTACTAGAACACAATCAATGACTTTTGTTCCAGAGCTCATTATTTCTTATTCTTTTCTCTAATATCACAAGCATTCTTTAGGCAAAGGGGACAGTTAGCTCTCAGCTTTTAATGTTCATTATGATAATCTCTGTAGACATCATCACCTCTTAATTCATAATGTAGGCATAAAATACCAGTGCAGCTTCCTATT
>JAOTQP010001546.1:46953127-46996985 GCA_026413545.1 Cichladusa arquata | reverse complement strand
TGCCCTCTAGGGGGTTTTTGTGACAGCTTACTCTTTAAAGCCTTTTTTATAATTCAGTAATAAAAAAAAGCTAAGAATTATATTTAAAACAAAAATGTATTTTATTTTATGAATTAATTACAACCAGTAAAAAGATAAATTAAAGACTAAAATAAAGTGCTCTCTCTTGTATTTTTTCAAAGGTAATTCTAGTTTCAGACTGAACCAAATATACTCAAGTTCTTGTTTTCCACCTAATTAAAGACGTATATCAATCAAGTAAATGTTCATTTTTCCCATAGAAAGAAATTCTCTTCTCCATGAGCAAAATACTGCTCTAGTGCCTCCAAAAGGTAAAAAAGAAGCATCTCCATTTTGCCCTGGATCATTCTTCATTCATTTACCTATGTACGTTAACATTTACTACAAGGCAGGAACACACATCTTATGTGACCCTCCTGATCATTCCCACTCAACACCTAACTTAGTTTATAACCTACATTATTGGCAGTGTTGTAGGAAACTGTCTTACTAACAAGCCACAAAACATTTGTAAATACTACAATATAAGCTGTGTTTCATTTGCAACCACTGAGAAACAAAAATAATATTTCCAAGCATGGGAGTCGATCTTCTTTTATCATTACCCTAATTTTGTCTTAGAGAAAAAAGCACTGATGATAGCAACACATTTGTCAACTTCCCAATCACTCCATAAACATGAAATATTAGTATTTAATGGCATATATATATATATTGCAAAAAAAGGTACTAAAGAAACCTTTTTGTCAAAAAATTGTTGTCAGGGCCCATGGCTACTCTCATGTAGTGACTCCCCTGACTGTGGATTGCTAGTTCTGTATTTGCCTCCAGAATATTTAGCAGCCATACAATACCACAGTTACAGATCATTGTTGTCTGAGGAATTCACTTGCATATTCCAGTTTATTTGCATTTTACATGCAAAGCATGTAAAAATTACTTTTCTTTGTCAGATTTAAGAAATATGAGTCACAAAAAGCACACACCTAAAATTAGTCTGAAAATAGGAAACTTAGATAGCTTTTCCTATCAGAGATATTCATTTCCATAGAACCTAATTCTGCCAGCAAGCATCATTGTCTTCAACATATTATTTAAGGATTTTGTAATTTCAGGTGTCACTCCCTCTCTTGCTCTTATGTAATGCCTTTCTTCTGAGAAATGCAGATGTTTTTATATAAATAATAAGGTATACTACATCGACAAATTAGGAACTTCCACCTTTTACAGATGGAACTGAAACAGGGATAATATGCTTCAGATTGGCAAATTTTCTGAAGTCATCTTCTCCCAGAAAAGATTACAATAACTCTAATTTACTTTGGAAAATTACTGCATCCTAACTGAATTCTCCTGCAATTTGAAGCCATCTTATTGCAGTAATATCTAACATAAAAGAAAAACTGATTGGGTTTTTTGGTTTTTTTGGTTTGTTTTTTTTTTTTTTCCTGAATCAGATTTTGGTTAAAGGTGTCATTACATCTCCAAACCAAGTGAATATTAATGCCAGGGAGCTTTCAGTCATGACCCTTAGCTGTGGGAAAGCTCCATCTCACATTTGGAAGAAATTAGTTCAAATCCTGTGCTGTGCTTAAAAACCACATTATATACTCTCCTACCAGAATGACTAACACAAAATGACTTCTCTAAATATAAGTTTAAATGTAAGTTTACTAAATTGTGAGTGATATATCTACATCGAATAAGAAAAATCTGATTCCTGAGAGCATTGTCATTAGCCTCAGCTAATTGTAATAATTTGCAATAATGCAAAATTGGTTTTGGCCCCAGCCAGAAGCAGGGGCCATGCTGCTGCAGCCCATTTAAAGCAGAAGCTCGTGTTTTATGAAGAAGCAATATGGCAGCAAAGCTCAGAGCAACTGTTTCTAATTGTGATTCAACAGAGGATAAATAAAATCAGTCCCAGGGCTCATAAGGGAAGCCCCTTTGACAGAGGAAAACCTTCCTTTCTCATTAAGTCACACGTGGCAGCCCTATTAAGTGGAGCAACATAGAGGATGGGCTCACATCTAAAGTTTTCATTGATTAATCACCTCCTTCCAGCCTCTACCACTCTGTAAAGATCCTACAAGTAGTGACAGGACTCAGAATTTGTGGTCATAATGCTCCCACTACTGCCTTCACTACAGCATGGAAAAAAGTAATCTTAGCTGGAAAACCATGATGTGATCATACTCTGAGATTTAACTGTAAAGGCAGAGGGACTGGCTTTTTGCTTCTGTTTGGGTTTTTTTTGCTTTCAGGAGGATGGGGGGTATATAGGTATTTTTTTAAAATTTATTTATTAGATCAGTCTTCACAGTTCTTCTCTGAATCAATAAATCCATTTCAAAATAAGGGCATTTTCATCAGCTCACTTCAGTTGCTCTGCCAACAACAACAAAAAAATCTAAAATAGCTAGTGTTTTTGGGCTGCTTTATTACAACCAGCAGAATGGTGAATCTGCCCCCAACTGTTAAAAATTAAAAAAAAAAACATTTAAGGCGGAATATCTATAAAGTATTAGAAGTAATTATGTGACAGGACTGTTACAGAGTATCCTTAATATAGCTCAAAGAAATGAGATAAGAATTACTAAGATGCACATATAAGGTTGATTTTCAATGAAGGTACGTGTGTGAGAAGGGAATGAAAGAGAAGATCTTCATCTGCAAAAGACTACACAGCTCAGAAAATTTTCTTCAAATATTCTTTAGCAGTATCTGCAGCTTTTTTGCCTAATCTTTGAAACACATAGTCATGCAGATAAGGTGGCATTAAATGGATCACTGCTGCCTCTGGAAAGGAAGATAACTTAGCCTTTGGTACTTAGATATTCACTTTCTGACAGCTGTTCTTCTTTCCCAAAAAATTTCTCTGCCAAGCAAAGATTATTTGGGATTGACAAGTCTGTGCTCTGGAATAAACAAGATCTTTACTCTGATAGGATGCTGGAAACAGATGTTTAAGATCCACATAACACTGCAGTTATCAGGTGTACCATGTAACTTGAGGGGGTCTCAGGGAAAAGGTCCCACAAATACCTACATGTGCCTGACAGTCATGTTCATGAATCCATGCTATTCCAAAAGATACCAAGGGGAAGAAATCTTCCCCTTGCACGCTGCAAGTCCAACGAGGAAAAGACAATTCCCCTTCCTACCCTGTGAGAGGGTGGAGATAAAGAACACAAAGAGGAGACAAGACAGTGAGTTTGGTGTAGCTGATAAAGTGGTCAGAAGAAATTCATACAAAACAATGCCAGGGCCTAATGAAAGTACAAGGTGGATTGATTTATTAAAAAAATTCATAATACTTTGGGATAACTAACTGCTCTGTAATGCATGTGGCATATCAGGACTGCCAGCATTCACACAACTATTATCAATCCACAAACTTCCTGCTGTATCAATTGCCTGGAGATGGGGAAAAAAGAGCTACACAGGGTCCCAAATTCCTCAGTGACACTTTGTTAACCACCAGTGCTCAGCCTGTTGATCATCTGCAGCCCTAAGGGATGGGTGTCCTCCTTGACCTTTACTGTCTCCTAATTCAAGCCAGGATGCCGTGGGACAGTGGACTCAAGTGAACACTACGGAATACAAACATTTTAAGGCTTGTCTAAGCTTGAGTATTTTGTTAAATACATGCCCAGAACTGGAAGTCATCAAAAGTGGCTGTCACTAATTGCAGTGGCTGCCACACCAGCGACAACATGTCACCAGTAAATTCTGCTGCTGGATTATATTATTTTTGTTTCCCAGGACATGTTCCTCAGTACAATCATCCCAAAACAAACACATAACATACATGCAATTTTACACATGTATATAGACAAGCATTTGGAAATGACAACCCAAAAATCGCCACAAAACTTTTTCTGATGTTAAACAGATCAGTACAGGGCACAGGCATCCTTGAATTTAGGATCTGCTAAGCTGACATTTAATTGCAAAGACGTCCTGAATCTTTGTTAAAGTTTACTGTTACATACAAACAAACATTCACTACTTCAAATGCAGTTTTCAGATATGCCAGTTCAGTTTTTCTGTTTGTAACATTTGACATCAGCCAGGCTCTGCACATTTATTTTACCTGGAGTAATGGATAGCTTGATGTCCTGCGATATTAAAATAGAAATCTGTTGTGTGTTTCATCTCATCAGTATGTCCAGAGACTTCAATCCAGTGTGCTATTGGGAGGCAGTAAACTCCATCTACTATGTTGCTCTGGTTGTAAACACAACTTCGATCATGGTGGGGCCCACTACCTAGAACAGAAGAAAGGACAGTTGCAGGCTGTGCATCTGGATAATCTTCACAAAAAACTGTGGGGAGATTTGAACTGAGCCTTCAAGGCCAGGAGTGGTGCTTCCTGCTTCTTCAAACTGCATTATTAACAACTGAAATAGTGGCAACAGAAACACTGCCACAAAGGGAATGTTCAGCATTAAAATAAAATTTTGTAGCCTATTTTTAAAAATCTATTTTAATTTATTTATTTACTTTAAAATGCCCACAATATTAAAAACTCCCAAATCACTTAAAATTTAAGGAATAATGAATGTCATTTAAGTTCCTTATTTGATGTCTCACAGTATGTGACCTCAGTGTTTAAAATTCTTGCTCAGTGACCTCTCTGTCAGTCTTGCTGTGTTTCAGACATGTCATGGCAACCTGACCGTGGTTCAGGCTGACTTCTAAGGAAGTTGCCAAGATATGGGAAAGACCTCAGAGAAAGTTCAGAGGACAGCCACGCATGCTCAGAAAGGTAAAACCACAACAAAAGGTAGGACTGGTGACAGGATTTGTTACCAGTTTAAGGATTCAAGGAAAAGAGGAAAAACATCAATGTGGAAAGGCATCAAAGCCCAAAGAAGGTGGTAGATAGCAACCTAGAAACAATGCAAACTTGTTTAAAGGGGCAAAGAAGGGTGGCCCTCTTCCACCTCATTCACAGCTGCCTGGCCAGCAAAGACTCTTCAGATTCCTTTTGCAGACCAGACACATACAGGTATCCAGACAAGGAGTTCATTAAATCCTGTGTTTTATGTTGGCAGACCAATAAACACTCACTTTGCTGTCTTCAAATGCATGTCCCGCTTTCCCAAAGTGACCCACAGACAGACGGTCACAATTGCAATGGTGAATGACCACAACTACCTTAAATGGCCTAGATTAAAGTAAGATTCTTATTCTTATGATTTTACACTAATATTCATTACCCCCTCTTCTTCTCTTACAGCAATAGTGTGAGCTTTAGCTGAAAACTGGTTTTTAATACCATGGCAGAGTAAGCAACTTGAATTGAAATGGGTCATGTCATCAACCAAAAGGTTATCTAGCCTCCAAAAATACAGTACATGTACATTCTCCCTTCCACCACCATTTTTACATACTTATTGTAATACTAATTTCCATGTAGGAATAATTATCATGCAGATCAGAAGTGACCTAGTCTATGGCTTGCTTAAGCCTGTTACACTTATACATTATTAATAATGTTAAAATATTTCTGAGAAAAATTATGCCCAAAGGAATATCTTCAATTTCACATTGCACATAAATGTATGACCAGTTTTCAAGCAGCACAGCTAAGGAAATTTGCTAGAGCAAGAGCATTTTGGGACATGTATTAAAGCAATGATTAGAGAGTAAGAATAGCATTTAAGAGAAAAGCTCAAATCATCTTCTTATTTCCAGATGACATGCAGGCCATTTTATCATAATTATGAAATATTACTATTTACCAAAGCGAAAAATAAAAAATAAGGCAGAGAACTATTTTCTCTTTCACATTGCTGAGCAGTTATGCATCACAGTTTTCGATTATTTTGATTATAAATAAGGTAAGCACAGTTTCAGAAGCTACATATCCTACCACTACATTTTTATCTCACGTTTCTAATTCTTTACATATTCTTACCACTTTTAAACAATACGAGAAGACAAGAGAACACATCAACAAATACAAGTGTAACAAATCTATGGATGTTTAGAACTTTTAATTAATGACTTTGTGCATTCAGCAAAATACAGCCACAGACTCCACGTTGCCTTCCCCATTCTACTCTCCAACAGCTGTTTGTGTGATGCACATCACCATGGCCAAGTCCTGCTGTCACAAGGCTGTGTCTGATCCTGACCCCCACATGCCCACAGGTCCATGTCCTGTCCCAGCCTCAGCCTGTCCCCAGGGAGATGCCTGATGCTCAGGCCTGGGGCTGCCCTCGTGCCCCTGGCTGCCTGCTCCTGACTGCCAGTTCCATGGGGTGTCCCTGCAGTCCCCAGGGAGCTGCCAGCTCTCACTGTACCCTGGTTCTCAGGATCTCTGGCTTTCTCGCTACTCTCAGCCCTGTGCTTCCTTGTATGCCACCATGTGCTTCCTACTTTCTTGAGGTGTGTGCACTTCTGCTACCTGCCACTTCTGCAGATCATCATCCTTCTCCTTCTCTAGCTTTAATTCTTGTCCCTTTTTTGCCTTCCTTCTCTATGACCTTCCTCTCTGCCTTCTTAAGTGCTGCAACCTCCTTGCCTTGTAACCTTATCAACTTCACCATCATTAATTCCCTTAAACAGCCTAGAACCACATATGGAAATGGGGACAAGAGTAAGCTGCCATGGGATGTTTATTTTATTTGTTCCCTCAAACAGGTTTGGTCAAATCTCATTCTGAAACATTTTCTTCTGTAATCAATATTTATCGCTGCTGATTTTTCTGCACCACTCAGCCTCAGCCTTCCTGCTGTGGCTTACAGTCAAACCTGAATCTCAAAAGGTATGGTTCTGGTTTGCCTTCAATAATCAGGTAAACAGTAGCAGCTTGTGTTCATATCATATTTCATGAGAATTGCCTAGCTCTTTACTACTTCTTATGTTATATACTGATCTATGAATTAAGCAACTTTCCTATTGAAATAAGACATCTGTGCAACAGACTGTACATCAATATATTTTCAACATATACATATATATACATATGCAATATAGCTCACACAAGAAGGAGAGAGTGCGACCATCTTCAATAAATACTAATTTGGGGAACAGTATGATCAAAGTGGATTGTGTTTAGAAAGCTGAATTCATTATACTTCTTCAGGGAACTATGAAAATCTGTGATTACCAAAAAAGATCAGGTTCCACTACCCAGGTAATATCCACATGATTACACGAGTGCTTCTCACCACAGTTTGTTCCACAATATGCATTTAACAAGTTTCAAAATGAGAAAAAATTGTTTTACGAGTCCACATAATGCTTCTGCTAGCACAATTTGTCACAGGAAATCCACCATATTTTGGATGCTGTAAGATAAGAATGCAATTTTTATAGTATTTCTACTTTTCTGTTCCTAGAAACAATAATAAAGCTAACATCAAATGTTTCATTCAACTGCTCATCTTTGAAAAAAAGGAAAACAAACACAAATGTCCTTTGAGAAAAGGCTCACACAATAGCAAATATATGGTTTTACAGCTAAACCCATTTCTATATCAGTATTTTTTATCATCTTGTTTTTATTCATATTCCAAGTGGCAAAACATAGGTTTAATTATTTATCTTTGGGAAGCAAATACACAATCAACTGAAAACATGCAAAATTCAACCATAAAAAGGGATAAGTTAAATATTTGAATAGTACTGATCTTCCTGTTAATTGATCATGTTGGCTTTCCTAATTAAAGAAGAAAAGCATTTTGGAAGAGTTTAATAAAATATACAGGCCCTAGTCTAACTTCCTGGTTAGCATTTTTTTTCCTTTAATAAGGCCCATAATTTTTTTATTTAAAACCCATCTTTGTGATTCTTCTCAGCAAAAATGCTTATCTGAAAGAGAAAGATTAAAATAAGTTTCTAGGAATTATAGTTTTTCATTGCTTTTGCACTTGTTGCTTTGTACTCCAGATGGTTTTGCACAGAATCCAGTGACAAAGGGAGTTGCTGGAGAGCAAAGCAACCAAGCAGCCCAACTCACAGCTCAAGCCTCACAGAGGACTCTTTCAAAATCTGCATGACTGCAGTTTATGTCTCCTTGTTTAATGCATATGCAGATAATCAAAGGAGCATACAAATAACTAAACAAAAGAATAAAACCAAAGATCTCAATATAACTGATAAATGGTGCTGGTAAAAGGAGGAGACCAGAATGAAGCAAAAGAAAACTGGTTTTGATCCTCCTTGAGCAGGGAAGTTGGACCAGGTGACCCACTGTGGTCCCTTGTAACCTGATTAATTCTGTGATTCTGTGAAAACCAGCTACAGATATAGCAAGTAATACAAGAGGTGAAAAGATCTAGGACTGGAAGAAGGTAAGCAGAGACTAGAAAAGGATGTTCTGAAATTCAATCTAAGGAGGCACAACCACAAAACACATAGAAAAACCTGCAGTTACTATTTTATTACAGCTGTACTACAGGGATGAAAGAAGTATAATTCAGTAGTCTGCCAACAGCACAGATTCACCTTGATACAGAAGAGAACTGCACACAGATTGCACAAAAGAATGAAGAAATTAGCAGCTTGATCTTTAAAGATAATAAACAAAATATGGGTCAATGAAATCTTTTACCACTATTAAGAGTGGTGAACAAAAAACACATGAATAAATGAAAAAAATAAGATTGCCTCTTCCACTGTCTCTGCAGAGATCTTTGCAGCAAAGGCTCTGCTCATTCACTGCTCTCCCAGCTATCAGCTTGTTGCACAACTTGGTCAAAGTTTTAATTTTTTCTGTTCTGTGCTGTGTAAGGGAGGTATGCAGGAACTCCAGGGTACAACAGCAGCCATAAAGGCACTGAGTATCTCATCCCTACCTTAGCCTGACCCTAAAACACAGATATACAACTTCCAAACCCCAGTAAGGTGAGGGTGTTTCTCAGTTCATTGCTACCTCTTTAAAAACCACAAGGCTACTTAGATAACCTTAGAGAAACACATTAAGTAACTAACTAACTAACTAACCCACAAATCACAAGCAGCCAGGCAATTTTCAGATCACCTGCTCAGAAATCAGAGCACAAACTCCTATAGTCTTTGTCATAAATTTTGCATGAACCAGCACACTTAAACGTCAATTCAAAATTTTAACTATGTCTAAATATTTTAAGTAATTCCATTTGCTGTATGAAATGAGGTTCTTTAACAAGGTAAATGAGTATCTTAAGTTCATGCTTAGAAATTCCCCTGGAAGAGTTTAATATTATAAGCACTCTGTGGGCAGATAAACAGGGAGGGGTCAAGGAATAAACGACTATTTTTAAAAAAGTAGTAGTAGAACAGGAAGTAAAGAAAATATACCCCAAAAAATCTCCTCTCCAAAATAAAGCATTTTAAAGAATAAAGTTTTGCTAGCTTGCTTATCTTTTATACCAAAATTACAACAAAGAAAAGTTTCAAGTCCTATTTTGGATACAATTCTCGGTTATCTGAATGTGCTACTGCAGTCTTTTTATTACACATCACTCTAACTGAACTTCCTTCAGTACACTCACAATATTCAAATTTACTTACCCTTCACACCAGATTGTCACAAAAGTCTGCCTGCTGCCTGTGAACAAAATTCAATCTCTGATGCTTTGAAATAGGATCTGTCTCAATCTTGCCAAGACTGAATTGCTATTGATCGTTTAAAAAACAGAGGTAGGGGAGGCTGAATTCCCCTCACTGGAACTGAGCAAAGTCAAGTTTTTGAGACTTTGAGTCTGCCACAGGCTCTGGAATCCCACTTTCCTCAAGTCTCAGCAAAGCCCTCAGTAGCAACCCTTTGTGTTCACAGCTCAGATAAACAGCTCCAATTCTGTATGCCATGTATGAAGCCTTACTTGTGTGCCTATGAAAAGCATACTTTGATTTTTAATGCTATTTTTTTCTGCTGTCAGTAAACCATCTTCCCCTTACATTCTATAAGTGGTAGATGAAGTTATCATATTACTTAAATACCTAGTATTAATGTAAGGCAAAATTGTTAATTTGCCACACCTAGTTCAGTAACTCCTTCTTAACTGGTTTGATTTTCAGAAATTTGCAAGCCAAGAAGGGATACCCAAAAAGAAGAAAACCATTTGCATCATACACCACATTTATATTCCACCAGACTTAAAGCAGCCTGTTTAACTTCCCTTTTGGTAGAGTGTCTACATAGAACCATGGAAAAAAGTTTTAATTCTATTAAAATCCAGGCTGAATTTGACACGTTTTAGTCTCAAATATTAGTCTCTATTTAGTCAAATATTTAGTCCCAAATATTTAGTCTCAAATATTTAGCCTCAAATATTTAGTCTCCATTCATATATCCTAAGAAAATTATTTGATGGAATTATATTTTGAAATTATGCCAGCAT
The DNA here is from genome assembly GCA_026413545.1 of Cichladusa arquata. Lineage (NCBI taxonomy): Eukaryota > Metazoa > Chordata > Aves > Passeriformes > Muscicapidae > Cichladusa > Cichladusa arquata. The sequence goes on along the minus strand of JAOTQP010001546.1, from coordinate 46,986,624 downwards.
TAAAATGAAATAGTTTACAAGAAAGCCATTCTCAACACTTAATGCTGTTAATCACCACAGCTTTTTTTTTTTTCCTTTTTGAAAATCAGAATTTTCAAAGGCAACTTTCAAAAACATGTTTTATTTCTCTCTCTAGGTCTGCTCAGGCCCAAGTGTTTTTCAGTGGAGACTTCTACCATACTAAGAGATTTTCACCAAATGCCTGGTTTAATGATGGAGATGTCAGAGAAAAGCAACTAAAAGGAAATTTTCCTCATGTAAAAGACATCTCTTCAGACAGATGGTAGAAATAAGACTAAAGGAAATACAGATGAGAGAATAATGGCTGATAGCAACAAAATGTACAATCAAACACAGTCATCCCATTTGCTTTGACACTTGTTACTATACTGTCTACTACTGATTGCTACTTTTAATCAGCTGGAAGAAAGGGCAAGAACCTAGTGGTTCTGTTTGTTCCTGTGTGATTCTGAGTGAAATGAACTACATCAAAAGAGCAACCACAGCAACACCTTAACCAAAGTATCATCCCAGTTACTTATCACTTACTTCTCAGTGTTTCTTGTCATTGAAAAAAAAGCTGATGAGCCCTATTGCATGCTACCACCACTTGGAAGTGAAGAACAGAAAAAAATGGTAAATACAGGATTTGCATAAACAATAAATTTTTGTAAATTTGCCATTATAACCACAAAGGCTTTAATTAGACTCTCACAGAAATCAGAACTGGCCTCTGATTATCTCTGTGGGTGGGAAGATACATGCTTGCCAGAGTAAGAGGAATGCAAGTATATGTATTTATTTTTATTCTTGTAATTTTGCAGTTTCACATAGGCCACTCACTCTACATTGTTTTACTGACATCTGGTTGTCTGCTCAGTATAAGCTGCTTAATGCTGATAAGCAGATAGAAAATAATGAGAATCTTGCTGCCATTTAATTGCACCAAAATGCATGCTATGTATATGTCTTCAGAGGGTTGAAGAACAAACACCAGGAGCTATTGCACCTTATTATCAAAGTTTTTCCATCCCTTAAAGAAGTATTGGGTTGAAGAATTCAAAGCTATCCACTTTTACTTTTTGTCACATCTGAAAGGTATTAAGGTATCTAGCATTGTCCAGAAAGCAACAGCTTTGCAGGAGCAAAATGCCTATGATGTACAATTATTCAACTATCACATAATTTGTGCTTTATGTTCATTTCTAGTCACTACCTACTTCAGAACAAGACTGGGATTGGGAAATTAAGTAAAACCCTCAATGATTTTCAAAAGCAGAACAGATTACACTAAATACTAATGAAACATGCAAGTAGCTGCAAGATGCTAGGCAGCCACTGGCTATAAACAGGGAATATGGCACCACCCAGTGGGAACAGCACTACATGAAATATCTGCATTAAATGAGCCATGAAGAAATGTAACTCTTCAGGGTTCACTTGGATTTGTTTGGTTTCGTTTTGTTTGTTTTTAACAATGGAACTCCTAACTATTTTGGGGATATGTAGATTAGCTTTGGAGAAAAAAAGAAGAAAAAAAACATGGATCTGCTACAGAAATTAACATTGTATCCAACTGTACTTCTTAGAATGGCCTCAAAAGAATTTTTATTTTGCCTATCCTGCTAAAGCTTAGCCCCAAGCATTTTTCAGTTACAATCTCTCCATTGCAAATGGCAACTACACCTTACCTTCTCATACCGCTTTAAAGAATCTCTGCATTTTAATTAAGAAATTATACCTGTTTTGTTTAAAGAGCTGAAGCCAAAAGTCAGATTGATTGAAGTTTCAACACACTTTAAAAATATCAGCTGACCCTGCTTTTGAGCTTCCACTGGTGATACTGTCTATGTCAAGTTTCAAGCAAGCTCTATCTACACCAAATTAAGAGCTACACAAAATCAAAGAATAACAAAATTGTTTGGGTTGGAAGTGGCCTTAAAGATCATTCAGTTCCAAGCCTCCCCCCTCTTCCCCAGGCAGGGACACATTTCAGTAGACAGGTTGCTCAGGGCCCCATCCAATCTGGCCTTAAACACCTCAAGGAAGGGGCAGCTACAATTTCTCTCAGCAACAAAGGATCAACATTTTACAATACAAGTTTATGTATGTACTACAAGTTTATGCAGGTTTTTGTGTAATTAATTTTTCACTCTCCCAAAAATACAATGTGTCAGCAGACTGTATTCCATCATCTCAAAATACAGTGTGGGGCATACCTCTAGTAAATTCCCTGTCCTTTCACGCTGCGTGTTTCTTGATTAGTAACTACAGTTTATTTAGATTAACGTAAGGGGATAAAGGCACAGAGAAGTGTTCCATCATAAACTCACAAAAACAAATTCAAGCATAAGTTTCATCTTGTATTTATTTAGTTTTGACTGTAGGCACAAAATACTTTTAGTTTCCAAGCTGAGGTGTGTTTATGTCCAGTTCTGAAGAATCGACATCAAAAACAAAGTACACAGAGAGACACAGGTGCAGCTGGGGGAAAAACAGCACATATATGAATTTAGTTATTTTTCCAAACCTATTCCCAGATACTAAAGCTCAGCATAACCAACCTGTTTCTACAGATACCACAGCATATCACAGATCGTCCTGGACAGCAGGCTTCAGCTTTCACAGCAGGTAAACAAGTGCCAACCCTGAAGAAACCCCACACAACTCCTGTGATCTACAGCTCCTGTGACCTGAGCCACAAATGCTCAATGGCTTTAAGTGACAGGTCCTGGGTGCACACCAGCAACATCCCCTTGGGACAGAAGAGGCAAGTATCTGATCTGTCAGGAGCACAGGGGAGTCTCACCTCCCACTTCATCCTCCCAGGGAGGGGAACTTGTTCCCTCCAGGCACAAGCAACAACCCAGTGAATCTCACACAGGCCAAGCCTTGCCTAAAAGCTTCCTACCAAAAGCCACAGAACACTGGCCTTTGAATCTGACTCTTCTAGCCCACAGAAACAACTACCCTCACTTTATCTTTCAGTCCAATTCACTGCATTGGAATGGCTGCAATTTGTACTCAAAATAGATGATATGGTAGGTACTACACTATTATAAAAACCATATGCTCTGCCAGTGGAATTCTCACACACATACATTTTTAATAAAAAACTGAAGTAATTTTCTTGAATACAGCACATGATTTTAACATCCAGTATATGTAAACATCTGACATCCATAACTGGACTAGACTTTCTCTGGTTACAGATGAATGCCTCAACTCATAAGCTTAGAGCAAGTATCATTGTGCACTTTCCTCATAAACATGTCTTCAAAACTACAGATGCTCTGCAAGAGCTAAGTGTTTCCCTAAGCACATTTTAATTCTAAACATGCAGGATACTAAAGAGACTACACAGAATTTGTTTAGAACAAAAAAAAAGTTCTTTTAAGAAGGGAGTTGTCTTGCCATGCTGTGACTTTTATAAGAAAAAACAGATGAGAGCCAAAACATTCCTTGATCAACAGTCAAAAAAAAAAAAAAACAACCAAAACCCAAAAAACATTAAAACAAATTAGATTTAAAAGAACTGTAAGTTTGCCCAGTTATTGGGTAAGAAAACATCCTTAGGTTCCCTTCATGTAATACATGAAGAACAATAAATTTCAAGGTTTACACAAATTTGTGCTTTCCTGCAAATATCAATTGAGGAAAAAATGGTTGACATGAATGACTAATTAAAAAACACTTCTGCGTTTACATGATATGCCCACTTGCTTTCTATCATTCCTGCTAAGCATGAGCCCAAACTCTCTGGAGCATTCACAATGAAAAGAACAAAATATCACCCAGGTTAATCCTAAAACTTCAAATCTGCCAAAACGCAGTATGTTTATTACACTGACTACATTTCCTAAAAGTGCTCCCTGGAGCTAATTATTGTCTAATAATTAGAGATACCACTACTTCCAAACTTGAGAATAACCATCAACCTTACAACTGCTGATTCTCTGTAGTTATTCTCTAACGTTTCTATAAAATCCTAATTACTTCCAATTCTACTATTATTTCTATAATCTGCACGGTGAGGACCGCTTTATATACCAGTATCAATGTCACATTATGTACAACTTGGCACCTTCAAAGAGACCCAATTCTGCTTCCTTGGACAGACGTAAAGGTTTTTATTCCATAAAGTTCACTTTTCCTGCAATTCTGGAAAAGAAAAACACGGTTAAAACAGGCAGAATGTACTATCTGTTTTAGCTGGTAAACAAAACAATTACTACTGCATGATGTACACAGTCTTTCATGATGCAAACTTCTGTGAATGCAGCATTAACACAAAGTCTTTTATTAGCATAAAAAGAACAAACAAATGCAACAGTTATGACAACATGTATGTTTTAGTCTACACGACAGAAAGGCAGTCCAGAAGTGTGGTACGTATTCTTAAAATGGGTGAAGAGCAACTGCTCTACAATGTGTTATTTTGGTACATGGATTATTACGCTATGAGTTAAAAAAACCCCTCAGAAATTACCAAGTGATCTGTCTTCCTTTCACTAGGTCAGATCCATTCCTCAGTAACAGGAGCTATATTTGACTCAGCAGACAATTTGACTTTATTTGACTCAGCAGACAATTGTCTGAGTGTTGTCTTGTTTTTAAGATACTTAAATACACTAGAACAGCACATGGAAACTGACTAGAGTTATACAACATTTGAAAACACAGAGCACGAGGAAAACACGGTGGAAGTACTACTGAAACAGCAAGAAGACTGGAAAAGCCGCAACTGAATTTCTCCCTGTGTTTTTCTTTAAGAAATCGCAGTAGTAATATTTACCAGCCTGAAAAGGCCATCATGACATTTCAACTTAGCAAATTAAAATAACAACCCACACCGTAGTGTGTACATCGTAGGAGATCCTGAATTCTTTACTTCTGCAGAAAGAAAGAAAACAAAACGAAACATCATGACAATGGATGCCTAAAGTAAGGGAGGAAAAATGAAACTGTTTCAAATAACTTCTACCAACCTAGAAAGGCAGCTTCCCTGTGCATTCACCCGCCTCCATCACACGGTTAAAACATATTTTTGTTGGCGAGAACCCCCGTCACGCCACGACAGCCTGGGCGGCTCCAGCTGCAAGCAGAGCTCAGGCCCCGCCGTGCCGCAGCCCGCAGCTCCCGGTGGGCCCGGCCCGGCCAGCGGGACCGGCTGCGGCCGGAACGGGCGGGGCTCGGGGCGGACAGCGGCCTGAGCCCTCCCTCAGCCCGCCCGGGCCGGCGCGGCCTTGCGGCGGCAGCGCCGCGGTGCGAGGGACGGCGAGAGGTCCCCTCCGTACCTTCCCAGAGGAAGTGGCCGCCCTCCCGCCGCAGGAACTTGTACCAGAAGGGGCTGGCGGCGTCCTCGTCCGGCAGCGCCACCTCCGCCAGCCACAGCGCGGGCTCCTGGGCGGGCAGCGGCGCGCTCGGCCGCGCCCGCCTCATGGGCACGGCGCGCCGCGGGTCCCACTCGCCCAGCTCCGGCCGCGAGCCGGCCACCAGCAGCTCCGCGCCGCCCTCCGTCACCCGGCCGGGCAGCACCACGCCGAAGCGGAACAGCATTGCACTGCCGCGCTAAGGACGGGGATTGACGAGGCGCTCTGCCACTGCTGCAGCACGGCCGGGAGCGGGGCCGCCGCTGGGGGCCGCCCGGGCCCGCCCTTCCGCCGGGGCCGGACACCGCCCCGGACAGTGCCCCTGCCCCGGACAGTGTCCCTGCCCCGGACACCGCCCCGGACACCGCCCCGTACAGTGCCCCTGCCCCGGACAGTGCCCCTGCCCCGGACACCGCCCCGGACACCGCCCCGTACAGTGCCCCTGCCCCGGACACCGCTGCTGCCCCTTGGCCCGGCGGTGATTCCCTCGGTCCGGGCTGTTCCCGGTGCGGTAGTTTCGGGCGCTTGGCTGCCGCACGCACGTAGCCGAGGGCGCTTCCCCTCCCAAAGTAGCGGCTGGGAGTTCAAACAGCACCGACCCCCGATCGCCTCCTCGAGTGGGGATGGAGAATGCTCTCCGCAGCTAAACGCTGGCTCTCCTGGTTGCCAAAGGCTACGCGTCACCTATGCTGACTTTAACAAGGATTATTGCTGCATTAAAGGAAGCCACTGCAATTACTCCCAAGAGCCCGGGCTTAATTTAGCGCAGCAAACACATCATTAAAAATTGCCATACGTGCAGCTACAAACAAGGACTGGCTGCAAATAACGCTTTAGTGTTCATGAAGTTTGTTTTCCCCGCTGACAGCCAGCCAGTCGTGGTGAGGAAAGAAATGTAAAATGCTGAGGGAGTTTAGAAAGCCTTTAAAAATCTGGATTTCACTGCACGCGTTCTGTTTACAGCCAGAAGGGGAACATTTGGCAACTCCTACGCGTAGCAATACTCAGGACTTAAAAAGACTGAGGAAGAGGATGCAATCCAACCATTTATAGGGCAGTCCCTGCTTGAATACGCCCATTTCAGAAGCTTTTAAGGACAGAAACAGAGGAGTAGTAACTTTATTTAGGTCAAGTTCTGGGAACAGGATGAAGGCCTTTCAATGAGTCAAAAGAAAGCCTGCCTCAAAAGATGGCTGTTTGTTTCCTTTATTCAGAGGTGATGACATTGAAGTGTATGTGCTGCCAAATTTATTTTTAAGAGTGCTGTAGCCAATTTTCACTGATACTTACTGAACGTGTGTGATATTCCACCACTTTTCCAGACGTAACCAAAGCAAATGGAATTCTCACTTTCCTCCATTTCTGCTGGCTTCACTGTAGCGCTGCTGCCTTTGTGGAACAGCGCAGTGCATTTTAATCTTTGTTTTTGCTCAACCTTACAGTTGAGCTACCCATACTCTATCTCATAATTGTTTTTCAAATATCTATCTTTTTAACCATACACCTTCATTTTAGCAGCATGGATGAGACAGGATGTAACAACTCTGGGGTTTTATCCCATAGCTCAAGCATGACAGGAGTCCTAAAACCACCCCAGCATATTGTGTCTACATAAAACTATATGCTTCTGTTCATTCCAGTCACAGTCTCAGCTAAGAAACTGCAGGATCCAATAGTACATCTGATTGACAATTGAGTCCCTGGCTGTTGTCTAAGCTCCAGTGTAAAGAAACACCAGCAACATCTATCTTTGGACAAATCTGAACTGCTTTATACCTGTAATATTGAATTCTCATCTTAGACTAGTAAGCCTTGTGGAACAACAATAAATTTTTCTGTAGACTCTGATGTGTCAAGTAGCATCTTTCCCCCCCCGTTAGATTTGCATGGTCTGTGATTTGTCATCTTCTAAACTGGAATTTCAGCTGGAGTAAAGGCAGTGGAGGTAGGGAGGAGTTCAATTTACTGTTAGTATTTGGGATTGAAGGAGTTGATGAAGTACTTCCACAGTTGAGCCATTGCTATAACCCTAAATTTAGTTTTAAGTGTCACCCTAAGCCTCTTAAGGAATTAACAATAGTTTCCTTTGCCAAAATGACCTGTTATTCTTGTACTGCCTGGCCAGTGCTCTTCCCCTACAGTCCTTAACACTATTCTGAAACCTAAAAGCTTTCCCTATAATCCAGTCATCTTTTACAACCTCAAATTAAACATGACTGTTTCCTTTTTTTTTTCCCCCACTATAGTAAGTCCTCATTCCAACTTGGCAAGCGTTACAGTTCCCATCAAAAAGCTTTGGCACAAAGGGGCAAAACCCTAATAATCAAGTTGTTTTTAACTCTCACAAAAACTGTCAGTTGGTGACTCCTGTGGGAACAAACTACCATCTTAGTGGTCTGTCTGCATTAAATAATAAACGCTGTGCATTTGTGCCCCTCACAGCTGTTTAGGATCTCTCAGGATACTCGACTTACAACAACCACTTGCTGAGGGGAAGCCTCGATTGACCTCAAATCGAACAGTGAACTAGCAACACAGTGAGGCTTAGTGCCAAGTTTATTTTAAAGCCTTCAGTTTATTGCTGCTGCTCTGCTATCATCCCAGGCATTTGCTAAAGCTGTTGCTAACTGGCAAAAAGGGAAGAATTGTATGGAAAAAAAAGCTTATTTTTACACAGCATTAGTGTGCAAGAAGGGACTTGAGAGATCAGTTTCTGCAAGAATCAGTTGCTTTGTGGATTTCACCTAAGTTGTACAATACGTAGTAGCCTTATGCAATTTCCAGCCAATTAGCTGGTTTATTATCCAGAATTTGTGCAGGTCCTCACAGGAGGACTCACCGAGGCTGTGTACCAACTTAACATCAACCAACCATCAGTTGTGCCTTCAGGTTTCTGCCTAATGGCTGTATCTTAAAGGATTTTAGGGAAAAGTCTGAATTTCCAGACTTTTCCAGAAATTCCAGAATTCCAAAAACCAGGGCTGTGACTTTATTTGCAGACACGTGAAACATATTTAAAGGCATTTTCATTTGCTGTGCACTAAACTTTTGCAGAATCACAGTTCTAAGTTTCTGCAGAACTCTTAATTTCTTATAGTGTCTCTTTCAGGGATAAAATTGTCATGGTATTTTTGGAACCCAAGAGTTTTAAACCATTCATTATAATCAGAAAACTTGGGCAAAGTATTGCTAGCTGAAATTTTAGTAAAGACAGTACTTGAGAAGTTTGACAGTATACAGCAGTTCAAAATTCAGCTTTCCAAGTGGAAAGTCATATTTTTCTTTACAATTTTCTTATCTGAAAAGCATCTACTAAAAGTGTCTCCATAAAAGTATAGAAATAGCACACAGTTAGCTGATCAATGTGAACACTACTAAAATGACAGATGAACTTAATAGTTCCACGTTGGGGCAGCCTGTGTCTGCAGTGTGTGTCCTTTACTGATTCCAAACTTTTACCCCATAACCCAGTCTGCAGCTTGGAACAGCTTTATCTGTTACTGCTGTACAGTGATCTCAGATGATAATATTTCCAAGTAGGGAAATCTGTAGTGAAGAGAGTTTGAGTAACAAAAACAAAACACAAATACAGAAAGATCTGGTTGGAGAAGGGAGGGGGTGTCCCTGATTGCAAGTTGTGGGTGATGTTTAGATTAGCAGTGCTCCTTCTTAGACTTGCCTTTTTTCCCTTTTTAGGTCATTTTCTTTCTTGTAAAGATACAGAGAAAGTGTTATTGCAATTTCCAAATATTTCTGCTAATTATAGAAAAGAGAAAGGCAGCACATGGTACACAGTCTGGCTTGTAAAAAGGCAAACATTTATATTATGTGTAAGCTGATTTAGATGTATTAGTGATTTGGGTAAAATGTTCATTGCTGAAAAATTTAGACAGCCTGTATTTCTTCAAAGAGATTGAGCTAAATATAAAAGAAATCCTATTCTAGTGCAAATTTAAGACCACTAGTTTAAGTGAAAGTTGATTATGTTGATTAACCTAAACTAATCAACATATGGACCCAGACCTTCTAATTGAATTCTAACTGCCCCTCTCATATCAATTCTGATAGAACTATGAACCAATGCTCTACCAATACTTCTAATTTGACAATGCAGCAGCTAAGAAGTATCTTTACTGACTGAAGACTGAAATAAGACTAAGAATTAAAGAACTTGTTAACAGATAAGCACTGCTATCCATAATTTTTAGTTTTGAGCTGTGTCAGACCAGTGATAACTGCATGAACCATTTTAGCTGCTTATTGCTAGGAGCAACCTTTTATGCAGACTAAGCTACAGAAGTTCTGTCAGGACTGACCATTTCAGGAATTGTGTTGGGAAATTATTCTGCAGCAATAGACAGGACACTACAGGAGATGGTTTCCACTTTTGCATGGGGGTTTGCATAGCATGTTTTTAAACAGTTTGCTGTTTTTAGAAGTAATTTGGCAGTATAAATACACAATAACACTACAGTAAACACTACAGAAATACATACAGGAATAACTGGTAGGTTTCTCTTTTCAACATCCAATAACGCTGTTTGCATCCTTATATGCCTTGGGAGCTGGAAAAAGTCCCAACATATTTCAGCACAGGGTCCTTTCAGGATGTCCTATCAGCCTCATCAATGTCCAGAAATCAACAAATATTGCAGACTAGTCCAGCACATGGCTCCTTTCCTGCCCAGAGTGAGCCACACAGTTTTTGGAGGGATACTCCATGCCATCTGTGGTGCATTTGCACTGGGATGCTGTGACCCAAACCAGCCCAGAATTCTCGTAGCCCTAGCAGGAGCATGGCTCTTCTGCCTGGCACAAAGGGATGAGGGAGGCCAAGTGCTTACATGGAGATCAAAGTACTGGGAGCTTCTTGAGTGAAAAACAGTATGCAGCAGTAATTGTTATAATATTAACTCATTGTAAGCTTCATTTTTGAAACCAGCCTGTTGCCACCAATGCTGTATCGTTTCTAATTAAAATATCTACATTAGGGAAAAAAGAAGTGTTTTGGCTGTTTAGAAACAATAGCAAAACTTTATTTCATTAGTTAGGAGAATGCAATCTGATCCAAAACTTATGGGCAATATGATAGATTAAGTAGAACAATGTGCCTGCCTTTTTTCTGTGGAGACTTAAATAATCCTTCCACTTTCAAAAGCTGATGCTCACAGATCCTAATAACTGTGCTCCTGTCTAATGCACCCTCTGTACCTGTGCAGGGTTTCACTGTTCTTGGGATCCCCACCTAATTACTGATTGATAGAAAGTTCCTGTATATTATACTCCTGGGGCCATTTTAAGAAAAAAATTAATTGCTTACTTTTCATTATGCAGACTTTTTAATTGCAGTTGTTTTATATATGACCAACAACATTTCAGGAAGTCACACACAGCATTAGATGTTGAGTAGAAGGTGAGAAAGGGAACCATGTGAAAGGAAGTTTGACAAGAAAACTTCCTTCTTAAATATGTGCTTAAGCAATAGATTTCTAGCTCCAAAACTGACTGGAATTTAATAAAGAGCCTAGTCTTGCTGACAAGTCCAACTAGATTTTTGTGAGTTAGAAATAGAACCATTTTATTGTATAATGATTAAACAGCTTTGGAACAAAAGCTGTTTGGAACAGTAAAGGGAAACCTTTACTGGTTTTTAAAAAATTAAGCAAACACAAACCGAAGGATGTTATCCTTAAAGCCATGACCCTATATCAGAAAAGAGAACAGAAACAATTATTCATTTAGAATATAAAATTCTCAGTGATTATTATATGCTCCTCATAGTACAAGAAATCAAGCTTACTGGTGACGGACCCTACCAATCAATTTTTCCAATTATATTAAAAAAGTAAAAACAAACAAACAAACAAAAACTTTAAAAAAACCCCTTAAAGTCTTTTTCTTAGACTGAAACTGGATCAAAAAATAAATCCAGAAATTATCTTTAGATCAGCACATTAAGGTCAAGGAAAAGTGGCAGCAGAAAAAAAAAAAAAATTTGAAAAGCACCCTGCTCCCTACCCAACAGTTCCACCACTTACAAAAAATAAGAGGTTATACCACCAGCTAAATCTAATAAAACAGAGATTTAATGCTCAAGTGTATATAACAGCATATAGAATATCTACTCTCTTATCTTCTTTCCACATATGAATCTGTTGCTGTATCACTGCATCAACACAACACATTGCTGCTGCTTATCTTACTGGTTTCATCTATTTACCACATTTTCCACTGCACATTTCTTTATTTTAAAGAAACTTTATTTTGGCTGATTTGGCAAGCTTCCCTAAATTCATTTACCTGGCACACAAATAATCCTTGCTAAGAAACAAACACTGCTTTCATCCAGATATAAAGAAACCCTTGGAAATAGGAATTGCAGTCTAGAACGAGTGTAAACAGCCTGCAACTTAGCAACCTTCCACTGGCCATGGCAACAGCTTGCAGCCAAGAACCAGGAGATGTGTATGACATACTTTGCAGACTAGATCATAGACAGGGGACTCCGGCTACTTAATTTGGTATGTGTATATTGCTGTGTACCATAGTAACCTGTTTCCACTTGAGCTCAAGTTCTCACACAGATGCCTCCCCATTAGCATAGCCATCCCTCAAGGTAATGCCACAGAAACCACAGCTGAGCTGAACCTGGCCCCTAAGTCAGCAGCCGATCACTTGGTTTTTCTTCACCTCTTTGAAAGAATAATGGATTTTGAAGATCAGCCCAAAACCACATCAGTCATGCTACTCAACAGTACTACAACAGCCCTTCAAGTACAGCACACGCTTCAAATATTCTCTGTGTAGTTACACTTGAATTACACCTGCATTGTCTTCAACAGCTGTAAGCACACTTGAAATTTTAAATGACATTATCTTTCTCAGTGCTTACTTTTATTCCTTACTGCATGAAATGATAATTATGCAAGCTGTCTGAAACTTCTTACACCTGCACCCTCTAAACTGGTTTTAAGTTTACTGAAAAATAGCACTGACACTGACATCTAATTTTTAGAGATTCCTTCTTGGCTTACTTTTACATATTAACTAATCTGCACTCTTCCATAAGCACAAATTCTCAAGCTAAGATCATTAAGGCTTAGTGCTATATACAATATTGTTGCCAAATGCCTTTCCTATTCTGAGATAAATCTAAATAAAAAAGTTAACAGTCATATATTAATACCAGGTATTTATTTGGCCAAAATTGCATATTTTTCAAGTATTACACTCATGACCTCAAATTCCAGGCAAGTGGAATTATTTTCTTAAATTATCAGAGTTATTTTTTTGCTTGATAGCAAATTCCTTGCCTGTGAAACTTGTAGAATAAATCCTGATCTGATCTCTCACTTTTTAGGTTCCTGCCCATAAAACAATGAAATGGGAGTTTTTAAAAATATATTTATATAGGGATTGTTGGAACTAGTTCCATGCAAACTTCAAGCACCTTTGAGTTCTTGTCAGCCAACTAACAATTCTTTACAGCATGTAGTAGAATATAATGTTCCAAGTTCTCAAGAACTTATTTAAAGAATAGGTTTTTTACACTGCACACATTTATGAGTAATTTTAATTTATTACCAAATGCAGGTATTCCAGTGGCTAAAATATTTCTAAGGAGAAAAAGGCAAAGGTAATAGAGCTGTTAGACTGGCATGATGGCCAGTCTGGATTGACAGGGGCAGCACAGTGAAGAACTTGATGTGCCACTATAAGATTTCCTTTGGAAGCATCACATTTTAAGTGGTTTAAACTGAAAGCAACAATTAAGCTCTGCATTTCCACTTTGACTGTAAGTATGAATATGCAAATAAAATAACTTTTTTTACCTTTATGATGAATGATATTGTTAGTCTTCACTACCCTGAACTGCATTAAATTACACATAAATTAAACTATCCTTCAGCATTTTGCAAAGACTGTGATGTGATAACTCAATCTGTTGCTTCCATAATCAGAAATTCTGAGAGCATCACTTCTGGCTTGGTGAATTAGACTGGTGTTATTGCACAGTTTCTCCTCACCAGAACACGAGTGTATTACATGAGGTACTGACTGTGGGTTCCAAGTATAACAGAGCACTTGTCTTACCTCTGCTTTCTGAGCTACCTCGCTTTCAGCTGTACACACATTGCTTTCAAACAATACAAATTCTATCAATATAAAAAAATAAGCTAAACTAATTGACAGGGATTCCTTCAACACTATTTCTAAAGAGTGATTATGCACACAAAAGACAATTTAATATTTGCATTTGATTTACATGCTCTTTTAGTCACTGCCTCCAAAAGTAACTGAGCCAAGGTGGCATATTGTAACAACTCAATTATATCTACCTTGATGCTTTTATCTATCTATCTTAATGCTTTTCCTTTTAATGTATTTAATGAGAGAGATAAACCAGTATTCATATAATTTTGGTCTCCATGTCTTTGTAGGGGAAGTTAAACCAATCTTACTCAAATGAGGTTCTCTAACTGTGTTAAACACTAAACCTCAGAAGGTAGGTTTTGCTTTCTTTGTATTTAAAAAGCATGAAATAAAAAGCACTGACTGTCAGTGCCTTCATTTGCTAGACGAAAGATTCAAAGCAAATCCATTATTTTTTTGGAAGTCAAAAGCTAAGACTTTACGAGAGGTAACAGATAAATCCATAACCTCCTTTGACTTTATTACCACATAAAGGATTATGTACCTCTGGAAACATGTATTTCATTTTCTGTGCTTTCAGATCACCTATTTTGAGCCATGGATATTTTACATAGGTGCAAGTTTTAACTTTAGATTTTATGAAAATAAAATTGCTGTTTATAAAGCTATGCAAATGATCTTTTACATATATAGTTTACACTAGTATGACTGCAGATTAAAAGTCGCAGTGGGAACAGCCAGTGGGATATTATTATTTTTGAACAATGTCAAGAAAATTACAGAAATCAAGGAAAAAAGGAATATTGCAAAGAAGCTCTTCCTGGTCTGAACTATGCTGACACCAAGAGAGACTGATCCTTTTTCTACTGCTTCCCTCAGCTGTGTTTTTTGCAAAGCTCTGTGGATTTCATTAAAGCTTACAATCAGCTCAAAATGTAAAGGGGACTATTAAACTTCAGCAACTGCTTTGGATACTATACAAATTTTTATTTGAAAACTGTAGTTCTCTGCCATTCAGAAATGCTTGCAAATACAACAGCTTTTTCTTTAGGGACACATCATCAACTAGAGACCTATAAAAGGGAAAGCTACTGAATTGTTTCATGGCAATGGACTAGAGAGACGGACGAATGCCACATTATTACCTAGAAGGACTTATTTCAGACCTGGAGAGTTAGTAATTTTAGAACTGAGATCTATTTTAAGCAGCAACCCATGTGACCTGGATTAGAACAGCCTGAAAATTGCATGAAGTCAAATAAATCCACTCATTTCCCCACAAATACCTCTTTATGTAAATTTAGTAATAGTGTTGTCATATGACAGAATGTGAACATGTCTATGCCATGAATCTGTATAACACATAAACTAACTGTCTTCAGTGTTCTACTGAGACCAAAACCACTCAAAAATCTGTGAGAAGTTGTTATTTACATAATAAATCCATCTGGTTGTTACTGGTAGTCTTCCCTCTGTTCTGTTAAGGTTTATGTCCATACCACTAAAGAATGAGTAGTTTTATTTTACATTTATTATTCTGTATTTATTATTTGCTTTGCTGTACCACATCTTTGTTCAAACATTACTACCTGCATAAATTCAAGGAGATAGAAACCAATTCATTTGATAGTTTTATGCTTAGTTGGATCAATGTAACTCTACGTGGATTCAAAGAATTACTATAATAATAGATGTTTTTCCTTTAAAAAGTCATGACATTTTTTCCCCTTACAGAAGTTGTGTTATGGGTAAGTTCATGAGAGCAATTGCAATTACAAGCTGTGTGGTGCCACGTGTCTGGGAGCAGCTTACTCTTACTATGAGTGAGCCTCCAGATAATGATCCTCATGATAGTTTCAGCTTGAGCACAGCTCTAAAACTTTACCACCATGGATGCAACTAGTCACTCTAACTTGGTCAAAATATGGAAAAAACCCACACTCATATGATCTTCATGCAACCATGAGGTACTTTGCTCAGGATTTGAAGTCACATGGCATGCATCAGTTGACCACTTGTTAACTTTTCCCCAAGCTCTGCTAGGTCACCACAGCTGCTAGGGAATACACATTCACTTTGTGTATTGTTCTCACCAAGTACCATAGTTAACAGCAAGTTGTTCAATTGCTGTCAACCAAGAGTGGCTTCAAGTTCAAACAAAATATTCCAAAGGCAGGCTGTGCCCTACCTTTAGACTAGTGGTTTTTAAACCCACTTTTGCTGAGAGCATATGTGTGGTCAGAGCAAAATTGAAGACCAGTACCTTAACTGTCAAAAACATAAATTATTCCATATTCTCCACCTATTTCAATGATTTCTTACACTTTATTTCATCTATGGATGTTCTGGCCAACCTTATTTACCACACCTCTACATAAGGTAACTAATTCATACAAGTTTCTGTGTGTTATTCTGGGACTAGTTAATGTAATAGAAAGCTAGCAGCCACAAAACCTGCCCCTGCATAGACTCTCTTCCATGGGTGGAATCTCCTGCCAGAAGCCTGCTCCTGTGGGGCTTTCCACAGACCGCAGCTTCCCTCAACCTAGATCCACCTGCACCCCACGTGGGGTCATTCACTGGCTGCAGAGCTGATACCTGCTCCTCTGCAGTCCTCCCTGGGCTAGAGGAATGGCCTGAGTTACCATGATCTTTTCCACAGGTTGCAGGGGAATCCTTGTTCCCGCATCAGGGACCTCCTCCCCCCGACCCTTTGTGTCTTCTGCAGGGCTGTTTCTTTCACGTTTTTGTCACTCTTCTCTCACAGTTGCTACATAGTGTTTTTTGCACTTTCTTAAATGTCCAGTCCCTTCGCACAGACCTTCCTCCCTCTTACAATTAGAAAATCTGGGATCATTAAAGTTTCACTTGAAGATCAAAAGGACGGAAGAGAAGTCATATTGCCAATCATACATCTTTTGTAAATGTGTTTTGTTTTGGCTTTGGTTTTCATTAAAAAGATGCACTTGCTTGTCTACACGGCAGGAGATTTCATTTGAACACAATACAGAAACTGAGTTTGCTATTTACCAGGTAAGCTCTCCTAACAACCATTAATCAGCACTGTTTATACATTAAAAAAATATATCACTGAGAATTTTTCAGTTGTTGGAGTAGGTTTCTTTTTAGTGTGGGGTTTTTTACTTAGTTGGTTTGGTTCTAACCTTTAATATGAAGGCTTCTGTGTGTATCCAAAATGGCAATAGCTGAAAAATGAAAAGTTACAATTCCATTTAAAGATGCAAGTCACTTGGATAGTGTCCGTTTTAATCACAAAATATGGAAGCAATTTTTGTTGTATGCAATCCCATCTACTCATTAGTCTTACTGCATGTTAATTCAAGAATATTCTACCCATCTGTATATTAAAAAACACGTGTCCAGTGCCATACCTTATAAAAATCTTGCTTGTAAGTAAAGCCACCTTGCTCAGGAAACACGGCATCCAGTCATCCCTTCCTCTTCAAATTCACAATGATGTGAAACTCCAGACAGCTGATGCTCATAAACAGCTGTCAGAGTTCATAGCACTAATATTTTACCTTAACCAAAGTTCAAATCTCTTTAAGCAGCACACTATTTCCTGTTTGTTGCAAAGGCCTCCAGAATCACATGTGGAACACAACTATATAATTAAAATGCTAAAGAGAACACAATATTCAGAAGATTACACAACACGTAACAATCAAACATTAACACTTCTGAACAAAGTCCAAGGTAGGTTCATGCCAGGTCGTTGATTGTTCATTTGCTAACCAGTCACATAATCAGATTAGTTTTGTCCCGCAGCCTACTCCTGTGCTATGAATACTAATGCAACTCCACTTTCATTTTACTAGCAGAATTGTCTCCATTTAAATCACAAAACTTGAAGACAGCTCTGCTGTTACTTACTTAAAAACATACATTATGGAAAAAAAAAAAGCAAGTGTTAAATGAAAAGTATGTATCAATCTATTTCTTCAGTTCCTCTCTTTAACACCTTGTAAAATTCTTGGTTCAATATGACATTATGATACTACGAAACTGAAACAAATTTGTGAGGTCATTTAATCTTTTCCTACTACTATTTTCCTGCAGCTTATTTGTTTTATGATTTAGATAAATATATAAATGCCAGTCCAGTTTAGGACTAAACTAAGAACACTGAAATATCCTCAAGGAAGAAATCACATTTTTCTGATTCATTGTACAATCTAGCCCTAATGAAATTCTAGCTTTCCTATATTTTGCAGTTTAACTTTGTATATGGTTTTTTTTCTACTACCTGAGGCTGTAAGGAGGCTGTATACCTACTGCTGCATATATTTAAATTTAGTCTGTCAAAACGACAGAGGTGTGGACTTGTGCCATCATATTGCATCTAATGATGATTAGTAATATTTTCTTGACTACCAGGTTATTAGTGAGCTATACTGATTGCTATCAGTCTCGCTCCTTGCATTCCCAAACACATTTTTGGTCTCTTTTTCTGGCAAATAGCAAGAAAAAACAAGTAGATGAGTCCTCTGTCTCTGAGGGACCTTAATTTTCTATCATTCTTAGCAAATACTGCCTCTGATACCACCAGCATGTAGAATCTACATCAAATACATACCTTGCATTCAGTAGAGAGGACTGCATTCAACTTAACTAATATCTGACTCAGGAACGCAAGCAGTGCTTGGAGACAGTTTACAACTAAAGCACATTAAAGCACATGTAGCAGCAGGATAACTCCTGCTATTATGGAAAAACTGATAAATCACCACTGAAACACAGCTGCAGCATGTACAAGTCAAACTCCCAGCATTCTCACAGCCTCTCAGAAGAGTCTGTATATGCTGGGACTCAATGCCTGAGTTATTCTATCTCTTCATTCAGTTTCCCTCTCCAGTTTGGATTATTGTTCCAATATTCACCATGTGCCAGAAAGTCACAGTATGAGACTGCCATTCTTCAAGCTCTGCTTTACATGCCGTAACTTTTTATAAATCCTATCTGAATATTACCTTTTTCCTCACTGCTGTAAACAACTGCTAGGTTCTACTCATCTGAAGATGATCAAAGCTGCCTGAACAGATATCCTGACTAAAGGAATTTAAATCTGATATTACAGCAGGCACTGAACTGTCCACTGAACTTAAATCTCATTTTAGAAAATTACATGCAGCACAGAAGACATTTCAGCAGTAGCAATCTCAGAAAAATAACCTAAAACATACAGGCAAATCCCCTACTTTAAGCATCAAGAAAGTTAAAGCAAAATATTTCCTTACACAGGAGAATATCTAATCCAGTTATGGAGAGAGAAAACCAAAATGTGGTCTGTCTAGAAAGTGAAATAGTCACAAGTTTTTAAAGTTGAACTTAGTGTAGTATGGGTACCATTTTACTTTGTAAAGACTATTAGTATGCCAGTATTAGCAAATTCTGGGTAAAACATAAATTTCTGAGCAGTCTTCTATTTTAATGTTTTATATTTTGCCATTCCATAAGCAGTCTGAAATACAACCATTATCGAAACACCCTAAATTTTTGTTTCTGTACTATTCTAACCAACAACTTTCAACAGAAAGCTTTACTCATTAAACAACACACTGAAAATGTTCTTTGCAAACCAGCAGTGTATCATATTGATCAGATCATGTTTCCAGTTTATTATTCTGAAAAATCAATTAGAACAAACCTACAAGCTACAATATGTGCTTCAATGTTATGTACTCAAATCTTTAATTGTGGAAGGAAATCTATGCTGCATAATGGACCAAAGCAATAGAAATGGGTAGATAATCTGAAAAGGAATGACCAAACTTCATACTGAAATATGCATAAATATTATTCACTTCTGAATTTTGCAATGTTTGAATATTTGTAAATAGCTTCCTTGGAGTACTTACCGTAAGCCTGTAGGCAAAGCACCATGTTTGAACACCCAAAGGCTGGGGATAAGCTTTAAAGAAAATACAATTATACTAAAAGAGAACCTCCAAAAGTTTTATTAGGATTTCAACAGACATTGAAAAAAATATTGCATAATGATTGAAAACATAATATTTTTAACAAAGTAGCAATGTGGTATCAAGTAAAAGAAAGACTGGAACAGTTGTCTATATATGCTGCACGGAACATGTACCAGGAAAGGGATATGACATTTTTAAAATTCAAGGTCAAATGTGAACAGGTCACATTTTGATAGACTGACTATACACCATAGATGTTTTATAAACTGCATAGCAGTGTAAAAAAAAAAAAAAAAAAAAGTTTCATCCTAAGTATACTGTATTCCTGCATTTGGAGCAGTTTACAAGGCAGAGATGTTGTTTACAACATTGATATTTTAATAGCTCTGGATTCTCATAAAAAATAAACTAATTTAACAAAAAAGCCTATATCTACATTTGAAAATAAAAGTGCACGTATTGAGAAATAGTGTTATTTCTTAAGAAGAGTACTTTAAAAATTCATTTTAATAGATCAACAACTGATGATACTTTAGATGTAGTTCTGCACTGTGCTACAAGCGAGGTTCTAACACCAGTTCCTCTAACTGAACATCCTCTTTTCCATAAGCACCAAGACACATCCTGCCTACCATACTTCTCAGGGTTCTGGGGAGTTACAAAGAATGCAGAGTACCAAAACCACCATATTGCTCACTAAAAAAACACCAGTAACCCAAGACAGATGTTTTAAAGTAGATTTAGCCATAATTGCAAGCATCATCTCCTCAACTTTCAGGATCCTTCCAGTCACACAACTACTTTTAAACACTGGAGAGCAGCAGCAAGGAGCCATTAGAGCTAAAAGACAAGAACTGATCAAAGTCTGTCTCCTGCCTTGTACTGAAGAATTTGTGGGTAATGAGCATTTCAGTGCATTCAAAGAACTGGGCTAGGGGTGCAAGATTCCTACCTAAATCCCAGTTGGTATAGTCAGATCTGTATGTGAATCTAGATTCGCCTTTCCAGATAACTGTGGTAACAGCTAAGAATTACTGCAAGTGGCCCTAACTTCTGTGGAGGGTTTACTCCTTTCTTCCCTTCACACAACGAAGAAGAGAAGTTGTGGAATGAGAATATGCAGTTTGAAGATCCAGGCAAAGCTTCTATTCGAGTTCTTATAATTTCAACTCATGGCACTGAAGAACTAGTTGTTTTGTTTTTTTCTGGGCACCTGTAGCACTCTGAATAGAAGAAAGGCAGTGAATGTTTCGCTGGATTGAATCCAGAATGGGAAACGTACAGATACCAAAGCTGTGAACTGCAGCCAGACTAGCCATAAACAAGTGTCCGGTACAGAAATTACAAGTAATAAATTTAGCCATTTTTGTAAACATCTCATCCTTACTTATCTCTTTTTTTCCCTATAATGGAAATACACACTGTATTTCATTGTTCCAAGCTCTGGTCTGTTTCTGTTTTAGCTTTGTGGCACAGTTGCTAAGTGCAACAGGCTAGAGACACCAACATTAATACAAACAAGTTGGAAAGTCAGTTCAAGTTATTATAGTTTTGCTATACCAGGCCATTTTTCATAGCAAGTATTATCTGTTCACAAATGCTTTTTAAGATCTTTTCTTATGGAAGACTGGAAGCAAATTGGAGTTCTTGGTTTAACAAATGTGATTTAACGTAACATTTCTGATATGCCTTATGCAATTACCAAATCATGTCTCATCTTATGAAGATGATACATTTGCTATACATACCAGTAATTTAAAATGCTCCCTAAAAAAGCAGCATTTTTATAGACAAATTAACAGAAAAGGAGACAATGCATCTCACAACACCACAGAACATGTAAAGCCCTTTCATTAGCTGCACTATAAATTCATAACTGTTCATCACATACTTTGAATTTCTGACTGCTCAAGCAATTTAACCCTCAACCAACTGCAGGACAAGGAAAAATTCTCTGAACATTTGACATTGTAGGTGCGAGAGTAAAATCAAGTATTCCATGGTTTTAGCTCTAAAAGTTTTGCTCCCAGAAGTAAAACAACTGTTAAGAGTTCAGAAGAAAAATCACAATTGTTGACATGTCAAAACAAAGTTGTGCTAAAAATTAAGCTGCTGTAAATCTGAGTTCACTTAGATCATTCCTAAAAAAACTTTTTGTAAAAAAAAGCTGATCCTAGAACGCTTGTTAATTAGGAAGAGCAGTAGAACACTGTTTTAATGAGAAAAGATGTGCTTAAAAGCTGTGTTTGAGACATCTATTTTAGTTTTGCATTCTTATCTTTCAAATATTTGGATTATAATTTTTTTTTTTAAAAAAAAAGACCAGACACAGAAGGTACATGATTTGGATAGGAGCTCTTTTTCACTACAATTCAGTGTGTCCTATCCAAATGTGGATACCATTTAGAGGCCATTATGGAAATGATATCAGTCAACAGCTACATGGGCACCAGTGAATCAGAAAACACACCTTAGGATTTTGTTCTTAAATTATATAAGTTAGATAAAACTACCCTGTCCAGCAAGTTCGGAATTTTTCAAACGTTAAGGCAACTTTCATTACTTTCCAGCTAAACAGTATTATAAAAAATAAATGTCACTTCAAACCTTATATACACAGTGACAGAGCAGATTCAGCTAGAAAGTATCTTTATTACATTAATAAAGTGTCTCATAATATTACCGAGGTTCTATCAGGTGCTTGAGTGTATGTGCAATTGGAGTGGCTGCAATACTTAGAGTACAGGTTTCAAAACAGAGCGCAGTGAACGTCCCTCCTTGGTGAGCTCTCGTGTCACACACATACATGGCAGCGGCACAGCCTCCTCTCGCCTCTCCACAGTGTTGTAGCTGCACTTCTTCAAGTGGTCAGCCATGCTCACGATGTCAGCAAACTTCCACTCATTCACAGTACAAAAGGCTGTACTGAAGCGCCAAACCTAGAAAATAAGCTGCACTTAGGCTCACAGTGTTTTAAGATACCTGAAATCAGAGCAGGAAATTATTTGTGCTTGTGCTAGAAAACACTCAGGTAATATTGTCAATAACTTGTACTAAAAATCAGTATGACAAAAAAACACTACACAGAATTTAGTATTGTTAGTCCCAGGCTGATTCAGACTCCAAGACAACTCTGAACACTGGGAAGAAACAAAGGCAGTATTTTTTGTGTCCACAAGATAGATACAATCAGAAGTTAAATGACAAGGTATTTCAAGACCAGCCTCAATAGTTCGTTTCTTATCAACTTGCAGCTCCAAATGAGTGTTGCAAATACTCTGCAGTTTGGGGTGGGGAGAATGGTAAAACCTGTATTACATAACGGTCATCCAAAGGTTTTAAGTGATTTCAATATTTAAGGCGTTCAGTACCAAGGCAATAGATATGATCTCAACAGGTTTGAAAAAAAAAAATTGCTGTAAACACTACACAGGCAAGAAAAGCAAACTTCGTAGGCAGCTTTCCCACTTCTATGGAATATTGATCTTAAAGCAAATCATGAGGTAACCCTTTAACATTTTAAAATATTGGAAAAAACTGAAGTCAATTTGCTTACATCCAGCAAAAACTAGACACTCTACTTCTACTTCTCCAAGTGTGGAGAAGACTGAGACAACCAGCAGAAATTTTATCTTTTTCTATACAACAATCTCCTTCTTGAAAGATTATACCAAAATCCAGTAGTAACATACGTAACATTAAGAGAAAAAGCAGAAACAGGACCAAAGTAATACTTTCCCTTTCACCTTCAAAATAAAAAAGGTAGCAACTTACCTTTTCTTTTACCTGCCAAGAACTTCCTTCTGGGCATTTTCTCTTCTCCCAAAGCAGTATCACCATTCCACGTGCTTGAAGCAAGCTTCCACACACATCTCTCATTAAACGTGACACTCTTGAAAGCTGACATAAACTAAAGCCATCTAGAAAACTAGCAATGTGCTGCAGCACCTCAAAAGGTAGACTACTCAGATGGTCATTGTGTAGTCCAATTAAACAGCTTTTTGCTGGTTCTACTAATACTGTGGATATACAAGGCTGAACTCCAAATGACCGTAAGTGGCGGTCATGAATAATTTTTGCCCCTTGTGTTGAAGGGCAAAACCTTCGTTGAGAATATGTACACCCATAATATGCCAAAGGACACCTCTGCTCCATCCAGCCATTAAGGCCAGCATGAATGTCTCCATGCACATTCTTAAAATGTGATGAAAATTCATTCCTTCTAAACAACTGTCCACAAACAAATGTAAACATTGAACGCTGTTTTGTTTGGTATCTAGCCACATATTCTAATACCAAATCCAACCCAAGGGTCTGGAATGGACTTGGATTTGAGAGCTGTGGGTTGGCATGATCACATGCAGAAGCTGAAGCTATTTCCCCCACCATTGTATTTGTGGCCAATATAGCAGATGGGAGAGAAAATGTTTGGGTCCCAAAGTCAACGTGATACACATCGACAGCGCGACTTTCCGATATCCCCCTACCTCCGGGAGAATCTCCTAGGCAAAACAACAGAGCTGCAGTGATTAGATCAATTCCCTGAAGACCCATAGGATCTTCTGTTATCTCCAAATCTGAAGTATCAACAGCTTTGTCTTCTTTTGGTGTTGACCAATAATGGTTAACAAGGAACCTGTACGATTGATGCCGTAAAAGTGAAAATGCATCTCTGTTTCTCAATCTTTTTTGCTCCACTTGTCTCTCTAACATTTCTTCTTCATTAGCACTATGAGGAAGTTGTACATCATTAGCATTGCCATTAACTAAGTGATCAGCTGGTATTACTTCAGCTTGTGCTGTAACAGGGCAGGAGCTGCCAGACTGTAATGCTTCATCATCATGAGATGCAGTACATTCACCATTTGCTACACTGGACGGTTCTGAATTACATATACCAAAATCTTCACTGTGGTTCAACATTTTTGAACATTCATTTTCTACATGAAAGCCATTACACAAAAGTGACGAGTTACTGAAGTTTAGATTTAAGTCATGGTTTTGCACTACATCATAACAAATATCACAAGAGCCATTTTGCTCCATTTGTGAATTTTGACTCAGGCTATCAAAGTTAATTCCCCCAACTGCTCCTACATTATCTTCATCTGCATTTTCAGAGTCAGACTTTTTATCCTGAATGACGACACTAGAAGCTTGTTCTTTAATCTTGGGATCTTCTGTCATTTCTTGTGGTGAAATGCAGAGGTTTGAACTTAATATACCCATGTCCCTTGCAGCAGTGTTCAGGATATCCAGAGCAGCAGCTAATCTCCTCGTTGTTTCTACAGTAGCTTGATAAAGTGCATCATAGGACTCTTCATCTACAGGCATCAAATCATTGGTATGCGCTGTATCGGGGGCACTTGATTTGACAGAGGTTTGCTCTCTGGATTCTGGTATTTGATCCCCGGCTTTTGACATCATAGTTGCTACTTTAAGTGATTCTAATAACATGCGCTGGTCTTGAAGAGCTAAAGCCATATCTAGCTGCTCCACTTCATCAACATCTTTACTCAGGTTTTCATAAGATTTTCGGTCAGCATAACTGACTGGCCATCTATTCCACTCCATGGTACAACATACCACACTTGCTGGACAAACTTCTAGATGATCAGCAATTTTATTTCGGGCTACTACGAAGGGACATCCAAAGCCACTATTCAAACAAGGCACTCTTTCAAGTGGACATAACATGCGATGTTCCTCAGCTTTACATGAGTGAAAAACTGCTCCACAAACCAAGGGGCAGCCAATCAAATCACAGGAAATGCCCGGCTCTGGTCTGGTCATACAACGACGGCTGACACAGTTCACACAGTGTAAGTGTTGCTGATGTTCCTCCATGACTGTAAGTCCAATTCTGAGTAAAGAGAAAGGAGACAACAGCATAGAATATTAACTCAATGTTATTAATATTTGCGAGCTACTATTTGCAGTTTAGCGTGTTTGATCAATAGACGTTTTAAGAAAACAAGTATGTAACATCTTATTTCAAAGAAATGATGCTTGAAAGTTCAGCTGAAAATTAAAAATACACATTTGTATCAGAGCCCAGAATTTATTTATTATTTATTTATTTTAGAGCCCTATGCATTTACTTATCAGGTCTAATAAGTGCAACTTAAGTAAAAATGTTGCATAATACTTCACTGTGGAACAGCCCTTTTTCCCTGCCCATTGCAAATATATCATTTCATGAAAAACAAAGCATGATCTTTGACTATATAGCCAACTACCTAAAATTATAAATTATATAATTGCATAGAGTACAGAGACAAAATAAAGGAAACCAGATTCATCCTCATGTCCAATTTTCTAAAAGAGAGGCAATCTGTTCCCCGGGCTGCTGCTACCACCTAAGCTGATGATATCCTCTCCTTGCAGTTCTGTTTAAGGCAATCTGCAGCCTTCAGCAAGCATCTCAACTCCATGTCATGTCCCATTCTCTCCCCACTCTCTACTTCTGACAGACTGCAGTCCTTTACAACAGTTCTTCACTCTTTTTTTCATCTATAGCCTACAGCATCTCTATTTTCTACAGTAGCTGTTGTACAAGGGTAGCAATAATACTACATCATTACACTACATATAAAATAAGTCCTTCTATTTCACTGAAAACATTTACATAAAACTTCAGTTGCCAAAATGGTCCTATCCACACATCCACTTCAATCCACAAAAGGTAATTTTTTAATGCATCCTATGGCTGCCTTGATCATAATACCAGCAATTCAAAGTGCAAGGATATCAACAACTCTGCATAACAAGGCCAAACAGCAATAAAAATCAAAATACATATATATCCATGGTGCAATCTATAACAACACATTAACACCAACAAAACATTCAATTCTTTATTGTGGCATGGAAAAATAAATAAAAAAACAAAGAAAAAAAGAAAATAAGAGTAAACTTTGTGTCTTTGTATCATACTTTGAGAAAGTCTGGAACTACTTTCCAGCTGGAGTGCAGGCCCACAAAAGTTACCAAGCTCTCCCCTGTGCTCTTACAAACTCCCTCTCATAAGTGACACCAGTAGGGATTAAAGTTCAGTGGTGTCAGTGAATGACTTGCACAGAGCCAAATTTCAAAAATACACTGCAGTTTCATCTTTTCCTTACTCCTCTCTCTCTATCAATTTTCTTGAGAAATAAAACACTCAAATAATTTAAGATTAATAAAACTGGTTCCTCCTGCTAAAAAGTACTCTCACACATTGTCTTTAAACTAAACACTTCAGGTTTAATGCATTAAGCCTTCTTAAATTAAAATTACTCTAAACTATAAAAAGAAAAGTGCTTCGCCTCAAACTGAAGGTAAAAGGAAACAAAAGTGCCTTTTAGACACTCTAAATACTTTAAAGCATTTAAATAGAAATCTATGTGATACTTCACTCACTTGTATTCTTTTATAACGCTTTGAAATTCATGCCAACTTTAAGTAGCAATCAGTCCTCATCCCCCCATGCATCATAATTTGGATAACTTAAATATTTTAGCCACCCACTCTCCTGAACACTTTTAACAAAAAAGCGTATGTACTACATTTAGCAGGCAAAACACAGCTGAATTTTTCCCCACCATACTTTAGCATTTATATATTGAGTAACAGTAGGTTTTGAATAAACTGTGAAGTGTATCAGTCACTGGACTCAGTGACTGACTTGTTCAACATTTTTGCAAACCTCTCTGGCACATAACCTGCTTCTAACTTGCAGATTAAGTCAGATAGCATCTACTACAAAGAGATTAAACACGTTCAGTAAAGAATGAAAAAATTACTCGACTTCTCTGAAGATAATTTTAGCTCTTTCAGCAAAGCCCTCTCTGAGTAATTCTTGCCAAATACTGTGGCCTGTTGCTAGACCAAAGAAAATCTCAGAAATTTCCATCAATACTGAAACCAGACTACTTCTCCTCAAGTTAACAGGTGAACAGATCAAAATGAAGCTCTCAGGTTATGTGTATATTTTAAAGTGCATAAGATAAAATGGAAATAGCACTGAAAAAGACAATTGCTAGTTTAAAGTGCCAGGGCCTCCATAGAGAGCCCAGCCCGTGCTTTATCTATCTAAACAGAGTCCTGCTCCCATAAAGCAAAGGCCTGCTCATTTCAAGCTGGCCAGAAGTGAGCCATTTGGAGAGCAGCATGTGGGTGTGTTCAGGGCAGGAGTAGCTACGACTCTCGTAAGAAAGAGGGGGCAGTGTGCTGCTAACTGGGCTCAGCTGCACAGGTCACACCTGCCCTGTGCAGGGTACCTGAGATGACCTCTGCCTCACTGCGAGGGTTATGGATGTTCTCACCCTATCCAGCAGCTTCACCATCCACTTGACAGTGCACCGGGTGAAAAGAGGGCACTCATGTCACGAGCTGCCAATGCCCTTTCCCACGGGGTGGAACAGCTGGGTACAGTGTGACAGCAGCCCGGGGTAGTGCTGCCAAGATGGAGCGTGTTCCTCCACAGCAGCAGGGGCAGGCCTGCGCTGCCCTGGGTGCTGCCGCCGCAGGGCCCGCGCTGGGCACAGCCCGGGTGCACGGAGCAGCTGGAGACACACGCCCATTCCAGAGCCCCATGGCTGCCTGTAGCCATTCCACACCAACTGGGATACTTGCACTTCAGTGGGAATTTCACATCAACACCATCAGATCACGTCTAGATGTGTCACACGACAGCGATTTGGGCCAAAATTTTACTGATTTTGGGCAAGGCAGATGAGCCATCTTCACTTAACCCAGAGAGGGGACATACATCACTTATGCTGGAAAAACAGCACACACTGCTAAGCCAGCACTATTCTACTGCTTCTAGGCCAAAGCTGGCCCACATGCAGCAGTTAAGAACACAGTCAAACTGAGATCGTGTTTGCCTGCACCATTTCTGGAGACATATCCTAAATTAGTCAACCACCATTAAATACTATCTTTAAATAGCCTGAGCTTACACAGAACATTCTATTAAGACACTAAAACATCCTCCTCCCCAGCACACTATCTTGGTCTTTACAAGTCAGATTGTGAAACCTGAGTTGCACAATGATACTGGCTTTTTTCAGGCTCCTGATCTCCTTTCACTCATAAGCTAACATTCATCAAAACTTATTTATTTCATATAATCAAATGACCTTTCAAAGTCCTTTCCAAAGAAGGAAACAAAACCAGATGAAACCATCAAATATCACTAACAGACAGTGTGTGAAAGCCAAAGCTGACACTAAAATCCGAAGTGTTATCAATAGCTAGACACTAATTTGTTCTATTATGGTTGCTTCAGGTTGGTTTTATCAAGAAACAGTTACGCACAAAATCAATTAAATAGATGAAGCAACTTATTCTCTCAGTTTCTACAAATAAGAATTTTACAGGTCACCAAAAAGCTTGATATTAGTTGCCATTTATCTTAAAATTGAAATACTTTGGCTCGTTTTCTAAACACGTAATTTAAAGTATCTTCAGACATCAGTAGACCATCAACCCAACATTCATTAAAATTCTGTGTTCTGCTTACAAGCCTTAACTTCTCAGCATCTGCTGCAGAATTTCAGTTTAGTCAGAATGTTGCATTTCATTTATAAGTTACTAAAAAGTCTCATTAAATATATTAAATGTCATTTTATGCATTTTTAATTTTAATACTTGAGCTTCAAGACCAACAGCTGTTTTGGGCAGTCATGTGCTCCTGGACTGCCTGAACTACTTTAGGCTTCTGATACAGTTCAATTCTTAAATTGCAAATTAAGCCCAAAGGAAAAAAAAAACAAATGACCTTATCAAACTGGTAAAATAAGTAGATAAGACCTCAAGAATTAGCACACTGATTAATCAGCAAATGGCCATGACTCACTGTATTTTGTAAGCTAACTCTGTAAACCACAGAACTTAGCACCTCTTTCATTTACAGATTAAGAGCATTCATACATGAATAATTTCCCATTAAAGAACCACAACCAATGTATCATTAGTACTATACTGAGAACGAGAACCACCCTCTTCCCAAATATTGCTTTGTAAAGAAAGAAACCTGTTAGGTAAAGGGGTGATAAAGAAAATTCTAGCTAGAGGTAACAAGTCCTTTTATTTCCTCTAATACAGAAAATTGAAAGGCCTATCAAGGAATGTCATTGCTGACACATTGCTGATGTTAAAACATCAGTAATATTTACAGTGTTTATATCTGTGTTCTTTGTCACAATATGGTCAGAAGACAGTGTCAGATCAATGACTACAGCAAGAATGAACAGCTGTCCTTTTCTGATAGTGCAGTGTCAGCAACCAGCTTCAGTTCCTCTAGTTCAGGGTGCTGAAGTACATACACTTGACTGTTACTAGCAGAGAAACCTAAAAATACATCCCGTTCCAGTGAGGTGACCACTGCTCTCAGAATTTGTGCCATCACTTGATGTTATTGTACATACTATACAGTCAGCTGACTAAATCAGCCAGAACATGCTTTGAAAATCTGTCATAATTAAAAGGATTAAAATTCCAGCTGCTACAGCCACGTGATTTCCAGTTGCTGTTGTAACACTAACATTAAAATAGCATAATAAGGGTTTCAGGCACACACAATGCTTCAGCTGCAAGTGCAAGCTCTCACTTTCTTCTATATCACAAAAATTGTACTTAGTATTATCAAACCCAAAGCCTGCTTGCTCATTCTCTACTATATGAATTCTTTGGGGCCAATAAGACAGGAAATCACAGCAACCATTACTGCTATTGGAGCCCTCCATTACACAGCCACCTTTTACTCATCAAACCTATAAAGCTCAAGTACCTTTGAGACTCTTCTATCAAATTCAACGGAATAGACCAACAGGTTCCTAAATTACTGCTTCAAGGAAGTAGAAGACTAGAGACACACAAGCTGTACTACAGGTTTAAACTCCCAGGAGCATCCAAATTCATCCATAAGCAAATACATGCAAACTGTACAAAAAATTCCCTTTTGTTTTGCACTCTGCAGAAGCGATGCCTTAAGTTTTAGCTTTTATATTTCTCAGATCCTGTACTGGATTAGTGTATAACTCTGAACCTCATATAGAGCTTTAGTAAGCTCTCATCAAAGTTTGGTCAGACAAAACAATCCTTCCAGGCCTGAGGACCAAGGTCATCATCACAGCCTCAGGCCCGAAAAGTCTAAAGGGGAAGGGGCAAATTGGGGGAATGTGACTTCATTACCTGAACCTGTAATTGGACAATTAACCCCTGATATGCAAACAGGCCAAACTCACATTGGCCTGAAAAACTCATGACTGTCATCCGTCTTGGGTGTGGCCTCTGTGAGGCTCCTGCACTGCCCAAGTTGTAACCGTTAAAGGCCTTTAATAAATACTCACTTTAACTCTGACTAGCCTCTGTTCTAGGTAGCCAGTCCAAGGCATCAGGAGAGAAAACTGTATTTCTCAATCCTCCATCTTTTACCCAGGTTTCTCTTGCACATGACAAACTTGAATTCTCAAGCTTACCTGATACTAATTACTGCCCCCCACCCCTAAGTTCATCAGGACAACCCTGATTTCTGTTACAACAAGGTAAAGCAGGGAATCTAAAACTATATTCAAAACAGTTTGATGGATGAGTGTTCACTGCATTCTCAAACACAAATTCATCCACAACAAAGACAAGAGCATCTTCCCTGGCTGGCAGTGACTGCACATACTGTACATACTAGAATGAGTCGACATTAATTTATTGTTAATCACTGAAAACATGAAAAGAGTTCCAATTACTAAAGCTCAAACTACTATGTAAGCAGGACGCTACTTCAACCATTACCATCATAGTCTACAGCTATTATTATGTATTACACAAAAGAGGCAGAAAAAGGTTACACTAAAACATGGCTTTTTACTGCAAGAAAAAAAGCCCTCAGGGGGACACATACTGCTGGAAAGATTCCAGTTTTATCAGTGGTCTAGCATCGAAGGAATATATACTAGCAGCTTTTTTTAAGCATAAATCAAACTTACCTATCCACCTTACAAACAAACCAGACCAAAAAAGAGAAATCTCTAACTACAGCAGAAATAATGAGCACTAGAATTACAGAGAATTGCAACCTTTACTATGCCAACCTTATAAAGAAGACTTTTCCATGTCTGCCCCCTACCCACATGTCCTTTCTTCCTGGTGGCAAACCATCTTACCACCATTCAGAGAATCCAGTGAAATTATTTCCTCCCAAACCATTGCAGCCAAATTAAAAAAAAAAAAAAAAAAAAAAAGAATTCAAGGGGAAAAGAGCCAAAGCAAAACACTGCTTTGACTGAAGTGGACCCTCCACTGATGCCCTACATGTCTGGCTTTGTTACATGTTAGAATAGAAGCTCTGATGAAATGACAGAACACTTTCTTCTATCCCTGTTAACTCAGTCAAAAGAGTGCTAAAAATCAAAAGCAAAACTACTAAGCTTTTCTTTAGAGTACTTTTGTGACAGATCTGCCATGCATTCCTGCTTCCTTAACAGACTCCCCAGAGAAGAAACCCAAAGACCTCAAGGTGCCTTTGGCCACACACGGACACAGGACAACCGCACAAGGAACAGCTACACTTGCTGCATGGCTCAGGCACAAAAGCACTCTACCTGTTGAGATGATGACAGGGCAGAATCAGCTAGAGAGCCAGTAGATTTCATGTGTAAAGCACTTCTGAACTTGAACACAGTGTGACTCCTCGACTGCTGCAGATTCTGCAAGAAATGAGATCAGAAGTAAGGTTTCATTTCAAGTGTAGACATTACTTTCTGTATGTACAATCCCCTGAAAAGGTCACGCACTTACACTGTCCGGGGCTACAAATACTGAAATTTTTTGTAGATTTTATGGAAATAGAAACAAGTTTTTAAGAGACTTCCCAAGTACAACCTAAGTTCTGTTGTTTCAGCTTATTGCTAGTTGTTAGTCACACTGGATGGTAACCTAATTATATTTAAGGCTAAATAAGAGCTAAGTAAGAGATTATTAAAAGTTATTATTCTGACCTACTGCACTTATTCACTGCTCTGACCACTTCAGGGAAAAAAAAACCAAACTCATATGAAAGACTGCAACAGCTGGAGAACTGAAAAAAAAAAAAATAAAGTTTGATTCTTTCACAAACTGTATTTTAGTCTAGTTAAAATTTGTCCATCTTCAGTCTTCATACATGGGAACTTATTAAGCAGTTGCTTATTATTAAAAAGCTTTTTACTGTAACAAGATGCTTCTTCCATTCTTTCATGCCCAAGGATTACCACTAAAACTTAAGAGAGGTGAAACTGAGGGATATGCCCAAAGGAACAATGATATTCTTATCCAAATACCAACTCACAAATCTTCCAGAAAAGCAGGGAGGAAAATAAACATTTCTCAGTAACCAGAAACAGAACCACTGGAAAAAACAATGCATTCTACATTACAGTAGGTAGTTTTAACCACCCAAAAGAAACCAAAAATAAATCCTTCTTACGTAACATTTTAATTCATACATGCTGCTGCCGAAGAATTCCTGACCTCTGCATACTTTCAGAAATCAGGCCAAACACCTCATTAATGTACTGTTTCAGGTCTTACTACACAAGTTTAACCAGCTCCCATAGCAAAATGAGAAAACAACTTTAAAGTAACAACTTCTCTCCAACATCCTACACTGAAGTGCATTGTCATGTATTCTGTCCATATCAAGTTATTTTTTCTGTTAAACATATACCCTTCTTAGTAGAAAATTACCTGACCAATATGCAGCAAAATACATAGTACACAAAAACATTTAACAGACATACCCACAAGGAAACCTTATCAGATTACACTGAAGTAGAAATGATGGGAGTTTGTCTCAAACTATTTTGAAAAATTTCAAAACAAAAAAAAAAAGGTATTATAAGGCTGTTTTAACAACTTTAATCTATTCTATTGTCAAGTACTTCCCTTTCTTTTCAAACAAAAGACACTTTGCAGCAACTGTCAGGTTTTTCCCCCTTCCAAGCTGCTTGGTTTTAAAACCAACAAAACAGTAAAAAAAAAAGCCAGTTTTTAATAAAAGTATTTT
>JAOTQP010001546.1:46915906-46948363 GCA_026413545.1 Cichladusa arquata | reverse complement strand
CGCGCGCCGGCGCGGCCCCGTTTTACCCCCGGCGGAGGGGGCGGGGTGTCCGCATGTCGCGTGCGCGCTCCCCCTTGTGCCCCGGGCGCGTGCGCGGGGGCGGCGGCCGGGCCTGGAGTGCGGGACTGGGAGGGGATGGTGCGGGATTGGGAAGGTGCCGCGGCCTCGGGGCTCTGGGCCCGGCCCTGCCAGGTCTCTAGGCCGTCCCCTGGCAGTGGGGTCGGTGCTCCGGCAGCTCTCCCGGGCCCTGCTGTGCAGGCGGTGCCGCGGGCGGAGGGCGCGGCGGGCACGGCTGCAGCCTCGGATGCCGGCAGCCCCAGCTGTCAGCTTCGCTCGCCCGGCGCCGAATCACCGGCCTTGGTTCCAGCGTAGATCACCACCGCCACAATCCATCCCGTAACCAAAATCACCTTTTGGGTCTCTACAGGCTCTGGGCCTTGCTAAAGCTGGCACCTCAACAAAACCTTTCCTGCCAGCCGTCACAGTACGCCTTTTGGTGTTACTGGCAGTGCTTCTCTAACGCCTTTCCTGGAGTGTCTTGGACTTCAGGGCCAACTTCATTCCCAGGCACTTGGCCATGCGCCCACAGGTGCTGGTTGCTGAGCCTTCCTTTGCGGGTTCTACCCTTCAGCCTATGGAAGCCAGTCTGAGAGGCTGTAGCTGGGTAGGAATTATACAGGGTGTTACCCCTGCAAGGGTTGCTATTCCTCATATGCATGCCATGTTTTAAGGGGCTGCTTAGTGTCTTAAGAGTCCTGAGAAAAAAAAAACAAAACTGTTCAACTTGGACCATGCCCTTTTTTTCACAGGGAAAGTATTAATTATACAGCTAGATATGTTGTGGCCACAGAAGATAGAGTGAGGAAATAAGTTAATTGACAAGAAAAAAATTTTTTTTTTCTTTAAACTTCCAGGAAAACCTTGTTGGTCTGCACCCAGTTTCTGAAGACTTTATTTCCTGCCATTTGTGTAGATTTCTGTTGAAGAGAGGTTATACATGTTTAAGAGCTAGCCAAATAGATCCTCTCAATCTCTCAGCACCTAACCCAGGTGTGGGGAGGAAGTAAAAATGTGACTGTTTCAAGTTTGACATTTATCACCTTAGAAGAGTCTTAGTTTTTAAGAGAGCACGAAGGAAAGGCATAAGTAATCATTTCCATGTTAGCTATGTAAGACAGAATGTAGGGTGACCTTAATATTGAGGCATCTTTGCCAGCACTTCCTATAATAAGCACTCTCAGGTGTGCCCCACCCTTATATGACGGCCTTGATCTTCCTTGATCCTGAGGACAGGCCCTTTTTCCCCTCATAGGTTTGATTATAGGATCAGTATATAATAGCAATCTAGCCAAGTGAGCTCCAGAAGATGGTAGGGATTGGCACCATGACTCAGAGAAGCCAGGCAGAATCGTTTCATCTGCTCATCAGACAATTACATAAATTGCTGGGCAGAATCCATGCAGACAGTCACTGGTTTTCACAACTGTCTCTTACTGGCAATGCCTGCTGTGGGACAGGTGAGGTTACTGCACTGCTTGCTCTCACCACAGTGGAGTGTGCTCAGGGCCTGGCTGAGGTATTAATTACACGGGCTGCTGCAGTGCTTTTGTGGCTGGCTGGCTCTGTGCTGGAACTGAGCTTCTACATCAGAAGCAAGGCACTTCATTTTAATTGCTTCTTTTGAGTGAGGAGAATGAATTTCTGTGGCTTGGACTTCCTTTCTCATACCTCAGCTGAGACTTGTCTGGTCATTCAGGGAACAGTCTGCTTCTCTAATGCTTAGATGGGTATACTTGCTCATGATCCCCACCTGACAATAATCATTCTCATGAACTGCTGTTTAAGGTAAACAGGCAAGTTTTAATAATACAATTTGACTAGTACCACTGACCTACAAACCAGAAGGTCTTCAAGGATTCACTGGTTGAACCACTGGAGGGTTTATTTTTTACTAGCTTAAATCCAAAATGACTGAAACTTCACTCTGGTTACTCATAAATGGAAAATTAATATTCATGTCTGGTCTACTATTGTTCTGTACATGACACTGTCAGTGAAGCCAACAGGAGAGTGAAGTGTAAATTAATTCTTGAGGCAGTGTGATTTGTGTCTTTCCCTTCATCTTAAGTAAAGTCTACATCAAAGGCCAAGGCAGTTGCTGAGGTGTGCAAACGATCTCCTGTAAGTGAGTGGCTGTATGTGAAATAAACCACATTTATTCCTAAGGTTGTGGGTAGTGCAATTTGTTTGCTGTCACTTCCTATGAAATGTGAATTATTTAAGCACTTTCTAATTTCAGATTTGAACTATCACATTCACTTTTCACTAATGGGTATTTATGTCTGGAAAGTCTTTCAACATGGAGATAGAGAGCAGGAAAACAAATTTCGAGTGTTTCCGAAATGTATTTGCAAGTAGATTTACTAATGCGTGAGTGTTTAGCAGTGTTTAAAAATAAACAGCTAAGATCTGCCCACAAAGCCACATATGCAATTTGCACTGCACAGCTTTGACAGCAGGATGTTTCCAAACACAGAGACCTCAAAAATTTTTTGCAGCTCTTGAGCTTGTGTTTTCAACCTAGGCCCATCAAGAAGTCTGATACTTACTTTAATGCCTTTATGTTATATTTTTTCAAGCAAAGCCTTTCCTCTTTAACAAGGTGCTTTGTCATTTTAAAAAAGGCTATTAAATAGCCTAGAGACTTGAAGTAGCATAGTAACCATAGTTATATATTTTTTAAAGCTTTTTTGAATTGTTATTTTAGAACATCTGGAAGATTGATTGTAAAAGAAGCTGCTTGATAAGCTAATGAATTTGGGGATTCTGTGTTGTTTCACCCTGCTCTGTCTTTAGCCAAAGAAGGATTTTTTGGTAGGAAAAATCTACTCTATGGGGTCAGATGTTTCAATGTCAGCATAATTGCCCAGCTTCCTAATTTCAACTATTAAAGCTGCAGTGGGTGGTTGCTCTAGTTGTTTTGTGGGAATTCTTGGTCCTCTGACTCAGGTGCCAGGATAAAAATACCTTCAGAATCACAGAATGGTTAGGGTTGGAAGAGTCCTCCGGAGACCATCTAGTCCAGCCCCCTGCCAAAGCAGATTCACCAAGAGTAGGTTATACCAAATTGCATGCAAGCAGATTTAGAGTATTTCCAAAGGAGGAGATTCCACAAACTAAAAAAGTCAATGAAATTTTAATCCTGCCAAATTGGACTCCCTTGGTTGATTGTAGACCTAGGAGGAAGAGTGTGATTGTTAGAGGAGCTAAGCATCACAGTAGTGGTCTTTTAAACAAAATAAACCCCCAATGATTCAGTGCCATTCATATGTGCATGATACAATTTTCTGGGATACGATATTCCCTCTTCAATGCAGGAGTTGCTTTCATGGGGAAGATCTGTTTTCAACCATCTAGGTCTCTCCTGCAGCTTCACAGTGGCTTCATCCTGTGTGATCCATCCTCTATGAGAGTCTGAAGGGACAACTGTCCATGATGTGGAGTTGCATCTTCATTATGGATGGCAGTTAGGCTAGACAGGACTTTAGGACTGAATTGTTCCTAAAGCTGTCTACAGCATAGGCATAGAGAACCTAATGGAGCTGTGTCTGATTTGGAGTAGTGGGAAGAGATGGGGCCTCTGACACCACATTTGAAGGAGCTGTGTGAATGGCTGTTTTACATAACAGTATCAGAAGACCTTTCTGAGCTCATGGCAGGTTTGACTTGGAAGCTGCAGTGCTCAGGAGGATCATTGCACCCTCTGGGCTTGCTAGCCCAAAACTGTGTTTTAGCAGAGGTAGAGTGCCCCATTAAACAAATAAAATAATAGTGACATATCACCTTCGCTGGATGTAATTCCCTTTGGCACTAGTAAGTTCTTTGTATAGCTACACTTCAGCAAATTTTATCTGTTAGTATTTTTATTTTTTCCATATGTTTGGGAATGTTCTTTCTAGACAACCTTGCCATGCTGTATGACCTCTGGTTTTAGTGATTCCAAGCTACCTCATTTGTTTTAGGAGTAAAAGTGAAAATCTAGCTAGCATTGACATGGGTGATGAATTCAGAAGACTTAGAAAGATTCAGTCACCCACTATTGCTTTTAATTTCTTTTCATTTTTCCTTTACAAAAAACTGAACTGGTGGTATGACAAATGTCATTTCAGTGTTTTATCTGAGGGGGAAAGGAGCTGAAGGTCAAGTCATGGAACTGTTGAAATGTTTGAACTTGTCATGCAGGGCTGCAAGGGGAACCAAGGATGAAAATATCATATACGTGCTCCTGCCTGCTGCGCAACAGCATAGCTTATTTCTGGCTTTGGCAGTATCATGATAGGTGAGAAGAAGAGTCAGGACTAACAGGAGTGCACTTAGAGCTCATTCATCACCCAGTAAACTATAAACCATTTGTGCCTCAAAACATCTGGCTTTAGTTTTTGGCAAAGCTTGCTGGCAGGGAGGCATGGTAGCTCCCAGCCCTTCAGACTGATAGCAGTGTGTTCATTAATCATACAGGAACATCTGGTTGGGCTGTGCACACGTGCTAATCCGAAAGAGTACTGTGGCAAGGGAATGACGTGTGCATGAATATATTCAAGTTTTTTTGGGTTACAGGAGACTTCAGTTTTAGTCCCAAGACACTGATAAGAATTCAGCTTCAAACACTGTCACGTTTTTTGCTTTAAAAGCGTGATGGTGATTTTCAGTAGGTTACATAGAACTTTCTTGTTTCTGGTAAACCACTTAGTTGGAGTTGCTTTCATGTTGGCTGTTAGCTTCTGCTTAATAGGATTATAAGAGACCATGTGAGTGGGAAATGAAGTTGAATTTATTATTTCTGGCCATTCTGCCATAATTAGTACAATTCTGATTAAAAAAATGGCAAATTATAAGGTGTGTATATGCTTCTCTAAAACAAAAAGCCAATTAATGCACAAAACTGCTTGCTCAGGAACAAAAGCTGAACAAGAAGAGGAAGGAACAGCTCTACCAGGTCTATAAGGCCATGTATAGGAGCTATCTCCTTTCAAAAGAGGGCTCTGCCACCTATATATACCAACCAATATATCATATATTTCAGAGGCACAGGACAGCTTGTCCTGCAGCCAAAGCAGGACTCTCTGCTGCTTAGAGGACTTGTTGTGGAGCACTAACTTTTTTTGCAGACAGACTCATTTGTAGTCATTTGAGGTCAACCTGCTCCACGAGGATGTGGAGCTACAGGTGGCCCAGGGCAGCTTGCACAAGTGTAGCTATACTGACCTCATTTTCCAGCACTGCAAATCAATGCACTTCTTGCAAAAGTTGTGGGGCTTTTTTTTCAGAACTATTGTTCACAAGGAGGTACTAACAGTCTCTGAGAATTAATTCCTAATCAAATATGATTTTAGTCATACAAGGGATACACCCAGCAACAAGAACAATGGAAGTAAGATAATGGGGCTTTATTGACTCTCCCAATTGTACTTATGGTTCAGAACTGTTACCAGCAATGCTGTTCACATCCAAACTGGGGAAGTTTATTTGTACGTATTAGTGTGAATTACTAGGATGACAAAGGACATACTAGAACATATGTTAGGATTTGAGCTCAGGTTTGAAAGATATTTTACTTAGCGAGCTTGAAAGATTTCTGTTTCTTTGTCCCTAGTGTTTGCACATTTGACAAGAAGAAATGTCCATATTTGCTTATATTTCTGTCTGTAATATATAGAATAATATATATTTAGATAGAATACCTTTAAATATTGTATTTCTATATTGTACATGGTTATATGCAATTTCTATGTATTATATGAAAATAAAATTATTTTCTTGCCGGTAAGAAACTATTTTCTTACTCTTACATGGAACAAACTTCCGTGTACATCAAGAAGTCTAAGTTTTGGTGACCAGATGCAAAGACAAGTAACCAGTGTGGCTGTTTCAAAGAATGGCTAATACACTGTTACCTCTTCATGACAAAACTGACAGATGCATCACAAGGAGATAAATCAGAGGCAGTTTTAGTGTGACAATGAAAGACACAAGGTTGTCAATGTGATCCTAAAAGGAAGTATTCTAGTGGGATTTAACCAAGAGAGCAATATTACAATGAATGCTCATATTTAGAAGTATATGGGCAAAATAATATACAGTAGCAATTTATTTTAAAGTTTGTAAAGTATCGTACAATTTGCCTTTCACAGTAATGTCCTTGGTTCCATTATTTTTTTCTAAGCAGGCTGATTAAGCTGAGACTCTCTGCACAGAGAAGATAGGTTATTCCTTCATATTAATTGCTTGTGCCTGCAATGACAGGTTAAATCTGGCATGCTGCACACTCCCTTTTTCCAAGGACAAAGCCTTCCCTCTCCCCTGGCCCTATATCTAGAGATCAAGTTCTAGCGAATGATGCTGGGGAACTCCAGTGAGCAATGCTGCTGAATCTCTCAGCATCTTGGTTGGAATGGGGAAGGGAATTCCCCAAGTGCTCAGTCGTCTGGGGAAAGATCTTAATATGCATGTCATTGCCTTGATTCAATTCTGCAAAAATAGTGAATTTCAAAAACAAGACTACTAATTGAGGAAGAACTTTCACCATCCATAATAAAACAGATCAGGATTCAGAAATCCTACCCCTTTCACACACTTGCAACATACCCAGAACTGAACATCCAGGTCAGCTGCACAGACGAAAATAAAAACTTGCTTCACTGATTGGGCTCTCAGCCCATAACTCCCTCCCATCACAGCTATGCATAGAAGTTACTGGGGCTGTAGCTATTCCTCCTGCTTCATAAACACACATGCTGGAGGCTTGGGAATGTGCCAGTTAAGGATATTTTCAATACGAAAGAAAGAGGTCTGCAGAAGGATTAATTAGGCAGAACTTCAATTTCTTGTCTGGAAGCAGGAGACTGAATCTTGTCAGATTTATGGACCTTAGACCTCACAAGTGCTAACAACTGCAAAAGGCTGAGGCAGGCCACTTGCCGTATGACAGGCTATAAAATCATTGTCACTTTCTTCCAAAACCCCAAAAAACTGCATGGCGAAAATCTACCCTGTTCCACAAAGAGAAGATTAAGTCAGCTACTGCAAATAGATGCTGATGTTATAAGGTTGCACATTTTAAAGAAGATAAAAGGTCAGCAGTGCATTTTTAAGGGTTTCTTATCCTCCCCCATCAGTTTTATTCATATGGATAAGTAAATGTAAAACAGCTATAGTTTATAGTAATAGACACAAAAGGAAATTCAGGTCCCTTTAAGACAACCGCTACTGGCTAACCCCCTGTGAAGAAGTCAAGGCTCACTCTGGAGATACATCTTGAGGAATCTTTGTTTCTCACATGAGCAATAATCAATATGAAGTCTGCCCCACCCATTATGGTACCATGATCACCTTTTCTTCATAATTAGATGAGGCTAGATTAGGTCCTCCTAGGAAAAATAAAATAAATCAGATGCAATGGTAAATTACTTATTTATGCCCTTCAAAAGTGATGGCATTGGTTTGCCAAGGTTTTGAATCGCAAGGTGAACTAAGCAGTGGTTTAACAGGATCGCTTTCCTAAAGTTTTGGGGTTTTTGTCTTTTTAAAGGCAGTCGTGCTGTTGTGTGGACTTAGATAACAAGGTCTGAAGCAATAACTGACATTTATATCTGGAAGCAGAGCGAACCCTAGTGCTGCTTTTCTCATGCTTTGTTTGTTGAGTACGTTTTCAATCTTGTGACTTTCAGACTTAGCATCTGTTTTGGAATCCATTTCCAAAATGTCACAGTGACTTCTGCTTTGATTTCTTCCCTTGTTTAATGTCAGCGTGGTGACTTTCAGATATATCTTTAAAGAGATAAACTAGTTCATAAAACCTTGTTGCCATGAGGCAGCTGCCATTAATGACTAAGCCTCTACCACCTGAAACCTATAGATATTGTATTTTGTGTCATGGTATCTCAAGCACTAGGAATATTATATAATATTTTCTCCTCTGATCTACAAAGTATTCTCCCCCTGGGCTTTGAATAATAAATCTTCTTGCTGTTATCATCACTACAGCATAAAACAATCTGTTCTTCTGGGATATTATAGTGCTCCCGTCAGAGAACTCCTGTTTCAAGACCCCATAATTCATTAGCTGAATGCTTGTAAATGTCACCTAGTTATAACTCCTGTAGGAGCAAGTACTATCATGTGCTTTCTGGCACTACCTGCCTTGTCTGATCAGACAGAGACAGATTCTTTACTGTGTGTTTTCCTTCGGGACTACAAGTGTGTCATTTGAGCTGTAAACTGCCATCACTACAGAACTTTTCCTATGCACATCACTGGACAGGCTGCTCTAGAAATAATACCAGTCAAATAATGTAGACAAAACACAAATTGATTTTAACGGGATCTTTGCCTCTTTAATCATGGTTAAATAGTTTGCTTTCTAGCTGCAATAGTATAGTTAAAGTAAAAACATGTGCTGATTGCTCCTTAGTTTCATTTCTGCCAAGTCATTGCACAGGCTTGCTGCAAGAATTATTATTCTTGTAAAGGGGATGCTAAAACCCCGTGGTTGAACACTCTGCTCTGGGCTAAGTATCAGCTAAATGATGGCTGGGATTCAGAAACTGCTGTGTAAGAAATCTGCTCTCTTGGCCCAGTGGTAATGTAACTTCATCTTTATCCTCACACCACACATGCAAAACTTACGGGCTTGCATGCAGCTCCTGTGGTGCATCTGCGTTCTACAATACAAAAAAATGGAATTGCAAGAGACACCAACAAATCTGAACCCCTGGATCATAAACATTCCATTCATCAGCATAGACAGGGTTTCATCCTTGGCAACTTTTGGGCAACTATGTAAAATAAAAGCTATGATGCAGTTAGATCCACTAAACTTTCGGACTGTAGAACTGGTTATGTCAGACTTTGAAGTGATTTAACTAAACGGCAGAATCCAGTCACTAGATTTGATATTCATGCAATCCACAAAATAACCTAACTGTGAACTAAAGGAATCAAAATCAGATGGTGAAAAGCAGTGAGAATTTGCAAAATTTCAATATTAAAGTGGTTACTTATGCAGAAGACTCTGTAGAAAAAGGTACTAACTTCATTTCCCTATTAGAAGTCCCAATTTCCACTTAATTTTCAAATAATAATTTTACATTTTTACATACTTTTAAAACATCTTTAATTTTTCCAGATTTGCCAGAGGATACAAAAAGTGAAGGACTGCAGGAAAAAAAAAATTCTTTTGTCTGTGCTTTCTTCTGTGAGAGTTTGAATAAAATCAAAAACCAAAGGCAAAGAATTCCTGGGGTGGAGTCACAAAATCTTTTTCTAAGGATGAGGAGGTGTCTAAACTAAAGAGTGTTGGCCCCTGTGTTGGATGTCATACAACCACTTATCTCAGGTGTGTTTTTACAACATTTCCCCTTGTCCATGCCTGTTGTTTGCCTAGGGCTCAGAGATGCCTCCCAGGCCTTTCCTTTGAGGCTGGGCAGCCAAGGGGGCTGCCTCAGGGTCTGGAGCAGGTAACCTGTCTGCTGTCACTCCTGAGATGGATGTGATTTAATGCTAGGAGTGAACAAAGACCTCAAAAGTATTTTAATGCTTTTTCAAAAAGCTCTTAGACAGATATGGATTCGAGTTTTTAATGAAATATGCAAACAGGTAGTATACTTAGAGTAGGACAGGGAAGAGTGACTGTTATTGTAAATAAATTTGCCTCAATGAAGTTTTTCATCGGTTGAAATGTTCAGTGACACTTATTTATTTTTATTTATTTCAAGCCTTTACATGTGTTAGTTTTTCTGCACACTGTAAAATTTAAAATTGTCCCGTAGAGTGAAAGCTGTAATGATCATTTTGTTGAAAGATTTATCTTGAAATTGCAAGACAGGCTACCCTAAAACTACTGGCATACCTGTTTTTGGATTAATTCCAGAAGTATGTGAGTGCTCCCACCAAAAATTGCATGAAGAGCTACATGCACCCAGCTGCAGGCCCTAAGGAAAGGACATACATTGTAAGGAATCCTGCTGGGGGGCATCTTCTGCTGACTTGCCCATTTGGCTCATAATCAGTAACCTGCCTCTGCACAGTGGTCCAAATTCAAACCTGATGCTACAAGAAATACTTGCTTGGTGTGGGCTCTTGGCAAGCCAGAGCTCTCAGCTGAGCTGGTAAACCAGCAGAGGTGAGGATTTAGAGAGGAAGATGTGGTGGGCAGCTGGGAGACAGCAGTCCAGTGATATCTTAACCTAGATCAAGAGCAGCTGATGGTTTGTCAGACCAAAGCCCACGTACCTGTCCCTGCAGTCTGCAGCACCAGCTATTGCTCATCCCTGGCATGTCATTCCATTTATTGCTGGCAGATAAACAGTTTAGCTCGGTGTTTCTGCTCAGATTATCATCAGCAAGAAAGTAATATATTTAAATTATTGTCAGTCTTCATTTTAGTAATGCACAGAGATGAACTGCAAACTCCTCGCAGAAGGATGTGTTTTGTGCAGGTTTACAGTGGTATCACAATGAAAATCTACATTTACTTAACAAGTTTTCTTTCCCACCTGCATTAGCCAGTGACTATTTCAATGCTTTCTTAAATTCTGTAGTAAAATTACATGGGAACTTATACAAATATGAAATTATGTATAACTTTATGGTCAGACTGTACCTGTTGTTCAGCTAATGATACTGCAATAGAATTGGTCAATATAGAGAATTTTTCCTCTGTGGCAGATTTCTGCTTTGATTTTCCTTTTGACCTGAATTGAAAGGGTAACTTAATTTTTTTTTTTTTTTTTTTTTGTTCCCTATGGAGTAAGAATTCAAGAAATTTATATTTTAAAATTTTGGATAGCTCTTTTTCAAGTACTTAATCTCATAAAGTAAAGATCTTAGTTTGAAATAGCTTCAACCTCATTCATAACCTATTAAGTCCAAATGAAGCACACTGGTTTTCTTCAAAGCATCAATTCTTTCCATTATTTTCTTATAAAAGTCAATATATTCCTGTGAAAAATTATTAAATTTCATTGCATATTTAAAAAAAAAAT
The DNA here is from genome assembly GCA_026413545.1 of Cichladusa arquata. Classification (NCBI taxonomy): domain Eukaryota; kingdom Metazoa; phylum Chordata; class Aves; order Passeriformes; family Muscicapidae; genus Cichladusa; species Cichladusa arquata. The sequence continues at coordinate 46,937,321 of JAOTQP010001546.1, read as the reverse complement.
GCAGTTCATAAAACTATCAGTAAACCCTAGATTCAGATTGTTTAATTATCGTATAGGAATACAAGCCTTTCTTCTGTAAAGGAGTACTGGACAGCAAGGGAAGGTTCTTTTGTTGGTGTAGACAAACAGTTTTCAGTGGGAATTATTAAATGTCCTGGAACCTGACAGAGACAGACGCAGTTTTGTGATGATTATAAATCCTTAGCTTCAAAGCTGTTGTTTGTGCCTGCATCTAATTGGTGCTTGTGACAAACTCAGATGTGGGAAGTTACTGTTGGGTGAAAATTTTTGTAGTATTAACTGATTCAGACTTCCAATTGAGTTTGCATCTTTTTAAATATGATAGTTCTTTTTAATAAATTCCCTTCAAATTCACTGTGGAAGGAGGCTTAATGTAACACATTTCAGTTAAGCAACTAGTTTTGTCTAAAAGGGAGAAGAGACTTGGTTGAAATATTTTTTTAACGTTTTTACCAACACAAAAGGTCCCAACTCTCAAATTTAAAATAATACTTTTTTTAGAAATCTAGATTTGACTGAAAGTTAGAATGATGCAGCTTACAAAAATATTTTCACTTAAAGCAGGTTTTTGTGGGGTTTGTTTTTGTTTTGGTTTTAGCTTTTTTGTTTTTTCCCAGTCATTTCATCTTACTTTGAGAAAAATAAATCCACTGAAATCGATCAGCCTTTGAAATTTGGATGCCCCAGGTCTGGAGACAGGCTGCTGGGGACAGAAAAGCTATGGGAGCACAGGGGCAGTGTTTGCAGTCCATGTCCAGAGAGGGTGGATGAGTGAACCAGAGCAAATACACACTGAGAAAGTACCAGGTATGGACACAGGAGAGCAAAGCTGAGGTCTTCTGTGCAATCTCCTTCTCAAAAGTAGGAGAGCCAGGCAGAGAGCTCCAGAGACATGAGAAAAAACAACCTGGGAAAAAATGAACCACAAAAGTACTGAAGATGCTGTTTGGCCTGACTCACGGCAGCAAGGATGCCTGTTCCCTTGGTCAGCTGCAGCAGGTGTGTCAGATGAGGCTTTGTGTTTCTCAAGCCTCCCATTCTCTGTGATCTCCTCTCTTGACCAAAAGCCATGCATTACATACCAGCTAGGAGAGGATACAACCTTTCTGGTGGCTTCCTTTATGTGTAATACCCATGAAATGCTTTTTCTTGTGAGCTGTTTACTTTCCATCCCCATCTGACTGCCTCTGTCATTATGGGGAAACAACAAAGGGTGCCTTTCCACCAACTCAGGATAGGAAAGTCAAAGGCTCAAAACCTGATGCAAGCCACATCATTCCATCACTCATTATATTAATCTAAAGCATGATCTAACTGCAATGGAACTTTCCTATGAAAAGAGAAAACTTTGGAACCCAGAATGAAGCATGAATAGAGAACCATAAACAGGAGTCAAGAGAAGGACCCAGGGCTTACATCTCGGGGTGGTCACAGTGGTGGTTGTTACTGTGACAGAAAGGGCACAGAACCCCATGGCAGAGCTTTGTGTCATACATAATCTTCTCTGCTATCTATTGCCATTTCAGCACTTGGGCCTCAGAGGAAATATGGTAGTCATTGTCCTTCAAAAGTTATTTTATTTAATTCACTCTTAATGAGAATATTTATATTAAAACCCCCTGTGCTAACAGCTGAAATTATTCCTTTGTTACATCATTAAGCCTCTTCCCTGGATTAAATGTTGATGTTTATGGAGTATCAATGAGAGCTCTCTTTTGCTCACAGTTGGACTTCATGATCTTAAAGGTCTTTTCCAACTTAAATGATTCTGTGATTGTGAAGCACAGTAGTGGTAGTAGCTTTTTGGTGTCAGTCTGTCTTCCAGCCTTCACCTCAGAAGTATTTAGAAAAAAAAAAATCACTTTGATGGATTGAGCCTTGCTGACATCAGGCGCCCAGCAAAACCACTCTATCCTTCCCCTACTCTGATGGACAGGGAGATAAAATGGAGCACAAGGCTCATGGGTTGAGATAAGGACAGGCAGAGCTCACTCACCCACTGCCATCACAAGCAAAACAGACTTGACTTGGGGGAAATTAATTGAATTTATTACCAATGAAAATCAGAGTAGAATAGTGATAAATAAACCCAATTCTTACAATCACCTTTCCCCCACCCCTCCCTTCTTTCCATGTTCAACTTCATTTCTGATGTCTCTAGCTCCTCCCCTGTGTTGCACAGGGAAAAGTGGAGTGGGTTTTGCAGTCAGTTCATCACACATTGCCTCTGCCTCTCCTTCCTGCTCAGGGGAAGGACTTCTCCCACTCTTCTCCTGCTTCAGTGGGAGATCACTCCTGTGAGAGTGAGTCTTCCATGGACTTCTCCAACCTGAGTCCTTCCCATGGGCTGCAGTTCTTCAGAAACTGTTCCAGCATAGGTTCCTCTCTGTCTCTGCACATGGCCACAGGTCCTGCCAAAATCTTGTTCCAGCATGGGCTTCCCACGGGGTCACAGCCTCCTTTGGGCATCCACCTGCTCTAGCATGGGGCTGCTCCATGGGCTGCAGGTGGATCTCTGCTCCACCTTGGATCTTCCTGAGCTGCAGGGGCACAGCTGCTTCTCCATGGGCTGCACCAGAGGCTGCAGGGGAATCCCAGCTCTAGTGTCTGGAGCATCTCCTCCCCTCCTTCTGCACTGATTGGGTGCCTGCAGAGCTGCTCCTCTCCATTTGCATGCCTCTTGTGAGATGTGCTGTGCAGCAGAGTTTTTCACCCCTTCTTAAATACATGACCCCAGAGGGCACAGACACTGTGACTGATGGGCTTAGTCTTGGCTGCTGGTGGGTCTGTCCTGGAGCCAGACATACAGACATACAGACATATATTGGCTCTGCCAGACATACTGGAAGCTTCTGGAATCTTCTCACAGAAGCCACCTCTGTAGCCTCCCACAAAACCAAAAGCTTATCACACAACTAAAGTATAAGCATATAACTTAGCAAACTGATTTTAACAAAAATACTGTCCTTCAGAGTTAAAAATGTTGTAACAGTTCATATATCCTCAAATTTGCATCTATAGAGAAATTACCATCTTCTATATTTGGTGTAATTGTTCTGTGAACTATTCAGATCAATCACATAGCTAAAGTGAAACAGTCCATGAACAGTTCATAAAAAGTATGTCTGAACTGAAAAAATTACTCTTTGCATGCTTTACAGCTATCCATGCTGTAAAGTGCTTTTAGTTTTTATTTGCCTTCTTGTGTTTTTGACTAGCCTCTTATTTTAAGAAACAAAATGACTGCTCTTGAAGTAACATAAGCCATAAGCCATATTTTCCAAACTCTGGTGGTGCCAGACACACCGTGCTTATGATGCCACTGTGAGATGATAGATGAACCTGAGTTCAGCAAAGCCAGAAACTAAAACTTGACTCCTACTCAAGCCACTAGGGCAGAGGCACAGTAACTGCAGCACGGGCTCAGTGCTCTGCTGAGTTGGGATCCATGGTGTGAAAAGCCAGGCTGAACTTTTCACAGGAACGCTGAAGTTGGCCCAGAGCTGCCCATAGTGTCAGATCAGCCTTTGGCCCCTGCAGGCAGGTGTCCCCTCCACACTGTTGGTGCAGGGTGGTTCTGACATTAGTCCAGTGTGTGACCCAGAAATTCCCCACTCAAAACCACAGGACACTAGGTTCCCACAAAAAGAAGTGGCCAGTCCTGAGAATCTTCTCCCCGTGGGGAAGAAGCTGTTTGTAGGTGTTGGTCACAATCCCTGTGGCAAACTAAGGAATTAGCTCCAGAGCTTTCTAACTCTGAGACTTTTATCTATAGGATCCCAGTAAATGTACTGAAAATTTGTAAGGCTTTGTGCCCTGGGGAGAGGCCACAGCTGCACTTAGTCATTGTATGCATGTAAGTTAATCATGAGATCTTACTGTTTGAAGCAGACCAGAGCCCATTCTGCCAGACTCATCCTTTATTACAGAGGCCATGTGAAAAGGCATTCTTTCAAGGTGCTGAACATCCCTAGACTTTAATTTTTCTCTTACTAGGTCTTTAAACAGAACAGTTTATTAGCTCCAGTTAAAGGAAAAATAGAATTACCTGATGTCAACACCAATTTTATTCTACCTGTCAGGCCATTGTGACATGTAACTAATAGGATGGATGTTGGCAAATAAACACAATACTGATAGAGGTTCTTGCAATTATACTGGAGAAGCTGCTCTGTATTGTGTTTGTGAAGACAGCATGTGCACCAGCAGAAGTCTGAAGGTTAATGAAGAAATATTAGGAGACAAGGAGACTTGTCAGCAGCTGGTGTTTGTACAAACCTTCCTAAAGGGAACATTTCCATCTCTGTGCACACACAGCTTCATTAAAAGCAATCATTGTTCAAAGCAATTATGTTTATTTCGTTAGCACTGAGGCAGGGGACTGCTCTGCTCCTGGTGGTTTCCAGAGAAACCACCCCATCCATTTTCCAGCACAGTCCTGGCAGCCCCCGAGCCCACACTCAACCACCTTTGATAGAGGTGTGGCTGCCAGGGACGGTGAGGTTCCACCTGTGTCACGTGTAAAGGAATGCCCAGGTGAGAAGGGACACTTTGTCAGTGCTGAGAGGAAGAAGGGCCACATCTCTCCCTTCCCTTTCCTGGGAAGTGAGCTGCTGGCAGCTCCATTGACACATTGGCTCAATGAACATGATGCTCAGTAGCCCCAGGCTGCCTTCCAGCCAGCCACAGGCCACTGTGGGGTGGGTGCTGAGTGCTTGGAGGTGCTGGTGAAGGACCAAAAGGGAGGTGAAGGAGAGCTAGAGGCATCACTGTGCAGATGTCTAGGGGAAGGAACACTCCAGGCTTGGGCTGATGAAGTCCAGGATGAACTGCAACTTTCAGCAGAAGCTGGGACCACATGGTCACCGAGGTCCCTTCCAGCCCAGAGGCTCTGGAACATATTCTGTGAATGCTTGGCAGAAGGTAGATGCTCTAGAAAACCTGAAAGGAAACACAGCTTTGCAGTGGAGGGGTTGACAGTGGCTGGTGGGGTTGGCAGAGGCTGGTGCCATGGCAGCAAGGTGGAGGTGGGAGGTGACATGCAGATTCATAAGGAGACAGGCTTTGTTAGCTCTCAAAGCAGAGCAGCTTAAAAGGAGAAAATGAACATTCATTAGTGTAATTTCAAACTAACAGCTGGTGCCAGACATGACTAAACTCACACTGTGTAAGGCAGTGAAGCAAAAAGTACACATCACCTTTTCTGCAATAGGTGTTCAAAAGCTAGAATTCAGGCAGTCTCATTCACATGTCCCCTCCTTCCACATGCAGAGTACCCTGGCTTCTGGGAAACTGTTGTTCTTCTCAATTCCCCAAAGTGCCCTTCTATTTGTCATGAGTTTTGTGCATTTTAATAATTCTCATTGCAAATTATAATTATGGCTATTAGTCCAAGGAATGTAAGTGTAAAAAGCTGCCATGCCTTGCTGGATTTTCTCCTCTCAAATTATACCTATAGTAAATCTTCTGAACTTGATCATCCTTTATAGTTGTAAGATTGTTTCTTTAATATGTGTTCTGAAACTGCACACATAGCAAGTTTGTGTTCTTGTCTATGCAAAGATCTATTCCCATGGACTTTGAGCAACATCAGCTTCTTGCAACATCAGTCTGCCAGTCTTGTAAAGAAAATTTACAGTTTTGCAGAATAGACATACTTGCCCTCCTTTCCTAATGCTAGTAATATCTTACTACTAATATTAGTTATTCAAATGGTGCATTAAACTTGCACAAATTCTTCACGGTCATAAAATTTTGTGGAAACATCAGGAGACCTCACAGATGTTCAAATGAATAAAAATAAATTAGGACAGGTCAACAGTGTAAAGAAAAGACAGAGCAGGCACAGAACTGTATGCTAATCCTCAAACATGTGCTATTTTGCAGTTTAAGCCCTCCCATCTGCAGCACCAGAAGAAATAAACACAGCATTTAGGGAAAAATAGGTTTCTTTCTGAGAGCAGGCCGTGGCATATATTGCCAGTCTTCTTCCTCATTTAGTCAAATTCTTTTTGAAGCTGAAAACAAACATTTCCCTTTTCAAAACCATGGCATTTGGGGTCATTCAGGTGTAATCTGGATCTGGAATGAAATAATTTTTAGCATCTTATTATATGTTAATATCAGGGGGTTTTGTAGCTACATTATCTACACGTATCCTAGGCTCTGAAAGAGAAACATTTAATTTCTAAAGAATAAAATAAACAAAGAGCTATTAATTATAGCTATGCTCTACAGCAGAAAGACCATAGGTTCAAAATACCAAAATAGGGGCTTGGGTCTTTTCTTAGAATCAAGCTTTCAGCCATGGCATGGGGAACTCTGAGCCACACACCCACAGGATGCCCAGTAGATATCTAGGAGCTGCACTGATGGAGGATGCTGAGTTGCAGGAGATCAATATCCTCATTTACCCAGAATTTCTGCGATAGCTGAGTAGATCTCCCATTTTGGCTCCACAGACAGCACTGAAATAATGTAGGCGTAAGCACTGGCTTTTTTTTTGCAAAGTTTTGCTGTTGAATTGGAAGGAGCCAATCTCCCTCTGTGTCTGATCATCTGCCTGGATCATCTGAATTGGAAAGCAGCTATAATAAAATCCTCTGAGCTTGATTTAGGGAGCTCCAGTAAAAGTCTTGTTCCACTTTTACTGTTTGATTTTTGCTGCAAAACATTTTCTTACTGTGCTGGTTTTGGTTTGGGTACAATTAAATTTGGATTAAGTTTGGATTTTTGCTGTAAATGGTGTTGATGACTCAGAGATGTCTTTGCTACTGCTGAGCAGCACCAACACAGAGCCAAGGCCTTTTCTGCCCCTCACCCCACTCCACCAGCGAAGACACTGGGGGTGCACAAGGGTTTGGGAGGGCACACAGCTGGGACAGCTGACCCCAACTGACCAAAGGGACAATTCAAACCATCCAACATCATGCTCAGCATACAGAGCTGGAGGAAGAAGTGATGGTGTTTGTCTTCCGGAGTAATCTACACACGCGATGGAGCCCTGCTTTCCTGGGCATGGCTGAACTCCTGCCTGCCCACGGGAAGCAGTGAAAGAATTCCTTGTTTTTCTGTGCTCATGCACTCAGCTTTTGTTTTCCCCTTCAGCTGTGTGTATCTGAAGCCCCAAGTTTTGTCACTGTTCTGATTCTCTCCCCCATCCCCCGGTGAGGCATGGGGCTCTGTTGGCAGCTGGTTAAACCACACGCTTACATAGCAGCTGGCATTTCCCATAGCCTAAATCTTAGCACCTTTAGACAATTAGACACTTTATTTGAATCAGCTGCCAAACTTAAGGAAGAAAACAACAACAAAAAATTGTCTGGATGGAAATTAAATTGATGTTTATCTCTGATAAAACAAGCAGACCAACAAACAGGAACATTGTGAACCAATTCAAATGTTCAGCTTTTCCTGTAGGTTAATTGCAAAATGAGAAATATGATTTTAAAGCCATATAATATATCTCTTTCTGGAGGCATTGAAATAATTTATTTACTTTTCCAACATGAAACAATTTATTAAAATATCAAATATTTCAGTATTTTTATAATCCTGTCCTCTTTGGTTTAACTGGAGCATATTGCCAAATTCAACTTCAAATTCTATGTTTCTGCCCTCAACCTCACCTTCTTATCACACAAAAATTAATTTTTCAACTAGGTTTGATTAATGGTCTGGAAGAATAATAAGTTGCTCACATTATGTAAGAAGTCAAAGCATGACAGTAAACACCATGTAGGTGCTTCCTATCCAGTTCCAGTAGATGAATACAAAGAACAGCTGGATTTTCTTGTATTCATGCTATTTTCCACATTATCTGTTCTTGCACCCTGAAATGCAAGTCACTGTGCACCATTGACTGTAGGCAGGTAACAAATAGAGATGCAAGTCTCTCACAGCTCAGCAAAATACATGGTAAAGTGAAGAAATAAAGATTTCTAACCACCAACACATTTTCATTTGACTCAAAAAGACAGGACAAAAAAAGGATTTTCACATGACAAACTGAGCCAAATGTAATCTTATGTCACTTGTGATACAGGATGTCAAGATTGTAATCTGTTCGTGTAAAAGTAAGAGAAAAGAGACAGATAAAATATCCCAGGGTGGGAATTGCAAAGCAAACCTTTACTCTTGTAGAAATATTAATAGAACTATGATAAGACCAAGGTTTCATTGCAAACTCTCTTGTATTTAAAGATTCCTGATATTATTTTAACATGCTATCCATCAAAATTCACAGTGAATGAGGCAAGATTCCCAGATACTGCTGGAGGGCACAGTGACAGAGGCCTGATGATGCCGTGTCAATGCTTCAGAAACCCATGACTGAGTGACAGGAATAACCTCTCATCAGTTCAGGAAGGAGCCTTTAGGAAAGGTCTTCCTCACCTGACTTCTCTGTGCCTCTGCTGATTTATGCCAGATGGGAAACAGGTCTTGTGTCATGGAAAGTCCTTGCAATCATTAGAAGAGGTTTGCTGCTGAACTTACAAAAGGAATGGGATAAAAGTTGTTTTGTCATTTTTTTTTTCCTAACATTTTGGTCTTGCACCACATTGATGGCCTGCAGTTGTCTCCTTGAGCTACCACCACTATTTCTATTTTTCAAAAACAAAAATCCTATTTTGTTTACTATTGAAAGAATTATAAAGAAATAGAGAGAAAATGGTTTCTGCTCTTTCCTCTGACCCAAGGGTGTCTAATGAGTCATCTAAATTCAGATCATCATTCAGTCATCTAGAGAGCCCAGTGTACTGCAGGAGCTGTTTCTCCATGGCATTCACAGTCCAACATTATCTGTCTGTCCAAATTTGGTAAGTTTTACATTATTCAGTGAGTTTGACTACAGGAATACATAATTGTCACTGAAATCAAATGAAATGATACAGATTACAAGAGAAAAAAGCCCATCAGGTGAAGGCATAAAAGTACCCTATTTGTTTCATGTGGATGAATACTTCCTAGAATTTGACGGCTCTTTTCAGAGGAATGGTATTTAGCATCTCCACCTCAGTCAGGTCCTTGGCACAGACAAGGGTTTCACTGATTTCTGTATAAACTTTGAAATTAAGCATTTGGATTCATACAGCCAAGGCCAGTTTGATTCTTCCTACTATTAATCCTAATTCAGATTTACTATAACCTTCTTACCTCAAGATCTACAAAAGATTGCTGGATTGAAATTTATGTAGAAATACAGCTGTTCTGTGGTTCAGTCACAAAAAGTACAATGAAATAAGTATAGCAAAGGCAGAAAAGTCAGCATATTTATTTCTCATAATTTTCTAATACTTTGAGTATTATGTACATCCTGAATAGAAAATATCTTCTCCATAAACCAGCTTTTTGAAAATGCCAATTCAAAAACATTGAAAAAAATTAAATATTTTGACATTTAAGAATGAATAGTTTGTATTTTAAGTCAATAGGACATATAATTGTGAAATTCTTGCTCAAACCCTTCATGGTTCCACTCCATCCTGTAGGCTGTTTTCTTCCCTGTGACCCTTGCCACTCACTGCAGCTTTCCCATAAATGTACCCACAGTGCACCTTGGCCCCTGGGATAGGTGAGGCATTTAGAGTAGCAGCCTCAAAGGAAAATTACTCAGGAAGAACTTTTACAGAAACTGAATATTGTATTTAAGATGTGTTTTGCCTAGAAATCCCAGGTCAGCAGAGTAACCCAAGCAGAGTGACAACTTTGCACTCTACCTACTGGTACTGCCTTGTGAGCCCCTAATTACATGTGATGCTGTCTGTAGCACAGAACTAGTCCAGCTCATGTACAGGTGTAATTTTTAGGAAAATATTTCTTCTCTTTGACTCACGTTCAGATCAGTCTTTTACCTCAAGCATGGACTTTACTGAAGAGCTCTGCATTGTTCTGCAAAGGTAAAAGGCAAAGTCTGCGTGTGCCTGGCTCTCAGCAATAGTGCAGCACACACCTCTCGAGGAGAGCAGGCAGCAGTGCCTAGGGAGGTTTCCTTGGCTCTGTCGGGCTGACTGCTTGGCAGCCCTTTCCATTAGGAAACTGATGCAGTGGGAATAGACATCTCAGGAGACAAAACTTAGTCTGGAAACTCTCATCCCTGGTTGTTTGAGGGGATGACTCAGAGCCCCTTCACGAAATCTTATCATGCTCTAATCTAATTTAGCAGTTCCTGACTCGGAGATGGCTGCTACAATGTCAGAAAAACAGTAATTATTGCCCCACACCTTGTCACACATGTGGGTAACGATCACTGAAATTAGGAACCAGCCTATCTTTTCCACTGGTAGCAATAGAGACTCAATAAATCTTTCATGTATGATAGCAAACAACCTCCATCATTAAAACAATTGTTATTCTATCTTTTTTCTTTTTCATAGGGCAATTTTTTAGTTGTGAAATACATTGCAGTCTTGAAAAACTTCCTTTGGGAAATAATTTAAGCAACTATTTGGGCCTGACACCTTTTTTTCTCGTACACAAGCTACACACCACAATTTCCTTAATAAGGACATCACATTAATTCATAGAAATGTAAACTTTTCCTATGCCAATGTCTCCTTAACAAGAGCAACAAAAGTCTTCTGAGTAAAAACTGTACAAGAAACCCAGCCTACCCTATTCTCCAGTATTAGTAATACCAGAGGTTCCTCTTTCTGAGCTTTACCAAGGGGACTTAGAGCCACAGCACAGAGTTAAGGTTGAGACCAGCAGCTAATCAAGGCATGGCTCAGTTGTCATGTGGCTCTGGAATTTCAAATGAGGGAACCTGGAGAATGGTTACGGGATTAAGGAAAAAACAAACAAACAAGCAAACAAAAAACCCAACAAACCCCAATCTGTTAAATGCAATCCAAAGTGTTTATTTTAAGTTTCATTAGTGCTGCTAAACATAGATTCTGGAGAACTGGATACTGGTTGGTGGAGATCCAGAGTATTTATGTGTTGTGTGCAGGAGCTGAAGCACCTCTTCCCTCACATCTGTGCCTAGCAGCACACGGTGTCTCCAGAAAAAAAGGGCAGGAATGGAAAAGAACATCCTTTATTTCTCCTGTCAGATGCAGGACCCTTCTGCTCAGACCTCAGCAACCAGTGCAAGGAACAAATCCTAATGTGGAGTTTGTATTAGGGCATGTGTAGCTTGTTTTTCAGGTTCTTGTTTGCAATGACCCTCTTGGTGCTGAGGACAGTGTGTGCCACTTACGCAGCTGCTTCCAAAGGCTGACTTGGGTACAAGCACAGATACTGAGAGACTGGGATGTACTGACACCTTTGGATGGGGTAGGGAAGAGTGGAATGTTTATCACAGACTGTGTAGCACAGAGGCTTTCCTGCCTCTCAGTATGAAAATGGAATTTTGATGAACTGCGCAGTAAGGCTGCTGGAACCAGAAGGCTTTGGAGGTGTCTATTCTGACACCAAATGATGTCCTGATGGACAGGACTCCACACCAGTGTGCAACAGCCCTGACAGTTCCTTTTTGCCATGCACAGCTCACTCTGATTTACAGCTGCACTGGCAGCAGAGCAACGTGCAGCTGAGTACCAGAGGAGCTCATCTGAAAAACCTCTTGAAGCACCACAGTAGTGACCCACAGCCACTTCCACAGAAGACTGTAGTAATACCCTCCTGTTGGTAGTGGAAAGGGCAGCCCTCAAGCTGAAAAATTATCTGATGGATGAAGGTCCATCTGTGTCTTCTCCTTCCTTTAGTGTATATAAGAACTCTCTGAGAAAAGTAACAAGGAAATGCTGAGTAGTAGACAGATAATATTCAGCTAATATTCAACTTTGCTTTGTTGTAACAGCAAATCCAGTTGGTGATGTGGAAGAGATGATCTCCAGCCACACGAGATGTTAACTTGAATGTGACATCCTCTGGGGCTTAGTTCCTGACCAAGTGAAGCCATGCTGGTAGAGCAAGAAGTACCAAACTTCCCCCTCTGGTAAATGAGGGACAGAACTCCAGCTACATCTCTGGTTCAACGCTGGGGCTAAGACCCCAAGAAGGTGATCATGCCAGGGAGCATTTTAATTATATTGGCCAGGATGAAAAAACCCTGATATTTTCTATCCAACCTTTGCAAATATTTATACAAGCTCTGATATTTTGCAAAATGAAGGCAAGATTATTTCTTGTGTTTGCAGAGTTTACACAGGGAGAGCTCCAGCTCTCTGTTTACCACTGAGTCACCAGCTTAAAAAATAAATTTGATCAACCTATGTTAAGCTGCAGCCAGTTACTTCCACCTTGGCAGCAGCAGTTCCCTCTGACTGCCAGCTAACCCCTGACACAGAGCTCTGCAGATGCTCTTCCCACATTGCAGACAGAAAGTTCCTGCTGGTTTAGGACCAGTTCTTACTGTAACTGATGCAGCTTATGATGGTTTTTATGTACTAATTGCCATCCAGATTGTCTTGGTGGCTATTCATATTAACTTTGTATGCTGGAGTGGCTTGTGAGCTGCAGGATGTAGAAAAATAGGCTACATCAATTTCTCCTTTGAATGGGTCATTTGTATTTAAGAAAGGGTTCAGCTGAGAAACAGAAATGCAACCATACAGTGTATCTAACTCAGTCTCATAAATTCAGGCCCACGTACAAGGGAAGTGCATCTAAAATACAGCTTTCCTTTTCTAAATATTCATCATCTTCCTCCTCAATTTTCATAGTAGTTCAATTACGGTTCTCTTGGAACAGAGGCTGAGCCTGTAATTATCAAATGTTGCATGCACTGGCTCAGTGTAGACTGAGTCTGGAACTCCCAAGGGACAGGACACAATTGCTCAGCACCCATTACAGTTTCACTGACACTTAGGAGAATGAGTACAATTAGAAATTGCAAGACACAAGAAATTCTCAAGCTGACTCCAGGAATCCATAAAGGCTAATTTTAATCTTCCTGAATGTAGGTTTTCCTGCAGAACAGAAATCTGGGAGCAGATGCTGCCCTAGAGAGCCCAAATATTTTTCTTGGAAGAAACCCTATGCTCCTTGTGAAATAGTTAGCAGGAGTCTGATCCGTCTCTCCTTTCCGTAAACATCCTAGTGTTTACAGCAACATCACAACGTTAAGTATTACTGTACCAAGTCCAGATGTCCCAACTCATGAAAAACTTCTATGAAGGCAACAGGAATTCTTCTGTGGATAAGGCAAGCTTCAGCTTGCTCTACATGGATGTAACCAGAGCCAGGGTTTACTCTCAGTTGCACTGGCGTGAGACAAACTCCATAAAGGTCCAGATTTACAGTGGACTGACTGACAGCAAAACATGTCCCTAGATACTGAAACATACCCAAAGGAACCAACATGTTTGAACATCTCATTGGAAACAGCCAGTAGCACACCTTACCTTTTGATCTTTCACTCCAGTTGTGATTTCTGTTTAGCTTTTAACTGTTGCAAGTCCAGATTTTCCCTTTCCTTTTGCCATATGAATGCCTAAAAATTTTTGTTTGATTAACACACCATCTTCCTTATTCAGGATACCATGGACAGCTAAGCAAAGGAAAATTAGATGTAGCAGTAATTTCTTATTGTGTATTCTGGAAGGAAAAAGTTTCCCCCCAGGCAATACCCATGCATTCCCACTTTGCTTATTGCAGTTCTACTTCACACATCCCCGTTGCCATCCTCCCTCGATGAAGATTACAGGTCCTAGCCATGCACTCACAGTTCCTTAAGCCAGGGGCTCACCACAGGGGCTTGTGGAATTGACACAGGGACCGTCCTGTGCAGTATCAGCCAGGAGGAAGTCAGGAGCCAGATTCAGATTCAGCCTTCAGTCATATGCCATGGGTAATACATCCTCACCTGCCCAAAGCCAGAGGGGTTTTCCAGCTCCTTCCCAGGCAAACCTCAATATGAAATGGGTGTTTTCAGGGTGATTCTATTGAAATCCTACCTTTCATTTCTGACCCTGTACATCACATTCAGTATTTGGAGCAGAAGGTGTAAGTGTGCTTCTCTAGTGAGAGTGCTGGTACAGGTGATGTCATAAGGTGCTCTCATAATAACACATTGTAATGAAAGCCTGCATCTCATTCACACAGCTACTGAATCCACAAGACTCCACTGTAGACTTTCTCTGCAACCATCTTTTAACAACTGCATCCCAAAGAGCCTTGGTGCCTTCCTCTTACATACTTAACACTTTGCTATTTGTTTGTTCCAAAGTGTAACAGATGTATAAAAGCCTTGATCAATGAGTGCAGTGTTTTTGACTGGTGTACTGCCTTTTGGATAGGAAAACTTTATCTCCTGCCTATTTACACTCTAAGTACTTCAGCATATCAGGTCGTAGCATGCTCTGGTCTGTTAATAGATGTGGTGTTTTTTCCAGGGTCACACTTTTTCCCACATTATTGCTAGAACTGACACCTCCTGAGGAAGACTGCCCGGCTGCTCAGTGCAGGGCGGCTGTTGAAAGCTGTCAGCCGAGTGTGGGGGACATGGGAGACAATCCTGCTCTGCCTGCACACAACACTCAGTAGCAGGGAGTGTTGCAAGGAACCCAGCAAGTCACAAAAGCCTTTGTGGAGCTGCATCAATATACAATAAACACCACAGTAAGAGCAGGAACAGGATCCCGTTGTGTGCCAGCAGGCACCGTGCGCGACAGCTTGTGCTGAACGGCTCCAACAGCAGCGTGCCAGCAGCTCTGGGCATGCAGGAGCCCAGAGCAGCACCGTGCCAGGGCTGGCTGCTCCTGGCCCATGTGGGCGAGCCTGCTCCCCCCAAGGAATGGGGGGGCTGCAGCTCCATCTCCACTCCACTGCCATCTGGCTTTGGGCAAGTCCCTTCACCACCCTCACGTCCTTTGCAGCTTCTGTGGTGGCAGGTTATCCCTCCCTGTATAATGGCTCCACAGACCACTTAACTCCATAGAAAATATCCTATTTTAGATTTGTACTTTGGATTATATCCCACTTGTACAGTGCCAGGAAAAATAAGGCCCTGCTGCAGTACTCTCTTGCAACTCAGTTAAGATACCTTTTTTCAATATAGCTTCTCATGGTTTGTCAAGAAGTTTGGTTTTATGAAATGTATCAGCTATTTTCTTTATTCTTTAGGTTCTATATAGGTATAACTAAGTGCACATTTTTTATATTTTATTAAATTTTGAAAATCTTAAAAGGAACTAGAAACAGTAACATATGAACTGCAATACACCAAAGGGCTGAAGAGGTCTCCTAATTATACCACTCTCTTAAAAATAGTTTGTGTATACTGGGATTGACCAGGACTGATTTACAGTTCTAGGAAGGAAAATATGATACAACTGATCCAACAGATAACTTTATCGAGGAGATGTCACAGGCCTGGTCTCCATAGAGCAGGAGACTGTAATGAAGAACTGCTCTAGGGAAGAGTGAGCTGTTTCCAGAAGTCAGCAATTTTCGAGCTGGCTTTAACCAACCACATTGGAAAGAATAATTATGGATCACTGTACTTCTACACATATTGTAAGAGCAGCTTTGAATAACAATTATTTACCCATGCAGAGCATTCCTATTAATCAATACTATTTAACAGGTAACATCTATCAGATAATTCAGTTACATACTGAGGAACAGGAACACAAATGATTTAAGCACTGTCTCTCAGAAGGGGCACCAGCTATTTTTCTACAAACCAGGAAGATGGAAAGAAAAAGAAATGAATACATCAGTCAGTATTATTTCAGCAGCAGGATAATTTAAGACAAAAATTTATGTTCACAAAGGGTTTGAAATAGCTGCAAAGCTCAAGAGACACTTACGATGTAATTTTGAGAGCAAACTGAGTGCAAAAGAAAGGCTATTGATGGGAATATTAAGTTACTCAGAGACCAAGAGAACATAAGGTTATACATTGATCCATACCTGATAATTTTCAAATAAAAATTTAGCATTGCTACTTTCTAAATAAATTATTTCATTGAAATTACAGTAGCTATATAAAGCAAGGAAACACAGAGGTAATCAAAATACTCTTTCCTTGGCTTATCATCTAGGAATTTCAGTTTTGGAACATAACTGAACACTGCTCTTTTCTCTCCTGTAGTTTGGTTTCTACAAGTCACTAACTTGCTGCTGCAAAAGCTGATTAGTTTCAGTGTTCTGTTACATGAACAATTGAATTACAGGACATGAAATTGCTAGCAAATTCCTGGCAAAGTATCTGTTAATATGCAGTTATATGAAAGAAAACATTTTATATCAAAACATGTGTAATTATAGATTTAAAACCAGGGTTGTGGCTTTGGACTTTAAAACCTCTCTTTAGAATCAAGGGCCCCAAAAAACGGCCAAACGTTGTCCTGTGCCTAACAGCAGCATTCCTAAAGTGCGAGTGAGTGGAAACTTTAACACTGCTCAGAAAACCTTTCTTCTCTATTTTAGAATCACAACCCCCAGGACAGGGCTGGACACCCTTCTCTACCATTCCCCCACTCTCACATTTGTCTTCTGTGTTACAGCAGCAGCAGCTGTAAGTAAGCAGAAGTAAAACTTCCCTCACTTCATTTGCTTTTTCTGCCCCTTTGGTGTTTCATGTCCTCTAATTGTATTCTAGAGGCTTTTAATGAGAGCTGTAAATGATTCAGGGTCAGTCACCTTTGTTAAGAACAAGTAACAGAAAAATACACATTCCACAAGGAAAAAAGAGAAGTCCTACTGAACAGTGGTAGCTTGTTGATGAAGGAAGCATATATTAAGAATTCTGTAAACTTCACAGAAAATCTATGCTTACAAGATGCTTGAAGATTACAGTACACAAAAGGAGAGATTCCCCAGAAATATTTATGGCATGTCCCTCAATTGATACAGCTGGCTCAAACCTTTGGCAAGATTTCTCACCACTTGTTTCCCTGCACAAGAGGACTAGGCTGGCTTTACTGCCATCATCCCCACTGCAGGTATTCATAAGGTGCAGAATTTCCCAAGTGGCAATTGCAAAGTCCACTGTCTTGCCCCTTCAGAGACACTTGCTAATTTACAGCAGAGGTGATTAATTACCTTGCCTCTATTAAGCAGCACTTGCCTGTTTGGTTCAAGGTTATTCTATAAAAGTATGTATTACAAGTTTGAACCATTATCCTTCAAAAGTCCACAGCATACATTTGACTAGGGAATCCTACGACTTAAGTGCACATTAAAACATGTATCCCAGGGGATAAAACTTTTCAGTATTCCCATTTGTTCAACCACTGCAAAGCCCTGTATGTTCACAGCCCAAAAACTTGCAGTAAGAAAGTGACTAATATCTCAAATCTGGAACACAAAAATGTGCCACTGCATTTAGATGAACGTTTAACTCCAATGAACAGGCTATACTTGCAATCTTTCACCCTTTGTTTATTCATTGCTCGTATCAGTGACTCATTCCACCCACAGAAAAATCAGCAGAAGGGCACTTAGAGGAACATTTTACAACTATTCCTCATTTTTCCCCCCAACCTCCTCCCATTTCCTCCAACTCCATCTAGTACAGATTCCACCTCTACTGCAGCATGTACAACAGCAGTAGATATTAATGGATCACCTGGTCTCCTAGAAAGCCCCTCCATCTCTTTTCTGGCTGGTGGTGAAGTGCTCTGGGCTTTCTACCTCTGTGACAGGAATTGTAGGATAGAATGTCTTCTAACCAGATCTGCTTACAAGATCTAACAATGGGGACAGCAGTTACCTGGTGTAATCATGTCCACAACTCCTACATTGCTGCACTAAGATTTTGTAGGAGGCTAGAAGAGAAACAACACATTTCAATAATACTTGGTATAATAAATATAATTGAGGTTACACTAGAAGTCTGTATTTTCCAGGGTCTTTGCTCATTGTCCTTCTTGTAAACTGGAACAATAGCTAACTTCTAGTCAGCAGGAACCTTCCCAGAACTTTGGCAGAATGATCAAGAGGGGTTCTTCCATACCATACACCAGCTCCTTCAGAATGCTGGGATGAATCCCATCAGGCCCCATGGACTTGTGAATATTCAGCCAATACAGCTAGTCCCTTACAATTTCAGCATTCACAAATGGAAAGTCACTGTTTCACACTAGTGAACTCCATCTCAGGAGACTCCAACAGTGACAAGGCAAAATTCCATCAAGGTAACAAGAAAGGCAGTCTAGATTTTCTTCCTTAAACAAATGACATAGTCAGGAGAAAGTCTGACAAATGAAAATCATCTGTTAGCATAAAAAAGCAACAATTCATAGCAAGATAATATGAATCCAATTAGAAGGAAAAGCAGCATAAAATTCCCCACAATTACTGAAGCCAGCTTACACCAACAATATACATTTTGAGACACCCTATAAGCAGTCAGACCATACACTTGGTAGAATTTAGAAAGGTAGTTTCTACCCAATGTGAAGGTTGCTATCAAACCAAGAGATGTTATATCATGGAAACAATGACACCTGTTCCTCAACTGATAAAATTTGGTTTGTGTCCAGTTCAATGAATGGGGCAGGGCACTTGCTTGTGTAAGCTCTATAAATACACAAAACAAAGGAACTTGGAAGTTAGCCCTGGAAGGCTGATGTCTTGTACACAGAAGAAAACCAAAGCAGGGGTTTACAGGTATATCAAATCCAATTGTCTAAGAATTATTCTAGGACTCAGAAACCCTACGTTATTTATGCCAGGTGACTTAATTCCTTAAGAACATTTGAAAGCTAAAGTTTCAACTACCTGTCCTCTTTACACACTGTATGACTGTAGAATAGCGTGCCTACTTGGGACATTAATCCAATGCTACCGTGAATCTGTAGTTACCTATTCCTTCCTCCTTCTCTAAAGAAGAGAAGACACTGGATGCACTGTGATTTGTGACAGTAGTTCAGGTGCACTATATGAATTCCAAAACTATAGACTTGGCTAGTAAAAACTTGTAAGCCTCACTGCTTACTCAGTAAATCGATTACTAGGGTCCTTTTTGTATGTCAGCTGTACGATATAAAACCAGATATATACAAGTTAACAGACTGAAATTCAGTGTCTGATTCTACAGTGGTGAAGAATAGGGGTAAGTGAAAATACTATCAGTACAAAAAAGAATTTATACCAGGCTACAGTTCCCTTTACCTCAGATGCTTTTCCTGTGATACAGTAAGCTAGTATTACTGTAGCCATTTTATGGATTATAACTCTTTTACTCTACTTCCACTGACCAAACATTCTTTGTAACAAACTGAGCAAGCTGGGGGTGGGTGGAGGGTGGGCTGGATGAGATGACCAACACAGAAAAAGAGAAAAACACGGGCAGAGGGAGAGACAGATGCCTTGCACCTTATTTTTTTCTCCATTATGAAATCCATTTCATTTACATTTATAGCATATAATCTTGTCAAGATCTCACTTGTTTCAGGCAATCAAAAAAGGAAGGAAAAAACCACAGGCATAGTGGCTTTGTAACTCGCCTTTCAGTCTAGAGAAAAACATAGCATACAGATTTTAAGCAGTAAATCTTTAGATTAAGCTCCAAAAACAGGCTTTATTTACAGCTACACAAACCCCTAGATTTCTAGGTTTTCCTTAGAAACTCATTTAATTGCTTACCTTGGGAGAGCAATAAATTTCAAGATTAATTTTTTCTTACACTTATCAATGGAAGATTAACCAATACAGACCTTTTTCCCTCCAAATTAACTGGAGCACAGTTTTAACTGAACAAATAATTATGTGACTCCTGAAAAAGGTAATGTAATCATAAGAACTGCAAAAATGGATAAAAAGAGGACAGGAGAGACAGTGGTGGAGAGCTGTTAGCTGGTCCCCAGCTACTAGTCCAGGCAGAATTGTAAAGGAGAATTTATGTCTAATTGTGGGTTTAACCAGACACAACTATTTTTTATCTCTGTAGGATCCCACTCACAGATAACTCTAAATACATCTACACACATTGGCAGACATGTGGTTTGGAAGGCTTATCTCACAAAAAGCATCATCAACTCTGTCCAGTCCTTAATATAAAACTTGATTATGCAAGAGAAGACTGAGGTAAATATTATTCTGTGGTACCTGACCTGCATGAAAATGGTAGTACATCCTGGCGTTTTATTAGTATGTTAGAAAGTTATTTAACAGGTTAAGATGTAAACCTATCCCTGGCACAGGCTGATTTAGAGAGAAAGGGGGAATCTTAACTTAGAAATTCTCTTAAAGATCCACAGTGACATTCACAGAGCTCAATTTAACACCAGAAGTTTAACACCTCAGTTTCCAAGATGATCATATTGTGTGGTTCAAGGAAGTTCATTATTTGCATCAAGTTTTACAGATACCAAAATGACAGCTCTGTTCTACAAGGCACTGAACTTTATATTCAGTGAGAAAACCTGCCCCAAAACCCTCACCAACTACAATCAAAAAAACTCTTAACATTCTTTGTCATGGAAATGAAAGCGATTAAAAGTCAGCACTGAGGTCTTTGGAAACAGCTGAAGCCTCATTTTTCAAGGGGCTGACTTCACTGGATAAATAATACTGTTAACTTGGATCAATTTACATGTTTTAGCAGGAGAACACATGAGAATCTGGTAGATGACTCTGGTATGTCCACACAAATGCTATGCAAACACTGCAGTCAGTATTTATAGGTTTCTGTCTTCTGTGGAAAATCCCATTTCTATGAGTATGCTAGGAGTCTTAGGATAGGGCAGACTTTGTTCTCAGCTAAGATACTGTCTTTCAAAAGTGTTTTGATAGAAAGCAAAACCATGACAGCACCATGAAAACAAGCTTATTGTGCTTTCATAAGAGAAAAGCACTGCAGATGTACAATCTACACCCTTAGCAAGAAAAAATAATTAATTTTATGAGAAGTCTCTTAAGTTGTCTGAAAGAAAAACCTTTGTCAAAGATATTAAATATTGCAAAGAATGGAAAAAAGCATGAAATTTGGTCTTTTTGTTTGGTATTATGTAAAGCTTGAAGAATTCATTTTACTACTGACACTGGCTATATACAATGGTTCAACCCTCCAATTTCAGGAGGTGCTTTAACACGACTCATGCCCACATTTTAATGTAATACCTCCTGAGCTCTAGGTGCTGTTACTCCAGGGTGGTCAGGAAAGCACCTAGAAGCAGATTTTCTGGCATTCCGTGTTGTTATATGAATATAAAACAAAGTAAGCCAGGACTGAAGACTCATGTAGTACTTGATAAGAAGCTATGCTTTTGGTCAGGAATTCAAAAGCCACATATTTATAAATAAACAATGAAACCACCATATTTATATAAATAAGCTTGATGCCTTAAGATTTTAGCCTTTACATTTTTCAAATCCTGTACATAACTCTAAGCTCCATATAAAATGTTAATTATTGTCTTCCCTTTTTGGTCAGTGACACAATTCCTCTAGCCTAAAACTCAAGGACACCCTACAGCCTCAGGTCCCAAAAAGTGTA
>JAOTQP010001546.1:46849129-46914207 GCA_026413545.1 Cichladusa arquata | reverse complement strand
GATTTGTATTTTTCTGCTTCCCTTTCCCACCCAACCACCCACATAGTTTTGCTCTCAGATTGAGCTACTAGCCGATCAAGCCTGATGGTAAAAATCCTCTCAACCAAGGGTCCAAGATCTCAGTTTTAGCATCCAACTCAAATGCTCTTTGGGAAAAAAAATTCCATGTTTTTGCATAATGTGCAAAGTGCAACTTTTATCCAGTGCCATCAGAAATGTGTGCTGCTATGAACATCACCAAAGAATAAATCAGTAAAAATTAAGACTTCTTAATTTCAATTGCTCTCTTATGGACAACTGTTAGATGATGTTGACAGGAATGAGTGATCAAGTGGATTTTATCCTGGTGCTTACTGGGTCAGGTACTTTCCAATTTCATTAGGTCCAACCTATGTTTCTACTCAAGTTCTTCAGTTTCCTCTGTAAAAAGTTCGGCCAAATCTGCCACTGTCAACACGGAGGCTTCTGACTGTTTCAAGGAAGAGCTTGTGTGGCTGTGGGGAAAAATTGCATGTGGGCATCAGAGAAAGAATCAGTGTAAGTAATGAGCTGTGAGCGCTGAAGACAGAGCACACAGTTCAGAGTCAACACCTGCTCAGCTTTGAAGCTCAGCAGGAAAACACACCTTCTGTCCAGGAAAACATACACCCATCAGCTACTGCTCTTGCACATTCTAGGTAAGATAAGAAGTCCATCTACTGTCCCCAACTGTGGTCAACACCAAACACTGCAAAGGCAGCAGAGCATGGGATAATCCACTTTGACCTCTTAACATTTAAGGGATTTGCTTTAGCTTCCAAGCAATGAGGTTTAATATTACTTTCAAAACATTAGCCCTCATGGGATCATCCAACCACTGTACATTTATCCAAAGTTTATGTGCAAAAGTAGTGCTACTTCACAGACAAAGAGAATAAATCATTCTTCAACAGCTAAAACTGAAATATTTCATAACTACAGCCAGAGATGTGCATGTAATTTTTAGTTTCATAATATGTTACAAGCAAAATTTCCTTATACTAAGGCTTCGTCCTATATTTATCATGTGTATACCATCTTAAAAGGTACAAACCTATTACACTGTCTGCATAAGGAATGTAAATAGCATTTTTGGTCCTTCTCCAATCTGTCACTGCTTATAGATTTTGGAAAGATAAACCACAGTGAGAACTGCTTTCTTTGTCTGCACACCAGCCTGATGTATGACTTAGCATCTGGGCAATGCTTGCACGGACTCTGAAACCAAGGAGTATAACACAGCACCATCGGACAAGGTTTGTAGGATTAAAAAAATAACAAAAAAAGAACCCATGTCCTGTGCTAGAGTTTTTAACAGATACTGTTGCTCTAGTGGCAGGCTTAATACTACTCCATCAGTTGCAATGTTTTTATACCAATGGAAATAGGTAAACTGAAAAGATAAATCATATCATAATACATAATTTATTACTTGGTCTTTTATGAAATAAAGTATATATAACATAACCAAAATATTTTTCAGAGAATTAAAATACCTTAAGCTGAAAGTTACTGGAACCAGGTTAAAACTTTTCAAGTCTTAAAACTGTTTTGCCAATCAAAACAGTTTGAAGAACAGTTGAAGTTTATATATAAGATACGCATTCCAAAACATGTATGGTGGAGAACCACTTTTCATTTTCAGTACAATAATAATATTTAAAAAAAAAATTCAATACATACCTTCTATCTACAGTTTTCAGCATAGTCTGCATTCTCTCTTCTATTGTTGCTTTTATCAGGAACCTATGAACAATCGTAGATCTGAATGTGTTTAAAGAAAAGAAAATGCCACCATAAGTGAGCGGAAGTTGTACTGTTATTGCCAAAGTTTATAAACATATTTTGTCTCATACTAATTCTATGAAAAGTGTTAAAAATATGCCTCTGGTTTTTAAGAAATAAATGTTACAATGTCAACTTCCATTGACATTTCATAATGCTTAGTGCTTCCCTGTAAGCACACTTTCACTTTATCAATCACACACTAAATGGATGTAAGGTCTATTAGCTAATTAGCTGTATTAGCTAATGCAGATACTGGGCAAAGTTCTGCTTTCAGTGTCCTTACTAGAAACATTCCTCCAGAGCCTAAAGAAGAAAGTTTTGCCCACTGTTTATACACAATGTTCATACTTCATTGTCACAAATTATTCCAAGAGACAAGAGCTCAATGTGATGGATAATTAAACCTAATACCCAGAGTTTTAATAAAATTATTATTGAAGACAGCAAAACATTAGTATTTTTTCAAAAAGAAGTCAATAACTGTAGTCAATAAACACTGGTAAAATATGTAACCCAAAATGTCAGTAAACAGAACACACAATGAAAATTCCATTTATGAAATAAAATTTCAAGAAAGAAAGCAGTAATTTAGAAAAATGCCAGGCACCAGAAAGTGAAATGGAAAAATGTCAGATCCAAAGATAAAAATGAAAAAGCACCCCATGCTCTCCAGTATAAACATCTTTCAAGGTAAGCACCCTTGAAAATGCTTAGATGGTTTTCAGATCTTAGGTTGAAACTCTGGCAGGTAACATTTCACAGGAGAATGCAGGAGGAATGCTTTTGGATTCACAGGCAAAGATCTACCCCCCAGAAAAGAGAAGTAAATAAGAACTGAACTGGTAATAGTTGCACCAGTGACACTAAACAGAGTATTACTTAATGCTCAGTGTACTTGGAGCACAGCCTGTTTTAAAAATAAGCCTTGCTGAAATCTTAATTCTTAAAAAGTACAAGGCATTCTTGGTGGTTTTTTTGCAAAGTTTTTGCCACACCTTTTGTGCCAGCATCATGTAGAATTGCAGTGTCGGCTGTTGCCATCAATCTTTCCTATGCCCTCATGTTAACTCAAAATCTTTACCAACACACACAAATATCCACCTGTTCATAAATATTCTTTCATATACATGCTCCTTCATGTCTTCCTCTCTCTTTGCTTTCAAAGAGACTATTTTTTTAGCACTATTATGCTACAGTATTGTTATTCCAGAATTGACTGCAGCTATTTTTCTTCTTCAAGTACTGGGCCTTGAAGTTTTTTTTTTCCTAAAGTCACAAGACCTTAGGAAAAACACATACATCTTATATGTTGAGAACAAACTCTCTGTCCTGAAAGTTTAAAACCTTTTAAAAGTCTTCAGTACTACCTATGCCAGAGCAACAACACTGAAACAAACAAGAGAAATGCAAACTCAATGTCTTCAAAAAGACAGGGGTGAGGGTGATTTAAAAACTTACCAGCTCTAACAAGAGTATGCTATATTTTGGAAAAACAACCCAACCAAAAAACGCACCAAAACAAGGAAATAAAAAAAACCTCAACAATTTATGCAGCTCCTAATCTGGAGTTGAGAATGTCCAGTTAGAAAGAACTTCTCAAGGAAACTCAGAAAGGCCATGCCTGAACTTAGCCATATAGGACATAAATGATGAGTTGCTTGGACCTGCATAGCTAAAACCTTTCTGGACATTTTTGCAAGTAGAACTACAAAATTAAAAACTAAGGCATCAATGGCACACATAAAAGAGGGCAGCAGCTGAACAAGGTTTTTTCAGATCTATTCTGCGCCATACCTAAACCACTGAACACAATTGTAAATCTTACTTTGTTTGGCCAATACGATGTACTCTGCCAATAGCCTGCAGCTCATGTGCTGGATTCAGAATGGGCTCCACGAGCAGAACGTGAGTCGCTTCGATGATGTTTAGTCCATTGGAACCAGTGTGAAGAGGCAGCAGCAAAATATTGATGTTGGGATCATATTTAAATGCAGACAGGTTTTCCTGAAAGGCAAAAATGACAGCAGTGTGACAGAAGTCCTTCAGTGAAGAGTGTGGGGGACAGGACTATATTTTCAACAAATTATAGAAGCTAATATAGGCTCCAAACTGACAATCTTCCAGGTTTGTCATCCCAGAACAGATACATGACAGTTTCAGGAAGGCATGAACTTCTTGCAACACTGATCAGTGTTTCTCATCATTAACTTCCATGCCAATGCATCTTTCTCAAAAGTGAATTTACTGTTTTTCTCCAAATGCTTTAAACTAGGACTTTTTGAGATTATAATTTTTAGAATAAATTAGATCAAAGCTTCTGCCATAAAAATTTGCTGCTCTTTTAGTTTCTGAAATGAAGCAATGAAGCAAAAAAGATCAGATTAACTTCTACGAACTATGACTTTCCCACTGAAAATAATTTAAGAAAAATATCCTTTATGTACCTGAAATTTACTAATTCCATTGATCTGAGAAAAAACCATGTTGTTGTCATACAAAGCTTTTGAAATTATATCCAACACATCTTGCCACTGTAAAAAAAAAACAAAACAAAACCACACAACACAATAAAAGTAACTCAACATTACAAACAGCAATGACAACTAAAAAATAATAATTAACTTCCCTAACAAAGAGATTAAAAAGCTTTTCAAAACACTAGTATTGGCAATTTTTTTAAAAAAATGTGTGTTAGAAACCAAATCTTTCATAAAACTAAGTAAGATAGATAATTAGAAAGATCAGCTTGAATAAAAGGAATTGCAAAAACAGTTTTACAATCTATCAAAAACATCTGGACATCACATTTAAAAATATCTAGAATTTCTACTGCTTCCACACAAACCTAAGTATTTGCCCTTTAAAGAAACAAGCTTTCACATCTGCTGACTATGATCATTATTCTTGTTCCAGTTACAGGACTTGCCCTACAAATCCTCAAAACAATCAAGTGCTTGTACAGAGTGATTCAACATTTTGGTAGCTAAACTAGTTCCCGAAAATATTATGAACGCTTTAAACTCAAAACACACATGCAAAGACAAGACAGAAAATGGTGATTAATACCGTTGAGAAAACTAAGGACTTAGCCCCCGGATCTTTAAATTGAATTCTCTTCAGTGTTCGGACCACAGCTTCCACTTTAGTGGAGTGACTTCCCTTTGAAAAGTCAAAGAAGCGCATTAGTAAAGTAGGATAGTAAAAAACTCCTTCCATATTCACTGCTTTATTAAATAATGTTATATTAGGTCTCTTACACATCTTACACAAAGTTAAAAATTATCAGCCTTGAGGAAGGGCAGGTTAAGTAGCACTGCCAAAAGTAGTACTTTTACCTCTCCCTTGTAATGCACTGCATTAGGATCAGCAGTGTGTAACAGCCTGTGGTGCACATGGAAGAGTGAAGTGCCATGCAAACACACCCTCTAGTTCTGCATGAGGCAAAACAGAAGGCCCAAGCAGTGCATTAGCACCAAACAGGCCCATTAGGCCTCCTCCAGTTTAACTTTGTGGTACAGTCTTTAGAGAATCTTTCAAATACACATTAAAATTTCCTACCTTCATACCTCTTGAAAATGGACCAAGAAAAACCCTACCTGAATGCTATTTATGTTGCTTTTGTTTCTCATTCTGGCAACATCAAACTTACGTTACTATGATGCTTGTTAATTATATTTCAAGCAATAAAAGAATTGTAAATATAATTAATTTTTGAATGACGGTGAGCTTCAATGAAAACATCTTTCTATTCCGCATTCAGAAGTATTTCAGTGCTTAAAGAATCCAATACTTTATTCTACATCTTTGCCCATTTTGATTTATGTACTCTTCCCTTTCCCCTTAGGTCAGCGAGAGGATACAGAGAGATGCAATTCTTTTTCCATCTCCTTCAGTATGTACTTTGTATTACAGCAATTTTACCTAATGTCTTTCTTAAAGAAGCCTTTACTTTCTTACTTGCTCCTACACACATAGTAATTCCAAGATGTGCTAGATTAAGCCGGACAAATACTGTTTTATTTCTGTCTGCACCTGTCTTTTGAACATTGAATTAACTATGTTGGCTCACTACAATGACAGATCAAATTTACTGAAGTCATGCTGCTTGCAGAATTGGCTGGGAAGGATGTCAGCAGTCTCAGCACAAGCTGAGAACCAATGCTGGGCTGCTTGATCACTAACACATTAGGCAGCTAACATGTAAAAGACTTTCTGCAGACAGTTTTACCAAAGGCTGCAGTAAGCAGTGCCATTTTGGTACCCAAGGTCCTCCACAGCGATTCCAACTCTGCAATGTCACAGACATGAACCAGCTTTCTTTAGCGTCATTTCCGCTGCACCTGGTAGACACTGACTGTCCATCTGACTGTTTGCAAAGTCAGATGGACAATTAGAAATGCTTACGTTGGCAGGTGTTCTGATCTGAAAGGATGACACATCTGCAGCCCTATGGCTGCTGCCTGCCAATCATAAACACCTACAGTTAGGAGATCTGAGACTAGCTTTTAGGACTTCCTACATAATTCCAGGGCCATTTATGTGCTTTTCCAATACCATTCATCTCCGATTCAGTGACAACAATCCTGGCTAATCTGTTCTAATTGTCTTTTCCTCAGAAACTCTTTTTAGACCTTATCACAGGTTCTATTTTTCTCTGCTATAACAGATAGCAGCTTTAGCCACTGCTGTTGATTTTACCACCCTTCGGATTCCTGTGACTCAGGTGTCAAAGGTGACTTCAAACAACATCAGTAAGGGGAACTATGGTGCAGAAAAGAACAGCACAAGGCTCAAAGTGGTCACAATCTTTGCTCTATTTTTTAAACAAGATAACTGTGTAAAGTTCTTCATCCCTCTGTCTACATCACGTTAAACTATATTAGACCTTTTGAACTTACTAGTGACAAACTTTGGCTCACAGCACACACAAAGACTTCAATTTTGTTCTCTATAGAGAGATGAAACTGACAGAAGTACTCTTGTTTTTCAGTCTGTCTTAAAAAATGGTACCCTACTCATTACCCCTACGCCATAAGTCTGTAATTTTGTTGAATATTCAGATGACTATTTATAAAGAAATTGCTTAGTTCAAATGAATTATGGAACAGTTAACATTAGAACCAAAACCACCCTCTAACAAACAATTTCTGTCTCAAATGACAGGCTGGCAACTGTAATACTGACCAGACACAGGAAGCTTTTACAAAACCAAAACATGCAGGGATGCCAGTAATCTCTCTCAGTACAAAATGCTTCCATTTACAGTAGTCCTTTTGCATCTAAGGCATTAACTTAAGACGGTTAGTGTCAGTACAATAAAGAGTAAGATAGAAAAAGAGAGGTAGTAAATACTTTAAGAGACTGGAGGGATTGAGAAAGATCAGATTAAAATATAAACACTGAATAAATCACACAATTTGCACATCTATCTCAAAAGATACTGGTCTTAACCTCAGTATTATATAGAAACCATAGTAAGTTTGTTATTCTTTGTTAACTGTCCTATAAGGGGATATGAGGTAGAAATATTTTTAACAATGTTGCTTGTTTAGACAGTAAATACAGTGAAGCCACAGTGTAAATTTTAACTTTTCATTAACTAAGAATGAGCTTTGCTCAAGCAAATTCACACAGAATTTATATTTTTGCTTTATTTTTGCTTTGTTTAAAGTTTTTGATGCAGAAATACTTCAAGAAAACACTACAACTCTTTAAATAGGACAGCAGATGACATGTCCTTTCAGTGCCTTACTTATGACATTTGGCTGTTCTGGTTATTTTTTAATGTAATTTATGAAACATATTTGAAATTTTGTTAGAAACAGGGTGATATCACTAAACTCTATAAGGAATTAATATGCAAAAAGCCCTGCATGAAGTGATGTTTTAAGAAGTAGCACTTGAAGAATACAGCCCATTTACTCCCCCTGGTGCCATATACTGTCAACTACTTTAATAATTCAAGTTAGGAATTAACCACTCATAAAATGGAATTCCATTTGTCCAGGGAGGTTGAAGTAACTGGTATGAATGTGGCAACGTTGTCTTCAATACAGGGCAGCAACCCTAGAAATTGTGCAAGGTTCAAGAAGATTTGCACAGATATCATGGAAGTCTGTCAGCACAACTAGTTATTACTTTTAACTATAAATCAGATTAAAATTATGACAAGTTATGTCCAGCTGTATTATAATCATATTTCAATGCAAGACAGCAGTATCCCCTAAACCAAAGTATTATCAATGTATTTAACCATTGCAGTTTAGCCCAGAATCCTCTATGTTTTCCACAACTGCAATAAACATAGGTTTTTTGTTTCAGCAACATTCTACAAGACATTCATGCAGAGCAAACATGTACCTATGCACTACATATATGTCAGTATTGCTAAAGACTCATATGGATGCTGTCTCTTCAACCTAATGAAAAACCCCTGTTAGTAAAAAAAAGCAGATAAAACAGTGCAATCAGGACTGAATTCCTACACATTTGTGTCTGGAGGTTTTGCCATTAGGACAAACTATTTATAAAACCACACAGTATACTTGTCTGCCTAACTGCAGTATGCTAAAAAACACAACAAATACACACTGCCCAAAGTGTGGGCCACAGAGCTCCTGCAGACAACTCACCTTGACAGGAATATCATCCTCCTGATTTGCAGCTTCTGCAGTGAAGACATAAGATATTTCTTTATGAGATGTTGTCTGCCTGCAGATGGCACATTTAATTGAGCTCCGGCGGGTGCCAACGCTGTACTGCTGGATGATGATTGCTATGCACTCATTACAAAAACAGTGTCCACACGTCAGCACTGCCCACTATGCAGGAAACAAAAAACCCAAACACAACACAGTTTCAGTTTTGGACCAGTGAAAAAGAAAAACAGTGTACTAATCTCTGATAAATTACCTTTTCATAGAGAAATTACGTTATTTTCATGATACTCATCAGATTAAAGAAGAATTTTATAATTGTGGCACTTCAGCTGCTAAAGAGCCTGAATTTCAAAGTTTTCCAGCACAGAGACATTCATGAGCTAAAGGAAGTCTCGGCATTTATTGTTTGTTTGCATTTTCTCAGTTTTAAACTTCAGGAAAGACATTACAATCTTTCATTTCCATGCAAGACCATTTTTAATGCTTTATATGTAAACATAGGTTAAGTATTTACATAATTTTTTGAAATTACAAAAATATTTTTATTTGCCTTCTGTAAAATTCTTTATCTGTGCATTCATACTAGATTAGTCTTATTTATCGAATGACAGAAAAAATGCTTTCATTTTTCCTTACTGGTAAGTCCTAGACAACATCTTTGGACTTTAGAAGAAAGATTTTGTACATAGTGTCTCAATCTCTTTTTGACAGAATGTATGTGAAACAGAAGATTGCAATCCAGAAGCTGTTCTGCCCTTGTGAGCCTAGAGCATCTACATGTCAGCTGGAACCTTCCATAACAGAGAAGCAATTTGTAGACCAGTAGTTTTGAAATTCAAAATAGTATCTTTTGCTGTACTATTTCTTTAGGTTTTTCCAAGAGGAAAAACTAAAAGTTTTCATGGGATCAAATAGCAAAAGAATTGATCAAACCACTGATTACCAAGAAGAAAGTTTTTCAGGCTTAGTAAGGTTTTTTCTTTTGTGCAGAAACCAGATGCAAAGTATTTTAAAACTACTTTGCAACATGAAAGCTGCTATCATCTAAAGCAGCAGTCTTGCTGCTAAGGAAAGATAAAGAAAGTTAAGATTATTTTCCCTGTCAGTGAGCTCCTCCAGCTCTGAGATAAAGAATAATGGCAGTTAACAGGACTAACAGCTGTTCTCTGTAAAAACTTGTATTACCCTTGGAAAAAGACCACAGAGGAGATTTTGGAAACATGGCAGGGGACAGCAGTTCATGCTTACATAGGTCTACAATGCAAAGAGAAACTAAACCTCCTTAAAATAGCTACCCTAAAAGAAAGAGACAATTTAGTTTGACCATACAGGAGTCCTTTCATGTTTTTCCCTAATGCATAGTAAGCCAAGTTTAAACTATGTCTTGGTACTTTATTATATAGATTAAGTCCCACTTGAATTTAAGCTCCTGCAGTTCAGCAGGGAGGTGGTGGGGAAAGAAATCCACATTGCCTGTATTTAATCTATTGGATTTTGTTACTGTTTGCACATGCAATGACCTTTTCTTCAGAAGAAAAAAATACTATCAATAAGAATAATTACAGTAAAATACAATAGTATACAATAGAAGTTTACCTACTACTTCTTTCTTTTAGCTTATAAATGGGAAATAAATCTTTCTGCCAAAAGTATAACTTCAGAGTTATAAAACAATCATGAACACACATTTTTGGAATACTAAAGCACTGATGTCAAAAGCTAAAAGAAGTAGAAATGCTTACATCTGAGAAAGATGTTATTTCTCGGGAGAGGCTGGTTGGTACATTACAGGAAACAGCTCATTTTCCCTGTTTCATTACAACATTCATTTAAAAACAGATCTTGACAATTTGACACACAACTGGCTCAACTCTAAAGATGTTCTAAAACTAAAACCTGCTGAGTAAGTATCTTACCTGACTCCCCAGCTGACGTGCACAGATTGGACACGGTTCCGGGTTAACTCCTCCAGTAGTTTTATCCTGAGACTATAAATTAGGAAAAAAAAAATATAAGTTTTGTGTTTTGTTATTCTATATTTAAAACAAGCTTCTAGGAAAAAAAAAATGAATAATGAAGCTCTTAAAAGAAACCAAATCAAACCAAAACACTGTGTGAGCAAATCAAAAAACATTCATGTACTCAAGTCCATCTTGAGGGCATAAAAAAGTATGTAACTTACACTTCGTAAAAGGAGCACTTTTCATTCTTCAGTCCTTTATCTGGTATCTTCAGCTCTATAAATTACAAGCTCCAAACAAGAAACTCCACATATCTTCTATCAGCTTCACATTGTTGCAAAAACACTTAAATTTTACTTAACTATGCTTACTTTAACATAAATGCACTTACTCGAACACTGTGATTGAAATAACATATAATACACGGGAGGTTGTCTGTTTTGGTTTGGTTTTTTTTAACACTTACTTAAACTCCAGACGTGATAATCCTTCTATTTCAGGTAACCTCTTTGTAAAATGCCCAAGGTATGCAGAGACATACATAATTTTATAAGGCTTCTACTAAACATGGCCCAGTTAGCTTTAATGAAAACTTTAAGCATCTAAAACTAGTTCATAGTTCAATAAGCATGTAATTAAGCAAGTAACTAAAATATATAATGCAATAAATAGTTTTATGAGCACACAGTAACACAAAGAACAGCACACTGAATTTCAAAATGTGATGAATCTTCACACAAACTACAATTTCTTTAAGATGGAAGTTTTAATTAAAAATAATGGTAGGTTTCTTCCCTTCCACAGGTAAACAGAGTACATCACTTAGGTAAAGACCAAGGAATCATTAATCTTACTTTCTCCAGATTAGTGAGGTACAGAAGTTGTCCTAATTTTTTCTGAAGTTGTGATTTGGCAACTGCCTTGTCATTCAGAAGTTTCACTCGATTTTGCTCTACCTACGAAAACAACATTAAATATGTGTTAAGGGTGAAAAAAAAAGTTGAGTTTTACAATAAGGCTTAAATTATATTTTTTTGTGAAATTCAGCTGAGTAATTTACAGGTGACAGCTCATGCTGGAAATTTAAGATGTACTTCTCCCCAAGCAAAATCGATTATCTATTCCTTTCCTGTACCTAGTATGAATACAGTACTGTGAATGGGCTGAGACACTGAAGATAAACAAAATTGCTTTTTATTGTTTTATCTACATTATTGGTTCTTTACAGAAACAAAATGAAGTTAAAATAACCCAAATTTTTAGAAGTTTCTTTTGAACTCCATTCAATTTATTGTCTACTTTCTTAGAATCAACTGCTGGTTCCAAAAACAATGTGTAAGAGACGATTATTTTTTTTGTATTTCTTAGAAATTTCCACTTTTGATTTAACCTATACAAAGACAGAAACATCAAGATTACTTTTTTTTAGATTAATTACTGCTGATAGTGAAGAAGTGTAATACTGCAGAAGAGATGGGGACCTGAAGGATGAAGGCCAAAGTAATGGGTGTTTCTTTTATGGCTGCATATACATGCATAAATCTTAAGACTTCATAAGGCATTTGTTAAGCAAAGTGCTCCTTTTTAAAAATTGTTTTAATACAAAGATGAAATTCATTTCCTTATAGAAAGAAGCTTTTATCTAACTCAATCTCACAGAAAAAAAGCACAAAATATGTCTACAGAAAATATACTTCTATTGGTGCAAAAAAAATTAAGAGGTTAAATCAACCCAGCATTTTCTTTATCATCATAAACAGAGTGAGGGGTAGCTCAGAAAATTTCAAAATACTGAAAAAAAAAATGTTTTTTTGAGGTGTTCACTTCTGTTTTATATAGCTGTTTGTGGAAAGTATCAATACGGGCAAGAAATCAGGATAACTTAATTTTCCACCAGCTTGGAAAACTGGGCAATTGTAGAGAAAGGAAGGAAGCTGCTGCTGCTGGAAGGACAGCAGTCTTTTGGAGACATGCCACTCTGTCAGAAGGCTAACAAAAATATATCAAAGTAACAATTACAAGCTCAAAATGGCCTATGTACTTAATGTAGAAATAGGTAAGAATTCTATACTCCACCAAGCCTGTCTGAAATGAAAAGAGAGACACATTACAGACATTACACGTAAGATTCAGATGCGGATTTTTTTTTGTAGGAGGTAAGTTCCTTCAAAAAGAAACCATTCTTTCCTGCCAAGTACTCTACCTCATGTGGTTCTATAATGTGGAGCACTGGTGGATTTGGCTTTGGCTCGTCAGGGTGACGCACTCTCAGTCGCTCTGTCGCCATTGCCAGTTCATCAATAGCAGACACGTGATCCCTAAGGACCATCCAGTACTCATGAAGTAACTGTAAGAAAACCCCAAACAAATGAACAGCAGGACTGAGTTGAGTTACATTTACATGACTCTGCCACACAATGTAAAATAAAATATGAGCATCTTTTTGGAGGAAGAGATAATATTTCTTTACAGTATCCTGCTGTATCTTGACAGCATCCAGCCACAACAACAACAACAAATTATAAAGGAAAATAAGAATAATTTTGCCTCTTCCAGCCTCTCTGTATAAACAACTATAAACAGCTGTCTCTCATTTCTTCTACAACTACTTTTTCAATATTACAATAATTTTATTACAGTATTACAATAATTAACGTAACTAAAACTTCAGAAAAAAATGCCTTGCATAAAACCAAAAAACCCCCTGCTAAATAAAAACGAGTTGTTTCACAGAGTATCATCCTTGTAACTCAGTGTATATTAGAGTAGTACAGGCCACTGAGTCAGTATTTTCAAGTCACAACAGATGGAATTATAACACTCTCTTCATTCTCATTGGCATATTAGTCCCATCTTTTGTTTCCTAACATAAAAGCACATGAAAAAACTGTGTTCCTTCTTCACAAGACTGAAGGCAAACTGAATTACAGAATGGACCAGTGTTGGATTTGCTGAGTCTTGCTACATTCTCATTCAAGTAAACAGATGAACAAATTTAATTTTATCTTTATACCGTCTTAATAGATGCAATTACATTGCTTAGTAATTTGATTAGTAGTCAGCATAGCTTTTAGAAACTCTTAAATCATACATAAATAATTTAAAATCAAAACCTGTAATAAGCATTGTGGAAAAGGTTGGTGTAGGCAAAGCCTAATTTCAGGAATATGACTTAGATGTGCTAATACTCAGCTGCAATTTGTTTATAATAAATTAAATGGACCACACAACTGTTTGATCACCATGCAATTTACTGTACCTTATATTCCTTTTTCCATGCTTCAAAGAGTTCCAGGAATACAGTCCCTTCTTCAGTTAGCCTAGCATCCATTCGGTGAGCTTTGGCAAAGGAGAGAAGAGCTTTCAAGGCACGCTCAGTTTCACTGGTTGCCCAGAGCCCTCTGCTTGTGGTGGGCAAACGGTCATCAACAAGCCCTTCTTGGTCTTCTATCATCTCCTCGAATATTGCCATTTGGCCTTTAACACTTCAAAACAAACCAAACACAGCCATTAGCTCTGATTTTGTACTTCCACATCCATCTGTACTTATTCATCATCTATTTCAGCCTTCTTGTATATGATTAAAGGATAATGCAAACCAAGCAAATATAAACAGCTGTTTTATTACCTAATCAAACGCTTGCTTTGAACAAAGTGACCTCGGTACCAATCCTCAGGCCATTTTGTCAGCTCAAAATCATCAACAGCTTTTGTAAAGGCTTACACATCTAAACCACCTTTCAGTAGTTATTAATGTCACATTAATTAAAAAGATTCAATTCTGATTGTTTATACAAACAAGAATTAAACTCTGATGCAAAATTTGCTGTGTATTTCACTGTGAAAGAACAGTACAGCTTCCCAGTTCTCTCCTTGACAAATAATGCTAATTCAGAAATACATCAATTCTCCCCGATTCCAGCAGTCATGAGGCAACAGAACTCCTACTGATAAAGACTTCTCAAAATGTTTTCTCAGTAACCTCAAGATTTTTCAGTCCAATTTTGACATTGTGGGAGATACGAGAGAGAGAAGTCCAAGAGAAAGCATGCAGAGAGCTGCAATCTATGTCTCTCAGTACTGCCCACTATGCATACTTCTCTGACACCCTGTGCTGGGGGTGACCCTTCTTTCAGCTTCATAGTGAGATCTCTCATCATAACACTGAATGAGGGTAGTATTATACCACTTGCAGCTGGACTGCAAGTAAGTATTTGCACAAATAGGAATATGTGTTAAATTAGCATACTTGTATTTATACATATGCTTTCTGAACATGCCACCACTTCATTTCAAATGTATGGTCATGTTATAGAGGCTTGAGAGAAAGTGGCATATATTCATTCCTTAAACACCATTTCTTCAAATGAAATTTACAAATAAAATTAAACCAAATAGAACTACTCTCAAAGCCATCAGCAAGTCATTGTCATTTAGATATAAACTTATTTCAGAAAACAAACTAATTCAGCTTTCACTTTTTCTAACAGTGCAAAATTTATAAAGCTATGAACTTACCTATGCATAAAGAGCTTTGACTCGTATTCTGTGAACAACTCGTCAGCCTTACAAAAGACACAGCTTCAACACAGAAAACAGAAAATAGATGCACTCAGAATTTCATCAGAAACCAAATTACCATAACTCTTAACCCAACATATAAAACTACACAAAACTGTTTAAAAAGAACAAAATAAGTCATATGTACAATAATATAGCTGACACTAGATTTTATAAAAATGCAACCAAAAGTCATGATTCTAACAAATAGATCTGTGATATTTGCGTGCATACAGTTCCTGAGTATATAATAAAAACTTAAGTACGTTATTTCAAATAAAGGAAAATCTAGTAATACACATCTAAGGTATATTTTCTGTTTTCAAGACCTACTTGTTAAGTGGCAGTCTAACAGGTCGCAAATGGCAGATAGTGGCAGCCTCAATAACCTGCTTGGAAGGAGGGCCTTCTAAGTTTTTCACTGCTTCTCTTACAATCTTCTGGAACTTCTTCACTTCATCCAGCTGGGTTGTGAGTAGGTACTGAAGGCCTCTGCAGTCACGGAATCTGATTTAAAGAAAAAGGGAAATTACTGCACACCAAGACACCAAATCCAAACTTGATTCAGTATTTTAAAGTAGAAGAGAAGTAGTTAGATAGCAATCTAGGACAACATACAAAGTGGGTACCACAAGCAAATGCTTATAACTAGTACATGCAATGCTGTCAGAAATCACTCCAGTATATCTCCAGGGCTGATGCCTGGTATTTTTAGAACAGAAAGACTCCTTCTAAGACTTGAGAGGCGTGGCCAAATACTAATAGTGAACACCAACCTGTGATATTCTGGTCCACAGTGCAAATCTACTAAAGGTTAACCATTTCACATACTTACAGTCTTACTTGTGTCTGCTGGGAAACAAAATGGTTTTCAATGCACCTGTGCAATTCACAACAGACACATGCACCCATCACAAAAATACACTTCATTCAGCAAGTTAGCTTTCAAAGTTAAATTTATTAACTGGACCCAACAGTAAACTATTTTCCTAAAAGCTACCTGTCTTTTGTGATTGGAGGGATGTTGCAGTAATGAACACAAACATGAACACAAGTTAAGCACTTCCCACTTTTCCTGAGAGCAGAAGTCTCTTGCTGAAAGAAAGTGCATCATTCCTAAAAGGTCTGACATTGATGTACAAAACTGTACTTCTACACAATATGGAAAGCTTGATCCAAAACATACATTTTTTACAGAGCAGAGAGCAAAGGACAGGTTTAACACTACTACAGCTTGGCATTCAGTATGACCTACTTCAGTAATGTGCATTTTAAAGTAACATAAAGTATGCCTAACCAGGTAGTCTGAAAATAAATATAAATTTCAACCACAAGTCTGCTGTTAATATCATCAGTTGCCAAATAACACGAGCTTTATAAAAATCTCCTTCACTATATCATGGATTACTCATATCCAGTACTCAATTAAGAGTACTTGTTGTTTCCACCACTGACCAGTAGCACTTGATAAGACATTGTTTTTTAAGTTTTATCTCATATGCTAAAATAAATTGAAAAGGAAGTAAGTTTTATCACTATAAAGAGAATAAGAGAAAGTTTAGTCACAGATAATTTTACAAAGTTATACAATCTGTAAGCAGCAATTTAAGAAGATACTTTCTGATTTCAACCAAGGAAAAGAAAAATCAGTGACACAAGCTAACATACAGATGGAGGCACAAGCATAAAAGTTTTGCATGAACATGCAAACAAGCCTTTCCTCATATTTAGTTTGACCAGAATGTGATGCTATCACTCTCAAATAACCATGAAACATTCATATCCAGACTCACAGACTGGCTGAGGTTGGAAGGGGCCCCAAGGTATTGTCTTGCTCAAATGCTCTCCTCAAGCAGGGTGACCTAGAGCTGGTTGCCCAGGACCATGCCCAGACAACTTTTGAGTATCTGAAGGATGGAGACCCCACAAACCTCTCTAGGGTACTTGTTCCAGTGCTCAGTCACCCTCACAGTAAAAACCATTCCCTGATGTTCAGAGGGAACATCTTGTGTTTCATTTTGTGCCCACTGCCTCTTGTGAGGAAGAAAAAAGAGTTTTGTATCTTTATGTAGATTTTTCAATAGATTTTTGTTAAGTACAAAATAAAGATACATTTACTTCCCTCAAGAAGAAATTTCAACCTTTTAGAATCATGATGGCAGAGTAGTCAGAGTGGAAGATACATCTTTACATATGGAATTAAAATATGTGTGTATCTTAAGTATTTAAATTTATACACACGCTTTATAAACTTGTACACAGACGTATACGCATTTATATACATATATTTATATATATTATAAATATAATAAAAATGTATTTGACTAAAACATGATTCAGGAAGACTGTATTTAAGAGCATAAGTTCATATATGAGAAAATTGCCTGAAGTTAAACTACCAGAGCACTGTCCTTCCTATGTCTCCCTCTTCTGTGATGAACTTCTAGACCTTCATCCAGAATGTACAAGAGGGAGTTAAGAGAAAAGGGTCTATTCAATCCTAAAATTCAGGGAAGACCTTATTGCCTTCTATATTTATCTAACTGGAAGGTACAGAGAAGACAAACTTTTGTCAAAGGCACCTGGCACAAGAACAAGAGACAAGGTACACAAGATGCAACATGCAAATATTAACTAGGTAAAAGAATTTTAATGCCTTTTCTTTTCCACCAAGTGGGTCAAGTACTTGAACAGGCTTCACACAGAGACTACTGAATCTCCCTCCTTGGAGATACTTAACAGGTGAAATCCCTGTGCAACTTTACTGGATTGAACAGCACAGAGTCTGGACCTAAAGATGGTGGTTGATTTAAGTGACCTCTGAACGTCCCTTCTGAATTCATTACACTGTAATTGAACCCAAAAAGAAGTGATATACTGTTGTCCTGAACACGAAACCAACCTCATATTCTTTGCTCAGAAAAACACCAATGCTATTTTATGGTGTCACACAAGGTTTTTCTGATATTGTCTGTCTACTCTGTATTTAAGCAAGCCAATTTCTTCTACAGATTACTCAATTTTAATGTTATAATTAATGTTATGTTTGAATTCTTCTTACTCAGCAGTTTCACAAGTATAGAAGACTGTAAAACCACAGTAGATAATACAGAAGAACATTTCAAAGAATGCTTATCTAAGAGAAAACAGTAATTTTCCTGCTGTTCTTTCCAAGTCTTCTATCTAGTTGTGCTTTTTCAGGGACTGGTTTTGAAACATAATTGCAGTCCAGATGCTCTGAAGCAAAAAAGTCTGCTAATTGCAGCTGCTAGCACAAACTAGTAAGAAGACCTGAGTAGATTTTACCGTATTTAAGAGCCTGTTTCAGTTATTCTCTTACTTCTCTGCCATGGAGAGTTTACTCGTCTGCTGTTTGTAGTTGCAGGTTATTTCATTTTGCACACGTTGAACAAGCTCCTCATCGATGGCATACTGTATTGCTGTCTGGATGACATCCAACCACCAAGGAGAACCTGAATGTATCTGTATAAAAAACCAAGAGATTTATCCTTGAACATTCAACAGGAAACCAATTTACTCAATACGGCAGAGGCATATACTGCTCTTTAGTCCATGGTCAAACACTGGCTAATTCCACAAAGTGGAGGATGGGAGTGTGATTTAAAAATATCCCATCCTCTCTTGATGTGTAAACACATGACTAAGAAACTGTCTACATTCTTCACACCTTTATATCCCTTCAGTAAAGTCAGATTCACCAAGGCTATCTACACAGAACAGCCACACAGAGATACTGTGGTCCTAAAATTTCTTCCTTCTCTCTCTCAAAAGGAGATGAATAGATCATTTAACCAGAGAAAGCAAGGTTCCTTGTGAAATTAATACAGCAACACTGAAATGACCTTGTAATTTTAATAGGAGAAAGAAGATAAACAGCTAGAGTTCTGGAACAACAGGTGAAAAAAATATTTTTTAAAGATGCCAAAAGTCAAGAGACAAAACCTTTAAGAGGTACCTGCCTTTCTTTGAAGTTCCCGAATTGTTTGAAGGACTGGCTGTAAGGCCTGATGGGCTTCTGCAACTTCTGCATTGGATTTACTCATATAATGCTGTCGAAGCTGTTCTGCCTGTATGGAAATAAGAGCTTAAATGATGCACAAATCATATCTGTGAGGAATACTGCAAATGTAAAAGCTCCCCAGCTACCATAGTGTTTTTAAGTGGTTACCTATCAATGTGCTACCACCTTCATCTGTAAGCAATATTTAGCAATATTTCTTGTCCTCTAGAATCCAGCATTTATTAGAAAGCCAAAAAAAATACTTGAGAAGACCAATGACTAGAAAGATGCTAACTGTGCAACTTTGCTTTTGGGTAAGCCCAAACAACACAACAGGAATACAATACATTACAAAAGGGAACTGGAATACAACTCAGCAGTCTTACTTATCTGTGTTGAATAAATAAACAATAAAAGGAATCCAGAACAGTCTGAGAACAGGACAATTGAACTTACCTAGATAAAAAAATTACTCATAAAATAACAAGAAAGGCTTAATTTCATTATATGCATCAGATACAATTTTTTTCAGAGAAATTACTTCTAATAGTGAAACCCCTCTTGGCATGCAAGTGTCACCACTATAAAAGCACTGCCAGTTTATTTTGTATTTTAAAAACTGATGAACAAACAAAAGTAACATGTATCTTGCAATGCTACATACTGACTTCAATACAGACATTTATTTTGTGCATTTTAGTGTATATTTAAGTCTTTTTTTGTCTGCTACTACTAAGATAGTACACTGTTGTTACAGAGCCCAGTTTGCCTGGAGTGGACAGGACTCTCGGGTACTTAGAAGAGCTACTGGCTAAAGGTAGCTATGAAAAATCACCCTGGCATCACATTTATAAACAAAACACATTTTCTAATAGTTTCTTTATAATCATGCTAGGATAATGCAGTATTTAAAAACTGCTAGAGTAACAGGTCAATAAAAAACAGGTAGTACTTCTATAGAACTATATAAGGCAGGTACAAACTTTATGTATTTAGGAGAACAAGGCTCATTAAAACAGAAAACACTGCTACTCTTACATAAAATTTGCATAAAAATAATAAAATGTCAAAAGATAGTCAGATAGTAAGACAGATTCTCATCATCAGCATAAAACAGGAGAGGCTGGAAGAACTGGGCCTGTGCAGCTTGAGGGAAAGAGACTTAGAGATTACTAAAGAACAGCTTCCCAGCAGGCAGAAGGAAATCACCAAGATTGGGAGCCCAGGCATTTTACTGAAGTACATGGCAAATGAACAAGAGATAATGGCTATAAATTGAAACAGGAAAAAAAATTCACAGAGAACCTCCTTACTATGGGATATATGAAGTAGTGGAACATGCTACTCAGTTAAATTGTGAAATCTCTTTCCTCGGATTCTTTAAAAGGCCAGTTGGACAAAGCCCGAGGATAACTGGACAGAAATTTATGTTGACCTTGCTCTGAGAGGAAAGTTCAGCTAGAGACGTCCCAAGGTCCCTTTCAGCCCCAACAGTGACACAAAAATGACATTCTTTTGCAAATGTTGTCCTTATGTCCACTGCAAGTAACCAGTGGCGAAGAGTAATCCCAGCTATTTTGCCAGATACTTCCCCAGTTAGGATTAAGGATATAGTTAAGCTTATGCATACAGAAAGCGATATACAGTGATTTGCTCATCTGGCCAAAGTAAAATAAAACTTCACCTACAGGAAACTCTGACTATTTAAAGTTAAAAATGAGGAAAGCTAAAGAAAATGTGAGGAGATAAAAGACTCAGAAGAATCCAGGATGACACATTCTTTATCAGGAACATCTATGTATGTTATTTCCACAGGAATATGGGGGTGGGCAAACAGCATTTTAGAGGTAAAAATTATTAAAATTTCCATAAAACACACTCACAACATAAGAGGCCACTAGCATTGAGAACAGCAACATTATATTGGACATTTCTGCTATCATTACACAGTAAACAACTCTTGATTTTACTAAGTTTAAGGGAAATGCATTTAGTTAGCTCAAAAGCTATTTCTTTTCAAACAAAAAGAATTGCTGTTTCTTTAGTTAGAGAAAATGCTGAGGGAAGAAAAAATAAAAATGTGCTCTTCAATATTTATGTAAAAACAAAATATGTTTACCTCTTCTGCAAGTCGGCTATCACGCAAAGTTGGGGGAATTCCTGGGTGCTTTGCCAACAATTCCATCAAATTATGTGTAGAATGAAGTCTCTAAATAGACAAAAAGTCAAGAGCAACCATGAAAAAAACCCATTGCAATAACCGTGACAGGAAAAATCTGAATAGCAATGAAAGCTTACAGCAAGAAAGTAGCATGCATTTAAAGTCAGTTTTGTCATTCTCTGCTAATCTGGAAGCATCTTATATAGGAAAGATTCCTTTCCACATTTTACTGGGATAAGGAATGATAGGAAATGAAATATTAGAAATACCTCATTTAACATCTCAAAAGCAATCAGCAGGCAAGTGTGATACCAGGTCATCAGATCCTATAGCATACTCACCCTCCTAATTAAAACAACCCTTGACTATTATGAAAAACAAATTCTTTATCTCAGAGCACTTTCTTTGGTA
This sequence comes from Cichladusa arquata, assembly GCA_026413545.1. Taxonomy (NCBI): domain Eukaryota; kingdom Metazoa; phylum Chordata; class Aves; order Passeriformes; family Muscicapidae; genus Cichladusa; species Cichladusa arquata. Next base: position 46,892,628 of record JAOTQP010001546.1, on the reverse strand, counting down.
AATGTCTTTTAAAATATTTTGAGGAAGCAATTCATTTAGCCTATCTAAAGCAAAATAAAGTGTAAGGAAAAGACCAGATACCAAGAGCTGTAATAATTTTTCATATTTTTCATTTCTCTGAAATAGAAGATATTGAAAAACACATGACCTTTTGGTATACTTTTAGGGAAAATAAATTTGATTATTAATATAAAGAAACTCTGTTCCTCTGGCTTCACTCTTTGCTTCTCAAACCAGACCAATAATATTATGTTTCCTGTACAGCTCCCACAAACTCATACTAATAACCTCCACTATCTTAAACTTGTGTCCTTCTCACATCCTGGATTCTCTTGACCTCTGCCCTATTACTATCTCAGACACTTAGGAGGACTGGCCAGCAGTGAGTTACCATTATCCCAAAGGGCTAATACTACACAACTGAGAAGACTTAACAGAAGTAAAATTTTATTACACTAAGGCAATATTAAGCCTATATTAATAAGCACATATTTGAGGGAGAGAAAAAATCCCAACTTTATTGGACTGCACAATCCAGACAATCCAGTAGAACAATTTAATTAACAACCTATGAGCAGCTTAACAAGTTTACGCTAATACATCTATGCTAAGCGAAAAAAGCCACCAGGAAGTCACAAAGGAAAAGGAAGAATCAAAGAAGCACAACAGAGACATCAGGTGACCACATGCAACACAATTAAACAGTAATTTGCTAAGAGAAGCAAGTAAAGAAACAGACAACTGATCACTTTTTATCTATGTGTCACTAACATTTTACATCTCTTATTATGCTGAAAAAAATTTTGGTCAATTTAGAACTGATAGTTCTTGAAGAACTATGAGTATTTTACTTAGAGAACCATGACTTTTTCTACCAGGAAAATCTATTCATATGTTTAAATAGTATTCAAAAAGCATGAAGTCAAATGCCTAAAAATGCACTTCAATTCTTTTCCACATTTTGATGCCGTTTTATATTCTGCAGTCCGAATACTTTATTATTCCTCTATCATTTGGCACACTAATAACACTCTCAGTGCAAACCCTGCATTCTGTAATTGCAGGATGTAATATAACACTGTTATCAAGAGCAGTCACAGTCACATGCACCAGACTAGGAATTCAGCTTGTTAACTGCACTGCAGAACAGCAGGTGGAGATCATACACTGCTTTAGGGACATCAAGAAAACTCACAAGCAGGCTTTTAGAAACACAGTAGCTTTTTTTTTTTTTGGTCCCCCCAAAAAAAAAAAAAAGAAACATGAAGATCATGGGACAGATTCCTATCTAAAGATTGTGAACAAAAAATTGTGATCATCACAGCAGGCTGAAAGACTAACTCAGCACACTACTGGGAGGAAGAAAAGACTGACCTGTTAAATTAAATCTAAAGTATTCCAGTTCTTAACTACGTCTCTTTACATTTCAATGCTCACTCACTTGCAAAGAATCTGTTTTGAGCTTTTCTTTGTGCTCTTCAGATGATCTTAGTACTTCTCTGTACAGCTCCGCAGCCAATGCATATTCTCCTGAATTAAAAGAGAGTAGCAAAACCAAAGACATTGTGTTGGTTTTTAAATATACAAGCAGCCATGACCATACAAGTAATACACTACTTGTAACATACTAAGATATTCTCAGAGAGTCTGTATAGTAAATGCCTGTCTTCAAGCAATTCTTCCCTAGTCATTCCATGCCTCCTCCCCAAAAATTGGTAAGACACGGAATATGATATTATACAAAGACTTACGCAGTTTCCAAATTAAATCTCTTTTGTGACTGTAAGATCTGTAAACCTCTTAAAATATGTGCTCATAGTTGCATAAATTCAAAAACATCTCATGTCGCACTTTTAAAAAGTATCATCTACAACTCACTACAGCGATGCATTGCTAAATTTGCACTGCAAATTCACTCTCCCAGTGAAAACCATGAAAGTTGTGTCACACTTTAGAAATGCAGAAATTATTAGATACATGCAGGGAGCATAATTACGATGCTATAACTACTAATGTAAGCTGCCAGCATCACAATCACTTCTCAGAAAATAGCTTTTAAAAATTAAAAAGAAATACAAAATTGAAGTTGTGTATAGAAAAGCAGTGAAAAAATAAAACCATTTAAATTTTCTTTTCTCAACTGATGGAAGTTTACTTAGCCAGTAATACTCTTAAGACACTTTAAAACATGGAGAAATACAGGGACAAAAAATGCATAAAAACAGATAACAGAATAAAAAAAAAATCATCCTATCTATATGGAAGTGTAAGAATTCTATATCAACAAGATTTGCTGCTTCTTACATTGAAAGAGCTGCATTTGTTAGGGTGTAGTCCTGCAATATAGGATTGCTATTACTAGGAACCAGCCAAAAGCTATGTGCTGAATTTGCTAGCTTGAAGCTTGTCAGGCCTCCCTTGAATTTTTCTTGACCTGCTTGAACATTTCACTTGTCTTAGGTGTGATAGCAATTTCTGTAATTCACTAGGTGTCTAAGGCTAGTCTTTAGTAAATTTTTAAACTTTTGTTTATCTTTGTGTGGTACAAACACATCTTTATATAGACAGCAGTAACAAGCAGTTATTCCATATAGAATGAGATATTTACAACTACCACAATGATGTAGTGTAGGGAGATACAGGCCTAGTAACAATAGCAGAGGCCATTGACAAGTAAAGATATAGGATGCAGTGTAGAGTACAGCCATGGGATGCTAAGAGATGGTGCACAGGCTTGGCAGTGAATAAGAAAGCCATGGCTAAAAACAACTCACCCACAGTCAAAGAAATGCAGACTTAGAGCTGGACAAAACTGGTTTTAGGGGCAACAAAGAGAACAAAGAAAGAGTATGTAACATTCATAAAAGGCATCATGTACACTAAATTTGGTGTTTTCATGGAGCTGCAGACCAATGAAGATGCAAACGTGCTAGCAAACATAAAAATGACCCTCACTGGATTCTTGTGTGAGGAAGAAACCATCAACATAAACATCTTATTCCTCCTGATGAAGGTAGTGACAATTGGCAATTGCACTGCCACCACATCTATGAAAACATTGACCTCAGGGTCCAGATGGGCCTAAGGAGAAAGGTGAGCATAAAAGCAGGACAAGAAGTAGAAACAAGTGTGATTGTTACTCTTTTCTTTGCTTGTAGCAATTAAATTTGGACTAATAATAATTAGACCTATAAGTTTTCAATTAGACTAAATTCATGGTCTCACTTTTATGTAAGGTGTGCTTCCCCCTTCCTGATAAAGAAGACTGAGTGTAAGAGTAATACTGGGGGAGAAGTTACAGACCAGAACTCTGCCTCTTTTGTCCTGCTTTTGTTTCTCATCAGATGAAATTTTTATCAAGCTGGTTTTCAAAATAGGCCAAACATAACTTTTGCTACGAGTGTATTTTACAAGCATTATATCTGTAGTTAACTCTTTTTAAGCACTTAACTCTATCAGAAACACTTATCTCCATCCAGCAACCATAACAAAGTATTTCAAACCTACTAACTACAGATTAAAGAATCTGAATATAGTCTTTCTGTGAGGCAAGTAAGAGAAAAGGCAGTTTGCCTGTTCTCTTTGAAGGAAGACTTTGACATGAGCTGGAAAAATTCAAACAGCATGTCAACTTTAGACGAACTTGAAAAAGAAGCATTTTTACACATTCATAACTGAGTAATTTTGATTCATTTTTATTCTGTGGGACAATCAAGATTCATGTAATTATTTTTGTTTCTCATTCAAACCTTTTTTTTTTTTCCTTATAATTCAGAAAAAATTGACATTGACAAGCTGTCTAGCAGGAGCAGCAAAAGGAATCCACAGTCAGCATAGCAGTTTGCATGGCTGGGGGCACAAGGGAAGCCCAGAAAGCAGTACTGATAAAACAAAAGCAGGTTAAGTACCATTATGCAAGTATGACTTCTTTTAACCTCCCAGCAGCCAGAGATGGAGCATATCCTTCACTCCTGTACTGAAAGGAGTAAAGCATATGCCACAGCCCTTTGGCCTTACCTTTGATGATATGGATACCAGCTAAGCCATTAAGAGCACACACCAACTGTCGGTGAGCTTCTTCACACTCCGTTCGACATTTCTTTTGTAGAGATGCCAACAGCTCCTCCATGGTCATGGTGCTGAGAAGGAGACCAAATGGCTTGAATTTGAAACAAAATCGCAGTACTAGAAAAGTAAGAGGGTCATGCTGAGCAGTACAGCAGATCATTACATGCATCCAACATACTGAGAATAGTTTTTTTGAGATTTCTTTACTTATTAAAAAATCTCTAGCTGTCAGATTTTCTTCCTGCTAGAGCTTTACCCTAACTTGAGTGTGTCCAGAGGTTGACATCTCCTGGAACACAAAGAAATATGATACAAGAAGAAAGTTTGAACTTCGTAAAATAATCCTTCATGGGGCAAAATATTTTTCTCTTTCTGTTAGTGGTGAACTGGAAACAAGTAAAACAGACCTCATTTTGTCAAAAGCTGTTCAGCTGAAAACAGCTATGACAGACTACACTTCTACCCTCTGCTACCAATCTAAACACAAAACACATGAAGTGTCAATGTAAAGAATAAAATGTGTGAAATGAGAACAGAGAAGACTAACAAAAATCATTCTAAACTTCCTTTTCTACATTTGTCATATCTGCAAATTATGAGAAGAATTTCACTAGAAGAGAATTAGCTTGGCATAAAAATACCAGATATGGAGAGAAAAGAGAGAAGCAGGAACAGAAATGAAGAGGACGCAAGAAGGAAGCTTCAAGGATACCTTGGAGTAAGACCACAGGTTAAAGAATCAGAGGAGTGATATGAAGAGACAGGAGAGTAAACAATAGCAGACCAGAGGCTGCTTCTAGTACCAATTGCTGCTGTTAGACCAGACACCATGCCCCTCCACTCAAACCCTGCTTCTCAGACTCATTCACCTTCAGGAGAAGCATTTATTACTTGGTGTTCAGCGTCGTGGAACAGAGTAAGAGGTGACACAACTCTTGTACAAACTGAGCTCAAATCATGCTGGGAGGAATACCCTTGCCTAGGCCTTTATTTTACCTTGCTTGCAACATTGTTCCAGTTGAAGAAACTAATTCTTGGTTTTATAGTACAGTATTACACCAGAGTCAGTTTTAAATCAATACAATCACTATTCATAATTACTGAATTCTGCACAGGCAATGGTAAATACACATGATACCTCCATATGCTGATACTTCCACCATTGCTACTTACCTTTTATTTTCAAAACCATCAGCAGTAATAAATAAATTTTAACAGCAAGGGATGTACATATAAAATACACAATTTGATACACAGTCTGATGTTGGTGGCTGGGGCAGGGGTCTGTTGGACACAATTTTTTACAAGGATTGAAAGAGACTGAATAGAATGGATGGACTAGGAAACAGTAGCAATAACATTGGCAGTGCTAACTTGTAAGTGACTGAAAAAGTAGCAGCTACATTTCACAAAAGGACTGGCAACATGTTTTTCTTTTTGGTCCAACAAAAGTTGAGACCGAACTGGTACTTGCAGAGCACAGTGGGGGGAGATGCTCTTGAAAGCACACAAATAAAAGAGCATTTGAACAGCTTTCAAGTTTGAATCTAGATTTACAAATTCTGCAACCTCACATTAACATTTTCTTTGAACTAAAGAATTACTTCATTCTGTTGATTCATTTTTCTCATTCATGAGCATGAGTTTTGTACGAGACAAAAAAAAAAAAGCACTGGGCTTATTTTAAAACAAAAAAAGAATCTGGTTTGTTTCACACTCTATTACCTGCAACACCCTAGACATAGTAAGGTTAGAATGCCACTGGGAGAATCAAATGCCGTCAGTACTATATTCTTTAACACAAGAATTACACTGTGCTGCGTTCAGCTTCTAAGGTCAGATTACCTTGGTGTGCCATAGTTGCACATTTAAGTAAAGAAGCTTAAATTAGACTTATTTGAGGACTGTACTTGCACTGCTGGAGACAATCAGTGTTTTGCTTGGAATAAAGTAGGCCATTTAATAAATGACAGAAATTCACCTTTTCTGCAGTGGCAAGAACTCTCCCCGAACAGCTTGTGGATGACAGCAGGCCTGCCTCAGCCGTAGCAAAGGGTATAGAATAGAAGTCACAGTCCTTCTATCGAGGCTGCTGAGCTTAAGAGTCCAGTCCGAAATCTTCCTGAGTTTTGCCAATGCATCCTGGCAGCACACCTCGTGCTGGCGATGATAGAAGTGTCTCTCCACAGGAGAGAAGTGAAGCCAGTGTATATTTTCTGTCTGAGGGGGGATTTGAATCTGGAATTTAAAAAAGAAAGTAAGTAATTTGCAAATAAAAGTATTGATAAACGATGTTCAAGAATTCTAAAACTCAAAACTTTTATTTACTTGGTCAATCACATCCTTCTTTGCTGATCTCCACATTATCTTCGCAATTAGACTGTAGAGAGGCCGGGGATTTTTCCTACAATAAGGTCGATATAGTAGCTGGTCCCACCAATGTTTGACCCAGTAAGGATCAACTCCAAGAAAAAGGACTAATCCATACAAATCTGCCAAGAAAATGAAGTGTTTGAGTTTTAATACTTTGCAATATGTCTCAAAAAAATTAGCTGTCATATAAAGGCAATCAGTCATAAACCATCTCCCTTCTGCCCTTTAATCTTTTGCACTTGTTTTCCAGTCACTCCCTCAGCAAAATACACAAATTGAGGCAGGGGTCTGGGTGGTGGAAGGTGGGCGTTTTCTCCTTTAGCTTGTTTTTGATTTCCACACAACTTGAAAGAATATAGCTATTTGTGAGACACTTTCCTAATTTCAAATTTAGCAGAAGAGAGCGAAGAATTTAAACCTATTCAGAGCAGAGACAAGAGGCAGAAATTACATGATTGCATATGGTTAACTGGGTTTGCCAGGTTTTTCTAAACCAATACTGCTCAGCATCATTACTTCAGACCCTGCTGTGCACCGTCTGCTGGTCACAATCCTACAAGGGGCTGCAATTCAGAAGAATTTTCACTTCTCTACTAATGCATAAAAAATTAACAAAAGACACTTCAATACATCTTGCTAATTCTGCCTAATTCAGAAACCTGTCACTTTTTGGAAAGAAATGTAAAGACATACTGACTTTAAACTTCTGTCTAAATCTTACTGGAAAAATACAGAAGCACACATTTAAATGCTGCATGTGGATACTGCAGAAGCAGAGATACGTGATATCTTATAGTTCTTGAAAATCTGGTGGCTACATTCCTTATTCTGTTAGCTTTATTGTAATTCAGTATTCAGCTGAAAGCATCAAGACGTTCACCAATTACATCATGGACCAGAGGAAGAAAAATCCTGGGAATCATTCCTATGCAAGAAGCAATTGTTTATGCAGAGGTCCTATCTGCATTACAGCAGCAGTGGCACAGATTGAAATGAGTCAGCAGTTTTCATCCCCAACATGATGGGGGCTGCCCTAGTACAGCCTGAGAGTCTGTCAATATGCATTATGAACTGTATGACATTTCAGGTATGAAGTACATCAACACTATCACACACAGGGCCTCGACGGAGTTCATCACAACACTAAAATCAATCACCTCTTTCTGCAGCTTTACTTTATTAACAATGTATTTCCGCAACTATTACATGTATTTATAAATTTAATTCACAATTCCATAATGAATTAATCTAAAATATTGATTTTTACAACTTAGTATCCAACAACAGTCCACAAAAGCTTACACTGATTTATTTACTTCCAAATGCATTGTCTCAACATATACCATGTATTCCAAAATCCATAGACAACACAGGGAGACAAAGCAGTTAGTCAGCTCCCTTTCTTTTATTCTATCTGTCTGAAGCCTGTCTACAGAAATTGAGCACCACACAAAGAAAAGATAAATGCCACCTGCTAACATACAGCTACCTACTCCACACGTCCCAATTCATTAAGTCCTAACATAAGGACTTACTTGAAACAGTTTCACAGGCTTTAGCACGATTTTTAGAATTTATATTCATGGCAGTGTATGCCCACAGTACCTCATACAGAGCTATGCAAAAAGCAAACACAGCTTTCCTTGCTGTATTTGACAGTTCACAGGATTCTCTAATTGGAGCAGACTGAAGAACAGCCTTGAGTCACCTATTAGACATACAGCTTCTCTGCTCCCCAAAGTATTTGTCTAGCTCAGGGAGACAAAAAGATTTCAGCTCTTCGATTTTAATATTGATACATGCATTGATGGCTTTATTATCATGCTTAAATTTTATGGCTTACAAAGTTAGAGTACCTGATGAATTCAGAACAAAACTAGCAGACATTTTAACTGCTTCAAAGCCCCATCTAGTTATCACCATAAGGAAATCCCACAGATTACAATGCTACATAAAATCTCACCTTCTAATCCTCGCTGCACAGGAGTGCCACTGACACACCAACGATTGATTCCACTCAAACGGAGTGCCATTTCAGCAGCCTAATGAAAGGACATAGAGCCAATGGTAGGAAAGGAAAAACAGAGTGGAATACAGTCTGAAAACACGTGGACCTTATATTTAAGAAGTGTGAACACCTTTTCAGAATGTACCCTTAGACCTAGAAGCAGCATTGGTGCAATATATTACAAAAAATATATAAAATTTTTGATTTTTTTAGAAGGTAACTGAAAGCTGATAAAAGCCACGTCTTCTTCCAAGTAATCAAGTGCAATTAAGGGTCCACAGAAGGCAAACAAATAGCAAAATAAACTGTATGTTAAAAAAAAGTTAAATTTTAAAAACATTTAATGCAAGGCATTATGTAAGTAGCATTTTTGTCTTCCTGTCTTGGGCAAAAAGACTGGACAAACACTAATTAAAATAATCCCCCCTGCAGACTGTATCCCTTGAGTTTGCAGACAGACTGCTGACTATTTTAGCTTCTAGGCCCAAAGGACATATCTATGCCTCTGAACCACATCACTGAACAAGGCTAGTGTCTTGTTTGAAACTATCAAACACCATATACAACATGATGACCTAGTTCTTTAAACTGTCAGCATAGATTATGTTAAGTGTTTTTTGAGCTGGATATACTTCACAATCTGCCAAAAGTCCAACAGGAGAACTGTTTAACAGTAAGTATCTCCAACAGAAAATTCACTTCTAAAGAACAAGGGACAAAGATAAATTACATGAGTGTACTCTGAACATTGAGAGGGGGAGAGGAAAGACTACTCTATTATTTCCAGTAGACTCGTCCAAAATGTTCAAAGTTAAATGAATGCATGACAAGGAATGTCATACCTTTGCAGTGGTGCATTCAACCATTTGTGCTTCGTCGAGGCAGATCCTCCACCACTCCACTGCTACCAGGGGGCTGGGGATGGCCATGTAGCGCTTCTGGTTCCTGAAGCGGCGCCCGTCCTCGCTGTTACTGTGGGGAATGTCTACGTAGTTCAGCTCGGTGCGCAGGACGTCGTACGTGGTGATAACCACCTCCTGCTCCGCCAGCATGTGCGGCTGCAAAAAGCCATGCTTCTTCACACCTTGGTACACCTACAGAGATTCACAGTCAGCAGCGCAATAGCAAAGAAGGGAGCTAAGAGACGCCTTGATAAAAATGCCAAAATATCAGTACAGCTTAATACATGTAAGCTTTTAGCAATGTCACTCATGTAAAAAAGAAACTATTCATAAAATCTGTATTCATATAATTGTACAGTGGAAAATTCACCTAAGTAACCTAATAAATACAATAGAGTCATGGATGCAAAATTTATACGCATAACATTTTATGACTTGGCAAAACATTTATTTCCTCCTTTGAAGGACAGAGGACTTCATTATATTCTTCCACAGTTATCTGTTGTAACAGTTGTTTGAAAATTAGGTATTCTGTAATGTTGTATGAAACAACATTATGTAAGTGACTGTTACATGTTCAGTCTTCTCCTCTCCCTTACTGTAGATGCATTACCTTTCTCCCAAAAATTTTACTCACTAAAATTTAAAGGATGATTAGGCAAAAACAGAAATATGCATCAAAACCAGAAATTACATTCTAAGTTTTACCTACAGAGATTTAGGAGATGGAATAAACCACCCTAGGTAAAAACCAATCCCTGTGTACCAACAGACACCTTTTATATTGACATTTCTTCTATTATCAGAAGTACTTTTCTCATCTCCCTCATAATGTTAAGTCAAATCCCTTTAGAAACACACTGAAGTTAAAATAACTGCTCTTTACCCCCTTGATGATTAGCACATGATTTCACTGTTAATTTCACGTTTAACCCTACTTTTTCTCCCAGTAGTAATCTTCCTCTACATCTGTGCACATGGCAAGCACTTCTGTCAACTGAAAGAAACACCTGAAGGTAATTTCTTCCTGTTCAGCCCGAGAGGGGCAGCAGAGCAACCCAGGTCATTGCACACCAAACAAAAGAGAGAAGAGAAGCTTGGTAGGGGAATAAAAAAGAATCAAATTAACCAAAAAGAGCATGCAATCTGGAGTAACCAAGAAGAAGCAAACAGCTGCCAAAGTCTAATGATTTCTTCAAGTATTTATGAATAGATTTTCTGGAGATTTATAATTTGGCCAAGTTTTGGTATCCACAGCAGCAGGAAAAGACAATCTACCATAAAGCGAGACATACTGATAAATTTTAATTTCTTGTTCTATTACATAAAACCATTAGAATTTCCCATGGGTTGTAAGCAGTTGAAGAGTAAAAAACACACTTCACATGCAATGCAAAAATTGTTAACATGGGAAACTGATTGTTTGAAACATTTCCACTACTTTCATTTTACCTTAACAGAAAATAAACACCAAATTTTCATTTTTGAAGCAAAACTGAAAACAAGTCTCACAGTTGACAGTTAAAAGAAATTGGAAACAATCTTGTAGAATGGAAGATGTCACACAGTTTAAAGTAGTGTTTAAACTATTTTATCATTACCATGTAAATCTATTTCTGACAATTTTCATCAAAGCTGGTATTAAACTTGGACTGGGCCCTAGGAAAACCATGTGAGTTTTACACATTTGTTAGCTCCTGCATTAAATCTAATTGGACTGCTCACACAAATAGCACATTAATTTATATTCATTTGCACATTGAGCAACTATGCATAATAGCCCAAGGTACCAGACATAGCCCTGAATACAAAGTTATAACAATCTACTACTACTTTGGTCAAAATACAAGTGATTGATGGTTTTCAAAGTTCTTGATCATTACAAAGGTTCTTGACTGCTAAAAATATGAAGGACAAAATTTGGCTGCATTGGTAATCAAAGACTTGAATGCTGTGATAACTGTATCTTTAAAAAAACCTGTATAGCCATTTTCACTCTAAGTATAATTAGGTTTATTCTAGTGACAGGGTTATTAGAAATCAAGTAAAAAGACAACACATGGTCTACAAATAAGCAACACCCTACTAAATTTGGCAGATGCTACAAAGACAACATCCAAGTTGTAACAGTATTGTTTTCAGTAAACACCAATGCCCAAGATCTCTTTTATAAAGCTTGAGAACCAGAAATGCAAAACTACAGGCTTTACCTATGGAAACATTTTCTATCTAGAACAAAAGAAGGAGCAGCAGTCAGAACTGCTTAAGTGCGAGTGTACAGTGAGACAACACTCCAAACACCCATAGGCCTTTTTAAGCTCCTTGGTAGTCTTTCAAACAGCCTTTCCTCTCAGAAATCACATGTTGTTGCAACTGCCCAAAAATTTGCTTTCAGCTGCTATACAATCTAGTCCACTGATTTATCTCCCAGCGACCAACTCAAATGGGAAAAAAAATGAAGAACTAATTGCAGACTGTCTTTCTGGGACACTGATGCACCACTTAATGCCAAAGCACTGGTCTAGCAGCAAGAAATGTAGAACTCTGACACAGAGGACAAAGACCTCTGAACTTCAAGTGATGCAGAGTATCAGACAGGAAGCCCCAAGCCTTGATAAAACAACTCTCCAGGATATGAAGCTATATAATCTTACCAGAACTCGAAGAGATGATGATCTTACGTGCCTGTTGATCTCATCTACCCACTGGTGACAAATAGAACTCGGAGAAATTATCAGAGTTGCTCCTGTGGGAACCGGTTTCATTGCCACAAGGCAATGGGGACAGTAGAAGGGCCTGCTCTTCAGATTCTCCTCTTTGTAGTTTACACATTCTGCATGCTGCCACAAGTGACATTTCAGGCACTGCACACGAGCTTTGTAGTCAGCCAATCCAAGCTCACCGCAGATGCATTCAAAACGATATTCAGAGGTATTAAATGGAAATACAGAACTGGTGTGTTGCACGCTACTGCCAGCATGTTCTTGGGAATGTGACAACTGGACCTTTGGTATTTCCTGCTGGACATCAGCTGCAGTTTTAGAAACATCAACATCAGGATGACTGCTCACATCACTGGAGACAAGAAGGCTGCCATGAAAATCAGGAGACTTTGGGACCACAGTTTCTTGCTTAACATCTTTCTCTTCTACAGAGTTCTCATTATCTGCTTCAGATTTCCTGTTATTTTTACTAGTTGTACAATAATCATGTTCTTCCATGGCGATATTCTCATGTGAAGCAGTTTTAAAGACTTTTTCAGATGTTACATCACTGTTTCTCGATTCTTTGGTTTGAGTTTTAGCATCAATCAATTGTTTCTTCTGAGTGTTTTCTGAAGTCCTTGCTACCTACAAAGTGAAATTAACCAAGAATGTCAGACTTTACATTCAGACTTGCCCAGTGACGTTTAACATCTACCAGTGCTACTTAATGTCTTCATTAATGACATAGCCAGAGGGATCGAGTGCACCCTCACCAAATTTGCAGATGACACCAAGTTCAGAGGCACAGCTGACACACCTGGAGGATGTGATACTGTCCAGAGGGACCTGGACAAACTTGACAAGTGGACCCACGGGAATACCATGCAGCTCAAAGACCAAGTGCAAGGTGCTGCAACTAGGTTGGATGAACAGATGGAGAGCAGCCCTGCTGAGAAGGGCTTGGGCATGCTGGTGGGTGAGAGGCTGGACACAACCCAACACTGTGCACTTGCAGCCCAGAAAGCCAATCATGTCCTGGGCAGTGGACATGTGGGCCGCAGGGCAAGGGAGGGGATCCTGCCTCCTATTCACTCTGGTGAGACCCCACCTGGAGTACTGCAACCCAGCTCTGGGACCCCCAATAAAAGGAGGATGTCAACCTCTTGGAGTAAGTCCAGAGGAGGGCCACAAAGATGACCAGAGGGCTGGAGCACCTCCCCTGTGAGGAAAGGCTAAAAGAGATGGAATTGTTCAGCCTGGAGAAGAGAAGGCTTCAGGCTAAATTATGACCTTCCAGTACTTGAGGGAAGGCTACAAGAAGCTGTAAAGGGACTACTTACAAGAGCACACAGTGACAGGACAAGGGAAATAGTTTTTAATGAAGGAGAGTAGGTTTAGACAAGACATTAGGAAGAAATTCTTCATTGCAAGGTGGTGAGATACTGGAACAGGCTGCCCAGAGACAATGATGCCCCAACCCTGGAAGTGTTCAAGGCCAGGCTGGATGGGGCTTTGAGCAACCTAGTGGAAGTGGTTGAGTGGATGGTGTCCCTACAGCAAAGGGGTTTGGAATTAGATGAGTTTTAAAGTCCCTTCCAACCCAAACAACTTTCTCCTCATTGTGTTTCAATGAGCATATAAACACATCAGTACATAGATATTAAGGGTTTATATCAATTTCGAGTTTGAGAATCTGGTTGATGTTTACCAGTGTTTGAAAAACAACTTCACAGTAAGAACAATATAACCCCCAGTGACACTATTTTAAGACAGATGTAGTTCATATTTTAGCCCCAAATTTTATCTACTTATGATTTCTGCTTTATTTATGAGTATCAAAGAAATTGCTGCAGTTTTCTTCATTTTTACCACTAAATCAGTCACTGAACTACAGCACACAGACAGTACAGCTGAGAGTAGCACACAATTGGCAGAAAAAAGAACAGCCTTTGCAACGTTCATTGAAGTAACTACAGTAGCATGTTTTACCTGCTCTTTGGCTCTTTCTCGCTTCTTCTGTTCCTTGTAATTCTTTCCCAGCTTGAAAGACCCAGCCAGACCATGTCCTTTAACTTGTTCTACCACCTGTTCTGCAATTAGTTTTTCTAGAGTTCTTTTGAGAAGCCGTCTATTTCTCTGTGTGTCGTACCTATATACAGAACTGATGTACTTAAATATTGCAATAATGGATGCTCCTTTCTTGACGTTCATTTCCTTTACAGCTGTTAATATCATTACTCGTAAGCCTGTATGAAGAACCAAAATAAAACAACTTACAGCTTTAGATAAAATGATGTTACCTCACAGAATGCGTATTAAGGGAACTCTAAACATAGTGTTCATCTAAAAAATGCAGACAGGCAGCAGTTTTGACTAGCTTTTCCTTGAGGTAGCTCTACAGATGGCTGTTTTGCAGTGATTCTAAAACAATGTTGGATAGCAATAGAAATAAAATCACTCAATTTTCTGAGGCATAAAATAAGACAGCTTATTTCATTTAAATGCATCAACTACAAAGACCTCTAGTTACATGGAGCTCTATAGCAGAGTTCTGAGTTAGCAACTTTACTTTTACCTGTGGATCACTTGTTTGTAGCATGCAATCCTACATGACAGTGCTCAGCAAAAGAATAATTTCATTCTGAAGAAGTCAAGAATTGTCTTGAACTCATAGTCAGTGGCCAATATAAAACAACGTTAAAAGCAAAATGTATTTTAGAAGTCATGAGAAATACTTACTGGGATACTGTATTTTTTCCTTCAATTTAGGCTCCATTTCCTTTGTTTTTTTCTTTTTATTTCCCTCTAAAGGTTGAGGTGGAACAAAGAAGTTCACAAGCTTACCCTAATGCAGACAAAATTAAATAGTTATTAGCTCATGTCTCCTCACAGTCACTCTGACCTTCGCTAACCTTCTCACATCTGAAAGTAAACAGAGATGCTACAAATGTATGTTCTGATCTCACTAATTTGCTTAGATAGCTCATTTTTAATGTACAGAGTGACACACCATTCAGATCAGTTTTTTTGCAAACAATACCCTAACACAAAGAGCAGCTCTGAAAGGCTCTTGGGCTCTCCACTGCTTTAGCATCAAGTTGCAGGAATCTACAGCTGTAAGATCTAGGTTCCTGATGGGGGAGGAAAAAATAAATTTAATATATAGCTAGAAACACAAAAGGAGGTAAGCAACATAGAGGAAGAGCCCTAGTCAGCTGCATAAAAAGCATGTATCTCCTTTTAGGGATTGCCTCCCAAAATTTTATCCTATTATAAGCGTAATATATTAGCTGAGATGTCTGTCCCAACTACTCACATCATGAAACAGCCCTCCAAAAGCACTGGTCTCTAGCTATTGCTGTTAGTTGGTGTCCAGGCACTTTAGTGCTTATACTCCCCTTTGTACTACTTGGTGCTGACCCTTGTATGTGTTTAACAATCATCTTATTCCCTCTAAGAATTGAGTCATTTTAATTGATAAATTACAAGATGACAGAAGATCACTATGATAAATGTAAAACTAAACTGGCTGCCATGATTTCCAAGAGATGGAATTCACAAAGTGGTAAGAGTTTACTTAAGAATAATGGTTCATTCCCTTCAGAAAGATTTTTGGGCTTAATGGATGTGACAAGTCTTCACAGTATGCGTGATGAGGAAAGCGAAAAGATGGAAAACTGTTGCTAAATAAGCTCATTTATTATATGAAATAGAGGGAGAGCAGAAATCTTTATTTAGAACGTAAACTGTCCCTATTTTAGCACAGAACAAGTGTCTAATGGATGTTTGACACTCATCAATACAATGAAGTGAAGGAAATGACCTACAACATGGTAAACTAAATTATGTATTTATACACTCCTGAAACCTGTCCAAACAATGTCCAAAGAAATGTTAACAGCACAGCTGCCTGACAAAACCATTGAACAATGATAAAGGATCAACAGGTTCTCCTGCAAACTATTCCACCATTTATGCTGCCAAGTATCCTGTCCAACTAAGGCAAAAACTTTCACAGTAATACAGCTTTAAATATGGAGTTTATAAACCAGTAGGCAATAAACTCAAGAGAAGTGCACTTGCATTCATTCTAAAAAGCATTTTCTTCATAATAACTCTCAACCTGGTTTCCTTACCTCAGGTAATGTCAGATCATCCTGTTTAATGTCTGGTCCAGTATGATTCAGAATAAGAGCCAACACTTCTACTGTTTTTCCAAGACCCATCTCATCTGCCAAAATACCTCCAGGCCACTGGGGTCCAGCAGTTGGATACTCACGGATAATACTAAAATTCAAGTACATTCTCAGTGAAAGTCAGTAACTACAGAATGTTGTGACAGAGAAGTGCAAGTTCAGGGACACACAGCATAGCTTCAGCAAGGCAAAGTTTGTAAGGTGAGGCATTATCTTTTCTCAGTTAAGCTGAGATTAACAAAAACTAGCAAGCTTTTTGGGTTTATGAACTTGACCAAGACAAATACACATGCCAGAATTTTTAGATTTTTTTCACCTCCTACTAGGCCTTGTCCTGCTAACCTTTGTATATCATAACACTAGTCTCAAAAGATTTGAAATATTTTTATACTCACATTAAAAAGTATCTGAAAGTTACATAGGGAAAAATAAAAAGCAAACTAGCAATCAAAAGGTTCTATTCTAACCAAGTTAATGAGAAAAAATAAACATATTTAGTAATGCAATACCTGGCATTAATAAAAAGCACTATACTGCTGCCTTCCTTTTAACTTTAAAAACATTGGATCCGAAGATCAAAGCCTCCAATATTAAAAGTTGAAAAATGTTAATATCAAACCACTGAATTATTGACATTTTTTAAGAAAAGCTTTAATAATGCCATCTTCAACTTGAGATCTACACATTTATTTGTGCATTACATACTCCAGTATGTGCTTTTTTTCAAATTAAAGGTATCACTGCTCTAATTATTTAACCGCTAACTGAAAAACAAGTTATGGAATATCTTATATCCTGCAGGATAAAGCTACCATCATGGTTTTCATGAAGTACAACCCTGAGGTGTCCTCAGAAAGAGCAACTATAGAAACGTACCAGCCAGTAAATGGATTATAGTAGATTTTTACTCCATCCAGAGTGATCACCTCCCGCCATAAGAAGTGCAGCGCGTTTTCTATGGAGAAAGTGTTCACGTTACTGTGATGAAGTTCCTCTAGTAACAGCACACTCCTTAGAATTGTTCAGCCTTTTTTGTGACATTAGGAGACAAAAAGCTGAAGTCCACCTCCACAGAGCTTCATGACCAACATGATACATCAACTGCTGTTCAGCAAGACCTAGCTTATCATTTAGTGTACTATTCAAACAACAGCTTTTATGAAAATATTGATGAAACAATTCATAAAACTTCTAATCAAACACAAGGAAACATTACTGCTGACAATACAATTACACTTTCCTCAATTATGCAAGTTTTTCAGATCCATATACTTGCCACTACTAGGAGTACTTGTGTGGTTCTCTCGGTGAAGCATCCAGTTCACAGCCTCACTTTGGTATGGCCTCAGAATGGGAATTAATGCAGGATGCTGCACATCCTTTCTCAGTAACTGGATATCTTGCTGATGGGTGTGCCTTACAAAGTCATAAAGCTCTTCAATATTTTGTCGCTCTAGTTCCATGTCAGATTCTTCCTCATCTTCCTCCAGCTCATCTGCATACAACAAATAATTCAAGACGTGCATTATCAATCAACTTGGGACAACACTCCAGAAAATTTTGCAGCAACATATTTAGTTTACACATATGAAAACAAGCAAAGCAAAGTGTCATTTAAACATATGCCATGACTGAATCTGACTCACTAGCAGCAATAGTAAACAATGAGCAGTTTAATAACTGAAATAAAGAAAAACATTGCAACAATAACAACAGTAATAATAATAATAGCAATGAAAAGGAAAAAAGAGATTAAAAGAACCCAAGAAACAAGTGATGCACAGTATAATTGCTCACCTCTCACTGATCAATTCCCAGCCCATCCCCAAGTGGCAACTGGTGGCTCCCAGCCAATTCCCACCAGTTTATAAACTGAGGATGTTGTTCTCTGGTGTGGAATATCCCTTTGGCTGTCCTGGCCATGGTCCCTCACTTCTTGTGCACCTGCAGAGCAAGGACTGAAAAGTCCTTGACTTGGGCAAGCGCCACTCAGCAAGAAGTAACAAATTATTACAAACATTATTGTCACAGTGATCCCAAACACACTGATCAGCTACTAAGAAAAAAAACCTCACTCTATACCAGCTGGAACTAAGACACCTAAAAGTTAAAATGCTATGGTAATCACAGATGTATACATAATCAGCAAAGCTCTTTCTTTAGAATTTAGGTATAGAATGACAGAACTTATTTATTTAATAAAGACCTTCCACTAAAAAATCCTAATTGGTACAGAATCACAAGTATCTCATGCTTCTAATTTAAATATTAATAAATGACCTTATAAAGAAGAGGAAAAGTTAAGGTTAATTCATTCACCTGGTTAAGAAAGTCGTAGCAGCAGGACAACATGTAATTATCACCACTTGCATCACTGCAAAAATTCAGACAAGGCATACTTTCAAAATTAAGAACCCACCTCAAGAGAAGTAAGACCCTTTGGGTCAGAAGGCCTACCCTTCTTTTCTACCCTCTGGGAAAAAAGGCTTCGTATTTATGTATTTTTACATAATTTGGATATATGGGCATACGCAGAATTTAAGCAACACAGAACAAAAATTCATTAAAAATTCAAGGGTTGGCAATCCAGAAAACAGATATGAGAGAATGAAAGACTTGGAGGACAAGTTTTAACATGGTTTTAGGCCTAAAATTAAAACATCGGTATCAAAAAAATATAGACCAGTTCTAAGCCTAGCTAGCACTGGAGATAAATTCATGCTGCAGAATTTTTTTTATTAAAAAAAAAAACCAAAAAACCAAAAAAACCCACCAAAATTGGAAGCAGGTCGAGGCTGTCATTTTCAGCATAAAGTATACCTTAAAGTATATTTAACATTCCAACAAAACAGCTAACAGCTGGCACAATTAAATCAATTTTTAATTCTGACGCCTCGGGCTCAAAACAAAGAGATGTACCTGGCAAAAACCAGAAAGCTTAATCTTAAAATGAGATTCAGGAACTGGTATTATGACCCTCTTTCATGAAAAGCAAAAGCTTTCTTTCATTCAAATGGGTGGTGTAGGTGAAAAATTATTTCCAAAACAAAAGGAGGAAATTATACACCTATATACGTCAGCCATCAGCGCCTGCCCCTAATCCTTTTAA
The DNA here is from genome assembly GCA_026413545.1 of Cichladusa arquata. Taxonomy (NCBI): domain Eukaryota; kingdom Metazoa; phylum Chordata; class Aves; order Passeriformes; family Muscicapidae; genus Cichladusa; species Cichladusa arquata. The sequence goes on along the minus strand of JAOTQP010001546.1, from coordinate 46,873,267 downwards.
ATCAAAGGAACAATCCCAGTGCTTTCACAAGGGAAATGAGAATACTGAAAGACATTAAGTTTCTACATATTCATGTAAACTATATATATGACTTGTAATGCAAAGAAGGCAATCAGAATGCACACGTGGGTTACTAATGATCCAGGCAAATAAAAAGCACGAAGAAAGCACTAAGCTTTATATACTAAAGAAACCACTCAAAGAGATCCTCTAACACATACCACTCACCTTAGGAAAGGAACAGAAAATTAGAGTGCTTGCAAATTATAACTTTAATCAATGAATTTGATATATAATGACACCTATCATTATACTTGCTAAAATAACAGTCTTCAAATCTCACATTTTTAGGCATAATAAATTGACTTCTACATAAACTAAGTCTATCTAGCATTTTACAGGAGAGCAAAGACTACAATATAATTTAAAGCAATTTTTTTAATACAATTGGATTTTTTGTACATATCTTTCCTGTTTCGTTCATTCTTTCAGAGATTTCTTTTTCATGATTAAATGGTTCTACACACCACAGGGATTTTGAAAAGGATGCTAGGGAAGTTTATCCCTCTCTCAGTTACTTATTAAGCAGTGAATATTTAATTATACTTTCAACCATTTCAAAAATGTAACTCAGTTACAGAGGTCTCATCTTAATCTTTTACATTTGAGAGACAGATGGTATTGTGCTATCTAAAAAATCAGTTTCTCTGATGCTTTTCAAGTACTCTATTTAATTCCTTCAATGACCAAACTACAGTTCAGCTACTGCATCAGCAGTAGGATCTTTCTTTTTCTAGACTGCAGTATAATGATATCCACATTAATGAAAACAGCCTAGATTAATGGAAAACTTGTTGCCTCATATATGGTAGTAAATAAATACCAAAAACATCTTTGTACAAAAAATTTGTTCTTCTTAAGAAAACTGAAGATAAATAGTGTATGATAAAAACGTAAGATGGCAGAGAATGTCTGGTTGAACAGGCAGATTTGGATATAACCAAATATGACCTTTGGAAGAAAGTGCTGGCAGTTCAGGAGGACTACAAGGATGTTGTGAGGTTACTGTACTCAGTTTTGGGTCCCTCACTACAAGAAAGACATGAAGTGCTGGAGCATACCCAGAACAGAGCAATGAAGCTGGCAATGGATCTGGCACACAACTCTTATAAGGAGCAGAAGGAGCTGGGGTCATTTGGAGAAAAGTAGATGAGGGGTAGACCTTAGTCCTCTCTACAGCTACCTGAAAGGGGGTCATAGTGAGGCGGGCGTTGGTCTCTTCTCCCAAGTAACTGAACAAGAAAAAATGGCCTCAAGTTGTACTAGGGGAAGGTTAGATTGGGTAACAGGGAAAAATTTCTTCCTGTAAAGGGTTGTCAAGCATAAGAACAGGCTGCACAGTGAAGTGGTTGAGTCACCATCACTGGAAATATCTAAAATACATGTCAATGTGGCACTTAGGGACATGGTTGAGTGACTGATTTGGCAGTGCTGGGTTAAAACCTAAATTATTCAATTATTCCGTATTAAATATTTTATCACTTTTTTTTCAGATTACTTAATGCATCCATGTTATCCTTGCCATAACATAGACGAACTTCCTGCCACAGTCTCAAAACCATCTAGAAGGATATTAACTGAGTACAGTGACGAAAAATATATTAAAGCTAAATGCAGCAGTAGAGAGGTCATACCCCTCATTTGTGTAAATTCTTGTGCACAACCCCATCAGCATGAGAATTTGCCCAACAGTGGGAGGAACAAGAACCTTCATCTTGGAATGTTATTGTACAGATTTCACTTTAGATGAATATTGCTAAGTGTTAAAACATATACTTAGGTGTAGTTTTACAAAACCTCAACTAATTCTGTTTAAGAATAAGTGGAATTAAAACGGAGACTAAGTTGTTAGAACATTTAAGAGGAATGCATTCATCAGCACAGAATCAAGGCTATATTATTTGATGCTGCATCAGTAAATTCACGCTCCAAAACTGTTAAGAAATGAAACTAGTTTCACAGTGCATAATTACCTGGGGTCTTCCCTCACAAATATTTTTCATTTCTGTGACATGCTTTTTCTTAATTCAGAGCAGAGCACAATGCACGCTATTAACTTACATAGTGGTTTAGTGATCATTTGTTCTCTAACACTTTCAGGATAATTCTTTACTTTTGATTTACTGAACATAAAGTTGATATATTTACTGAGCTATACACCTACTAATCTGCAACCCTGCTTGCAACAGTTAGCAAATAGGCCATAATTTTTTTTCTTCTGCATTGTTTTCTCTTCACCTATTGAATTTCTACTGAAACTCCATTGCCTAGTCTGCCCGCAAGCTTTCAGTTGTTCTTCCTCTCTGTTATGCTGAACAATACATTTAAACATTGTTGATAGCATTTCACCCATCATTCTTTCTCTCAAAGCATTATAATACATTAAGCTGCACGTGCCTTTGTAGGACTTGGCTGGTGATTTGCAATCGTTTCTTTCTGTTCTCTATGTCAGCTATTTTACTTCATCATTTACATGGCATTCATTGGCATGAAATCAAGACTATTATTGTTTTACAGCATATAAAAACGTACATGCTGAAAAAGGTCAGAATCTTTACCAGCTGGAAACACAGCTCCTTTACAAACCTGAGCTGCTTGCACGGCTTCTGAAAAGTTAAGGCACGACAATCCAACTGCTCAGGTCCACATACTTGCCCCACTAACTCTGAGGGGCATGTCTTCCCTTTCAGAAAGTGCCTCTTCACCTGTAAGCTACACTGAACCAGGTAGTTCATATAAACACATCCTTTAGTGTACTGGAGACAAATGCTCCAGGTTCCAGCAGAAAATTGCTTTGGATCTTAAAGTAAGTCACCAGTCATTTTCTTCACAGCTTCTTTCCCCAACTCTTCCACAATGAGAAGATATGCAGAGAATAAAACTCTGCTTTCTGCTATAGCATTACCTTTATTTCAGCACTATATCATATGCCTTAGACATCTCAAGTCTATGACTTCTCTGACAACTGTTCTGCTTCTAATGCATTTATGCATATGTATTTCTCCTAATGGATTTAAAACCACTACTATTCATTTCTAGACCTTAAACTATTTATTCTTCAGACCTCTTATTGGATCTGATTTATTGTGCTTATAAACCCAAACTGACACATTTGTGTCAGTCAGACTTCAGTATTTGGAAGGATGATTTATTATGTGCAGTATCTTCCCCACTTACTGAGTTATACTGGCCCATCCCTTGGCACATCTCAAGTCTTTTCCTCACAGTTGCATGTTTGTCCTTCGCAGCAGGTAAGGATGCTCAGATTTTCTTCTGTTAGCTCTTCCTTTCAGCTTCTCTTTAGCAAAGTTGCCTGATTTTTTATACAACTGTGCCTTTTCTAATTAAGTGCAGTCATATTTGGGGTGAGTGCTAGGCTTCTGTCACAAGAACACCAACTCTGTATACTACCTACAATCACTGAATCAGTCCTCAGCCAAAATTTCAAATCAACTCTACACTCAGGAATGAGACAAAGGTTGGTTGGGTTGGTTGTTTGTTTTTTCCACAAGTCTCCTAAGACATCACAACATAAAGCCATTGTTTATCACCCTATAAATCTGTATTACTAGTAAGTGCAACAGGGCAAACATATCTTTAATTCTAAAGATAGCAAGCCCATGTTTCTCAATCTGCATTGGGATATTCTCGAAACTGTCATAAAGCTGCATTTTGTAGTATTTTACATTGTACCTGCTTTACAATATGAACTAAAGAGAAATCTATTGCTGCAGTTGGGTGATAGGCCCCAACCTGGGAACAAGTTTTCCAAATGTAATTGCTGGTTCTTTTACACTTTCTGTATAATTTGGATAAGATATTGTAGATCTGTTCAAACAACCCCCAGGAACCAGTGAAAACTGTATTTACTCCCAAAAAACTAAGTGTCCAAAACATCTCTATGCTTCAGTACCTGCAGAGAAGAATTATAACATCTAATTTCAGCACAAACAAATTAGCATATGATTAATGGCCAGATAATAGTATTGAGTAAATTACCTAATAACATTGCCTGGAAAATAAGAGTTGTTCTAAATAGAAGGAATTACTACTAATTTTTGTTACATTTTTAACTACTACACAAGACAAAACTGTTTCTGTTCATCAACAATCAACTTTATTGCATTACCTGGAATTAAAAAACTGTAGAACTTTTCCATGAGTTTTTGAATCATCTGATTAGCTTTTTTGGGTCTTCCACCTCCATCACTGAGAAATTCTGGTTTACTTAGCCCAGCTTCAAGAAGGTAAATTCCAACCTGTGAAAAGGTTATATAATCAACAATTTAATTAACTGTTAAATTGACAAGAATATTATAAACAGAAGAGCATGAAAATAATAGTGGTTTGAAAATTAGCAGGTACAGACAGATATAATAAATCTACTAAAAAACATCATGCAGAGGAAATACAGCTATAAGCTTCTGTATTTCCTGAAGGTAATACATTGCTAATGGTGAAAAAAATATATATATTTCTAGGAAAAAACCTACTGAAAACATTACAAAAGCATGTAGAAACTATACATTATTTATAAATTATTATAAATAAATAAATACATAGTAGCTTCCAGATTTTGTTGTTCAGATGTTTTTATTTTATATTTCAAACAAACAAACAAAAAAAAAGAATTTTCAAAATGCAGAACAAGTATAATGAATGCATACCTTTAAACCCTGAGCCTCTCTGGGTCTTTGATAAAGTCCAATTATCTTTTTCTTTTGCAACCATCTCAAGCCTTCCAATATTTCACCACTTAAAGTTGCTTCCACCAGAATACGTTGTTCATAAGCACCCAGGTATTCTTTTGTTTCATTACTGTACTCTTCTTCACTTCTTTCATGAACACACACCTGCAGCTCACCATCAGAGTCTCCTCTCATTAAAGTAAAACTCCTGTCATGGAATTGGTCAGTTAGAATTTGCTCAGAAGGCAGATGAAGAGCAAATTCTCCCAACAAAGCCTTCCAGCACCTATCAGCACGGTAGGGTAAGACTATAATATTTAGCTGTACAGACACAGGAGTCAAGATGGAATAAGAGTCTTCTTCATCGTTAACTGTCAAAAACTTAACAGATTTTGAGCCACTGCCTTCTTTCTGTACAAGATCTTCATCAGTGCTATCATCGTTTATAACAATGAAGGATGCAGAAGTGCTTGGCACTGGAATATGATCCTCACTGGTTACTTCACCATCTAACGCTACCATCTCATTTCTCCGGTCTTCATGCATATTCCAGCAGAGCTTTTTCTTCTTCTCCTCATCCACCTTGGACGGAGGTGCACGTTTTCGACGACTACTCATTTTGGCGTTTTCTCAATGGTACTTTCAGTATCTGCAAGGTAAAGTAAGTCAGTCAACACCAGGCACTACAAAATGAAATGCTGACACTAGAATTTCACTGTGCAAAACTCTGAGACACAAATATATGCACTGTGCACTCAAATCATTCAGAAGCATTAGCTTTAGAGGGCCTCTCCTATTCCTGGGCCAGCACACAAAGCTGGACATGAAGCATGGTCTCGTACTACATCTTACAAGTTTGCCAGACAGCTATAGACAAAGATTAACAGGAGTGCTCAATTTTAGAGCTGTTACTCAGAATCTTGTGGGACAGATATAAATCGAGAAGCAGGGGAATCCTTCAAAGATGGGGGTGGAGGGAGACAGCAAAAAAAACCAAAACAAACCTCCGCAAACAAAAGTGCAGAAGTACAGGAGATTTGGGGGCGGGAGTGGGGCAAATACACATAAAATTCCTCTTTCCTTTCAAAGCCTACACAGAGCTGAAAATTAAAACAAACTTGACACAGGGCTAGTCTGAAGCTGCCACTACATAAAATATGGTTTAGAGTCCAAGCTATCATGTTCTGTCCTTCAAAGGTCCCAACGACCTTGCTAATAGTATTGAATAATTTTCCCAGGAAATTCACTGCTTGCAGAAGAGCCCTTAGTTATCTGTTGTGCATTTCAGGGGCACCAAACTAAACAGAGTTCTAGAGTCTTATTGACTAACTACAAACATAAGTCAAGACGGACATTCAAATCCTTAACTGAACCTGGGACAGAAGAGATTTTGTGGATAAAATACAGGAAAATAAATACACCTGCTAAATAGTATATATGAAGAAGCAAATTATAGAATATTAGACCCATCTCGGAAACTAGTAACTACATAGCCAAAACCACATGCTCATAATTAAATACTCAAACAAGTAGGAACTTTTTTTCAAGATTTTTGCAAGAAGCCTGAACACAGCAATAGATCTGTGACCTCATATTACACTGTCAGTATAGATATTTGTGTCAACTCAGCTTGTGCCTACAACTTTCAAACGAATGTAGGAAGACAAAAATATTCCAAGCTACTAAATCCAGTACACCATATCCTAATGTTAAAAAGGTTTATGCTGAAATAGAACAGAATTCCTGTTACTGAATAATTTTAGAAAGGAAAAAAAAAACCCAGAAAACAACAAACACTAACTGATAATTCATGAAAGGAAGTATTGCGAAATATACATATCTTGCTGTGTTTGAAATTCAAACACAGAATCGATCAGGTCGGAAAAGACCTCTCAGATCATCGAGTCCAACGTGTGACTGAACACCACCATGTCAACTAGCCACGGCACTCAGTGCCACATCCGATTTTGCCTTAAACACCTTCAGGGATGGTGACTATACCACATCTCCGGGCAGCTCATTCCAATGTCTAATCGCCCCTTCGGTGAAGAAATTCCTCCAAAGGTTCAATCTAAACATTCCCTGGCGCAGCTTAAGGCCATTTCTTCTCATCCTGTCACAGTTGTTCGGGAGAAGAGACCGACCCCCGCCCGCCCACAGTTTCCTTTCAGGCAGTTGTAGAGAATAAGTCTCCCATAATTACACAACAGACTAAAGAGAAGGGCGGGCGAGTTTTTCAAAACAATGTTCATGCACACGGAGAGATGCTGACAGCGCTCGAAGCAAATCCCGACGGCGAGCACACACCGCACTTAACCCAGAGGCAGAGGGGTCCCTGCGGCATCCCGGCCCGCAGGTGCACGATGCCAGCTCGGGCATCGCACTCTGAGGGACAAGCGGCAGGGAACCCTCGGTGCCAGCGGGGTCTGTTCGCAGCTCCAGCGGCCAGGAGAGCCCGTGCCTACGAGGGGAAGCAGCGGCCGCCCACGGGGCAGGGCAAGCGGCCGTGGTTGTCTGTAGAGGCAGCGAGCGCTCGCCGCCGCCGGGGCCAGGCCCGGGGCCTCCCGCACCGCGCTCCCCCGCAGGGACGCGGACAGCTCTCGCTGTCCCGAATGGGAAAAGTGACTGGAAGCTCGGCAAGCCGAGCCCAGCAGCGGGATGCGATACCTCTGGAGCCGGCACTGCGCCACCGCGACACCTGCCACCGGCGGGCTCTGCGCGGCTGCGGTGACCCACCGCCGCCCCCCGGTCACGGCGCAGTCGGCCCGCGGCATCCACCGCTACCCGCGGCCACTCGCACAGGCCTCGGGCTGCCCGGCCCCGCCGCCGCCGCCAGCGGCGCAGCGCCGCGCCGCGCAGGGCTAGCGGGGAGGGAGGAGCGGCCGTTCACGGCCGTAGCGGAGGGCGGGCGGCCCCGGGGGAGCAGGGTGAGGGGAGCGGGGCGGGGAGGCGCGGACGTACCGGAGCGGTGACGCTGCTGCCCCGGCGGCCGCGGCTCCTCCCGGCTCGGGCGGGGCCCCCCGCGCGCCCGCGGGGCGGGACCGGGGGGCGCGAGAGCGCACCGCCCCTGGCAGCGCCGGACGGAGCCCCGGACACGGGTGGGGGGGAGCGCGCGCAGCCGAGCTGGCCAGAGCCGCAGCCAATGGGCTCCGGGAACCGTGGCATTTGCCCCGCCCCCGTGACGTCAGCGGAAAAGGAGACCGGAAGGCCGGGGAGCAGCGCAGGCGCAGTTGGGTACGCCCTGGCGAGGGGCGGGGTTAAGGGCGGCGGTGCCCTCAGTGGGGCGTGGCTGATGGCGTGGTGACGTCACGCCGGTGGGCGTGGCCGCGCGGCACGTGGGCAGGGTGGCGCTGAGGGGTGGGCCCTGGCTGAGGCGTGGGAGACTGATGCGGTGCGGGGAGTGCGCTGGAAGCTCCCGCTGAACCGGGGGAAGAGTTTCGCTGTGCAGGTGCCCGTGCACTGGGACAGACTGTCCGGAGGGGCTGCGGAGTCTCCCGCGCTGGAGATACTCAAAAACCGTCTGGTCGCAATCCCGTGCCGTGTGCTCTGGGATGATCCTGCGGGAGCAGGGAGGTTGGACCAGATGACCCCCTGTGGTCCCTTCCATCGTGAGCCACTCTGTGATTTTGTGCGTGGAAAGAAGAGAGAGGAGCGTTCAGGCATCTGACAAGGGCGATTGAAAGCGCGAGTTTCTGGGCTGTTAGCACTGCGGAAAGGCCGAATCAGGCCAATTAATTTTTAACAACATAAATCACTTCAGTAAAAACTACGGAAGGAAGCTGGTGAAGTTGCTGAAGTGTCTGAAGCACAAGTCCTACGAGGAATGACTGAGGGAGCTGGGGGGTGTACCTGGAGAAAAGGAGGCTCCTTGGCACTCCCTACGCCTCCCTGAAAGGAGCCTGTAGCCAGGTAGGGTTTGGCATCTTCCCTCTGGCAAACAGCGACAGGATGAGAGGACACGGCCTCAAGCTGTGCCGAAGCGGACTTAAGGTGAACATTCTTCTTAGAGCAATTTAACACTGGAATGAGCTGCCCTGGGAGGTGGTGGAGTCACCGTCCCTGGAAGTGTTCAAGAAAAGACTGGATCTGCCACTTAGTGTAATGCTATAGCTGACAAGGTATTCAGTCCAAGGTTGGACTCGCTGATCTCAGAGGTCTTTTCCAACCGAAGTGATCCTGTGATTCTGTGAAATGCACAGACTGACAATTGGCAAAAGCCATAAATTCACAAATAGAAAGCTCTTTACAGCAAGAAAGTGAGGTTCTCTCATAACAATTCTTTCAACCATTTTTCAGTATAGTTTTTAAAGATTAATTCCTTACTTGCCTATGTTGATTTTCTGCCATTTTCAGCCTTTCTGAAAGGGTGGATTCAGAAGAGCTGTTCAAAACCGTGGTGTGCAGTAGCTTTGAAGTGTTGGCCCTTATGCCATAGTGGTTTGGCTGTTTTTCACAATGTTTAATTTTGCATTCCTAGATTAAAATTAACTCAAAGGCATCACTTGATCCTGTGTTACAACAGGAAATTGCTGCAGAATAGAGGTGAAAGGGAAGACACAATCACATAGAATCATTTAGGTTGAAAAGGGCCTCTAAGATGAAGTCCAGCCTATGACTGATCACCTTGTAACTAGATCATGGCACTAAGTGCCATGTCCAATCTCCTTTAAACACCTCCAGGGACAGTGACTCCACTGCCTTCTTGTGAGCAGTCCATTTCAATGTTTGATCACCCTTTCTGTGAAGAAATTGCTCTTAGTGTCCAGCCTGAACCTCCCCGGCACAGCTTGAGGCTATGTCCTCTCATCCTGTTCCTGGTTGCTGGGGAAAGATGCTGACCTCCACCTGGTTACAATCTTCTCTCAGGGAGTTGTAGAGAGCAGTAAAATCCTCCCTGAGCCTCCTTTTCTCCAGGCTAAACATCCCCAGCTCCCTCAGCCGCTCCTTACAGGACTTGTGCCCCAGACCCTTCCCCAGCTCTGCTGCCCTTCTCTGGACAAGCTCCAGCACCTCAATGTCCTTCCTAAAGTGAGGGGCCCAGAACTGGACACAGAACTCGAGGTGTGGCCTCACAGGTACCGGGAGATAATCCCTTCCCTGCTCCCTGTGGTCACACTGTTGCTGATACAGGCCAGGATGCCTATTGATTCAGTCGGTGACACTGTGAGCAGCTTAAGTGATGTGCTTCACTAGGAATTTGTGAAGCTACTTTGTTTCACTCCTACTAGTGCTATGTATCCATGTACATATGGATAAGCAGGGTAGGCAGCTACCTTTAAAGGAGTGACATCCAGGTTTGTGTTGCAAGATGTCAATATCAGTTTCTCATTCTCAGACTCTCTTGATGGCAGGAGTGAGGGCAGCCAGAGGACAACTTCCATCGCATTTACTGAGGTGAGGGGGACATGCTGTCAGTCTGTGACAATGTAGAGTCCCCCTACATGGGACCTCAAAGGTATGACTCCTCATGTGAGTGTCCTGCCCCTGCTGTTGATGACCTCATGCTGTGAGAAAGTCCCACAAATGACTGCTGCTCACCCTCTTCCATTTGACTCCACTAGCAATGGGAAACAGAAAAGAAAATCATACACTTCCAGAACTTTTGTAGAAATAGCAGACAGCAATTCATGCCTCAGCGAGATCTGTTCCTAGTCTCATTTACAGGGCTGTTCACAGGACCATTAATCTCTTAATGAGTCTTGCCCATTAGTTAGTTCTTCTATTTCTATAGTGTCCATGTCTTCTATTAACCATTTCCTCTCCTGGGTTGGGATTTTTACTTTCTTTGGTAGATATAATGGTCTTTAAAGACTTATATTATAAAGCATTTGTGAAACTGAACTTTGTTTTCTCATCTGTGTGTCATGAAAACTGGTAAGCAGGGGAGTAACATTTCTGCTTTCAGAAGAGAGGGAAAACACAATGGTCCCAAGAGGATGCCTGCTGTACAAGAAAATATGTGTCTGAGCCTTTCTTTTTCTCTCACCCTCCTTTGGTAAGATGTATCATTCCTAGTTCTCAGGATAAACAACCTTGTCATGATGCTTGGGCTGAGGGAAGGGGGAGATAACTCCAAACAGGATAACAGTCACACTCTGGCCTTTCCCAGGTAGCTTTGTCTTGGCACTGCTCAAACTCCTGCTGGTTTAAAGCCGAGAAGTCACTTCCCAGCTCTCCCTGCCCACTTATTGGGTCAAGACTCAGTACCCCTTAGGACTTTTCAACACAAGAAGGGAGGAAAGTGACTCAGATTTGAAAATACCTTTCGGTAGAGGTGCAGTGAAACAACACTAGAGGTCCTTTAACAAGTAACAACTTTATTTGAAGAAAAATTCACATTTGTTAATGCAAAGATAAAGGTTAGCAAAAGGCTATATTGGTAAATCTTGCAATATCGTGTGAGAAAGAGGAGGGTGGGGAAAAAAGTAGAGAGATAAAAGAAAAAAGAGATGGGGAGAGAGAGAGATCATCTGTCCTGCATCCAGCATAGAGCAAGCTAATGGAAATCTTTGGAGTGTCAGGAGCACTAGTTCTGAAGTTCTTGAGTATACTCTTGACACAGTCAGAGGCACAAATCTTACCAAAGAGCTGTCCCTGCTTTGGGGAAGAAAGAGGAGCAGGTCTGTTGATTTATCTGTAAGGTAGTTGTATTCTCAGCCTCTCTTATGAAGGATTTCGAACACCAGGTTTTACTTTTGGAGGAAGTGGAGGTGAGACCGTGCTGCCATCATAAATGGGGGCGGGGCAGCTAATTTATATGTAAAAGTAACAATTTATACAGAGAGGAACAAAGAGAGGGGTTACAAAGACTGTGGGTCTAGTGAAAGGGTAGAGCAGAGCCATGACACCTTGGCATCACTCCCTCCTGACTGCAGGGATAAGGGTCATCTCCCCCTCAGCACAGCATTCCCGCATCTCATGGAAGTCTCTTAGCTACATATCTCAGAATACTTGACTGTTATCTTGCCTGTTGTGGCTCCACAGGAGTGTTTGAGGCAATTCTTGGAAGGATGCGAAGGGGTCTTCACCCACTGTCCATCTTTTGTCTTAAGGAGTTTTGCTTTTCTGTCTAGCCACTTACAAACCTATCTTTTGATATAAGGGTTGAGGGCAGGTGGAAAAATCCCCATTTCTATTCAGCAGCTAATGACTAAGGACCCCTGTGATTAGCACCCAGTAATTTTTCTGCTGTTCTAAAAAACTTCAGTGCATGAAAGAAGATAATTGCCAATTAATCTAACAAAATACAAAGGAACAGTATAAAAATAAGAGAATATGACATAAAATAAGACCATGTGATTTTTTTTTTGACCACACTTGAGAACATAGCCTCCCTTGCCTATGAATAAAAATCCCCCTGTGCTTTCAGTAGTAACATTTAAAGCCCAGAAAAAGTAAGTAAATAAAATCAGGAGGCGTGCTACTTTGCAAAGGGTTTCTTTTTTGAGAGAGGATGGAGGAAACAGCATGTTAGTTGTTGTGGTATTTTAAAGTCCTCCTTTAGTTGCAAAGGCAAGCAGAAATCTTCTAAAGAAAATCAAAATTGTATTTGTCTCCAAATTGGTTCTGGCAGGAAATATGAATATTTGTAGCAAGTGAATAAAACTGAGGGCAGATAGGCTCTATTCCCTGCACTACAATGACTGTATGTTATGCTGTGCCTCAGCAAACTCATGTGTTACCTGGGTAGTTAATTAGCAGGAAATATCCATTCAGCTCCTTTGATAAAAATCACCATGTGACAGAAATGGAAAGAGGGACCCCAGTGGAGGCAAAATGTCATTCCAGTCTATTCCAGATTAATAAAAGAGTGAGCAGTACTCTGCTTTGGTAGGAAATTATTTTCATTCGTTAAGCTCTACCCAACTTCCATACTTGGTGTATGTAATAGAAAATAATCTAACTATCATAGTGGGGCTTTGAAAGTGTTATCATATAATTGCTACCATCTACAGTGCATAATGCTGCTTTGGGCAAAAGAGTGGAGGATTTAAATATATTTTGGAGAGCTACAAAGAGCAGAGTGTTATTGTGTGCCAGAAGCAATCATGTAAGCCAGTAAGCTGAGAACCCAGCACGGGAAAAACACCATGGAGCTATGATGGCAAACCTCCACGTTTTCACTTCTTCATGGCTTCCACTCTTTTCTGTTTCCTCAAAACAGAGGAGTTCAACATACCACTCGTGCCTCCCAGCAGAGCATCTCCTGGGGGAATATACCTGCACCCCACAGAATAACACACTGCAGGCCATCTGTCTCAGCTCACGTGTATGCACAATTCTTGTACACTCTTGTCCATCTGCCACTCAGCTGAGCTACGTGCTGGTTTTGTGAAAACCAGGTGATACACCTGACCTCAGGACTGACAGCAGCAGCTGATCTGTCACTGGTGGGAGTTAAGCCCATCTCCCTTTTTCCAAGAGGAAAAGGACAGCTAAAAAGACTATCTAAATATAGAGCAGAAAAAAAAAAATAACCATGTCATTGCATCTAGGACATCATCTAGAGTTGCTGTGTAGGATTTGGAATCCAGTTCTTGGAGTTATTTAAATACATACCTAAATAAGGTGCTTTCATTGCATTAATATTCCTTTATAAGCCTGTTTTTAATGTAAATAAAAAGCATAAAGGAAAAGTTTGCAGTTCTTGAGAAAAAACAAACCTGATAAAAATGGAATTAAATAAATGTAATGTTTATATAAAATCAGTAAAAGCATTTGGAAATTTAGCCTTAAAACATAGATATTTGTAACATAATACAGGGCACAGTGGTTTGAAAGACAGCTGAAGGATTCTCACACCAAAGAGATATTTCAGACATTATCTATTAGAGATGTATTTCTCGGCACTGAAAAATTCTGATTTTCACACTATGGAAAGAGAAGATTTGAATTCATAACTTGCTCTGTAATATGAAAAACAAGCAAACAAAAACTGCTTGCAAAATTCTTACCTATGTTTTATACTGTGGAAATAAATCAAATTTGAAACAAAAATGTGCAGTCTTCTGGGTCTATTTTATTTTGGCCTCTTTCCTCATGAAGAAGTGATAAGTAGTCTTGGTAGTTTCTGTCAAAGAAAATATGAACTTTATCAGGGTTCTTATTTCTTTGATTTATCAGCTTAGAAGTATAGAAAGATCTGCAGTTCTCAAGCCTGAAATCAGTGCTATTTAACACTGCTGAAAATCTGCCTCCACAGATATTTTCTTGAACAAGGCTTGATGTTAAAACAAGTACATAAAGGTTCATGTAGCTTTGTTGCAGAGGGTTAATAATAATTCTCTTCAGAGGAGTATTATATTCAATTATCTGTCCAAAACTCACCTTAGAGCCCGCATGGGTGACTATGTGAGTCAGAAGAAGCAGCAGGTTTCAGAGAGGGCAGGCTGTGCACCGCCCAGCATTTGCTCTGGCTCTGGGCTGCAGGAGCAGGCAGTGCTGACTCAAGGCCTGCACAGGGCATGGAAGAGCCAAGGAGATCCCCCAAAGCTGTCAGCAAACTGCCCCGTGCTTCAGGGAGCTGCACCTTACCTGGATGTTGTTAGTGCCAGGCAGCATTTCTGCTGGGAGACAGAGGGATATTCTCTCTGCGGTGTCCGAGGGAGGTGGATGCGACACTGAGCCGTAGGGGAATCACAGTGAGGCAGATCTCAGCTGGGCAGCAGACCTGGCTGCTTCCTGCTGCTGCTGGCACCTGGTCCCTTACAACTGTTCCCTGAAAGGTGCAATAAATCTGGAACAGGAGAGGCCCAACTGTGGTGGTACTCGGTTGATGCTGCTGTTCGGGGAGAAATGTTAAGACAGCAGAAGCCTTTAGACCCCCTGTCATGTGGGGCACTGTGGGTCCCTGGAGCAGGTCTCTAGTAGAAGACACCTGAGTCATCCCTGAGCTGTGATTTTACTTTGGCCTGGGGTATGAATTCACTAAGGCAACAATCTGAACTAATGAGAAAGGGTATTTTCTCTGGGTGTAAATGTAATTGTATTTCTAAATACGTGTACATTTAGGCTTATTAATCAAACTATATTTTTGCCTGTCTTTAGTCTAAAATTTAGAAATACAATGAGCAATGAGCAATGAGAAGTTAGTCTGGGGCTCCAAATGTGTGTTTTGGTTTGTTTTCCTACATAGTACCACAGGGACCTCAACTTAATGGGGACTGATGGAATAGCCCACGTAAATGAGCAGCTCTGAGTCGTGGTTTATGACCAGCACAAGGGTGCAAGCAATTTAAGTATTTTGGTACTTCTGTACATATCCGCCACTTCAAATGGCAGAAACTTGTAATCAAATTTTAATATTTCTCTTTAATCTCCAGAAACTGTAGATGCTTTCTTGTTATTACTCTCTACTTTGCCTTTCTTCATCCAGCCAAACCCAGATGTATGGATTTTGTTCTAGCTGTAAAATAACAAAAACTGATTCTGTGTCTACTGTGCTGTCACTGTAGCTGATGTATAATCTTTTATGTAGCCCTACAGTTCCAAAGTTTGTGCACAAATGTCAATAATAAACCATGCTTCAGTCCAATCTCCTTCATGCTTTCTCTGAGGAGTTTTCTTGTTGACTGGTTTTGTTCCAAGGCATTGTCCTACATGGTGCCCCATCTGTGTACCACAGAACTGTTCATGCCTCCCAGCTGGGCTTGGTAACATCCACATTCTCTGACTGGGGAAATGAGTCAGCAGAAATGACTGTGCATCACTGAGCGCAGTCTCAGGGAAAAAAAACCCACCTTGTCACACAGTGAAACAGTGAAATATTACATCTCATGACCCTGCTCAAGTAAAAATAAACCTTTTTAATTGAGGAGGTAATTGGAAGCTATCGAGAGATGAGATGAACAGGCTTGTGTTTGAAAAATGATTGTGAGAGAAAGTAATGGGGTCAGAACAAAATAAATATTTCCCCCCTTTTCCAACAAAGTATTAATTTCATTAACTATGGTTTGTTTTTCTAAGTGATAGGAACATAATAAAAAACTTTTGTAAAAATATTCTCCTGGGATGCTAATGGACCTGCAGATGTTCCTAGCTGATGAAATCCTGGGTCTGCAGCACAGATGGAAAGTGATAAATGATTAAGTTGTTATAGGATATAAATAACAATACTACAATGTTGTGTAGAGAGATATCAGCAAAAGAAGTAATGCTTATCTGCTGGCTTGGTAAACATCTTGTTTACAGCTGATCAATTTTGCAACGGTTCTGGCTGCTGCCCAAAGCAAAAGTTGGTGTGTTGGTGCCAGCGCCCCAGGGCCACCACCAGCCTAGACTGACCCTTCCTGGCCATCCCTGCTGGGCTGGGGAGATGGGATGGGCCCTGGCTGCCAGGCTCTGCCCTGTGGACACCTGCTGGGGTCTCCCACCACCACCAGCCCCCTGGGAGCTCTACAATATCTGATCCACAAGGTGAGCAACGAGGGTGCCAAGGCCAAGGGTGGTTTTTCCTTTCACTCCTACTTGGAAACCACATTTGTCTGGCAGCCTTCCAGAAAAGATTAACCTGGTAGGAAATATCCGCATTATCCAGTTTTAACCCAAGTGATTAGAAGTATGGAAGTGCCATGTGCTGGTGCTGATGGGATCCTGGAAAGGAGAAGAGTCAGGTGAGCTCCCTGCACTTGCTGCTGCTGTGGGCACAGATCAGGGCATTGTTGAGGAGGAGTGTGTTGTCAGAAGACCTGAAGACACAACTCTGGCAGTGCAGAAAGGTTAGGTTATTTGCAGACAATCAGCCACTCACCATTATTTACGAGTTATCCATCAAAAGTAACCCTGGATGCCAAGTTTCCTTTTGCTTTGCTACCCTGCTAACTCCAGAAGAATTATTGCAGCTGATGGTCTTGTTTCAGAATTTTTGCTCCTCACTCTCAAGCCAAAAGTCCAGCATCATTTGAGAAGGGAAATCTACACCAAGTAAATTCTTATAGATTTTTTGTTTCGGCTTCTTGTGACTTGAGAGCTTGCACAGTTTGCTGACTGGACTCAGCAAAAATTTTTCTTTGGGTTGGGTTTGCCTGATGAGAGTTTGGTGTGGTTTGACGTTTTGGTGCCACCTTTTCCAGGCAATATGCCCTTTCCACATCTGTTTCTTGCACCAGGCAAGGTGGTTTCCTGAGAAGCCAGGCTGCTTGTTCCCCATATATGCCTTGCATTTCTGAGGAGTTCTAGTGAAGTTAGTGTTGTTTGGAGCAGGAAACTTCCATTTAAGTGATCTTTAAGATATGTGTAAAGTGAAGTAATATAAGAACAACCTGCTCCCAAGCAGGGAGGTTTATTGTTTGTCCTTTCAAGTGCAGACACTTCCCTATCTCACATTCATGAACTATTATATGCTAAACAATAGCTTTCTCCTGAATATCTGACTTTCAATACACAATTACCATAGTTATTGTGGGTATTGTATGCTTCTTCCCACAGAGTAAGAACTGCATCTAATAAAAATTATCCAATAAGCTGTGTAAAGATTTGATACTATTTACCAGCATTGAATGCAGATTGGCTTCAAAGTAAAGGTTTCTGAATACATTCTTTACACTATGAAATTAAAAATAGCATCCAACCAATAACATCTTCCTCTCACCCACATTCATACCTTCAAACAAGATAGTTAAATCAGAAAAAGAGATAAAGCAGTCTAATCTCAGCATTCTAGAAAGTACAATTTACAACTGTGAAATGTTAAGAGACTTTTTTTAACACTCCTTAGAAATCTTCCCCACTCTCACACGTACCCTGCAGCCTCAAGGAGCCACCGTGAGCTCTCGTCTTGCAGCATCAGGACTTCTTTAACACCTCATGGGCCAAGATTTCTGTCTCTTCAGCTATGAGGGTTTTGAACTAGAAAGTGTATGCAGAGGTGGAAGGCATAGCTGAGATGCAGGGAAAGCAGATGTGGTCCTCACTTCATAGAATAGTACTTCCTCTGACTTTTTACTTGGTAGACTTTTTTTTCAGTTTTACTGTAATTTTTAATTTTACTATATTAGAAATGAATAAACAAAATTAAAAATGGACTACATAATCAAAGCTGAAGGCAGTCTTCTCACCACACATCCCTGGATTCCTCTCCTTACCCTCCTCCTCAATTTCTAAAAAGAAAAATGAGGGCATAAACTTAAAAGCTGTGTTAAATGAGAGTGGAGTAAAGCATATGTCCAAATATTCCTTGGGATTATGTCCTATACATGTGTCATCAGTCTATTTACATGTAGTCACAAAATGAAGGCACACAAAGACTTTTCATGTGGGTTTGGGCTGAAGAATCAAATTTTAGGATGACTTAGAAAATGGATTGAAAATTTGAGTGGTGCGTATTACATTGCCTGGTGAAGGACAGCAAGAAGAAAGAATGATTTGTATCAGAAAGAACAGATTTGTATCCCCTGTTGGCAGTGGTTGGAATTCAGAGAAAAATAGAAGCCAGCTAAAGAAAAGATAAAATAAGTGCAGGTACCATTTAGAAATCAGAAACACAATAGGAATTGAGATGCTTATATGCAGCATAGGCAAGTATTAATCAAATTTAAATAAAGACATGGAAATCAATTGCTGTCTATTACTGTAGTGACAGTAGGTGCCAAATTGGTTGAACTGGTTTGGGTTAACTTATTGGGGACTTATGGTTTACAGCTAAATAAAAAGTGCAGTGGTGATGAAAAAAGTCTTTTTAGAAGCTGTTGCTAAGAAAAGAGGAAACAAAAACAAGCATATGCTATGAAAACAAGAACATACTATATTTATTGAGAAAACATCCTCTAGAATAAACATCCTCTAGAATAAAAATAAAGACTATGACATGAAATTAGTATGTGCTTTCACAACAGACTTGCACAGAAAATTTGAAAACCACAAGAACACACTGCTTACATAGAATCATCATGTGTATGTGGACATTTTCTAAGCAATGCAACTAACTGCTATGTAGACATTTTCTCTTTAGTGAGTTCTCTTAATTTACTGAAGCAAAGGTTGATTACCTATGACCTATTATTTACAGTATGGCAATGCAGCTACTCAGCCATGTGTTCTTGCTGTCCCTTCATCTGCTCATTCCTAAACAAGTTTCAAGAATCGTCTTGTGATTTACAATTAATAATCTACACATGATTTACATAGATGAGGGGAATAGGGGTTTCTTGAGGACCCCACTTTCCTACACAAACCTGGTAATCAGGCACAATCAGTATCATCAGCCTGCCTAATGACTCCTCCATCCTCCATCCCTGAAAGTATCTCTTGTGAGGACTCAGTTGTCCCTCCCCAGGAGGGACACCCCACTCTGCAGCTGGCCCAGAGCTGTGCTGCCTGGGCACCTGGTAGCAACTGCTGGTTATTTCATAAAATCACAGTGTGGTTTGGGTTGGAAGGGACCTTGAAGACCATCTATTTCCAAGCCCTCTTCCCCAGGCTGGGACATCTTCCATTAGACCTGGTTGCTGGAAACCCCATTAAACTTAAACATTTCCTGGGATGAAGCACCCACAGCTTCTCTGGACAACCTGTCTGTGCCTTGCTTCCCTCAGAGTGAAGAATTTTACCTCTCTCCCAGTGTGGGTAGTTATGCTGGACTACTTCTTCTAGTTGACTACTGACATTCAAAAATTTTAACTAATGTATTTACCTTTGACACCTTTCCAAATTTCAGTGAATTTCTTTCTGCAATCACATACTGGATGTTTTTGGTATTTTGTCAGGAAGAGGCTGTGGAGGCAATAGACACAGTTAAGATGCTGGCTTTATTTCCTTAGACAAGGAGGATAAAAGTGCTCTTTAATTGAGTGAGGCTCTTCTCTTTGAGTTTTCTTCACTGCTCCTGGCCTTCCTTTTTGATCATTTTCAATTCGGCCCCATGGCTACAAATAGTAAGTAAGATTTTTTTAAAGAAACAAATGGTTTTAGGCAAATTCTTAATGTCAATTCAAAGCTTATGAGGGGGTCTGTATTTCAGAACATTGTTACTTCAATGTTTATAGAAAATCCAAATCTGTTAATGCCTTATAAGCATGTTTTGCTCAAGTAGAGCCAAAAAATTATAATAGTGGTTAAGGAAGATAATAGGACAGTGAACATCTAAGTTGATATTTGGAGCTCTGTGATCTAATCCATGAACCAAATGTGAGCCATTAATCATAAGCGGATTTGAGATAAAAATGAAATATTGCCTCCTTTGAGAAAAGATGACAAAAGGCAGCTAGTTGATGGAAATTCGAGATAAAAAACATTTGAATGTACTTACTGAGGACAGGCATTCACAGTCAATGACTTCAAGCTGTTGGGTCAGCTGGACTTCAGCCATTTTATCACCCATGGTCGTGTTACACTTGATGTTTGTTTTCCTGCCTTAATAAAGGCAATTTTTTGTGATAAATTCAAAGTTAGGTCAAATAGAGTTGCATTGGTGGACAAGGTTCAGAATGTCTGATCCTGGAGGAACTGGGATGCTGGGATTTGAAGCACCCCAAGGACCAACCAGCTATAGCAGCTAGCTGAGGAGCCAGGCAACCCAGTGGGGATCAAGGTCTTGACCTTCCTGCAGTGGCAGGTGGCCAGTGAGACAGCGCAGCCGCTTCACCAGAAGGAAGTCACAGAGAAAAAGCAATTAATCTGTCATCAAAGCCACAGCAGCATACTGTCAGGGAAATGAGGGGAAAGAGAGTTACCACAATGATTCTAATAGATCCTGAAGTAATGAAATGCTTCCAGAAATGCATTGCTTGGATGGAAGGTCAAAATGATAATCTGTTATCAAGGCAACTCCTTATGATGACTATAAATAAGTATGTAAAGAAACATATGTCATCTGATACTGTTCTCTTTTTTTGTTTTGTTATAGCACAGAAGATGTCAGAAAATGTGTAAGCACTTAGTGAGAACCATTTTTTATAATGCTGTTAACTATCCTCTCATTTTCTAGGAATGGTGCTTTTCTGCATCAACTTTTTGAACAAATGTATCAAGCAATTTGCAAATAGTTGAAGGAGTGCAGTTCTTACACCATATCCTCATTCTATTTCTGGGCATCAGATTCTTGTTTTGTATGTCTTGCTTTAAGTAATAGCTATATATTACAAATAAATACAGTATTATTTGATATTTTATGAGAAAACTCACAGGTTTAGATGAAGGAAACTTAATAGGGAAGGCAAAAGCCATTCACAGAAGCAAAGCAAAATAAGTAATTCATTCCCTGCTTCCCATGAGCAGGTAGGTGTCCAGCCATCCCCAGGAAAGCAGGGCTCCATCACATGTGACAGTCACTTGGGAAGAAAAACACCATTGCTCCAAATGTCCCCTCCTGCCTCCTTCTTCCTCCAGCTCTGTATGCTGAGCATGATGTTGGATGGTTTGAATTATCCCTTTGGTCAGTTGGGGTTGGCTGTCCCAGCTGTGTCCCCTCCCAAACCCTTGTGCACCCCCAGTGGCCTCGCTGGTGGAGTGGGGTGAGAGGCAGAAAAGGCCTTGGCTCTGTGTTGGTGCTGCTCAGCAGTAACAAAGACATCTCTGTGTTATCTCTGCATCGTTTCCAGCACAAATCCAAACCACAGCCCTGCACCAGCTACTGCAGAGAAAATTAACTCTATCCCAGCCAAAACATGCAGAGATTTAAATTATTTTATGGAGTTGCTCCACAATGATGAGCTATTCTGTCATATTACCTACATTTGGAAAAATAATGAAAAAAATGATTGTGACACTAGAACAATAGGCTGGAAGTTCCCCTAGTTGACATATCTGAGTTCATTTGTACCAGGTACAGCGAGAAAAACGTGAATACAGCTGACCAGTCTGCTAGCAGTGATTTTAAGGCATCCTTTCCATCCATCCTGAACAATTGCGAGTGCATAAAGGAGGTGCAGTGTTGAAAAGGAGATGATTTCAGTTAAAGGTCACCACAAAATCCTACTAATATTTAAGGTATTCTGTTCCTCCTTATTTCATTTGCTATTGCAGGCTTCAAAAATAGGTATTTAGGGAAGCTGATAAAGTGTCTGTATACAATGTTACATAAACAGCAGCAGACTGCAAATGGAAAAACTAACAACCAGGGGTATTCGTCATGTTAATTTGGGCTTTTTTCCGTTGGTTTTTTTGGTTTGTTTTTTTTTTTTTTGGTGGTTTTTTTGGTGTTTTTTTTTTTGTTGTTGTTGTTTGGTTTTTTTTTTTAAAGAACTGGAAAGGTTCTTTAGAGTATGTCATGTATTTGGCACACATTCTTTAATTGCTAAACTGATATTTGTAAAACCTCCTCTGATTCTTTATTCATATGTAAAAGATTCTCATTTGGAAAAGACTGTTAGCTTTTTCCACCTCTGATATTTGTGATTTTTACTATTTTTTTTCTTCTTTTTGTTTTACAAAATGTCTGTAAGGGTTCTGTGTGGAGAAATGAAGGACACAAATAGCAGCCAGTAAACACAGAGCTGTTTTCTTCAGTGCTACTGTAGTCATGGGGAAAATTTCAGGAATTACTAGCTGCATGCAGTTTCTCTCGGAGCAGCGCAGAGATGTGTTGTTACATTGTGCAGTTTGAGTAAACTTTGGATCTCGACAAGTTCCTGGATCCTTTTGTAACTGCAGTCTGTGGCTTGAGGTCTTTCTTATCTTCGGCTGCAGCCTGAAAGCCGAGATGGCAGGAGAGAGCAGGAGCACTTTTTCTTGGCATACACAGCAAGGACTTCCTTTCCATATGTAGGTGTTACCACTTTTCACTGGGACCAGACTGAATTCCTGCAGATGGCTTTACATGGAGCTGTCCTTGAAAATCACTGGAAAATTTGGCTAGCTGATGCTTCAGCTGCCGTATTTCCCACAGAGTACCAAATCTGTCTCCATAAGGGATGGTGACTTCTTGTTAAATTCCTTGTCCTGTTAGTTACAATCTAATTAAGTAGACCTGTCTCGTTAATCTGTATTAAATCCCATATATCCAAGGTACTGTCTCTCCTTTCACACTTATATAAGTCCCTGTCTGGTGAGTTCAGCCAGAATGATTCAGACTGACATTTCCAAATTAAATTAGAAGTCTGTGGATTTTAAATTGAGAGGCTGAAGCTCAGGAACTGTGGACCTCTGCCTTTGAAATGCACTTTTCTTTTTGGCCTGATGTAGTGTAAGCTTGTTGGTATGCAAGTCCCAGCAGAGATTTATCTATTTACTCATGTTGCTTCTCAGGGGATAATTTCAGTAAAATCAAGGGATTTCATGGCCAGGGAGTTTTATCAAAATTAATCAAACTGGATAGAATTGATGTGAGAGGATGTTGTAAACATTGTGTAGCATTTTGGCCTAGGGGGCACCCTAAGTACATTTTTGCAGTTAGAAAATAAATACAGGAATGATTTTAAACATTATCCAGAACTGAACAGTCATGTTGTTCAGCAGAGAAGACATTCAGCTGACTTCTCGTTCACTATTTGGGAGCATCCCCATTGCCATGAGACAAAAATTTCTCGTTGGGTTTCACAAGAGCAGATGCCCAGGAAACCTTCAAGATTTGAGACATGGCTTCTCTGTAAGGAATGGAAACCAGCTGCTTCTGACTATTGCATGTCAGTGCTTGGAGGGCACAGGCTTGTGGCAGGGGAACCATTTGTGAGATGAGTTTCTACTGAGGGGAGATCAGGCACTTTGTCTTCTGGTCTCTCTCCTCAGCAGCTGGCATGAAGCACTTCTGGTGAAAGTTTTTTAATATTGAGTTATAAAAGCAATCAGTTACTTATTTTTAAATGTAGAAAAAATTACTCTTAGCTTATTAACAGCTTTGTTAGCCAGAGATGAAAACTGCTGGACGTCTGAATAAATCTGCTCTATTTATTACTTCATGGAGTCTATACTCCTCAGAGGGTGTAAAAAATTTTGAAGACATCCCTGAATACTGAATTTTGCATTGATTTGGATCTCACATTTGTTTGAAAGACATCTGAAATCATAACCAGGCAGACGCTTTCCTCCTGAGAAAGCCCCAGAGGAGGAACTTTTTAAAAAGAATATAAAATCACCTAAATCTGTAAAATATACTGACAATAGTGTGACTTGAGACAGTGGGCAAGAGGGTGTTGGATGACTACCAATGCTAGCTTTCAAATTTCTGGGAATCCTTGGGTTCAACGGGTGTCTATTCCGGCCAAAAAAAACCAAACAAACAAACAAAAAAAAAAAAACAACAACAAAAAAAAACAAACAAAAGGGAGAGTAACCCCATATAATCACAGATTTGTGTAGAAGATATTGTGAGTTTCTAACTATCTCAGAAGTGAGTTCTAAATTTAATGAGTTAATCCCATATAATTTTAATGGCTCTACTTGTACAAGGAACAGCTGAGCAATCAGACCTTTACAAAGCTCCATATATACATCGATCATATAGACATCGATCCATTTA
>JAOTQP010001546.1:46823559-46845657 GCA_026413545.1 Cichladusa arquata | reverse complement strand
CTCGGAGGCACGGCGCGGCTCGGCCGTGCACGGCCCGCGGGGCGGGCAGGGCGGGCGGATGGCCCCGGGGCTGCGGGGCTGCCGCGGGAGTGCTGCGGGCGGCTCTGCCCGCCGGCGCTGCGGACGCGCTGCCAGGAGCTGCTCCCCTCGGAGCGTCGCCTTCCCCGGGACCGTCTCCAGCCCCAGCTCCGCCCGGCGGACACGCAGCCCCGCCGGCCCCCGCAGCCCTGCCCGCCGGCGGCGAGGGACGGAGCGGCGGCAGCCCGGGGCGGTGCGTGCCGCGGGGGCTGCTAGCCTGGGAGGGTGTGCGGGTGTGACTGTGCTTGTGCGAGCAGTGCGAGTGTGTGTGAGAGACACGGTGCTGTGCATCCGGGGGCAGCGCGGCAGCAGCGCCTGGCGGGGGGCAGAAGTTTTGGGGAAGCGCCCCGCAGTGCTGGCGGGCGGCCGAGCCGGCGGTGGCGGGGCCGGGACAGCGGGACAGCGGGACAGCGGGACAGCGGGACAGCGGGACAGCGGGACACCGGAGCGCCGAGGCGGCGGGGTGTCGGGACAGCGGGACAGGAGACAGCGGACGGGGCGCAGCGGGGCTGAGCCCGCGGTCCGGCTGCTGCCGCGGCTGCCGGGCGCTGTCTCGGGTGCTGACGGCTCTGCGTGCAACAGGGACCCGCTCCCGGCGGCGGGGGCAGCTTCCCTCCCGGCGCGGCGTTCCAAGCCCTGCCGCCGGGCTCGCCGCCGCTCCCCGCCCGAAGCCTGTCTGCGCGGCAGGCGTGCCGGTAAAGCACATCGGGGCTTTGCCCGCGGTTGCCTTAGTAACTAATATGTATTTTCCCCTGCTTTCATGTGTCTGTCCCTGACTGAATTACAGTTTTGCCCCCTACACATGCAAAAGTTAATCTAAACTGTAGAGTGCTTTAGTCTTCCTCTCTTCGCTGACCTTTAAATGACATTTCCCATGGCTGGTAGGGCAGACTGCTGGCTTTCTCCTTTTACTCACGTTATGGATGGAGAAAGGAAATGTCTAAACTGAGAGAGATGCCTTCAGGTAATCAGAACGGAAAGGAAGAAGCGCTTGTCACTCTGCTTTCAGGACTGGGGCCGCTGGGGCCGGGCTAGGGCTCGTCTCCGACGAGCTGCCTACCTCCTGAAACTTTTAAAACTTCGCGGGGGCAGAGGGGTGTGTGTGCTGGCTGGAGGTGCGGGAAGTAGCCGCCTTGGCTTGAAAAGCAGGCTCAAAAAGGATTGTAGAAACTCAACATATGTGAGTATGCCTGATCGTATATCAAGGCAAATAAATACATGACTTAATCCCTCTTGAAACTTTTCGTTGAGAGGCTTATCGAAGCAAATTGCCTTGGGCTTTTAAGAGAGCAGTCATCTCAAACCGTGCTGGGTTGTTTTATCGAGCTCAGGTTTAACATCAGTTTCCTGGTTAGCCCGTTTTATCCCCTCTTTCTATGCCACCAGGTTAAAAGTCACTAGGATGACGGCTGTCTTGGCACCTTCAAGAGTGATGCTGTGAGACTTCGCTGTGATGGTATTTGAAGCAACCTGGCCGTCGTCGAGGAGAAGCAGATGCCATTTCCTACATGTCCTTAAACCATGTGCAGGCAAGGGGATCCCATGAAATTCGTAACCTGGGTCTGGATGACATCGTGCAACAAAATGATTGGTGTGCTGCTGGTCTTTTTCCCTGCTCTGCTCCTGGAGATGGACGTGCTTCCCAAGAGTGGTGGTCGGAAGGTTCTTCTCTCTGCAGCCTCCTCACAGAGGTCGGTGGCTCGGATGGACGGGGATGTCATCATCGGGGCCCTCTTCTCTGTCCATCACCAGCCGCCAGCCGAGAAAGTGCCCGAGAGGAAGTGCGGGGAAATCCGAGAGCAATACGGCATCCAGAGAGTCGAAGCCATGTTTCACACTTTGGATAAAATTAACGCAGACCCGGTCCTGCTGCCTAACATCACCCTGGGCAGCGAGATCCGAGACTCCTGCTGGCACTCCTCCGTGGCCCTGGAGCAGAGCATAGAGTTCATACGGGACTCTCTCATCTCCATCAGGGACGACAGGGACGGAGGCACCCGCTGCATTTCCGAGTCGCAGACCCAGCCCCAGAGCAGAGTGAAAAAACCCATCGCGGGGGTCATCGGCCCCGGCTCCAGCTCAGTTGCTATCCAAGTCCAAAATCTGCTCCAGCTCTTCGACATCCCTCAGATCGCTTACTCCGCCACCAGCATCGACCTGAGCGACAAAACGCTGTACAAGTACTTCCTCAGGGTGGTCCCCTCCGACACGCTGCAAGCCAGGGCCATGCTTGACATCGTCAAGCGTTACAACTGGACTTACGTCTCGGCCGTGCACACGGAAGGTGGGTACGGATGGGGCAGCCCTCGCCTCCCCGGGCCGGCCCGGGTCACCCGCCGGGGCTGGGCTCCTCCCCGGGAGGGCACTGGGAGGAGAGCGTGGAGAAGCGGGGGGACGCGGGGGGCCGTTCCGGCGGGGCGGAGGGGTCCCGGTGCGGGCAGAGACAGCGGGGCTTGGCGGCGCAGGAGCGCCCGCAAGACATCGGGCGTCTCCCCGGCGGCCCCGGCCCTGACCCCATTCCCACACAGAGTGGCTCCCGTGGTCGTGAATAAAAGTTAACAGATGTGAGCAGCTGGATCTGGGGCGGACATCCTCCCCCGGCTGGCTGGGGCAGGTCCGTGGGCTGGTGGGTCCGTGGGGCTGATGCGCTCGGTCGCTGCCATCGCGGGGAGTTTGACAAAGCGGAATCGGAGCTCTGCAGGGACTCCGGGTTTAGCCGCTGGCTTTGCTGCGTGTGAACTGATTGCCTGGGTCTGCGAACAGGGAGGGAAGAAACCTGAAAATCCCTCCCTTGTCCAGGTAGCCCCTGCAAAGCCAGGTGTCGTGGGAAAGGGCAGGCAGGGGCTCATGCAGCTTGCATGCAGCTTGAGCAGTAGTCAAAGCCATCGCTCTGCACAACCTGTTCACAGTCAACAGGTCTTCTTAGTTTTTAACATCAAAAGTAAAATAGCAATAGTAAGGTTGTTTTAAAGATGAGACATTGGTTTATAGCCAGGCTAGGTGGACCAACATAAATTGCAGCAGTAATTGCATTTGATAGAAAATAAACTCTGGTGATATATTATTGTGATGTTTCTGCAGTCCAGTTGTGGTCCTCAAAATGGGATTTTTGAGTATAAAATTGCAAATCTGACCATGTTATTGCTCTAACTTCGCAACTGTTCTGTTTACCTGAGTGTATCTGTTGTATGGATTTACGATTTATGATTCCCTGTGCTTACTGAGCTGACTCCACACCTTTCATTCTCACAGAGATGACTAAGTAAAATGAGGTAAGATATATCGTGACAAAAAAAAAAAAAAAAGAATCTCCAGGAAGACCTCCATATTAAAAACATTTAGAAGGCAACTGGGTTGATCTGGACACCAAAACCAGAACGTGCTGCAATTTGAGGGGGCTAGGGGACTAGTGAGAGCATGAAGCAACGACCTGATATTTGCAGTTCATTTATGCCCTCTTCAGATGAGAAAATGAGATGCTAGCAAGACTCCAACATGAGCTATTAAGATTCTCTATTGTTGACAGATATTAGATCCTGTGGAAGGCCAGGATGACAAATAAACATGAAAGGGGTACATTCTTTGTTGATCTGAATAGTCATCTCTCCCTTCAAGGCACTCTGGGGTGCTCTGCTGTGCCTGATGAGTTGCCTCAAGGGACTGGCTGCCTCTCTGTCCCACTCCTGTTAACATTAGTGGACCTTACCTCGTTTGGAACAGACAACACCCTCTGAAGGTTAATTAAAAAAAAAAAAAAAGATCATTATAAGCAGCAACTTCAGTCATTGCTTGTGAAAAATTTTAATTAGATACCTATTTTTATGAGTGTTACTGACTGAAGACAAATAATTGTTGTAAGATATTTTTAGACTTCTGAAGTGATACTTCTGAAAATAGGGATAGCTCACAGGGCAACACTCCACTCAGGAAAGGTCACAACACTTTTACAGATCATGCAGTTTGAGATTCGTATTTGCTTTTTTTATTATCAATCTGTGTCTGCCATTCATTTATTGTTAAATTCAAGCCAAAAATGTCACTGAAATTATGTAACAAGCTTCAATCTTTGCATTTCTTTCCAGAAAGACAAGTTATTGACCCTCACCCAATGCTGTTAGGTAGATTCCAAAGACTTTTTTTTCCTTCTATTTAAGGTGAAATAAGTATTCATGAAAATCGGTGTAAATGGTTGCATTTCTGTTGTTTCAAATCCCATGCATTCACTGTATTGTTAAGGGTGAAATCATTCTTCCCAGACAACACAAAGCCACTCTGAATAATAGTCTGCATGAGCAGAGCTGCTCCATCCATATTATGTTTGGAAATACGGGGATAAAGTATAGTCAGAAACATTCCTCCTCCACAATTACTCATAGGCCTCTACACTGTCTTTATGGTGGGCTGCAAAACGTGCAGGGAGGAATTCTAGGGTATCACTGGTTGAAGAGTCTCTTCAGCAGGGACTGTGAGGAAGAGGCACATTTCTAGGAAATGCACAGTTGACACTGTGAAGGAGTTAATTCCTTCCCCTTCCAGTTGCCCAGACCCAGTTTGGCCCCCTTTCCAGAGCAGAAAAGCTGCTTGTTTCCTACCTGACCTCTGGTTCTCATGGGGGTGGACAATGCTCAGCTCTTGTAGGCGCCCAGCCACAAGGGGATGCAGTGAGACCACTGAGCTGACTGACCGCCTGTGTCAGCGAGCCACACTCCTCAGGGTCATGGAAACTGCCCAGAGAGATGAGCCTGAACCAGCCTGAACCATCCAACTCCTCTCCTTACC
Source organism: Cichladusa arquata (assembly GCA_026413545.1). Taxonomy (NCBI): domain Eukaryota; kingdom Metazoa; phylum Chordata; class Aves; order Passeriformes; family Muscicapidae; genus Cichladusa; species Cichladusa arquata. The sequence goes on along the minus strand of JAOTQP010001546.1, from coordinate 46,840,800 downwards.
CTTCCTCGACTCCTGCAGCCTAACTGAAGTTGGCTGAATGCCCAAACCTATACCTGGGTACACAATCATAGCATTAATGACAATCAGAAATAAATACCACACAATTTGTTGCCCAAGTTTCTTAACATGAAGCTTACACATGCAAGAAGAATGAACATGAAGAGGTCATCCATGTAGGATGATGTCCTTAAGTAGTTTGCATTTGGCATGGAAATTTATCCTTCATGTGCCAATATGATAATTAATTAGTGATGATGACTTTTAACTACACTCAGTCTCTACACTCTGGAGCATGAAGCTGCATGGAGATGTGCCAGACCTGTTGGAGTTTTTTACACAGTGGTTTATTAAAAAGTATAAACATTACCTGGGTAAAACTTCTCAGTTAGTGAATAAAATCTATTTCCAAAAGTCCACTTGATCCTTTCAGATTAAAATTTACATATAAAACTCCACATTAAAGAAGAAAGAAAGGGGTTTAGTTATTTTACTATCTCATCTCATCAACAATTGAGCATTGTTGCCCATCATGAGAGTCAAATATTTCCCAGAATGAGTAACAGTCACTAAAAGCTGTAACAAATCTGTGCATTTGTCAGCGTAAGGCTGTATGACCATAATTGCAAAGCATTTTCAAAGCTATTATTTTTTAAAGTTTTTTGCAAAGATAATTCAGTGTTGGAGTTCTTGGCATGTTCTACATGTCAGATTTTAGGCTTGAAAGTCATTCTTATCTTGAAATGCACGTAAGTGAATGCTTACCTTTGAGCCAAAGCTTCCTACAGGAATCAAAGGCATCAAAAAGCACATGGGTTAAATTGGGCACAATCCTTAATGTGATAAGGGCAGAAGGAGTGACACTTGCCAAGGGTAACTTTCCAAGAGAGATATTCTGATCTTTAGCAAGAGAACCTCAGAGCCAGGTATTATTCTCAGCTTAGACCAGGCAGCCACTGGTGATTTGGTAACACTGTGAAGAATTTCACGGGACACTTTCTTCCTTTCCTGGGGAGGAGCCCCTGGGCTGCCTCCAGAATGAGGCAAGAGATAGTGAGCACCACCACTGTGCTACTTTCATGCTGAAGGAAGAGAAATTAATGAATTTCTGGGGTTGCCACCAGAAAATGCAGAATGATTATGAGATGGCTGTAGGTTACACTGACAAGACACCTTCACCCTGGCTAGTGATCAGCATGAATTCTCCACTAAATGCCTCATTTTTAGCTGTTGCTCTTGTACATGGAGCAGGCGAGATGATGGTGTAAGTAGTCCTTTTATCACCTCATCTTCTGAGTACCTCACTTCTGAATAAGCAAATAGAAATACTTAGTCTGTGCCTGGATTTCCTTTCAATCATTGCCTACTTATTAGCCTTATAAAATCTGTGTGAGCGTTCACCTGAATGCTGTTTGCAATTTATGGACCATGCTTAAACTTTATTGTACAAATAACCCTTTATAAAAAAGATTTCCATTCCAACAGATTAACATGCAGACTTTGCAGAAGCACCTTTGAAATGGAACAATTAAGATAATTGCACCAAATTTGGACTGCTTAGAAATTAATTTTAGAGAACAGTGAGATATTTCTGCTCTTGATTAAATTTTGTCAGATTCGTATTGCCAGGCTGTTCCTTTTTCTTGAGTATAAGGCTTAAAATGAACTATGATGAAGCAGATGGCACAACTGTAAAGACTTACAGATCCAAGTAGATGGTAAGTATATTATCTTCACAATGATTTTTGATAACCTGACTGCTGCACACTATCCATCGTACAGGAAACTCATAAACATGGTTCTATATGTTGGAAAGAGGATGGAAAGGAGAGACTCCTGCACTTTATTGCAAATTTCACAAGAAATAGGTTCATTCAGTAGAACCAACTAAAGTAGCTTTAGATATGCTAGAAGATATACTTATTTTTAGAGATAAGTGGGGCTATATTGATCAAATAGCTCAAAGGAATGATTTTCATAAAAACTGTGCTTAATTTCTCAGAAGGTGTTTCTAATGATGTTCTATTAATTCTATGGTGTCACTCAATGATTAATACTTTTTGGTAAAATTATTGTCAGGCAACAGAGATAAGGAATTCCAGTTCAAATGTTTGAAATTTTAGAGTAGGCAAATGTTTCTATACATAGCAATAATTATAAAAATGTCTTAAAGGTTAAACTCATGTGGTGGTATGGATTGTGCTGAAATGTGTGTTCATAAATGCATATTTCAATCTATATTTTTCTGTGTTTGCCTTGCTTCACTAACCATCTTCAGAGGCTTTGTGACAGGAAAAAAAAAGAAAGGCATATGTCCCAAGGAAAACAGAAATTAGTTTCAAAACAACTATCCCTACATTGAATGCATGAATTGTATTAATTAGAAGGTGCTGGGAGACTAATTTACATAGATTAACATTGGAAAAATTATAGCTGGCGACAAATACTGTGGAGACCAAGAGAAATTCCTTTTTGAAAATACATTGCTTTGCATTAAACCTAAATTCACAAATAGTATAGCTTTTCAACTACACAACTGGCAGCTGCATGAGTTATGTCAGCTCAAAAAGTTCATCGAACTCCTGTGCCTGCCTTCTCAGCAATACTGCTAGAGTTCATATTTATCAGTCAGCACAATGCATTCATTTGTGCTTTATTTTTTTCTACATTATGTCCTTGCTATCAGATTTTTATGTCCTACAATCCTTGTTAACTCTTGCAGGTTTCTTGTCTCACTGAAGACTTTAAAAAATTTTAAATGACCTCAGCTTTCTCAAGAGGCTATGTGAAAATATACCTTTGAACCTATGGCTCATGACATGGAGGTGCTTGCACTGAGGTTTCTCAGACAGAAAACAAAAAGCTATGTGGAGTTAAATCGTACAACAGAGGTAGTGTCACCCACTGAGAAAGATTCTTTAGGAGCCTGATACATTAGTGAGCTGGTAACTGTAGTGAGAGACCAGAAGCATTGCACCTGCCACATGCAGCCCAGAAAAATGCTGATCAAAGTCATGGCTAACTGGGGCTCCCTGACCCATGTGGAGCAATACAGGGATTTCAGTTTACCTTCTGGGCGGCAGGAGTGCTTGCTGCATAAGCCACTGTCACAGATGGCAGTAATTAATATCTGTGCCTGCAGTCTGAACTGGAGGACCAGGAACTCATTGAACATGATTGCACGTAAACAAACTGTCTTTTCACTTGTGGGTGTCTAAGGAATGCTAAGGGTTATCACTAGAGATGTTTGGAGAGAGGTGTGCAAAGGACAAATGCCATCCTGCGGGTCACCAGCTCAGGTTTGCAGTCTAATTTTTCAAGTGTTTCCTCAAACACTGTTATCACTATTATTATTACTATTATTACTAATTAATGCACATCTTAAAGAACAATTTATAAATCTGGTTTGCCAACAGAAAGCTGGCTGTTAAAGAGAGGCTGAATATGAAAAGAAACAAGAGCAGGACAAAGCATACCTCCACAGTTCCAGTCTGTAGCAAGTTCCCAAGTCCTAGGGCTACAAGCCACCAATGAATGTTTCCTTTAGAAGTTTGTCCAATCCCATTTTGTATCATTTGTACTTTCGTCTCTAGAGTATCACAGAACGGTTAAGGTTGGAACAGACCACTGGAGGTCATCTAATCCAGCCTCCACGCTCAAGCAGGGTCCACTAAAGCATATTTCTCAGGATTTTGTCCATATGGCTTTTGAATATCTCCTGGAGAGGAGATTCCACAGGCTCTCTGGTCAGCCTGTTCCGGTGCTCAGTAACACTCATGGTAAAGAAGTTCTCCCTCAATCTTATGAATTAATTGTATCTTGTGAGAACAAATGTTTCCTGTTATTCACTTAAAACTATTCTTTGATAACTGCATTACCTTCAGAAGTTCACAAAACTATTCTTCATTTGCTAATCCTGTTTATTATTCTGTACTTCTAATTCCAATATGAAATGGGGGCAAGCAGAGCTGTATTCAGTATTCAGGGTGGGGATACACCATGGTTAAACTCCCTTGTGAGATAACAGTTTCAGTATTGCTCTCAGACCTTTCCTGATAAAATTCCAGTAATCCATTAATTTTATAATTGCCACCATGCACTGAATGGATGTTGTCATAAAATACCTTAAAATTGCCATAAAACCTTGCTCTTAAATGGTAAGGCTTACTTCAGAGGCCATTACACACAGGGTTATCTTCATGTGTGTTACCCTTAATTTATTGACACAAATTTTATTTCTTGCACTTTGGTTCCTATCTGTTAGCCAATTACTAATCCACAACCTTCTGTTATATCCTGTATTACCTCTATTTCTGTCAGAGACTTTAATAAGAGACCTCATCAAAAGCTTTCTTAAATCCTAAGTGCTCTATAGTGATTGTATTACTTACATGGTTACCTGCTCCAAAAAAGAAGTCTGATTATCTTCTGAGATATGTGGGGGGTTTTTTTCTGAAAAGTTATGTTAGTTTTTCCCTGATACAGCATAATTATTTATTTGTACCATAATGCAGTTTTGTTGTTGTTCCTACCAATTAGTTTTGTGAAGAAATATCTGAAGTCTGCAGAAATATAATTTCTGTTGTTCACTGGATTACCCTCTATGCATCTCTACTCTCCATAAATTCAGTTAAAAATGAAAACTGATACGTGAAAATACAAAACTTCTTTTTCTACTTTACTGCTTGTTTTTGTGCTAAGGCCCCTGTAACTGGTGTTAACGTGCCACAATAAAAATTAGCTGGTATTGGAAATTTGTTGAAGTCCACCTTATGAATTTGGATTTGTTCTAAAACACATTCTATTGATGCTCCGAGACAATGGTTCATTTCTATCCTACATAAGAAATGACCTTTGTGTGAGATCTGTCCTATCTGCCTTCACAGGCAGTGCAGATTGGGAGAATTAATTTAACTTTTCTGTTGTGGTTTTATCTTCCCTGAGTGCTCTCTTTATATAATTGGTTATCATTGAATATCAGGCTAGTTTCCCATTTCTTGACTATTTGGAGAATGGTGGGTTAGATTCTATGCCTTTATGTCTCAGAATTGTTTTATCTTGTTTTTTTTTTTGTGGTTTTGTATTTCAATTGTTAAGGTATACTCTGTTTTCTTTCCCTCATTAGGACACAACTTAGACTTTTCAAAGTATTTGTTTTAATTTTATTTTTTTGTTTATTTTAATAGCATAATGAAATTTACTTTTTTGCTTCATCATGCTAGCTTTTTTGAATCTTTTGGAACTTTGGCTCTCAGCCTTTCACATATTCCTGACTGCTATTCATGTGATTTTTTAGTATTTCACTCTTTTGGCTACTCCTTCTAATGTCCTCAAAACTAGCTTTCTCATCTTGGTATAATTTATTTTGCTTTGAATTAAACATTAATTTTACTGATTTTTTATGTCACATGCAGCTCTTTTCTGTCCAAATATCAATAAAGTATAGTCACAATTGCAGACTATCTTTTGGATAATTAGGTCTTAACAATTCGTATATGGCTTAAGACTAAATCAAGAGTTGCTTCTTCCTTTGTGAGCTCAATGAGCAAATGAGTAACACATGAAACACATGAAAAAGAAAGCAATATACAGTATGTAAGATCTGCCTTTATTTCCCATTATCTCACCTACAGTCTGGCACTACTACCTACAGAACCAGAGTGTCTTAATAGCATTTTGTGACATGGGCATTGTGCATCACAAGCTGTTTCCTCTTCTGCTGATCCACTACCTAAGTGGCTTGTGTCTATCAAAAACCAATGAGACAGATACTTAATTTTACTGACAAGTAATATTGTTTGTTCTGTAGAACGGTCCTTTGTTCAAACAATTTTCATTCATAATCTCTCTTGAATATTTTTATTAAAAAATGAATTTCATAAAGGATATTTGAATTATGTTAACAGTCATCAATGATTTATAAGTCTCTTGAAAATTTGACAGTGATATTTTAAGCATGGGCATTTGGCCATTCTGATAGACAAAGAAGAGAGCATCATGTCTCATGCTGGTGCAGAGGGCAAGTGTAGCAATAAGGCTCCTATCAAATGTTCAGTGAAGTTGGTGGCACTCTGTTGAGTCCAGTGGATCCTGAATGGAACTCAGCACAGCCATCAGATGTTATCTTTTCAGGTTATTGAGCTGACAATACTCAGAAAGCCATAAAAATCCGCAGGGGTTGTGAATCCCGCACCTAGGGTATGCCATAGTTCATTGGAAGTAGTGTAAAATTGTGCGAAAACAAAACTGTGTTTGTTGGATTTGCATAGATATTAGAGGAGATTCAGATGCATAACATTTTCCTTCCAACTAGAAGGAGGCTGAATCTAGTTCTTCCCATTCAAGTTCCCCAGTGAATTTAATACATGCTTCACTTTGCAAAATGGCTGAGGAACAAATCTTCATTTTCTTAAATGCAGTTGTTTCACTAGCAACATTCATCCTTATTCATCTGTGAATACAGATGGGTTTGTACAAGCTAGTAATTTCCCAGACATTTATTCGCACAAAACTCATCCTTGAAAACAGTAATAACAACCAGACATTAATATTGCTGAAATGACAACTATTGGAAATCTGAATAAGTGTTCATAACTACTCTCTTAAAATGTTTGGCCAGGCTCCATGGAACATTTAATATCTTTTCCTAGGTGGAGTAGAATATAAAAGATAAATCTGCAATTAATTGCCAGGAAGTGAAAAAACCTTTGAAACTTGTATATAAGCCTTTCTTAACCATGTGGTGTTGGGGAAAGGCTTCAGCAAATGGAAATTTGACATGTAGAAGTTTGTGCTGGATATTGAAATTGATGATCTTCCTAAGGAGAATGTATTTCCCTAACTGCAAGTCCCACAAAAGTAGATCCCAGTCTCTTGCCAAAACAGCAAACTTGAAACTGAATGTTGGTAGTACTGTTTAGAAATGCTGTGTTATGGAAAACTGTAGGATCATTTGAGAGACTGGAAAGTAAAAGTCCACTCCTATTGAACTATTCAGAAAGGGTTACAGTAGCAGGCTGACAGCATTCCTTTGGAGGATGCCCCTATTTTCCAGGCCATATATCCTGGGAGGATATACCCATTCAGCATTGGATTAAAAACTCTACAGCTATCAGCTATAGGAAGATAAGTATTGAGCTGGGACAGCTGCTCCACTGGAACAAAAGTCTTGAAGGTTTTGAGAAGGGGGGATGAGGCAAACAGCAGCCCTGACAGCAGCCCTGGCAGACTGGGTGTTACTTAGTCCTTTCTTATTCCCTTCCACCCTGAAGGCACTACAATCGTGGCTCTCAGGTGTCATTGCATTTCCTGTTAAATAGGCTTAACCTTCCTCTTTCAGGTGGATACCTGCACAACTCAAATAATTCTTTGTAGACTGTCAAGTTAGACCAAGACACCAAGATGTAACAGCTCAGTCTGAGCATACTAAGTGACATGGTGCCAGTATGTGTCACCTAGAGGCAGAATTCCTTCTCTTCCCACATAGTGCCAACCTGGAAATGACATTACAACAGGAAGGTTCTCCAGGAGTTCCTTATGGACTTGTCACCAAACTCAGAAAGAGATAAACAATACTCTATTGAATGTATACCCCTAACCATTCCCTAGTTGTGCCCTTCAGCATTGGCATCCTGAAAAAGGGTAGCATAAGGATCTAGTAAAAGTGTCATTGAGACAGTAATGTGCAAAACTGATGCTGTGAAGTTGAGTGAGTCAACAAATATTGATTTCAATATATTATAGAACAGCCAAAAATGGACAATATTGAGTTATGCCAAAAATCCAAACACAAAAGATAAATGTGCTGTGCCAGACAGCTCTGGCTACCAAGACAATAATCCCCAAAACTATTGTAAGATGATGATGCAGACTTCAGCTGACAAAAAAATTGTAATTAAATTAAAACCAATCAGTGTGATGCCATGAAGAATAGCTCTTCTCAAACAAACCGGATTTTATTCCCTGATGAAAATGCAAACTTGGTGGTTACAGATTGAAAGTGCAGATTGAGTATCTTAGATTTCTTTTCAGGCACTGAATCAGTATTACAGAATATTTTTATTTAAAAAGCACTGTGCAATGTCAGAAAAACAGATGTCCCATAAATTTAAACTCAGCACACTGATCTCAGCAAGTAAAGGGTGACCATCAAGTGCAGCTTACATAGGAGAATTGTGTCCTTGAAAGAAGTCCTAGTACACTTTGTGATTATAGAGGAACTATATATAAAAAACTTCCCAACCCAAAAGCTAATATCATCCTTGAGAAAGTGGGAACTTCACCTCAATCAAAGGATTATTATTTTTAATTTTGGTATTTGTTCAGCTCTGTTGTCAACTTTCAAAAATCAATATTAAATATTGAAAAGAGATAGGGATAAAATTCTGTATTATTTGAGAGCTGGAAAAAAGTGCTTAATAGCAGGAATTCAAACCAGCTTAATCTGTCTGGTTTTTCAAAAGGAGATGCAGTTTTATGTGTCAAAAGTGCTTAATTTCCTCCAAGCAAACAAAGCCACTGGGAACTACAGAGCTCTGTATCCTACTGGTTAAATGCAAAACAAGCACTCATTGCTGCTAAGACAAAAAATTCCAATTAGAAAAAATGACCAATATTTTTACTTGTGCTGGTGTTTAATCACTGAGATAAATGACTGAGGAAAGTTCAAACTTTTGATGTTGTCTATTCAAAATTAGCTGCAGATATTCCAGAACAGTCTTATTTGAAATGCATCTTACTGGACACAGCACAGCTGGATCTAGAGCAAACGTATGGACTGGAATTTGATAGGTGGTAGTGGTCTGATAATAAGAGCTGAAAATTCTTTTACCATTAAATGTTGTTAATATGTGAATAGTTTTAATAATGTAAGGAGGTGAGAAAAATATTTTATATAAAGAGCAGCTTAATATTTTGTTTATTCAGCTGCCTAGGAACATCCAAAGTATCCTGTGCTGTGGATACTGATTGTAGAGGAAGAGAAACTCAGGAGAAAATAATCCCATCAGTCAAATTCAGCCCACTCTTTCAGTTTACATGCAGTATTTTAAGTCAATATTTGTCCTCTCATCAGCAGTTGGTGCCTGTAATTCATTTTGCCCTTAGATGGCAGAGCCTCAGTTCCTACTGGTTTTGTTTGCTTGGGGGAAATTTCAATTTTCATGTGGAATTTATACTTCACTTATTCTCTTTTTTGCCAACATAAATGTTGGCCCTGGTGACTGAAGAAAATAGGTTTTCTAAAAAGATGCAATGACATTTTCCAGCGGCCTCACTAATCAGAATACTTCTTTGTACCTAAAATTATTTAATTCATGTGACAGCCCATGCAATGTAAATGAGTTAAGAAACACTATGAAAGAAAACAAGAACTTGATAGCTGGGTTAATTAACATTCTTACCCAGTAGTTTTTCTCAAAATTAATTCAGTGCTGAATTTCTGATTATCTGTTTTAATTTTAACACATATAATATTGACATCAATATTTTCTAGTTGTTTCAGATCCCAACCAACATGTTATAACACACTCCCTTCATGCAATGAACATCTTAATGTCCTTTTACAAGGCAACTTACAGTATACCTATGTTTGTAAAATATTTTGTCCTTGTCACATCTGCTCCTGACTTTTCTACTGAGTCCAAATAGATGTGAAATAATGCATTCCACCTTTGGCACAGATGTGTTGTTTTCTGTGAAGTGAGAAACAGGAATACACTGGTACCACGAATATCCAGAGTCACATAACTGCTTTTTATAGTTCATATCCTAAGGACATATGAATAATAAAATTGTCTTCAAAGTTCTGGTAAAACATCTGTATTCAGAACTATGGTTTGGCTTTAATGAAGTCAATAGGAGCTATTGACTGGAACTTAGCTGTGATGATGCTATGTGACGATCCTGTAATGTGCAGAATGCTCTTGCTTGATCCCAAATGGCAAGTGAATGCTATCTTAACTTTAAACACTTGCATTGTGGAGGGCAAGAGCTGACCACATACTCAGACAATACAGTTTCTGGGGGTAGGTGGCATCAAAATAGTTCCCAGTGCCTTACAAGATGAGGCCAGATGTGCTTATGTCACATTAAAGACAGTCTTTCTACTGATAGAGTAGACATTTATAAGCCTCGTAAGGGACTGTAGTGGGTTAGTCTAGGGGGAAAGCAAAGAGCCTGAGAACTGTGCATATCAAGGGATTGTGAAAATTGATGAGTGGGTTAAATAGAGGCCAGCACAACCCACTGGAGGAAAAGGGCAGGATTTTGGATGTGCTGTTTTGAAGTGACAGGAAAAGTTAGTTGCTGTGGTCTTCATTAATTTAAAGTGGAGTGCTGAGCTAACTGATTAGGCTGGCTTTCTAATTTCTGATTATTTTCTAATTTTATGAATAGAAGATCAAAGCAAGCAGGCAGCTAACTGAGCACTGAAACTTAATTGTATTTACCCATGTAAAAAACTATGATTTATTTTAAAGTATTTTGTTTGTTTTGCTCTAATTACTTATTTGCTATACTGGATTACACTATGGTAAATGTCACCTGGATTTTTTCCCTCTCTCTTTTATAATGAATAATCTTAGAGTGTTAATTTGTATGTGCTTAAATTCTTGAGCTTAGGCAGGTCTTTTATCATAACACATGCAGGAAAATAACACATAAAGCAGAAAAAGAAAGAAACTACTTCTGTGTCTCTGTCACACAAAGACTTCTGATGTAAAAGGCCATTGACTTTTTTTGGTGTTGCCAGGCTTCTTATACTTCTACAAACTTTAACTCCCAAGAATGTTATCTTAAATTGTCTAGCCTCTAACAAATACTAATTTTAAATTTGGAACACACAGTGTTTTGTGAAACATAAATTTTTTTAAAGAAAGATCTAGATCATATTTAGAATAATCAGTATCTGAGCTTCATTTCTTCGTAGGCAGGTTTCATTTTCTAACAGCAGCATGCAGAAGGTGACTGGAAGCTACCATAAAAGGGCACTAGGCTGCCTTGTTTTGGGGGGAAATTTGTTGATATGATAGGATTTTTGTTGAATTATTTGCTTTTGCTGCATCAGCGCCTTAGAAAAGGAAATATCCTATAGGAATCTTCTAACTGACTCTGCCTCTGACTCCAGGTATCATCATCCCATCCCATCATAATCATAGCCTGTACCTTTCTGTGTGTTGCCTCCTAGTCTTTCCTACAACTCCCTCTCCTAGGCCTATATCTCAGAATCTATACTGATACTTAGAACAGTCTCTAAAAAGCTCAGTTGGCTTTTCATTGTTTTCAGAAGGTAGGGCCTTCTGGAAAAGTACACAAGTACTGCAAAATGACTCATCTTCAGTGCTGTTCTTTTTATGTTTTTAACGTAATCCAACAGATTTTTATAGTTTGGAAAACTAGGCATAAGCCTCTCTGAAGCACACAGTGTATGATCATGCCCTCAGTCAATAGCAAGTGCATTTTCTTTGGACTGAAAAAAACTAAATGCCTGAGCTGACCTGCAAACTTCGTTTTCACACAGGCAGAGAATTTGAAAAAAGCTTTGTAGTAATTACAATTATAATTATCTTTTTTGCCTCTAGATTATTTTAATATAAGAATAAGATTAACTTTCAATTTGATTTCTTCAATGTCCATGGAACATTTGCCATTGATTTCTGTAGGAAAAAGTTTGGGTTTAATTATTATACAATTTCAAGGCAAATATACATGCATATAAGCATACCGTACATGTATATGAGGAAAGAGGGCTATAAAACATGGAACTTGAGGGAAAGCCTGTACATTTTAAAAATAGAAAAAATATTTCTTCAGTTTGCCTTATTTTTGTGTAGAAAGGTTTCAGGGATACATTCTAAAGGTGTAAATCTCTATAAAGAATTGTTCCATGGTAATGTATATTTGAATTTCAATCCTCTTTGTGCTGCTACTAATGATATTTGTGGTACTAAAGTCCATTGTTACTTAGAATAAAGGGAAAAGGGTGTTCTCTATACTGTAGTCCAGAGTACCAACAGCCAAAAGCATACATTTTAATAGAAAGAGAGAAGGGGTGGAGCACACCTGCAAGCACAGATGCTTTACCCTTAATTTCTGCAACTTTGATTTTACTCAGAGCATTTAAGTTTTGTACGTAGCAAGAAGTTCTGCTCACTGCTAATTAGGAGTAGACCCAGTAGAAAAGAGAGATCTAAATATGTGTTGCAGTTAAATGAAGAGAATAAAACAAAACAAGAAGCGTTTTACATTAAGCCTTACACACCTTGAAATTATGATTGGCTGCACCTTGGATTTAGAGATAAGTGATTAATGAATGTATTTATTATGGAAAAGTGCTTTGGAAAACTGAAATTATTTCAATACTAAGAAAATATTTTATCCCAGGGTGCTCTTAAGAGCCAAGAAAGGACACATGGTAGGGGTTCTTATTATAAATGTTATCTCACTGATTACACTAACTGAAGAAGTTATGGATCAACTTTTCCCTGAGAAGAAGAGATTACCATCTTTTTAAGCATTACTGTGAAATGTGACACTGCAATATTTTGCAAGAACTATTTATGTGCTGGTTATCCCCTGTGGAGGGTTGACCTTTCCCAGTGGTGAACCACTCACACAGCCTCCCCACTCTGTACTGAGGGGACAAGGAGAGACAATAGGTAGAACAAGAGTGAATACAAAAAGCTGCAAATCCAAAACACAGCTCCATACAGGCTGATATAAGGAAAGTTCACTCCATTGCAGCCAGATCCAGTAGAGTCCAGCTCAAGAAACACCTTATTCAGTGATTAAGCCTATGTGAAAGATATATTTTCTTACTCTCTTGTGTTGAAATTAAAGCTATATTGCCCACTTCTCTGATGAGTGCTCTAAATGCTGAACTGCTTGATTTGAACTTTTATGTCTGCAAAGCCTTATTGAGTTTGTAACATCACACTGAAACTTTTGCAACTAATACCTTAGAGATAACGGCATTAGCATTTCAAACTCTAGCCACTCAAGCACTTAGAAACGTAAAATTATTTTATCTTGATTTACAGTCTTAAGCACTCCTATGGACAATTCCTATGTTGCATGTTTTGTGCTTAAGTAGCCTGGAAACCTGTGTGACCAGCTGTACTGATGAGATATAGGAATATATTACAGAAAAATGACATTTCATACTTCTCAGTTAGAAAGTTTCTCCATTTGTTAAGGTCCTACCAAGAGTTGTAGAAGTTGTGGTGTTATGAGAACTTTAACTGCTTTGAAATAGAAGATATTTTTAAGGAATACAGAGTAGAGACAGAAGTCTAGCCTTAGCGCCACTTGAGCTGAAGTTTCCCAAGACAAACTTCAACTTTAAAATCACACCATTCTCCAAATATTTTCTTCAAGGAATCCTTACATTTGTATAACTGTATGTGTGCACTTAACTCTGAAATCCAGCCTGGTAAGTTCCTTAATACCAATAGTTCTCTTGAAATGTTGTCCTAGAGTTTAGTTCCTTCTACAATTAAAACCTGCTTAATGCTTTACTTTTGGATTTTGCTTTGGAGTGTGTTTGTTTGTTTATTTTTGATTTGAGAAAGACACTCTGCTTTTGTATAATACACTTAAAGTCACATCTTCCTGTCTTTCATGATCTTGATGACTACTCTTTGAGATTTCGCTATTTTTCCATAATCTTGTAATGCTGGATATCAGTGCAGAAGCAGTTGTAATACTGTGAATTAGAGCGAAGGTAGTATAATCTCTGTTACTACAGTACCACACTTATTTACACAACTAAACCCCAAATTTATTGTTTTTTTTAGCCACAGCATTACCTTCAGTGATTATCTGTTATAATTGCCACACCAGTAATTGCATCCCATGATGGACTCCAATATCCCTTATGCGCAGCATTTTTAGTTCTTGAAAGTTTAAATTTATGTGTGTATTTAACTGCATATGTCTTTGTCTATGTCCAGTTTACTCACTAAACTAGATCAGACTACATTGGTAACTTGTCTCCCAGTCTTTCTGTCATTTGCAAATATGATTGGTAATGCTTTTGTATTTTTTGTTTTTCCAGGTCACTGATTAAGGTTAACTTGTAAAATCTAAGGACAGATCCTTGTGGGACACAATAAAGATACACCCAATCAATTAGTGTTCCTTTACTGCAAGCGTATGTTGAAACCTACCAGCCAGAGTTTAATCTGTTTTATGTCTGCAGTACTGATTCTTATCATTCCAGGTTCATAGCCAAAATTTCACGCAAAATGAAGGTTGATGTCCTGTGGAAATGGAATAGTTTTGCATTGGCTATATTACTTTTGATGACCAAGATTATAAATTCAATTATAAGAGATGATTTGGACAACTGAATTGGAAGCACCTAGTTTCCACATAAACATAACGATTGGCAACCCTTACATTGCCTCATTCCTTTATTTTTTTTGTACACAAATTCCATGTCAGCTGACAAAATAACCTGTTATTTCGTCCAAAACAGACGTCAGGCTGACAGACCTGTAATTACTCAGGTTAACTCGCTTACTCTTTTAAATATTGCACAACACTACCTTTGTTGCAGACCTCTGGCGCTTCACAACTTCCAACAGTTATCGAAAATAGCTTCTAGTAGTTCAGAGGCTCGTCAGCAACTTCTGTCAGAAGTTATCTGAGCATATCCATTTAAAAATGCCTGCCTTTTGGAGCTGCCACTTGATTTCCTTCTGAGTTGGGAAGGGACTTTTCCATTCATCATCACCATCAACACCGTCACCATCTTCTGGTATGTATACATTATCTGTCTCTTTCCCAAAAACACAGAAAATAAAAATATATTGAAAGATTGGTTCTGTTCTGCAGAATTGCTTCTAGCACTGACCCATCATCATTGTCCCTTTTTTCTTTCTTTTCTGAAGTTTCCAGCTTCTAAAGCTTCTCTCTTACCTTTTGGACTGCAAAATCACTGACCAAATGGCATAATTTCATTTTTTGCATAAGAGGAGGGCCAGTTCAGATCTAAGCAAACAAAGTGGCTGGGAGGGATTACTGGGAGAGGCAGAGGAAGGCCCATCTCTGCTGCTCAGTTTTAGGGTCCACATTTTAGGATCTGCCAGTCGCAACCAACCTGCTGTCCCAAAGCTGTCACCTGTCCCTAAATCCCAGGGCCCCTCCTGCCATATCCTAATGCTTTTGACTAGCTTTGAGTCAGCTCTAATTACAATGCTCTCTGTATAGCAGATGGCTGGTGGTGCCGTGTGTTCAGAAGATGGCAAATCTCTAATGGTATTACTCAGAAAGATTGTCCAGTCAACATTTGGCCACTTGAGTCATTGTTGTGCATTTAGAGCCTGCAGCTGGCTTTTGCGTTGAAGAAGCAATGGTATTGTATTTCTCAAGGGTGATAAGCACAGCAGTTTTCTCAGGGGAAGTGTTATTCCAAGTAGAGTGTTCTGACATAACTCTATGAAAAAAGAAAGAAAAATGGTCATTTGTGGTTAAAAAATCAGCTTCATAGCACCCCATTGGTAAGAGACAAAACCAGCTTGTCTGTCTTTTGGTCTGTATACATACATGAACATACAGAAGTGCTTCAGATGTTTTTCATTGGCATTGCGTTTTATGTTCATCAACATCTGTTAACACGAATACCCACTCAGAATAAAACATTGCTTAGGAGGGGAGAAAAAGCCCCTACTAATCCACTCAAATTAAGTCATCAAGAAAAAAATTGTTTGCAGAGATCTCAAAAAATGTTAAGAAAACCAGAGAGTATTCTGCCTTTGCATTTTCTTCCGATTTGTTAAATTAAGATTGCAGGCATCATGTCAGATGAGCAGCAGTGCTTGTGATAGTGCATTTATCAAGTAGTAACAAGAGGATGAAGGAAAATTGAAATGCCATTATGATCTTATTCTTTATTAAAAGTGAAGTACTAAATTTTGCATTAATTCATTCTGACAGATGATATTCTGACAGAACTGAGATCTATAACAAAATGTAACTAAAGCGGATGCAATTCAGGAAGTGATGTTTCATTTTTTTTCCCTAGCAGTGTGATGTCAGTATAATAGAAAATTCAGATTTGGATTTCTTTTGTCTCAAATCCATTTATCTTTGATCATCAATACTTTTTGTTATAGGCAGATGTGTACTTACAAAAATAAGCAAAATCATTAGCTTCTTAGATTGTAAGAAAAATGAAGTAATTAGTCTGATTAATATTGCCAAGGAAAACTGTCCTGTCTAATGTCTATTCCCAGGCAACGTGTGTGATAACATTTTAAATAACAGCCTTTTCTGTCTCAGGTTGGACTTTTTCACTGGAAACGCAAACATTATTGTATTATAATTGCTGATGAAACTTTAAAGAAGATCGAGTGCTGTTGGGGGGAACTCTTGCAAGTAATTTTTTTATAAAACATAAGTTACAGCTCTCTTTGGAGTGCAGGGTTGAAAGCAATGCTGGCAGTAAGTGCTCCTACAAGATATTGCAGAGATATTTCAGGTGTAATTATTACTCATTATTGTTTGCTGGTTATTGAGATAAACTCTAATCTTCGGCTGAGAAGTGCCAAGCAAAACTCATCACACCAGGGTTTTACTCCAGATAAAAGCTCTGCTGTTCCTGAGCTTTTCCTTAGAGGTTGCAATGAGGCTTCTCTAAAGCTCACTGAGTGAAAGTGGTTATCAACCACCACTATTTTAGTAAGCAGTACGGGGCACAAAGCTGCAGGCCACTGCACTAGTTCAGAGGTCGATTGACGCTTACAAAAGAGCTGATTCTCCCCGGGCAGGTGTACCTGGAGTGTGCCACCAAACTTGGTCCCAGCATCACTGAGAGCCTCAGTGCTGAGAACCTTAGTTGCTACTCATCATCTTTCTGATAGTGTTTGCTTTTCCTCCACAATCAAACAATGAAAAAATCTTAGTGAAAGGAAAGGACAAAGAGGATAATCACATACAGTTCCTTTGGCTGCAAACTGCTTTGCTATAGATTATTTCAAAGATTCCTGTATGTTAATTGAGTAAGTAAAGTTTGCCTATTTTTTGGTTTTTTTTGGTAATTGCAGTAACTGTCAGACAATGCATTAAAAGTACTATCTTTAAATATAATTTTTAAATAAGAAGTGAAACTTACCCATAGCAGAGTCTGGTGATATACATCTTTTTTATCAGATCCTATTTTGTTTCCTCTCTAATCTCTTCATTTTGTTTTTAGAATGCCTTATTAGTTTGATATGCCCATTTTGTTAGCTAAGAAAGATGCAA
>JAOTQP010001546.1:46729161-46822674 GCA_026413545.1 Cichladusa arquata | reverse complement strand
AAAGATAATTGATTTATCTCTTAGATTCACAAAAGCCTATGAGTGTGTTTTGTCAGCTATGCCTTTGTGCTTTTAAACACGGCCCTGCTGTACTGCTGTATCTGCTGGAAATACAGTCTGCTTGCATCTGTACAGACAACAGGCACCCAAGGAATATATAGAGCAACGTTGGACCCGAGAGAGGCAAAAGTGAGAAGGCGAGTGCTGCTGATATTTATTAAAATTTCCAAACTTACACAACTTTCATCCTTTGGCCTCCCTCTGCATCAAGTTGCAACAGCATTTTTAAAATTGTCAGAAATATAAGTCCCAACTTCTTCTTCTGTTTGCATTTGTATATACATGTAACCCCAGATTCAATAAGTTAAATATGCATCCTCAAACAGTAGATTTTTTTGTCCTCACTCTGTCATTTAACTGAAAATTGAGGTCTGCCTAACGCATCTCCTTCTCATAGTATGTTAATATGCATAACCATATGCTTTTCTGATTATATTAAAACTTGGACAGATGTATAGGACAAGATTGTAGTTCATTTGGAAATACCATAGCAATGTGAGATATGTTTTTGAGGAAAAGCTAATCTTAGACACAAGATCCCATACACATAAAATATGAAACCCAATTGTTGTTATGTAGGAGGGAGGACTATAGAAAAGTCTAAGAAATGTAGTTGAAGTTAATACAAATTCTGTCCATAATTTTGAGGTTCATTGTTGCCAACGATTTTGCCAGAAAGGGCTTGCTTGTGATTGTGCCAGTAATTCCTGTTGTCAGGGTGATATTCCAAGAGCAACCATCTGCATTTGTGCTCACCCTCCCAGATGCATCAAAAACACATTCACACCCTCCCCTCGGCCCTGCTGAGGAGGAAGGGGCCACAATGACAGTGGGAGAGAGGCCATTGTGTTACCCAAATAGTCAGCCCAGACTGTCTTTGGTGGGCATCTTTTGCTCTCCATGTGGGAGAACAACAGCTTGGAAGGAGCTGCAATGCATTACTCATGGAATTGGTACATATTTCACACATCATCTCCTTACTCCTCTGGGTAACCATCCTAGAGGAGATTAAACTGAATCCATGAAGGAAATAGGCTGGAATCTGTGACAACAATTTGTGTATGGTTTTAGACTTACTGTCTTTTCTCAAAGGAGCTGGATCCTGATGATACCAAAGGAAATGAACAGTGATTAATTTCAATATTACCTTCTGAGGCTCAAACAGTCTCAAAGGAGACAGAGAAAAATTTGCATTCAGACCGTATTTTAAACAAACACACCTTTAACTACTTTTTGAACAAACAGATGGCAAAAAAATATAGTGGCATTTTAGAAACAGAGAAACACTGCTGATAAGGAAACAGCTCAATGCATTCTGTACCTTCTAGGGGAATCCCTCTCATGTAAGTGATCCACCCAGCTCTTGAGCATCTCTGCTCTCATGCTCTCCTGTAGTGCAGTCTCACAGATGCCCTGAAATTCCCGATTCCAAGCAGCTGCGGGTTTGCTTCTTGATACAATTGTGTACAGAAACACCACTCTTTTAATCCAGTTTAATTATAGAGTCTAACAGGAGAGTGCCCTTCAAAACAGAGTAAGGCAAACCTAATTTCATTAAAGGTGTCCTGTGAGATCACAGTATCACGGTCAACTCCTCAAAAGACAAGTGCATGTAAAGCATACAAACAAATTATTCAACTGCATGAAAAGCAAACATTTACAATTAATAAAAGGGATGTATCAGTGCCATCTAAAGTAGCATGTGAATTGTATATCTCTTAGTTACATCTTAAGAAGAATCATTATTTTCTTTCCACAATAGCAGAGGAAGCATTAGTATTTTCTGTGCTATTTTCATGAAATCTTGGTTCTGTACTAACAGTCATAAAATCTAACAAATATTATGGAGGAGGGAAGATTAGATTTGACTTCTATAAAAGACTAACAGATTATATTTTAAATTCCAGAAATGCTTTGTTGGAGAGAGAAAGATTTTGTGTGAAACCTCAGTGGTATACAGAATTTGCAATGGCCTTTGCACTGCTGTTTTTTTTCTCTACGAAAAATTTCCTCTCCACCTATTTAACATTTATATGAACCTTTCATGAGCTTGCTGTCATTAAGACCCTCCCTGTTCTTTTGGTTTTCTTTTCTTTTAACACTTGGCCAACTTAACACCTCTGCTTAATACCAATTTGTGTTACTGAAGGATAATGGTAATTACTTTAATTTGAAGAGAAAGTGAACATTTTTTTCTAAAAAACAAAAGAAAGGAAAGGAACAAAGAAAGAAATTAATAGATTTCTTTAGTCCAATATAAAAGAAACTGAAAAATTGTTACTCTTTTGATCTCACATGTGTTTTGCTATCAGCACCAATTCACTCACTCATATTTGGATTAGATACGAGAAGTCAATGATATTTGGCCTGAAAACATTCTATACATCTGAAAGATTCAGCATCTTCTCACTCATTGTTTCTTACATCTTGTCACAGAACATTATGTTATTTCATACCAGAAGCATGTTAATGATATCAGGTTATACAATGCCAAAATGGAATTTGTAGTGTCTTGTGCTCTTGGATCAGAGAAAGAGAGAAAGAAATAGAAAAAGCAGAAGAAAGGTGGGAAAGAAAAAGAAAAAATTGTCAGAGAGAGGATTAAGTAGAAAGATATTCACCACTCCTGTGGATACAGCAGTGTTCCATTTGTCCTCCACTTCTGGTCTTCTTCGTGGTGGGGGTCCCATGAAACACACAGTACATTCAGGTATCTGTGAGAGCATGCCAAAACCTCCTCTGAACTGGAGAGTTTTTCACTGTCTTTTGCAACACGCTCTGGATCTGTGGAAGGTCTTAGGAATGGGTCTAGGGAGTGCTTCTGAGATCTTGGATAGTTTATGACCTTTTTTAAAACAAGACACCTGCCTCTCGTGTGAATGTCCTGTGGGAAAGTGATATTCCCAGTGATTGGAGGAGATTTACAACTGAGCCAGTTTGTATGAGAGCAGACTCTCTGCAGGGTCTGCTTCTTAGCTGGCTTGTAGCCTCTGGAAGACCTCTGGGGCGTTCAACCCCTTTGTACTAGAACTTTTGCCATCATAAACACAAAAACTCTTCTCCTCCCCCTTGGCTGGTGGGGAGAGTGTCCAAACCTGGCCTCAGCAAATGAGTCTGTGGACTATGGCCTCCCAGCCCAAATCCAGCCAGAGCTGATTTTCAGCACAGCTGCTGGGTTTGGCTTTCCTTGTCAATACCTTCTTCTCCCTCGGTCCTGTTTACTTCTCCTTATATCAGAGATAATTGAACAAAAGTGCCACCTTTATTTTATCTCAAGTTTCCATCAGGTGACCTCACAGTCCAAATTCCCCAAATCCAAGAGGCATATTTGGGGTGGGATGGTGGTGACAGTGATAGTGAGAAAGTGGACTTTGATGGTAGAAGCCTCTTAATACAGTTTGCCCGAAGTTCTTTGGTGATCTTAATAGTGTTTAAGGCAAATATGATTTTTAAATCTCATATATACCTCCACGGTGCCCAGTCAGAGCTTTAGGGATGGATTTTCTGATGCTCCCAGTGGTAGAAGTACATCTGTTGAACTGCTATATTCTTCTTTGTCATAAATAGATTTGTTGCTGGAGAGAAATATGTGGAATATTTTAATGTGCAGATCAGACCTACCATACATGTTGTCATAAGATCAAGAGGCATCTATGTCAATCATTTATTGATTTAGTCGCAGCAGAAATATTGAACACACTGAAAATCACTCCTTTATGAATACTTTCATCAAAACTCCTGGCAAACAGGGGGTTGTGCTGTTTCCCAAAGCTGGAGCAACCACATAGAATGGCTGAGGAGTCCCCCATAATGTTCTTGCCAAGAAGATCACACCCGCGCAGCTGCAGATGTCTTTTTCCTGGCTCTGAGATGTGAGATCAGACACAGCCATGCCAATGCTGCCCTTTGGCCACTGTCAAGGCCAAAAGCTTTGCTTCTTCACTGTCAGTGGGGTGCCACAGCTGAGGCCGGCAGGCCACCCAAATCTGCCTTGCACTGTGCCACCTCACAGCCTGCTCTGGCAGGAGCTGACACAGTGTTCCTGGAGAGCTTGTGCACAGCCAACTGTGCAAGCACAGCTGCCTTGCCCTCAGCAGCTGCTGCTTTTGGATGTGCTCGCTGTATGCACAGCCTCAGCCTCTCTCCTCCATGTCGCACCTGCCACTGCTCCATCTGTGGTCACCTGCCTTCCCTTCTCCTTCTCCTTCTCCTTCTCCTTCTCCTTCTCCTTCTCCTTCTCCCCCTGGGTTCTGCTCTCGATAACCCAGACATGCTGTGGCGGAGGAGCCTGTCCTGCCATCAGCCTCCCCTGGGGCGAGGGTGGCTCAGCTGCCCCATCCAGAGCTGGCATGGCTGCTCTGCCGGTTCTGCCCTGCCCCAGGCTGTGGCACCAATGCCATCTCCCCTTGGCTACTTCTCTGGTGCCCAGTTTCTCTGAAAGCTTTGGCCCTCAGAGAGACAATTTGGGAAAAGACAAGGTGGTGGGAGCAAGTAGGACTCGTCCAGCTTCCCTGGGGCCTGCAGGTATTTTGCGGGCCTTTGGCAGAAGGCCGCTCCTTGCCCTCAGTGCATTTTACCAGGAACATTTATTTGAGGACAGAGCAGCTGAAGCCATGATGAAATGCCATGCCTGGGTTCAGGTTGTTTGGAGCTGGGAACAGAAGGATGCTGGGACCTTCTGGATGTCAGCACAACTTGTGAGTACCCAGAAGCCGTTCCTCAGGATCTATCTGTAAGCCATGGCTGTAGAGGAGACAAAACTTCAATGTCTACAATGCTTGGGAAAAAAACCAATATTTTTGTCTTTCTTCATGATTTGTCTTTTTTTTTCCATTTCTTAGCCCAGCAAAAGGTCCTTCTGTTTTCCTTCCAACGAGGGAGGGAAATTTTACAGGCCTGTGTAGCTGCACTGCCCCCATCTCCTCGAAGATGCACAATGCTTTAAGAACCACATCAGGAGTGCTGCAAGGGCCTCCTGCCATTCCTAAGGCCTCCTCCATTAGGTCCAGGAGCACAGGAGGTGACTTGGGAGCATTCCTGAATGTAGGCATGGGTGGAGGTATGGGAGGACTCAACCTGTCCTAAGTGTCATGCCCGAGCTGCAGCCTCCAAAACTGCACAGGTGCATGTGGGAAGATAGTTTGTAAGGATAGTGCAGGAGGCAATCTTTCCCAATGAATTACAGCTGTACTGATTGCCAAGGAGTGGAAACAGCCTTGCCTGCCCAATGAGGGTGGAGGTTATAAAAGAGTGGATTAACTGGCTACAAGTTACAGTTTGAGTTGGAGATCCAGAGTGTGCTGCAATTTGGGATGGACTTTGCTGCCTGTGCTGTGAGGAGGAAGGGACATGCTTTGATGAAGCAACAGACAAGGTAAAAGATGCTGTGTGAGGGACAGACAGGGTGAGGCAGCTGAGTAAAGGACAGCTTGGGCCTTAACCAGTCATGTAGAAGGAGGAAGAAAGTCAAAGTTTGCAGAGAGGAGAGAAGGAGTCAGTGCTATGTGGTGCTGCCTGTGAGGGAAGAAGTCAGAGTTGGCTGAGAGAAGTCCATTGAAGTAAAAGACTGTTTTTGGTGCCAATTGTGTCTATCTTTACATAATTACTACAGGTGCAGACCTGTGTGTGATATCTCACTATCTCATGTGTTCAGGCTTATCACTTTCTCCTGCTTGCATTTGGCCATTTCTTTCTAGCTCTCAAGACTGCACTTCCAGAGTTCATTCTTTTATATTACCTCTGTGGGAGCTGTGTAAAGTAAGCTACTAATTTGTTCTTTACTTTTGGTAATTCAGCTTTTACAATAATTTCCTGTACTAGCTCTGCTTCGATTTCTAACATTAAATCACCTTTTCATATGCAGATACTAGAGCAGCCTTTGGGAAAAGGTATTTCATATTATCACCATTCAGCAGCAGATATGACATTTAATACTGTGTAACTCAAATATTTATATTGTGGCCATCCTTACAGTTATGAACTCAATTGGAAATGCTAGTATACGTATCTCTCATCAACTTGATTACTGAGAGAACCTTTCAAACTCCGGATTTGAATTTGTTTTGTTTTGAATTTATTTCACATAATATTATGAAATTATATTCATTTTTATCAAAGCCTTTAATGGACACGTAAACCAAGGTAGTGACTGTTTTTCTGAAGCATATTTAAATTAAACCACAATTATTTCTAAAATAATGTAATATTCTTCTGAGTAATAAGTCTACAGTATTCAGGGACTTGATAACGCATACATCAAAAAGTTTATCTTCTTGTTTGTAAAAAAACTGCAGGCTTTTATTCCTGTTAGACAAACAGCTTTCTTGTGATGGATAAGATACAATATAGTAAAAAACCCTATGGTATAGTTTTTTAGGTAAAAGACAAGATTTATTACTTAAATGTTGTTCTAGGTGCAACATAATTCACGTCTAGAGCTTGTTTGTGTGACTCACATAAACAGAATGTATCAGTGTCTAACAATTGTATATAAGCTAAAATTGCCTTATAGGTCATGAACTTGTAGCTCTGGTGTTGTAGCTCAGTAGCTTTTTGGACTTTTTTTCCATGATGTGTGTTAACAGCTGGTGAAGAATAAAACTTAATTTGTTTGTCTCTCTTAAAACTTCATAACCATCTGATAGTTTAACCATTGGAATGGTGCTTCAGTGGGAATAGGTCCAAGTACTAATGTCTCTTTCATAAAAAAAAGAGTACAAAATACTCCTCAGAAAATAAGCTCATTTCGAACATCCTTTCCAGATATCTCCTGAAGCTATTGATAGTGCAGATTATTGGGAAGTGGTCATGGTATTGCTGACTCTTCATGGAGCATTTAATGAAGTTTGGCCTTCTAAGTGCCAGCCGATAAAAATATAATTTGTGAGTATTTTGAGTAACTAAAATAAAATAGCCATCTCTAACACTCAAAATTATAAGGAAAGTTCAGAAACTGATTGTGTTCTCAGGTTCAGAAAGCAGATAACTAGTAGAAATATGATTCTAAATGTTCTTTAATTCCATTGTGTTCAAACCCTCATAGTAGGGTACTTGTATGCATGATTTGATTGCTCAAGGTTCAAAATCTTATGCTTGAATGAGAGCTAACCTAATTGCAAAACTGCCAAAATGTGAGCAGAACTTAGGATATACTTCTTTCCTTTTGAAATTTCTGTTCACATTAAAAAAAGGGAATATTGTTCTCCTGCTTTGATGTCACTTCTGGGTATCCTTGCTATAACTAATTTTGTAAATGATTTTACTAAATGTAATAGTCATGTCAAGCTTAAACCAAAAAGGTTATAGGAATTGAGACTTTATTCTTAGGTTCACTTTCCCCAGACTCCTCAAGAAACACAAAAAAGTGAGACACTTTTTTCTACCAATGCCAACCAAGAGAACAAACTGTTAATGCTAGACATTACTAGATTAATTTTAATATTTTCTGAAGAAAACTGGAAGCCCCTTGCTGATAAGTCATGAACAGAAAGATGAAGTTCAGCAAGAAAATTTGTTACAAGTACTGTGTGTCAGCTAGGTTGGGAGCTGATATAGCTTCATTAGAATATAAACCTCTCAAACTGCTCAGTAGATACATAATAAATAATCACTGGGTGTATGCTTTGAATATATTTAGGGGAAAAAATGGCATGATACTACATTTTGGCATTTGTCTTGTTAGGGAAATGTCATTTAGCATTAGCGGTCTCATTACTTCAGACTGACTTCACCTGTGGCTGTATTTCTGACAAGAATTTCAATTAGTTGTTCAAGATATTGCACCTGCTGCTTTCAGGATGAAAGCTTAAATATAACCATTTTACTGAGTGGTGGAATTTTACCTTTTTCCGTCTTCATCGAGGTAATGCATCGCTATGGTAAGCCATTGGTAAAATGTACTTATTTTGTAATTAATGACAAGAAATAACCTAGCATTTCACAGAAGTGAGTTTTCTTATTTGCAATATAATATTATTTTGCTAATTATATTAAGCATAATATATTGTTTAATAGATGTAATAAGCATCTAATCCAGCATGTCAGCTTTTAAAAAAAATTCCTTTATACTCAGTTTTGGTTAACATGAGAAAATGAAAAAGACTAGTCTGGCCTTAACAGCTCACTTTCCGCATTTCTAGAAGGGCCTGAAGAAAACAGGCTGTAAACATAGATGGCTGAGATCTGTAGTGTAGTAAAGACAACTCAGTTCATTCATTTAACATATCCTTGTGGTCTTTGTAAGGTTAGAGTGCAGTTGCTTGGAAATCTGAGTCCAGAAAACTTTCCTAAGCTTAAATGAAGATGGAGTGCTTGTGGTGTAAATTCCATTTCTAATAATGAATTTTCTTCTTCATAGATAAAGGGCAGTTAGGCTTCCATCCAACACAAAAGACAATGTCAGAGATAATCAGCTAGGGAAATATAAGGGAAACACTGACTTCCAGAGAGCCATGGGTTGGTCTGAAAGGCAAGATGAAGGTGGTAAGGAGGTTTTTGATACCAATGTGTGGTAGCAGGCTATGAGCAGCTTTGGGTCCAGCTACTCATGTACTCAGTTCTAATCTAAGCAGTAACCTATCCAGTTGGTTTTCAGGACAGGGGAAAACCTCTAGTGAGTAGCAGTGGTGTTCAACCTGTGTTAAACTGTCCTTAGGGGCCAGTGTTTTCAGGACTTGTTTCTCTACAAAGCTGCTGTACTTGGAGAACTTGAAATAGCCACTTCAGCATTCTTTTTAAAGCAGGTTTTGGGTTGCTTCTTCTGTAAACCACTCATAATGAAATAAGTGGTAGAGATTTTCCTTTTAAGCTTCATAGTTTGACTGACATTTTAGGCCAAGTGAAGTTTGTAATTTTGATATTTTCTCTACTGCTTTACCCTGACTGGTAACAGAATCTGAGCCCACATCCACACAGAATTCTACTTATTGTAAAGTAGCCAGTATTTTAGAGTTTGTGAAGTACTCTCATAGTCTAACTCGGCTGCCTTGAAGCTGTTCCTTAAAAACACTTGAGGTGAAATTTACTAAGCAAAGGAAGTTTCCTTAACATAACTTTCTATCTGAGCTCTGAAAAGAAATTGTGTGGTAAAGAGCTTTAGGTAGCAAAGCCAACATTAGGTGTAGAGAGTTCACTGGAAAAGAAAGAACAAATTCTGCTTGGAATAGCTTATAACTGGTGAAATGTAGCCCCTCCTGATACCAGTGGGATAGCCTTGAAAACGATATTCTGGGGACACGTGTAAGTGTTGGATCCTTGTCCTTTTCTCAGTCACAAAGTCTGGCAGAAGCTGCGTGGTGACAGTTTGGCCCTGGAAGCTGTGTGCCAGCAGAGCTGCTTTCTATGAACATAGCATTTGTGTTTGGGATAGACCTCAGTAACATACACTGGCAGATCCTTTTCTACAGCTTTTCTGGTTTTTTTGTCAGTCTGGTACCTTCAGAGAATAAATCTGAACTTTTACTTTCATTTGTAACTCTCCCAATCAAAGGTGTGGACAAATTGATGTGAGTGGTTGAATGATTACAGCTTAGAAAGTGACTACTTATCATTTCAGATTCATTAGCTGATTCTGTTTGTGCTCCCAACTTGTTACTAACATACTACCTTAAATCTCATGGCTGAAATTCTTCAGTTTGTAATCAACTAAGAGAATACACATGATTATTTAATATGGTGCTTCTAACAGATACATTAAAAGTAGAGAACTCGATATTTTTTTTCTTGTTTACTGACCCTATGCAAAGATGCTCCTGTGGTATAGGGTGGCATACCATATTATAGGAGAAAACTCATGTCCTTTCTGCCTGTTTATTTCTGTTCAGTGGTCCCAAACTTTCCTGTCTTCTCAGTTTTGCATTTGACAGATGTACAGTTACTGTCTTATTTAATATCACTAGTTTTTGCTATTTATGGAAATTGTTGCAATATGCCAGGAACTAACTTGAGAATCAGATCATGTCCTTGCTCTGCTCCAACCAAATAATTTGCCCTTGCAGTAGTAAAAATTTTTAAAAAGTTATTACTTGCTGGTATGTCACACAGTCCTCTTGTTCTCATCTTATTTTCTCTGCCAAAAAAGTAGTTAGTTAGCTGAATAAAAGATGTCTTGCAGTGAATCAATGCTGAACAATCAAACAGACTTCATACCTCCAGCAATGTATTTACAAGCTTGGGAGAGGCAAAAAACCAGATCATAACATTGAGAGAAGAAAGAAAAGGACAAAATAGTTTCTCATTGTCAATTTGAAAAGGGGAACTTTCTTGCAATATGACTTGCCTCTGCAGTGAAACTGGAGTTTGTGGTTGTCTTATTTGGTGCATTACCTTTGAGTGCTTGCAGGGTATATGGGAATTTTTGTGTCATCACTTGTGATCCAGGTTGTGATTGACATGGTTTAGAGGAATAAATGAAGCAAATAACTCTCTAGTGGAGAGCAACAGGTGACCTCGCCTGAAGAGATTACTCATGGCTCAGGTAGGTGAAGTAACTCTTGCTCCTTACCTTTTGTCGTTTTAAGTGCATTGGAGCATTCTTCCAGACAGAGTTCTCTGCTGTTGGTTTTGTAGGGTTTTTTTCTCTAAATGGGTCTTAAGAAATTGGTAATTCCTATTGATACTGAAAGCAGACCAAGAAAGAACAGTCTGTCTTATTCTTCATCGTTATGGTCTTTAAGACTTTTTTTAAAAAAAAAAAAAAACAGTGATTAGCCTATATTTCAAGGAAATGTTCTATTCAACTCAAATATGAATGATTCATATTTCCTTCTGTTATTGCACAAGTAAATCAATGGCTGATTTCATTCAAAGATGGAGATTATGCGGGACACAGTTTTGTTTTCAAGCCCTCTGAAAACACAACAGTGTTATATGGCTTGGGAAGACCTACACAGACATTCTATACATCCCTTAATAAACAATCTCCAAGATTGTCATAAGCACCTCACTGTTGAGCTGTTTCTGCTTCATTTCATAAATGAAAAACAAATGGTTCTCCTGATAAAGAGAATGGGGACATATTTGCCGAACAGTTGTAATAAAAAAAAATAACGTAAACCTTTTAGATGGAGCTCATGGGTTCTGCTCCCCACACTACTAAAGTGTTAATACAACTGAAGAGTACTAGTTTCAATATAGTTGTGGCACAAATGTAATACTTACTGGCTCACAGGAGCAATTCATGAGGCTGAATTTTTTTTAGTTTCTGCTTTTGTATGTCTTCTGTTGATCAAGATAACATCTCTGATTTTTACTACAGAAACTTAATTTTTTATTAAGATATTTAATGCATGGAATGCAATGAGTGAGAATAGTTACCACTATATGTAAGTCTCAGCAGCATTTTTTAGATATCTGGATCCCTCTCAGAAATGCCTTATCTAGAATTTTTGCAGTAGTGAAGCAAAGCATCCTTTGGCACCGAGAGAAAAGTGCTATGAAAATCCTCTTGGTAAAATTGCAGTCATGATAGGTTTAGTATTTACTTTTATACTGCTGTACAGACTCTGAATGAAGCATATAAGGAAAATATGTAGTTTTTTTTAATAGGGTGCAAGTTGAACAGACATTAAAAAAGGTTTAAAAATGGCAATGTATTGTGGGGCTCAAAGTATGTTACTAGCTCGCCTGGTTTTGGATAGAGGTCAGAAAGAAAATCGCAGCAATAATTTTGCCTTTCACAGCTGATCCTGGAAGCAAAAGGCAGTTTCAGATAAGATTAGATCTTTTATTCAGTGGCTCTTTCACATGAAAAAAAGGTCTTAGCCTGGTGCCCTGATGTAACTCTTCACTGACTACAATCATGCAGGGATTTCTTTCATTACATGTTTCCCCTCTCAGCTGTTGCCTGAGTGTGGATTGAAATGGATGTATCCACCAGCCTGGTACAGATGGCTGCGTTCTTGGTTATTGCATAGAATTAATTTATATTTTATATTCCATATATGCCCTTACATTGTCCATACCTCGGGAACTGACTGCATTGAACAATCTATTTAACATATGTCACATGTTCTTTTTATCCCTGATCCTTTTCCCTGGAGAGAAAAGATCTGCACCATGTTGTCTTGCTCTAGGAGAGCAAACAGATTTTAAGGGAACCTCCTGGGTCACCAAGCCTCATCTCTGGCTGTTGCAGAAGGCTACTTTACATAAAGCTTTCGTGAGCTGAGCAGGCTCCAGACAAACAACAGACTTCTTTGTGCTGCTGCTGGACAGCTGTTGTGCTGCTTTCAAATAAGGATTAGAAATCTTTCATTTTGAGCTGCAAATATTCTGCCTTGTTTTTTGCCTATTCCATCTTGTGTTCATGTTGTTCCTGATCTTAATTAGCTTTTTTCCTTCTAGACTGTCACACTTACTGAATTTTTAGACACCAATCTTCCTCTTAGCATATGTTTTGATAGGCTGTTGTACTGTTAGTATAGGTTTGACTATGTTTGAGAATTGTTATTGCATCGAAATTAAAGCTGAGAACAATCATTCCAAATGGATTTAATTTTTCATTTCTTACAATCATTAACTTGAACTGCAGCAAGATTAGTGCTGTACCAATATGACAAAACTCTTCATTAAAACTTGGGTGAGAAACCTGCTGTATATATTTTTAATACGCATTGCCTAAACACCTAATAGGATTCAGTTTAGTCTCCTGTCCCTCCTTAAGACTACCCAACTACTGGTTTCAAAGGAGTCTTTGTTGAACAAAATTCCTCATGAAATTGGGAAATATATTCTTCTGAAGCATAAAGTTCTTGCTAATGGCAAGTCAGGGTGAGGTTGTTCTGCCTCAGCCTGGGACCTGAGGCAAGTCATCAAAGTAGTATAGCTCAAACTGTACTGCCTTGGAAGTAAGTCCCTTGGTGACTGCAGGTCCTGGTCTATAAATACCTGGAAATGCCTCCATCTGTGTCATTCTCAGCATATGAAAATGCCACAGTTTTTACCCAAGTACAGAGTTGTGGGATGGGGCTGCAGTGCTGAGCCTACAGGGTGAGCTGCTTGGTGTTAGTTCCCACCAGGCACAGATCTTCCCCTCCTCCCCACAGCCACGCAGGACTGCTGCTCTGGAGTATGTCTGGCTCACAGAAAAAAAAAAAAAGCAGAATTGACCTGATTGCTGAATATGATGTTGAGTCACAGGATAGAAAAGAGGCCATTCTGCTGTGCCTCAAATTTATGAGAAACTAGGACAGTTCAGTGCAAAGGGCTGGGGAACTTCAGTTTTGTGTTTGACACTAGACCTGTCAGGTTTGTCTGCATCTTAATATGACAATGACTGTCATAGTGTGCCTGCATAGTGTTGGTCTGTGGCAAATGGTCCATGTTTTTGGAAAAATGCACTTATTTCTGCTGGATTTATACAGAGTGCCTGAACTGTCTCTTGCTGCATTTTCTTTCTGATGGTTATACTTTTGAGGAGCTTAATTTTTTTTTTTGTGAAGAAATTTAGGCTGATTCAGAAGTTTTCCTCATTGAAATTTGCTGTTTCAAACCAGTTGCTGGAAATGGTGAAATCCTCTTCAATCACCCCTTGCTTGAAAAGGTCTGGGTCTAGAAGGGATCAGCATATCTGATTTTACTCGGTCATTGAATTAAGGAAACATTATGGATATGGATAGCATCCAATTAATGTAACATTTCTTGTTACTGTTAATAGATACATGGTTTTTTTAATCCATCTGTTCCTCTTAGGTGATGGATGTTCATCATAAGTCGTGCGCTCATGTCAGGCATAAAATATTCAAAGAAAACTTGGGGTTTCACCTGTTTCCATAGCAGAAGGCAGTCTGAGTTTTGTAAAACTGTTCTGGCTTGCTGAATGCATAAATAGAAGTGAATCAGTTTTTATATATAGTTTGGACCACACAGTTCAAATATTTCTGTCTTGGAAAGGGTTATTTCTGAAGTTCTTTCAGTTAGAAAGTCTCCTAGTCTAAGAGACATCATCAAGCCTGCATTTTAGTCATGAACATTTCTTGGTCAAATTAGTGTGACTTTGAGAATGTTACCAGATCAGTGTGTTTTAAATTTGCATCCATCTTTCATTCACTTTTGTGAATGTTGACTGCATGTGATACAGACAGCTTCAAATTAAATCCTTTTTTCTTTCCTATTACTGTTTTCCTAAACTAGCTTGGCTGTGGGTTTTGCAATAGAAATGTTAATAAAACTTCTCTTATTGTCTGATCTGCCTCCTTTTCTACCTATCCATTAGTTGTTTAATATCCCCTCTACCATCCATTAAGTCAATGTAAGAAAATGAACTTGCTGTCTCCAGTTCTGTTAAGACCTACTGATACATGGATATCCTGATGCTCCACTGAACTCTGAGCATGTTCACTTTGATGGATCTTTTTTGCTCTTCCTTCTGCTAACGCTGCTTGGTTTTGTGGGGGGAAACTATCAATTTCCCATCACAGTTCAATTGGTTAAATGCATGATATTTTTTTCTTTAACAGGAAATTATGGGGAAAGTGGAATGGAAGCCTTTAAAGAGTTGGCTGCCCAAGAGGGTCTCTGCATTGCTCACTCTGACAAGATCTACAGCAACGCTGGTGAGAAGAGCTTTGATCGCCTGCTCCGCAAGCTGCGGGAGAGGCTGCCCAAGGCTAGAGTGGTGGTTTGCTTCTGCGAGGGAATGACAGTCAGGGGGATCCTCATCGCCATGCGGCGACTGGGAGTGCTTGGGGAGTTCCTGCTAATTGGAAGGTAAGGCTCTGAGTGTGCTTTCTGCCTTGCTTCTCCCTCTTGTCCTGAAGGCAGACCTTTGATTTCAGAAATGTGCAGCTTAATTTCCATATTTAATTGTCTAAGGAATGAACAGAATTGGCAAGATGGTAGCGCAGATTCTCAAGATGGTGATGTGAAGATGTATGCCAACTTGATCAGTGGTGATAGCTTTTGCTGAACTAAATGTTAATGACTAACTCTTTTATATGGATATATGGCATTACTGTTTTTGTGCTTTTGCACACTCTAGAGAAATGTTTCATGGACAGATTTTTTTGACCAGAGTGGGGAATTCTGGTTTCGAAAAGTGATCTGTGACATGTGACAAAACTTTGTGTTTAACTAAGGATGACCCCTCATAATTTGAAACTTTGATTACCAAGTGTTTTTGATTACTGGAACTTTTTTCCAGTCTTATGATTGCAACTTTGCATTCTCAGTTACATGCTTTACTGTGATCTTTGCTGTTGAAAGCTGAGGCACTGATATTTTGCAGGCTGGTTTGGTTTTTAAAACATCAAACTTGCTGATGGCTAAATGAGTATGCATGTGTGTTTTTACATCACCAGAATAACAGTGCAGATGTATGTTGGACAGAAAAAGGCTGGTTTTATCTAAACGATAATGCTTGCTTTGCTCTACTAGAGTTTATCTTTGTAGGTATTCACTGAAATATAGTAATCTTAGTTCTATCACATACTTAATCTACAATTCCATATTTGTGATAATTCTTATTTTGAGGTTTCATTGACTTTCTCCTTGGTTTCTGTGGTGTCTTTATCCATTTTTTCTTGATGAACATTGCTCAAATGATGATGGATATTTTCTGTGTTAGATTGATAATGTCTGCTTTAATCCTTCTATTTACTCTTTCTCTATTTGTAATTTTAACATTCCTTGAAGGAATGTTTAAATGAATTCCTTCAAGGCCTTTGTCAGTTGTTTCCATGCCTACTTAACTTCTGTTGTCATCTGATCTTATCAGCCTTGTTTTTGTCCTGTTCTTTCCCTTAAGTCTTTTTCTGTTATTGTTGTGACTGGGATACTCTCCTCTTGCTCTGTGCTATGGTACTGTTCTCCTCTGAGTGTATTGCTCCTCAAAACCCACAGTTATGATTTTTATAAGTCAGATACCTACTCTGGCTTAAGGAATACACTGGAAGCATTAAGTCACTTGATAATTTTTTTTGTTGCAGTCAGTTTGCTGTCTGTTTGAAACTGGGAGTCTAGAGTATCTCTAGAAGGTTGTGAAAGTAAGATATAGCACATTTGGAGAGCCATCAGCACTAAAATGAAACAAAGAGTAAGGCTGTATTAAAAATGTGTTCCAGATTGTACATGTGTGGTTCAAGTGCATCATTTAGATCGTATCAATTTATATTAATAATGGAAGGCTTTGGGACTGACACATTCTTTGTATGGGTTTTCAGAGAACAGAAGAAATGGAATATAATAAAATTAGTCTCAGTGACAGCATCCCTGGTATTTTAGTAAATGGCCTGAAGCTTTGGGCAATGCTGTGCTTTCTTTGTGTATTGTCACTGTAGCAGTGTCTCATTGTTCACTGATTTTGGTACTCCATCTTGATGCTGATCAGAGAAACACATAAATGAAAACTCCTGCATTAAGCCACAAACCTTGGTTTCCTATTAGACAACTTAAACCCCTACTCCTTGAATATGTGGAACATTTAAGCTTTAAATTTTGACACTGAGCCCTTACCAAACATAACACTAGTGTATAAATTTCAGCTGCTTGTCTTAGAATTTGTCCAACAGTGTATTTCTGAGCTTTTTGTCAGAAATGCTCACCTATTAAATGGAATAATGGAATTTCTTTGGAAATCACTATGTATTTTTCAGGTAGATTTTCACATGCCCTTCTGTCATGCTGGTAATTGAGTATGGGAGACTCCTTTTTCAGGCTGAATGGGTTCTGTCAATTGTAAAACAGGCTGGTTATTGCTTTGCATAGTCTGGATTGTGCAGAACAGCTGATTGAAATAAAAAGTAATATAGGGCTTGCACGTGTTCTTATGTGCTTGCAGAACTAAAAGAAATTTCCTTTGAATTGTCCTAATTAAGTGATTTTAAAAAATGGCAAATTAGCAAACTTGTGAATAAGTAAGTTGCAGTGGAACTGCAGTGCTATGAATTTGGTCATCTATACACAAACAGGAACCAAGGCACACATTAACATTACTTTGTGCTATTTTGTCTTTTTTATTCAAGTACCCAGCTAAGCAAAAAACTAAGAGCCTTTTAAGAACATTCATTTGATTGAGGGAAGTGGGAGTGAATGTAAAATCAAGATTTTTTTTTTTCTCAATAATGAGCTAAACAAAGCCTTTAGTTTACTCACAGGTTTATTATCAGCCACATTTTTATCAAGTATTTTATCATACTCTGCTCTGACTCATTGTAAAGAGGAAGCCTTTGCAAAGGAACACCTGGCTAAATAGTTCTCTTCCTGCTACGTTTTCAATATTGCTATTTATCAAAGTAGACTGGAACAGCTTTAGCTAACTGAATTCATGCTATGAGAAAGAGAGCTGGAAACTAAATTTGACTTTTGTTTAATCTGAAGTTCAGTCTCCTTTACTAGTGGAAGTGGGAGTCTTATTTTAGTGAGAAGGGAATTCCTCTCCCTAAATCTGAAGGGAAGATGGAATTAATGTAGTACAATAGATGAGGTTACAATCTTGCCTGAGGCAGAATGGCAGATATTCTGGAACTGATAGAGTTGAAATGTAGCAGAGAATCAGTGAGAATTTATTAAACTATGAAATGATGATAAATTTTAAAATGGGCTGATAATGAAACGGAAAGAAGGCAAAAATTGGTCTTTTTTGTATAAAAATAAATATTTGAATAGAATTGGAGTAAGCAGTGGCAAAAATCATGCTAAAAATTAACTGTACTCTTAAGGGAGTTTAGGTGATATCTCTTTTAGCAGAAATTAGTTTTGATGTGAAGAGATTATGTAGCAAGATGTTCAGCCTCATTTGTCTAATCATGTTTATGCAGGCCACTGGGTTTTATATTACTTAAGAAGCATCAGCTAGATTTGTGAGAATCTAATAGATTGATGAATCTCCTATATATCCTCTGAGATTATGCATCAAGAAAAGGCGCGTAACTGACTTTTCAGCATCTTTATGGGTAATGCAAAGCAGGTGAAAAGTAAATGAAATGACCAGTTTTAAGAGATGTTCTGAGGTCATTAGAGAAGAGAAATTTTTAGATATTGGAAATAAAAATGCTCTTTCACAATTTGTTCTCAAATTCCTGCACTCGATGGTTTGTGTAAAAGTATGAGGAACTTTATGAAGGAAGGGTTATATTAGTTCACATGCTGTTTTTCAGTACAGTCCTTTGTAAAGGACTAGGTACTGCTTTGCTTCTGTGGGCTTCCTAATGCTGCACAGTCTCTATTAATGTTGCTGTATGGGCTGCTGTAGAACTATGAATTTCAAGTGTCAGTAGTGAGATCACTCCTGAAAGTTTGAATACTTTGAAGGTATGATTGGATTCTCTGCTGTCAACTCACCAGGAAGGGCAAGTCTGTTCTTTCTATGTATCTAATAAAACTCATTTAGCATAGGATGATGGAGCTTTCAGGATACACACTGGTGAATTTTTTTCTGACTGCTCCCCTTCAAAAGCCAGTATTAATAATGGTTTTGGAATTTAAAGTCACACTTTCTAAATATTGGCAAGGTATTATCACTGTAAGCTGTTTGGTCCTATTATCTGACATTGCTGGGTAGGTGGAAATTAATTGCATCCAAGTGCAAGAGTAAACAACTTGTTGGTGAGTTGACAGAGAAATGTGACTTGATGTGGTCAATCCCTGGGCAGCAGGTTATGTTGGCAGGATTTTGGCAGATGCCTAGGGCAGTTATCACCTTCCAAGGCCTGGGATTTTATGGCCTAACCCAATCAGCCCCATGAGTTCCTTAACACTGAGCCTATTGAGCCTGTTTCAGCTCCATCACAGCAGAGGAAGGAGGGCCTCTGCACTTGAAGACACCATGGCTAAGGCAGGGACTCAAACCCTGTCTACAATAGGGTTTATCTAATATTATCTACAATAATCATCCCAGCTGTCAAAAAGTGGTAGCAGAAATTAACAGATCTGTAACATCATTTAGTGAGGGAGGTGGAAGAATCTAGTCAGGAAGCTGGTCTTTCAGCAAGGAAGCAGAAGGAAGTGACAGAAGTTTCTCACTGTTTGAATCTATTTTAATTAGCAAGAAATCGTTCTAATTGGCCCCAAGTTGAGTCTCTTGCCTGTCATGGTATCTGTTAAGCAACCCCCCTTTCTGTATTTTAACTTGTGAGTTTTTTTTCCTCCCTGTTTTCTACTTCTGTCCTGTTCAGTAAGGTACCTGGCACGTGGCTGGATGAGCTTTTGGCTGCTGGCCAAGATTACAGATGACATAGTTTGCACTGCCAAAAGCATGATGTTATGTATTTCTTTCATTCAGTTCTGACATTACAAACATCAGAGTGTCACAAATACCACCTCACATATGTGGCTAAGAAGATTGCCTGCCTCTTGCTCTCTAATGAGTCCCTGGTGCCAGTGGCTCATGCATTACCTATAAAGTTACTGAGAGTTTTCTACTGTTGATGGAATATTCTTCATAAAGATGACCATCAGAGAATGACTGGTTTTTTGACTAGCTGAAAGAAAGATGGTGTACTCTGTTCTCCAATGCACCATGTCTTCATTTGTCATGTGGGCTGCCCTATATTTATGGAAAATCAATGACAAGTGTCAAGATTCTCCCAAAGCAGCTGAAATGTTTTGCAGGGCCAATGTGTTTAATTCCATTAGGAAAACATTTGCTCTTTTTAGGTACTTAAGAGATTACAAAGAAATCAGTAAGAACCAAAAATATGTTGTCAATGGGGGAAAATACCCTGCCTTGTGCTAGCACCGATTATCTAGGGAAGCTTTAGGCCTTATAAAACTGATGAAAATAGCAGATATGGTAGGGTGTTGCTCATGATAGTGTTTTATGCCAACATGCTATGAATGGGAATGCTTTAAGAAAACTGGTAATAACCCAGCACTGCCAAATGTGTATGATTGAACCCAAACAGTTCATATTTCATGTGCTGTTTTTGAGAGGGCAGTCTGAGTGGTAAAACTCCATGGTTTGAAAGCAAAAAGTAAAAATTACAACACAATTGGCATGCTGAAAAAAAAAGAAAAATATTAAGACCCAAAGGTTTACTTTCCATGCACTTTGCTGCAGAAAGAGGACTGTTTTTTCTTCCTGATACATCTGTGACCAAAGATGTATAGAATGAATACTTTTAATATTTGTTTTTGTTGACACTCCAAGTTAATGGAAGACTGTTTAAATAAGTATTTAGATATAATCAGAGATTTAACTGGTTTTGGATTCAAATTCCTATATCAGAATTGAGGTAGATTCTGTGAAATGCTGAAATAAGTCATAATAATTTTTCAAATACTTTCAGAGTCTAACTGAAGTTAGCATTTAAGCAAAGTATTGTCAATATAAGATAGTCCCACTTGGCAACATTGGACCATTTCTTGAACATTACCAAGGTTTGTAATAGGGTACATTGCTAGCTTTAAAGTCTGCAACTTGAGAACATGTCCTTAGAAAACTCTAACTTATTCATGGTTCATTTAGTAGTTGCAGTCTACCACCTGTTTACTATGATAGGAATTTATAATTTGTGTGGATGAAAACAGAATTACATGATGCAAGAAAGCTGAGCAAGCATATTTTGTTTACCCTCTAACCTATAATAACATTGATCCATGTTGAAATGTGATTGCATATTAAGTGCAAATTAAATAGCAGTATGCTTGAGAAGAATTGCATTTTGATTCTTAATTAAAAAAAACCCAATGCTTACTTTTTCAGAGACCAGAAAATACAAGAAGGATACATATTTTTTATGATAAATGGGATTTATGCATTGCAGTAGGCAATTTTTAAAATATGGGGGTGTTCTTTTGTGTTTTCACTTCTTGCTTCTATGTGGAGAGTTAAATAGGTCTTGTGTGTAATTAAATCTTTCATATGGGCATCCAGAAATAGTTTTAAAAATATGTATTAACCCTTAGCTATTTTGGTGTATGTACTCAGTGCTTTAAATGACGATGAAATGTATAGAAATTGTAGATGAGATATGATGCTTTTGTAGATATTACTCAATTTTATTAAAAGCTGCCTTTTTTGATAGCTCAAAATTAGAATTTCTGCTTTATGCAATAAAAATAGGCACAGAATAGTAACTTTCAGCCAGGTGTCTGTTATTCCTAGTTCTTCACAGAAGACTGTAGCATACAGTTTTCAGTATGGTGCTTACTAAAGTGAATCTGCTTTAGAGGAAACACATCACATCACCAACAGATGTGAGACTCTTCTAGCCGTCCATGTAAATTCCTTCCTGCTCTTCCAGAAAAGGTTTCATACTGACAGACATGAAATACTAGGTCTCCAATAGCTTGAAGCCATAGGAAAAAGCCCAGACCATTCATCAATTTTCTGGGTTGGTTTTTCCTTAGGATCTTTACAGTCTTGTCTTCACATGCCACTGTATCTAAAGACTTCCTGAAAGAACTGTGTTTATAGGGATTTATAATTGTAGGCCACGCAAATGTGAAATGGTGTGTTTAGACTGTACTTGAGTCTGCTTGCAGACTATCTGTGATAAGAAATAATTAATAGAAAGTAATATTTAGATTAAAAGCAGCTATGGACTATCTTTTGTTCTTGGACAACAGTCATAAGTCACTCTACTGTCTATACAGAAGCTTGAAGGAAAAAAAATTCTGGGCTATTGTTCAGAAGACTAGATGTCATGGATTAGAAAAAATAGATGTTTTAACAAAACCAGAATACATACATAAGACTGAAGTAGAAGCATCATTGATTATTCAAATACCAATTTATAAGTTAAGACGTTTTAATAAAGTAAATACTCAGTTTTTAAAAGTTGTATGAAAGCTTGCTGGCTTGACAAACAGGTTGTGAAAACATGTCTTAAAGCGATATACACTGTTTAAAGGCAGCCACTAATGTACCTTATTCATAAATGAGAGAAAGTAAAGGTCCAGTGGTTTTTTGCTTCTGAAGATGTAATGTAATTGATTATCAAAGGAGAGGAATGTATCTTTTACTTGTTTAAGTTACTGGAATAGGAGAGAAAATAAAAGCATACCAAAAAAAGCATTACCAAATGTGATGCTTGAACTTTCTGATGGTAAAACTCGTGGGGGAAAAAACCCTCACATTTCTAGATCTCTAGAATCCCAGAAGTTTTTAGGAGAAGTTTGCTTCTGACAAAGCAAAGGAAAGCTAAGACTTGGTTCAGTGTTTTCAAATTGTCTTGGCATGGGTTCTGCAGGAAGAGTTATCTAGGCTAGTAATGTCCAAGAGAATGCAAGGAAGGACCAATCCTGACAGAAATAATTTACCTTTAAGTTTTCTTCAAAGTTTTTAAACCCTGAAAAAGTTCAAGATCTGCTTGTTGTTTATGAATTAATATGGATGCTAGATAATTGAATTAAGTAGTGCTGTGTGTTAATGGATTATTTTTTAGGCAGTATGTTTTATCATACCCCTGCAGAAACCAGGAGCTGGATGGCTGCTGCTCAGCTGGAGAATGATGTTGTACTTTTCTGTGAATGAATCATATTGAATTATGTGGTTTCAAGGGTCTTTGCATAATTTATGTAGAGCCAGACTTTGTCAGGTATGTCTCTGTGAGACTGAGGTTCTTCATAAATGGCTAAGAACCAAAGCAAGTTTTGTTTTTCTCACAACAGTTAAAATAAGGCCCTAATACTGCAATTTTTCAAATTTCTATGGTTTACTTCCAGTTCCTTTTAGTGCTTAAATAGAAATGAAACTTAAAGAAGTTCTGGTAAAAACATGAGCAAAACCCTCACTCAAAATATAAAACCCTATCATTTTTTGCAAGGTTTATT
Source organism: Cichladusa arquata (assembly GCA_026413545.1). Lineage (NCBI taxonomy): Eukaryota > Metazoa > Chordata > Aves > Passeriformes > Muscicapidae > Cichladusa > Cichladusa arquata. Next base: position 46,799,904 of record JAOTQP010001546.1, on the reverse strand, counting down.
TTCTTATTCTAAGCAGAAAATTAATCACCTTTTTAAAGAGGAAAAACAGAAACTGAAGATTAATCTTACCTGAGTTAATCATCATAATTATGCATTATTATATAAGAATAATTATTTTCATATTTCCTGACATGTCTTAGTATAAAAATATTTTCCTCTTGCAATATTGGAATTTATATAATCAGTTAGTAACAGTTCCAGTCTTTGGATCACTAGAAAAACATTGATCATGGAGTTAAGTTATTGGCTGAAGATAATAATTCCCTGAGCTGTGCCCATACAAACAACCCTTATTTTGACAGGCAAAATCACACCAAGGAGAAAATAATTTATGTTGCAATTTAAGCACCTTTCTCCTGCATCCTGGAAAGGAGGGAATGAAAAACTTTAGAGCTCCTGTGAATAATCAGCTGGCTGCACTTTCAGTGCAGAAATTTAGTGTTTGTTTAAACCTTCGGCTCATTGAGCAAAAAAGATAATATAAAGAGCAGGGTATTATGCTGTGGGGAAAGTATACTCTTTTATATCCTGCATGTTTTTCATTACTTTTTTTCCTTCCTTTTACAAATGCCCTTAACCTAATGGCCTTTGCTGGAGAACCTTGGTACATTTCCAAGCCTGGAAAATATGCACAACTTTCAGCAGTCTGAGGAGCTGAATTCATCTGAAGGCAAGCTAGCCCTGAAGGATATGTATGAACATGCACTGTGAAAATGTTGTCATGCAAATGTTGTAATCTTGCAGCCAAATACGTAATGTCTCAAAAGCAGAAATTAAAATGGACTAAAGGCAATTGGCCTATGTTGATAGATTCTTAGCCTGTTGGTTTTCCGCTGAATTTTTCAGCCAAGAAAAATCCTTTCAGTTTCTGAGGCACAGTAGTGCTTTAGGACCCAATGATGTCAAGAGCTTGTTTCACAAAGTCAAAGCTGGCTCTTTCATGCTTCACTATTGCCTTTTCAGTACCACCAGTCTATTCTGCTGTAGGACTACAAGACTGGCCAGCTCTTGACCACATTTCACTCCAGCCCTTACTTACCTGCATCTTACTGTAGTTATTTGTACCTCCGAGAGACTCAAAAGAAGAATTTTGTTTCAAAGCCTTGCAAATTCACTGCTGCCTGATAAGTGACCTGGCACTTATTTTAACTGACTTTAAACCATATGCATTATTCACTATGAGCTATTTGTGGGTAAGCTTTGATACCTAAGGCTCATACAGTTATTTTCCATGCTAGTGATTTGTTTGTATTTATTCATTCTATGTGGCATCAGTTTTAAGGGGTCTTTCTTCTGGCTCTTTGAGGATAATACTGGAAGAATATAATGCAATTCAGTGCTAGAAAGAAAGTGCACTACTGTTGTTTCACTTAATAGAAAAGGAGTGAGCTATTTTTTCTGCTTTGCAGAACAAAATTCAATTCCTTGGTTTCATTGCTAAGACGAGGCTTAAAATCATTGCTTGCATGTCAGCATGAGGATCAGGGAAGCTGTATATAATAGGTCAGATTTAAGTAATTCTCTATGCAGAAATAAGAATGTGAATGTGACTTGTTATGATTTCTGCTTATTTCTCACAGCAGGGTGAATTATTATGGGTTGCCATTTATAATCTATACATTTTTCTCTACTCTTCCTTTAGTGTATCTCTGAATATGCACTTGTAGCTGCTTCCTTATTGTTATGTATTACTTGCATTCTTCAGTTGCTTTTGTACTCCTTGTGAAGTTGCTCCTTGCATCTTCATCCATCCTTTCTTGGTCTTTTTGCCTTTTTTTACCTGAGTCTGGACTTTCTTGAACTCTTCAGCACCTGCCATTTTGAGCAATGAAAAGTCTGCAGTGCTGGTACAATTTCCTTTCTATTAAGTCATGAAGAGTTTTAGCATTTCCTTAATCAGAAATGGAGATAAGCAAAACTTGCTCTTGAAAATCTTACTTGTATAAAGGAGATGCTTGAGGAATAGGTTAATTTCATGGCTCTTCTCCATCATGTGTTTCTTTTGTGTTTGGCAGATGAGCACCCTACACCTAAAGCTATAATTAAATAAATCTACCAGTTTAGGAGCACTGTATTCTCTTTTTGTTTGTAGATGTGAAACAAGCAATCAAAGAAAAGAGGCCCTCCCCCTCAAAAGTAGCTATGCAGCTGTGTAAGACTGGTCCTTTTGTTGTTTTCAACTGTTCTTGATGGACTTTGCGTTGTTATTTCCATTAAAAAATACAAGATGGAGTATTTGTTACATTAACCACTGTTGCCTTTACAGAGCTGAAATACTGTAATTGACTTGAATCTGATCTCATAAGTTATTGCTGCTATTTTAAAACTAAGCTCTGAGGAGAGACAATGGTATAAGGGGGAGACTTGGCCAGTGTTCTGAGTTTGGTGGTTGACATTTGATCATTATCAGATTTGCAGACTGAGTGGATGCGAGGACTCAGTAAAAGGTACCATAATGTAAGCAAACAAACTGAAGGCTGAAGTCTATTGAAAGCTCCACTGCTAAGGCCAGTGCCCAGACTGGTTTATAGTGGAACACCTAGAGCACAAAACTAGAGGTGTTAATCTGTTTGCATCTCAAAGGAATTTGTCTCGGCAGGGTGGTTACACCATATTTTAAACGAACCTTGAATGGCAATGGAGAGTTTGCAGCATTTACAAGACTCTCCATTGTCTCTAAGTTTAGTAAAAATAGACGATAGAGCACAATGTTTCTCAAGAGGTCTATGTCCAAGTATGACTGATTTCTTTTATCTGTTTGCCCTTATGTTTATGGGAAAACTTCTTAGATGAGGAGACTTAAGTAACTGTACGACCAGCAATTCCAGCAGGGTAACAATTGCAGCTGTAGAGAGATGTAGGCAGAATTAAGAAGGAGGAAAGAGAAAAGGCTAAGAAAGGAGAAGAGGTGAGACTAAAAGGTGAGAAAAGAAAAACATCCATTATAGGAAGGCAAATAGAATGTGGAAGTGGGGGAGGATGAGTTATAAAATCTGTAGATGAAGAATTTTGTTTACAGGTAATGAATATTTTTTCTTATCTAGACTGAGATATGTTAAGATAGACGAAAAAGCAGAATCTTGACACCAGACTGAAAAAGTGGTGGACTGCTGACCTATCAGGCTTCCACACAAGAATGCTTTTTGCTTTTTTGCTCTCCAGTAAAATATCAGGGGCTGAATTCAATTTTCGTGCTGCTGTGGCAGTGTCACAAGTGACACTCTAGGCTCTTAAAGCAAGTGTGCAATAATATCTTTCTGATACGAAGATCTTACCTATAAAAAAGAGAAATATCTATATATTCTAGGATTGTGTTTGGTGATGAAGATCTAGTGCCTGTGATTCAAATAAAGATCTTCCACTTTTTTTTATCCTCTGTGAAGCAATGTATCTCCTAGAATGTTGTCTGGCTATTTTGTTTTCTAGCCAGGTGATTGACATTTCTTTTGATTTTTCATCCTTGGTATAGAAATTCCAGATGTTGTTCTTATGTAGATCTTCCTAAGCTATTAACTAAGTGGTGTCTGTGAGTTCCCAACATTAGTCAGAATATAAGAGAATGTCTTCTTTGTGCTTTACATTTTCTGGCTTTTAATTGAATCAAGTCTTTCTAATGGAACAGAGAATGAGTCTACCTGGATTCATTTTCATTGTTTGTTAGACATAGCATCATGTTTGTCCTCATGTAGTTTTCTAAATAAAAGCACTATTTTTAAAGTCTTCCATGCTACAAATACTTCGGGGAAAGGACAATATTTTAGGTCAGTGAAGTGCCATACAAGGAAGGATAACCTTGGCTCATAATTAAGTTTGCTAATCATTACTGCAGATAGCAATAATTTAAAACTGAATAAAAATATTTTAGGAAATAATGTACAGGAAAGACCAAACACCAAGCAGAAGAGGAAGATAAGTTAAATGTGCTTAAGAAAATGTTATTTTGATGTTGCATGAGGGTCATGGCTTCACTGCTTAAGTGGAGGTGTTCAGCATCAGCAGGAACAGCTGTGCCTCAAGTTCTAATAACCATGGAAAGAGGTTGACTGGGAGCCGGAAGAAGAAAGTGTTTAATAAAGTGCTGTGGTTCTTTCAGACTGCATCGGCACACTGATAAAAGCTTCCATTTCTCTGACAGTTTCAGAAACAGATTCTGCAAGGTGATGGAAACCTACCTAAAGTCTCCTTTTCCTGGATTGGAGGCAATGAAAGTTGTGCTATCAAATCTAGTTCTTCATCTTTTAAAATTTGAAGCTTTCTTTATCCAGAGTCCTTGGATTAGAGAACTGGTTTTGTGATCCCCATGTAATATTCAGAGCTTCTTGTAATCAATTGTTTTGAGATTGCAGTTTCCACTGAAGAATGTGGCTGTTTCATTGCAAGGTGTTCTACCAGACTGAAATTTACTTTTCCTCTTAACCTCAAATCACTTTGAGTCCCTAGACAAACAGACCTTCCTATACCTGTTCCTTACCTACCCAAATTCTCCAACTCTCTCCTCCTGGCATCCTCTAAAATAAACTTCATACATTGTTAATGTCTAAATCTGTAGTACAGTGAAAGCTGAAATAGTGGAGACACTCCAAGCGTAAATTGAATTTAATATAAAAATAAGACATCAACTGTTGTATTTGGTGTGTTATTACATGTTGTATGTAACTTAATATGAAGCTCTGGGATCCCTTTAAATGAAACTGCCAGAAATTTTTTGGACTGAGAACCAGAAGAGGAACCTTGCTGTGTAAGTGAAGTCTCCTCTTGAGGTAGGGAGTGATTTGCATCCCTCTTGAAGGAGTCAGGTCTACTGATCATTACGGAGTATATGGAGAGCTAAATAATAGGGGCAGATGTACAGATAGAAAAACAGCTGTGCAGTGCTCCAAATTACATTCATCTGTTTTCTTGGGTTTATTACATAAAAAGTCAATTTATGCTGCAGTGGGTGGTAGCCAAGGAAAAACAAACCTCAGGACGTTGGTCTTTGAAATGTATGCATCTCCAGTTGTTTTTCTCCCTGCTGTTTTTCCTAAGATCTATACAAATTATTGATTTTTATCGCCTTTTTGAAAGTTTAGTGGCTGAACTAAACATTCTGGAGGCAATGCTTATAACAACCTGAAACAACTTTTAATGACTTTAATAGTTTTTCTTTTTTCAGCAGGAAGAATTTTATTCTTTGCCAACCAAAACATTTTTCTTAAATCCAGAGCAGACTTGTCAATTTCAAAACAAATATGCTATTTCAAAATAGAAAGTCAATGCACCTATTTTGAAAATGTTGAAACTATTTCTTCTAGAAAATGTCAAAATAAATTGTCATAACATTTAACCCTCCATAATTTCTAAACTGGTGAATAATTTTGATCTCCCTACAAGTGCCGTTTCCAGCAGATGTACTATTCATTTGCTTCTTTTTAGTTTTACTTATGCTTTTGAAATACTGGCTGATAGTGACTCCACAGAAGAAAATCTACCACTATTTTTACTCATCTGATACTCCATGATATTCTTATGGATAATGACAATAATACAATCCTCAATTTTTTTTCTCTGTGACCTACACAAATGTAATGTAAGTTCTGTAGACCTTAAGAGCTGGGACAGCATTACATGCCTTTTCAGCATCATGGAATACACTATTCCTGATAACCATCATCTGGGTTGTTGGCTCTCCATAGAACGATTTAGCTTCAAAATCCTTATGTAATCTGTATGTATCAGCTTTGCTTTTATCCTTAAGGGAAGCGTTGATCTTTGGCAAAGCCATCTAGAGGATGTCTTTGTCCAAAATGCCAAAAGTGAGTGCTCTGAAATAGCATGAAGCAGTGCTTTAAAAATGCAAAGCATCTGTCTGAGACTGGCCTTAGGAGATGGAGCATAAGGTATGTAGCTTAGCTGCTGGATTCTCTTATCAACACTTGTAAAAATATACACATGAGAACACAGAATGAAAACATCCTAAACAGCACCCCAGAAAATAGCTGCAAACATGCATTGCAGCACTGAAGCTTCAAGATATATGCAATGCTCTACCAGGAAAAGGAGGAGAGACCCAAAGAGGCATTTCCCCAGCTTCACACTCCACTTTTTAAAGGTTAGGATCTTCCTGTGGTACCAGAGCAAGGAAAGCAGTTGTGCTGAGCTCTCTACCCATGACCTAGTTGACCTCTAAAGTCACCTCTCTGTCCATCCCCCTGTCTCCCTACTCCACTGGCTAGAGGGATAAGATACATGCCAAGTCATGCAAGAGAAGTCTAGGAATTCCAGATAAGGAAGTTAGAAAGCATGCATACAGAAAGAGACAAACAAGTTTTTAATTAAATACTTCCGCCTTTCAGGACAGAAAATGATCTTGTGCTGGCACCATTCCTTCTCCTCCTAAGAAAGGAGGGAATTTTGTCGGTAAGAGACAATGACCTCATTTCTGTTTCTCTCACCTGGTTAATAGAAGGGTCCCTGTTAAAGTAGAGGAGAGCTGTAGGTCACCTTCTGCGGTAGGGTTTTTGTATCTTGGATCACTTTGGTCCTCTGGGACATGTGGTGGTTCTTCCCCTTAGACTTCCCACTTTTGTCCTCACATTTCTTACTGAGGCTGTGTGGGCAAGGGTGCAGGGACAATGTTCTTGTTCTGCATAGATTTGCTTTAAAAAGGTAGCAAATATTAATTAGGCTCTGGTTTTAAATTATTCCAACAGTATGCGCTTTTAGTTGACCATTTTATTCTGGACTAGTAAATAGTAATTTACTAGTATAAAATGTAAGCAGTAAGATTCTATTACAGTTTAAGAAGTGGCCTAGAATAACCTATAGTAGGGTAGCAAAGAAGGAGCAAAGTCGTCGTTAATATATCTAGCTTGACTCTAATGCTAATTAAGATAACTACAACACATGAGGGAAGAAGATTCAGAAACAAGTTGAGACTTGCAATCATAAAGGTCAAAGAAGCAACTTGATTTAAAAGCCAATAGATGTATAGGATAAAATTCTGTTAGATGTGGTCATGGAGGAGAGTGATATAGTTTTATAGCAGTGATAGAATGTTGAAGACACTGAGAATTAGCAGTTTTATGCTTCTTTTACCTACATTTGTGCCTTGGTCCTTGTCTAGGGGTGCAGTACGATTTTTGTTTGTAATTTTGTTTCTGAATTCAGTATAATTGAGATAAGTTTGTTCTAATAAATAGGCCATTTATTTGTGATTTTTTTTTTCAAGACAGAATATGGTTTTGGTCTAATCTTTATCTTCTATGGTCTTTATAACCACATATTTCATACAGGTGACATATGATTTTCTTGTTGTAAGAGTCTGTTGTATCTTATTACTTATTTAATCACTCTATGATATATTTAATGTTTTCTTAAAATTCTTTCTTTTTTTTTTGTCTCATGCTCAAAGAGCTAATCTTTAATTGAACCTCCATAGTTTCTCTTATAATTTCTGGAGCATATCTGGTAGCCAAAAAAGCTCATGATGTTTTGAGAAGACAAAGGCATATCTATACACCAAAATATTTGTTAACCAGCAGATGAACTTGTGTCAATAGAATACCCAATCAAACATTCGGGCGTGAGGGCTGTTAAGTAGGTGCTTCTTTGTCATTTCTCTAGCATTTCATGCCCTTCACAAAATAAATTTAAGGTTGGGAAATACTTATATAATAAGTATTTTATATAATACTTGCTTATATAATTTACATGTGTTTCTTTCTTAGAAGTAGCTCTACTTTTTCATAAAAACTCTACTTTTTCATAAAAAGGAGGTAGATTTCTGATGCTGAGGCATTTTTGCTCTAGGTAACTTTCCATTCAGTTGTGAGCTGGGACTAGAGTCACTAGGATATGCAGCTGTACTTGACAATCCCTGAAATGCTAGTTGAAGATGGGGCTCCTCAACTAAACTTAGAGTCTTTGTGGCTTCACTTTTTAGGGAGAGAAAGGCCTGAAGTTGTCTCCAGTCTTTTGTGGTGCTGTTGGTGTGGGGACTACTTGACCTCAGGGTGGTGATTCAGGAAGCTATGGTTCATTGCTGGGGCCAGCAGTGCTGAAGGCTCTTTTGTTATCACAGAACCTCAAGGCGGGGGAATCTCGGAGATCTGTCTCTGGGTCCTTGGGCAACTGCTCTGATACATCTGGACTCCTTTTTGGTTTCTGCTTTCTGTTGAGTGGTACAAAACCTCTGATTTCTGATGTTGTAAACTAGATTTCTCTTGAAGCTTGACAGCCTGTAGAGATAGAACCTGTCACTGATTCAATGTATTGAACTTTTCTTCAAATAAAAATTTTGTACTTTTAAGCATTAGGTTTTCTATGCGAAAAAAAAATCTATTAAAAATTTCTCAGAGGGAATGAATGTCAGAAGAATTTTTTTGGCTATTTTAAAGAGAAAACATTACCCAAATTTATGATCTATACTGATGTTAGGGACCGTATCATATTTGTGATAATAGAACAGCAGTTTGCCTTTACATCCACAATCAATTTGGTGTAAATATTGCAAATTAAGCAGAACAGAGTCCTAACTTTTTAACTTCAAATAATATTATTTTCCTGAATCCATTGTTTGTGTTGCAAAATTAGATTATGTACTTTTAATTTACACCAGCACGCAGACTAGGCATATTTAATGCAATTGATACAGCTGGCTCAAAGGGGGATATATTTTAAGACAAAGACGGATGTGAATCAGTGATTTTCTTTCATGGAAGTATGTAATTAAGTAATCTTCTGCTCTGACATAGAGAAAAAATGGAACCTTGGCTGTAACTAACGTGTAAATAGCAGCCCTGTGTTTTGAGGAACAAAGGGTGATATTTACAACAAAGACAGCATATTATCATTGTCATCATCTCTCTGTAGTTAACACCACCTCTTTCTGAAGGATCCCTCAGTGTTACAAATTTTACCATTTAAGATCTGTAAAGCACTGAGCATTTGCTTTTGTTTTCCTTTTTTAATAGAAAAATTCTCTCAATGGTCAATTGTATATTCCAGGTTGCCATCTGCAATAAATTTGCTAATGCTATTTTAAGCATCAGTGGCTGAGGTCTGGATGTTAGTGGTGCAGGAGAACTTTCTGAATTGCTCAGCATCCCTAAGGACAAGTTTTTCTCTAGGTTCTCATCTCAGGACTTCTCATCTATTAAATTTAATTTCTTCCATCTTCTTCCTTCTTGATCTCTTATCAGACGCATTCTTTCTTTTTTGGAATTCAAAGTGAATAAGAAATTCTTGCTAAGCACTTCTTGATTACCAACTGACATGCTCCACAGTTATATCAAAATTAAAAACTCTGTTAATCGACACATTACCACTGATATTTGATACCAGATCCTTAGTGGTTGGTTGGTTAATATACCTGTGAGACAAGATTTAGGTTTACGTATTGTGAAGTTACTCAAACTAAAAATATTCAAATAATGCCTTCCCCACTGGGTGCATGTTAATTTATAAGGTGAATTAACACTTATTTTCGTGTTCTTTTTCCTATGTGCCAACAAGAGGAATGGAGAGAAATTTGGAGAGCATATGCTAATTAGCACGTTCTAAATAATAGAGTGAGCCTATCAGAGTCTCAAGCACCAAGGTTTCATAACTATCGGTTTCTTTTGCAGCTGCAATTATTCTGCATCAGTTGTTCCCTAGCTTCCCCTTTTCAGCAGGCCATCAGGTAGAAGCAGGACCTGATATGAGGCTTGCTGAGCCTAGAGAATCTGTTTGGAGTCTCAGTGTATGTGGTGAGGGAGGGATTGCAGTGCTGTGCTGGAGGTACAGACACAGACTCATCATGCACATAAGATTCATAAAGAAATTATATTTATGCCTTGCAGTCTGGCAAGTGTTTTGTTTATGGCAGAGTAGAGCATGTAGTGGACCACACATGCAATCAAATTACTTTTTAAAAGTCTTTTAATGTATCAGAATACATATTCTTTAGACTGTTTTTTGGGTTATGTTCACACTCTGTCTTGTACTTGCTTAAAAGATTAAAAGTTTGTGGCAACCATGATTTCTATTTCAGATCAGACTGAGAACTGAGACAAATGATTTGAATCCTGAATTTTGTGTTTGTAGTCAGCTGCTGCTGAATTAGTACTGAATGCTTTTGAATCACTGCTTGACATTTCTAATACAGCTGACTTTTGGAAGATCTAGAGTAAATTGAGATCAGTCACCAAAAATCATGAAGTAGGAGTTACTAAGAGAACAGAAAAAAGTGTAGTATTTCATCCTTATTTGTACCCATCAGCACAAATACCTGTTCTTTGGTGTTTTTTTCCAGCATGCTTTGAAATAATAATGTTCACTGTCTCTAGTTATATCAGGCCATGGGCTACATTATTGACCTATTTTTAACTCAGAGTTGTACAGATTGTGCTGCTACTTGTCTTTGACTAATTTTTCGGAGTGCAAACTGGGGGGAGTGTATGTTGTTTTCAGCTTGAAAAAGCGAAATTGCAATCTCTATCTAAAGCTTGATGGTAGGAAAATGCTGGTTTATCACCATTATTCCAACTTTGTTGCCCTGAATAGATGACCCTTGCAAACATCTGGTCTTTTTGTAGTCTGTGAAATGGACATAATGCTTTCTTGTCTTTGTTTCTCTGCAGGAGGGTTTTGAGAATTAACGTGTTGATGCTTTGCTGTTGTCCTATAGATTAGATCTGTGTATCCAGGTATTATTTAGGAACACTGATTGTGACTGTATATTTCCCTCAGTTGTCCTGAGATAAAAATATGCTGAAAGTCAAATGGTACTCTGGTTACATAAGGAAGATCACAAGGGACAAATGTGTTCTATCTAACTGGAATATACTACTAATTATTTAAATTATTTCAGGGGGAAAAAAAAAAGGACTTTAGTTTCTGTATAACATACTATGGGAAAACTGCAAAAATCTACATTCTTTACAGGTTGAGCAGATCTTGTGCAACACCCAAAAATACAACACTCCAAATGAAAGAGGACAACTGTCTTTGTCTTCTGAATAGTGATACCAAATGATACGTCAGCTACATTTGTACTCCAATGAGACAGCTTCTTTTCATGAGAAACTGGATTCACAAACATTCAATAACAGACACTCATTGGTATGGTGATCCCAGTAATTTTTTATTGTGAGTTGTATGGCTGGACCTAAATACTGGTAGAAGTCATCACATCTCAACACTTGTTCTATAAACTTTCCAATTCTTCTGGAAATTAATTTTTTAACAGAGTTATTTAAAAACATTCAGATGACTGTCTCTAACACAAATATTTAAGTGTTTCTCAGCCATTATATGGGGTATTTTGTTTATTTTAATTAGAAACTCCCATTCATCAAAGGAAGAAAGTGTGGCTTTGAAGAAAAAAGTATAGATATATAACTTCTGAATTGAAGTATCTAGTATTGGCAAGAAAAGTGCCATCAGTCAGTAATAAGAAATACCATGTAAAAAAAAAAAAAAAAAATCTTATAAAGGCTACAATTCTGGATAATCGTGAAAGATGCAAAAAGAAAATATATCTATCATCCAGTGTACTACTAATAATAATATTAATAGGAGTTGGCTGTGTCCTAGGGAAGCTTGGGAATCTGGGACATTTCATTAGCAAGAATGATTCCATTTCTAAGCTTGTTGAAGCTCTTATTTCACAGCCTTGCTGTAATGCTTTTAAACTTAACGCACAATTCCCTTTCACAAGGGGAAAAAAATAGGAAGGGGGTGAAAAAAAAGAAAAAAACTTTTGAGTGCACTCTTTAATAATGTAGTATAACTTTTACTTTATGGACAATCATACTTTGTAATGGAAAGGCTAAATCTGGAAGAGCTGAACATCTGAATTCTTAGTTATTAAAATTTTAGTTCTGAAAGTGAGTATGAAAGGGAAGGAATCTGGTCAAAATTCATTTTCCCTTACCCTGGCCTCTACAGGGGGAAAACATGTATAAAAAAGAATAAGTATTAAGACTCTTGGCCAATTTCAAACAGATTTGGCAGACAAGTAAAGTTCTTCAGAATTAAAGTTTTATCAGTCTTACCACAACTGACACCTGTGCAGAGGGGAAACCCTAAAACAGTGTTATCTCCATAAGAGCTCAAGTTACCTCTTCTGCTTCTTGTCCAGGCGATCAGCATGGGTGGGACCAGAGGGACTACTGCTGAGTCTGAGGTCAAAGAAAGGAGGTGCCAAGTTAAGGGTCTGTGGTTATTCACTGGGGGTCTGTGCAGAAATGCAGCAATCAACTAGATGGTCAATAAGCGCTTTGTTAGTTATGGTGCTTCTGGAATTCATTTGTTACTGAAAGAAATTGGTGTAAATAACTCGGTGCTGAATATCCATTAGGAAAAGTATTCATTACAGCGATCTGAAAAATACAGTGAGTTCTGGTGTAAGGAGAGGGTAAGAAAAGTGGCATTATCCTTTAATGTTAGAAATTTCACATGGAGTTTCTATTCCTTCACCTTTCCAGCTTTGTATTTGCACTCAAACACTGCTGAAAACACTTTCAACTCTTATAAAAAGTTAGTTATTTCTTTCTTTTTTACAGTTAGTATTTAAAGATCTTAGTAAGTTCTCTGTAATCTGAAGAAGGTTAGTTGCTGGATATACAGACTGATAGAAAGTGAAGTCAAATACAGTAATAGCCTTTGTAAGTAAAGGTAAAAGTAAATTTGGTTCAAAATAAAAAAATATTGCCTTTGCTGGCTGCTCAGAAACTGTATCTCCTGCTATGGCATAAAAAAGCTAAAATGTGATTTTAGAAAAGAGGTATTGTATCAGAATTTTAACTAAGCTTTTGGCCGAATTGCAGAGTGTAGTGCCTTGAGTCCACCGGAAAGCTGGTGGAACATGCATGCACACATTCTGCTATACTGAGCCTGTACAGGAATTGAAATTTCTTTGAGCTAATGAATTCTGAAAGTGATGAAATGGCTGTTGATTTGTTTGTTTTCTCTGGAGATGCATTGCTTTAATACACTGTGTTATCTTTTCAACAAACTACATCTTTTGCCAGTTTTCTTGGAGTGCTTCCATTAGTAGAGTAACCTACAAAGCAAATTCACATTGTCTGTTTGATCAAATATGCTTTAGTAACTTATCTGTGAAGACATCTTCACATTGCACAAATACAAGCTGGAGAGGGCAGTGTGATTAGCATGAGGTTACTTTTTATGGCCCTAATAATACAAATGTAAAATTAAGAGTGCTTCTAGTAAAAAAACCCCAATGCATGGGTGTTCAGTTGCTTCAGTAAAGGGTGGAGTTGACAATTCTGTGTTTCTTTTTAACCAGTGTACATGAGAGATGCACCTCAGATTGAAATGTCTGACCATTCTACTAGAAGAACTCAGATATGTTGTATTTGGTATTTTATATTTCTATCTGCTCTCTTATATCAACAAGAAAAATAGGGACCTGTGTAGCACAATACTTTCAGAAAATTAATAAATATGAGATAGTATAGCTTGAGCCAGTCAGGGTCATGGATGCCCCCTGCTCAGAACTGATGGGTGTTGTGAGTTAAGGTCAACACGTGGAGAGCATCAGATGTGTCTTTTAATTTTGTATGGTGCAAATGAACCCAGCTTCCTAGCATCTGCCAGTATGGGCTGTTGGTACATTAAAATGCTCAATGTTCTTCAATGTCAGTCCTAAATGATGCCTTGATGACATTTTTGACATCTTGTAGTTCAGCATGTTTAAGACAGAATGACTAAGCTAGATAGATGCATGGAGCCTGAAGATGACTGCCTTATGTATCATTTATCTCAGAACATCTAGATGAGCATCTCACTTTATTATATAAAAAAGGATTTTGCATGTCAGGCTATAAAGAATACTATTTTGAGGTAAGGGCTGGTTTTCATTATTATCATTCATTTTTGATACTTGAAATTATATATTTGCACTTACAAGGTATCAGTGTTTTTGTTGTACCTGATATGTTGTTACTTTAATGTCAGAATCCCCCGCAGTGAAATTTCAGAAACTGTGCCAGACAGAGAAGCAGAACAAGATATAAATTCTATTCACAAACATGAGCAGCTTAAATTATGTGAGACTGATCATAAAACTGTCTTTTCTTACTGTTTTTGAGGAAGTGGTAATTATTTATAATAATTTTTGGAAGAATTTTATTAGATCAATTTGACTTGGAAAATATATACCAAAAAGAATCTGCCTTTAAAACTAATCAGGTAACAGAGACTTCAAAACGTGCTTTTGAAAGTGAATATACAATATCTCACACTATAAATTCTGTCTTTGAACTATTAATGTCTTTTGTTGCCATACCAACAGTTCGGTTGGAAGCTGAAACCTGCTAGACATGTCTGTCTTGGATGTGAAGAACTTTTTCTTTCAATAATTTTGGCTTCCTATCCACTTTTTATAAGATCAACTCTTGTGAAATCCTGTATTATGAAGGGCAATACCACAATGTGAAAGTAAACTGCTTCTTTCATGTGGTGTGAATAAAGTAAGGAACAAAATATGGTCTAATGAGTTGGGGGTTTTGCAGTGGACACTTTTTTTTTTTTCCCCCCAGACAACCCCCTGTTTTCAAACAGAAATCTTTAATGAAATTTAGAGTTATTCTTATCTGATGACCTGTGATATTCCTTTCTACAAGGATTGCATCTTCCCTAAATCTCCTGCAGTCACCCAGTCTATAAGGGAAAAGATGCTTCTTTGCTTAGCAACCTGGTCGATTTACAAAACACAACTTCTTTTTTTGGTTCCCATGACACCTGTACAACATCCATAAATATTTTAACCACAGACCTAGCATAGTGTGGGCTTATTTTAAAATTATAAGTAAACAATAGAAAATAGATATGTAGATGGAAAGTAGTTTAAAACAGCAGGAAGGAAGTGCTCATATATGGAAGAAATCACAAGTCAATGTGTAGTGATAAAGATAAAAGCTTTGCATGAAAAATTTTGCCTGTCACACTGTAGAATCTCAAAATCAGACTCAGCTGAGTTGGAAGGGACTCACAAGGATCATTGAGTCTGATATCTGGACCTGCAAGCACCCTCCCAATGAAATCTTAGACATCATTCAAGTGGCATGAAATGGACTGGTCTGGGTTTGTGGTGACTATATAGGACCAAATAGAAGACTAGAAGAGCAAGTTGTCTTTGAGACTTCTGAAGCCAAAATTTAAAATATTTTTTCATATTTTTCCTTTGAGGTCCGTTTTGTTGTATTTTTCAACGAAGCAGATGAGTCAGAAGGGCTAGGGAAAGACTGGGGTGTGCTTGAAAATATTATACATATGCATCTTGCTACTCTGAAGTATAATATAGTCAAATAGGCATACAAATACATCCTTGTGCTTATCAGTATGTAGGTGACTTACATAATTTCCTGGATCTTACATGGATGCATAATCCAACCACAACAGACTTAACTTCAAGCATGTTACTGTCAGCTTTATCTTACATATGGTGTTCAGAGGTGGATTCCAGATGCACTTTTGCTGTGGAAATCTGTCACTTATATTTCTTTTTCTTGTCCTAGAAACCACCAGCTAGAAGTTATTTTTGTGTCTTCAAATGACATATGCAACCTTGTAGCCCAGTAAATTTGAGGAGATTTTTGCTTGTAATAGGCCACAGATTTATACTTTGGCCTTCCTGGAGATTTGTTTTTAGCTTGCAGCACTACTTATCTAATGACCAGGTGACTATGACCTATTTTTTTGGTGTTTGTTTAGCTCTCTCTGATTGTGTCCTTGTGATAATTATTGCTTTTTCTGCAACTCGTACACAATAAATAAACTAATACACAATAAATAGTCTTAATTGTGCATGGAATTAATTACCTGTAAGGCTACAATGAACTGCAGCACAGAGAAGTAAAGGCACAGGGTGACAGACCCAAGTCTTAAAAACACAGGCATAGCCTATACTGGAGACTCTGGGCTCTAAGCAGCTCTCCAGTGGCCAGCAGAGGAATGAAACCTTGTCAAGTTTCTTATACCAGAAACAGATTTACCAAGAGTAGTTAAAAGAAAAAAAAAAAAAAAAAAGGCAAAAAAGCCCCCTGCAAATTGATTTGTTCTGTGGTCTTGCTGAACAATAAAGAAGAAACAAGGTCTGTAGAATATCAGACCTAAAAATTATTGTAAGTGAGGAGGAGGAACCATCCACACTGCCATCCTCCTGGAAAAAAATTCTCTGGATGCTGCAGGTTCTGCTTCTTTTCTCCTCTCCCCTGCATCCCTTCATTTCTCCCCTGCCCCTCACCAAGCTTTTGACCTTAAAGTCAACAAAACATCAAAACCATGAAAGTTTGGATGTATATAATTTGAATTGTATATAATTATATGTATGCAATGCATCATCCTACATTTTATACCATATTATATGTGTAATAAAATTTTAGTATCTTTGCAACTAGGTTAAAAAGAACAGATCAGGATGCTGAGACTAATTAAGCTGCTAATAAATTCTTGGCTTTGCATATAAGGTGTGTTCCTTTTGTCCGTGACAAAATTTTTAGTGTAAGTGATGAGAATTAACATCTGTAATTTGCAAACAACAAATGGGCAACACACATCTAGAGAATGTGGTATAACTGCTGGCATCCTCTGTACTGGAACACTCTTAACCCTTTATAAAAAGGGAAATCTAAGTACTGTGACTAAGGTCACAGCTCAAAGGCTGATTGCATTTTGATGGCATCTGAATCACTGCAGTTGAGTTCTCTATGGACACAGGTGCTCTCATGCACAATTCACTGCTAGTCCAGTTAAATGACCTCTGTTATAAATAAACTACCTGCACAACCCCATATAAATAAAAGATTTCATGATTAAATAAATAATGTGAACAAATAAAAAGGAAAGACTGGCATTTATATGACTATAATTAAACTGCAGAGGAAGTATGTTTTGCAAGAGGTTTTTTAAAGGAGAATTAATTATTTTTTCACTATTAATTATTTTTCACTATTACTTTTTTTTTTGTCCTGTAAGCCATTCAGTGCTATTCATTTTGGGAGATAGCATTGCTTAAGTGCTGTAATAAATGCATGGTTGCACAGAGATGGTACCACTGCACTTACATGCGAGTTGGCATTTTCTCGAAGTCCTCCTTTGGTAGTCACTTTGCATTTCCAGAAATGTTTTCATTTGACAAAATTTATCACTTTCAGTGTCTAACCAAAACTGCTTATATTGTAAATGTTCATCATGGGATTGTTTGCTAGACTATTAGCCAACAGGTTTTACTTGCATTAATGTAAAAAAGGAAAATTAAATTGCAGAGTCTGTTTCTTACCCATCCAGCTGAACACTTCATTGCTGAAGTTGGCAGGATGACTTCAGTGGAAACATTAATGTAATTGTTCACCAGTGCAAGAACACATCATAAACAGAATCTAGGATATTTTTATTTGCATTTATTTGAATAAAAGTTCATATATACTCCTTAACACAGGAGATAATTACCTGATTCACTTTGCAGAATGCCTTAAAACTCAACAATTTATTAAGGACTAGTACACATTCATGAAAATCATACAATATTGTTGTTGTTGTTTGGAAATGCAGATAAGTTTTTCTCTAGTAGCTCAGTGGTTAAAAATATGTAATGCTGCTAATTCAGTCTCAAAGTAGAGTGGCTAAACCTGGTACTACAAAAGGAAATGCAGCCTTTCAACACTGCTGAACTACAAAAAGATAGTGCAGATGTGCTAGGTTGGTTGGTTGTTATTAATGAATATTTCCTGTGGGTTTTGGATCCATTTCTGATAAAAAGAGATAAAAACACAGATAAAAATCAATGTCTACTTTGGAACTGCATTTCTTCCTCAAAAACAAAAAAAACCAGAAAATACACTTGGAAAGTCTGCTTAATATTTGTTCTAGAAAAAAGTGAATTTGAATATTTTTATAGTAAAGTTTAAAACGCATTGTGCTTGGTTTTCCAATATTGCTTCTTTTTAAACTGAATTAAGCTGTGGTAGTACATGAAATTTAACAAGGGCAAGTGCCTGATTCTGCATCTGGGATGGAGCAACCCTGGTTGTATGTATAGACCAGGGAATGAGAGGCTGGAGAGAGCACTGTGGAAAGGGACCCATGAGTATTGACCTGTGGCAAGTTGAATCTGAGTCAGCTCTGCCCTGGCAGCCAGGAGGGCCAAACTTGTCCTGAGGGGCATCAGGCACAGCATCACAGCTGGGCAAGAGAGGGGATTGTCCTGCTCTGCTCTGAGCTGGGGCAGCCTCACCTTGAGTGCTGGGGGCAGCTTTGGCTGCCACAATATATAAAGGACATTAAACTATTGGGCAGCATCCAAAGGAGGGCTGTGAGGATGGTAAAGGGTTGGAGTTGAAGCCATGTGTGGAGCTGCTGAGGTTACTTCATCTGTTCAGCCAGAAGAAGGGGAGACTTAGGAGAGAGCTCACTGCAGTCTGCAACTTTCTTTTAAGGGGAAGAGGAGGGACAGGCACTGATCTCTTCTCAGTGGTGACTAGTGACAGGACCCAAGGGAATGGCATGAAGCTGTCAGGGGAGGCTTAGGTAGAATATCAGAAAAGACTTTTAACCCATAGGGCTGTTTGGCACTGGAACAGGCTCCCCTGGGAAGTGGTCACTGCTCTAAGCCTGACAGAGCTCAAGAAGCATTTGGAGAGTGTTCTCTAGCACATGGTGTGATTCTTGGGGTATCTTGCCTAGGGCCAGGAGTTGGACTCAATAATCCTGATGGGTCCCTTCCAACTCACCATATTCTATGATCACTTGAGGTTGAAGTAAGCTGGTCAGTGCTGTGAGAGAGGGGTGCAAGGATAGGAGGTCTCTCCAGTAACTCATTTGTCACATGACAAAAATTTCTTTAGTAGCATAGTCGAGTTAGTTAGTAGAGGTTCATGCCTTTGTAGGAGACCGCACCAAGACCCTTTTACCTCCTATTTTGTATAAGCCTGGAGTTTCACATACTCAAAGCCAAGTTTTGAGTTTCTAGATGAAAGCATACTGCATTACTATGGAAGAGAGGAATAGCTCCCAAACACAGCACCTGTTTTAGCTCCTACTGCCTTTACAAGTGCCCCCTTTACTGTGTTATTCTAATATGGAATAATTATTCGCTGTTTTTCAGATACATGGTTGAGATCTATCTGCAAATTAAGACATCTAAACTGAAGTGTCTCAGTTTGTATCCAAGTGTATCATATGACTGAGTTCTCACTACAGTTACTCCAGGGCAAGCCAAGACAACCTTTAAGTCAGTCCAGTCCCCTGAAACAGATGCATGGTGCCTGAAACATCATCTAGTCTCTGTTGCCTGCATTTGATTAAATTTTCTTTATAATTCAAACTTTGAAACTCACTTATGGGTGTGGAAGTAAACACACCTTCACGTACGCACATAAATCAAGGTTTGATGCTGTGAGACTGAATTGCAACCAGAATACCTCTTTTAAGACTGCAGCATTTTGTACAATGCATGGAATATAGATTGCATTGATTTGAATAAAATTGTTTCTGAAAGACTTTTCTGAGACTCACAGTGGTGAAGTGACATTTTTAGACCTTCAGTGAAAGCATGTACTCTTAGTTTCTCCTTTCAAAACAACTTTAAAATAACTGTTTCATATGCAATACCAATCAAAAAAACACACAAGTAATTTGGTACAGCATTGTTTTCCTTGAAAGAGAACTTTTGTGTTTCCACATTTCAAACCTAAATAAGTCAAAACTAAATTCTGAAATCTGTACAATTGCCTTCTTTCACAGCGGTGATGAAAAGTTCTACACTAAATCACTAAAATATAAAGTGTGATTTCATTTATGATCATATTTTGGAAGGGGTTGACTCTGGTCTTATTGTATCTTTGAGTCTTCTCTCCCAAACTGCAAATTCCAAATGTTGCACACTCGGAAAATGTGGTATGTTTAGGGAATATAACTTGAGAGAATATGCAATGTGAGTTTTACCGAAATGCAGGGTCTAGTCCAGTCTCAAATCCACCCAGATCTCTTCAGTATTTTCACTTTCATGTGAGATTTAAACAGGAGTCTATCTGCCTTTAATACTCACTTTTGTGCTTTTGTAAGCAATTGGAAAGTATGCATGTAGCTGATAGCATCTAAATGTACATGTGATGGAGAGGTATAAACACCACAATTCAGGCTTGTTTTTTTAAGCTAGGGTGAGGATACCCACATGTACTCAGTTCACTTCATAATACATCCTGGCATCATGATCTGTTTAATTGGATTGAACTGCAGGAAAAACTGATCATTTAGTAGTGACCTTACTAAATCCACTCTTCTTAGGACATAGATGACCTTTGATACTTGTGTTTTCCATCTGGTGCATGGTGATAAGATCTTATACTTTGGCTGACAAGTCATATATCAAAACTAGAAACAAGAAAATCTCTACAGCTTTTCTGTTGCCTGGACTATAAAGAGCCCAGTTGTGTTTCTATAGCAACTGCAGTGGGACAGCAATGATGTCATCACCCAGCAACCAGCTAAAATGTATATTACCTTATTGCAAATACTGGGTAAAGAGAAACACTGAGTCATCTAATTGCTGATATGGATAATTTTGCCACCTTCTTCAACAATTTGCAACAAAGAAGAAAAGAACTCATACCTGACTGGTCAAAACAGGAACCACACTCAATAATTTGAAAGAGGGGAAGGAATAAAGCAAAGTTTTTGTTGCCAAACTCTGTTCTTTCCAAGTATGTACAATGTAGAAATGACTGAAAATATTTTTTTGTGTTTCTAGTCAAGTTGTAAAACTTTGTGATATTAGTTGTGAACTATGGGAGATACTGGTATGTTTTTTGCTGAAAATAATTAATCAAACCAAGCCACTGGCATACCTGGACCTGTCTGACACTATAGAGTGGAACTCTTGAATGATGTACAAGCCAAACACAGGATGCAATTGTTGCTGCTTGATATTCTTTGCTGGTTAGGCTTGAAAGAAAGGACTTGATGCATCTCTAAAATTTGTAAGGAACTATAATTTTTCTCCAAAAGTCAATGGACAAGTAAAATGAGCCAATCAAAATTTCAAGCAAAGTTTATCATGCTTTATTTATTTATCATCAAGTTGATTGAATATTTTTCTGCTAAATTGGCATAGAACAGTTAAGTAATGCTTCTGGTAGAAATTCTGTCTTCTCTCTCCAAGTCATGGGTTTCACTGTTTTATCTTGCTGCCTGATATGGCTTCCGCTGCAAGCCTTCATTTTAAAGCAGAGACCAAGACAAAGTTTCAGTCCTTCTGGTAGAAGTTGCTCACTGCTGTATGATTACATTTCTGGATCTGAAAAATTAGTAGCTTTTTTTCAGATCTTTCCATAATACTATTATGAAAAATCTTGGTGTTTACAATCAAAGTCTGTTTGACCCTTCCAGATCCACCCTTTATTTGTATATTCACTTATAGAAAATTAATTTGCTAATTAATCAGTGGTTCTCTTAGCTTTCTTGGTAATTGTAAGTGATGTCTGACCCCTATCTGGGCAGGTTTTCTGTCCCCAGTGTTCAAATAATTCTGGGGTTTTTTTCATGGTGGGAAGAGAAGAAATGTGAGTTCTTCACTGGTGTTTTGTATTTCTGTTGACCCTCCCAAAGAAGGAGATTTGAACACCTCTGATGCCAGTTGGTACACAGACCTTCCTCTGACCACTGCAGTATATCTGCCCTCTTTCCTTGCTTCCAATATTTGCCTTAACTTCCTGATATGTTCTGCTTTTGGTCTCTGTTTTACACTTGCCCCATTTCCATAGAGCTTTTCTTCTGTTCTAATCCTGGGTCTAAGTCAGCAGTTTCTTCCAGCTTGGCTTTTCAGTATCTTTCTCTAGCCCTTCTTAGACTCTCCAGCTGCCTTGTCTAGTTCTGCCTTGGTTTCTTTCTCTTATTATTGAATGCAGGAACTAATGCCCTCTATATCTACTGTTATAATTTAAAAATTTTCTTTATTATTATCTCAGCATTCCCATTATTGCATAAGTCTGAGGAAAAAAAGTATAAGCAGGGATGCCAAAGAGTAAATGACATGATCTTCAATATAAATGGCTTTTTTAAATAACCCAACCATTATGTAACAGGTACCTAGAAAAAAAGGGATGACATGCAGAGAAGATGTTCTGTAAAATTGCAGAGAGATCTACACAGTCAGTTTGTTTATCTAATTCACAGCATAGGGAGAGAGCTGCCTTATTTTCTATATCCTGAGAATGCTGTGATTTGACCTGTGCAATTGTCAAGCCAACGGCTTTTGTGAAAAAGTTAAGGAGGAGGTGGATCAGGACTTTAGCTTTGTGAGGAGATGTGAAGTGAATCCTCAGAAATGGTGTGTGAGTAGAAAAATAAAGCTGAGGGTTGAAAATAAACATAGACTGGGGACTAGGGCACCAAAGAAATGTTGAAATTCTAAATACCTTTTTTTCTCAAAATCTGAGTTATAACATTGCTTTGGCCTCTCAGAGTCCCAAGAACTGCTGCGTACAACATGTCCCTGACCAAACCACAGAATAAAATGTAATCATAGAATCACGGTTTGGGCTTGAAGGGAACCCTAAAAATAATCTTGCCTCTCCTACTACCTCCTCCCAACACCTTCCACTAGATCAGGCTGCTCAAATGCCATTAGTGTTTCACACCTTACAGTAAATTTTATGCCTTCTACTTTCTTCCACGTAGTTTTTATTTGAAACTGGGTGTTTTCCCTAGATAAAATCCAGTGCAGCTGCTCTTACCTTAAGAAAATAGATAAGAGGCATATTATTCCTAGCACAGATATTTTAATTTGGTCCTCGTAATTGGTTCAGCAAGCTAAACAAACATTTCTCTGCCTAATCACCAGAGCCAGCTGTTAGAAGAATGGTGACTTTGAGGATAGAGCTAAATATGTCTTCAGTGTTAGATAGCCAAAGCATAAATTATCTGTATAATTTTCACAGTTTCAGCTAAAGATATTGCCTGTCTTTTAGCAGATGCTTTATGCATTTGTCTCCATGACATGAGATACAAGGGGAGATACTGCTATATGTTCTCCCTCACTGTGGGTATCTATTTTTAGGATGCTGAACCTTTGTCTTCCTTCAAGTAGCATGTTACACTAGAAATACCACTTCAAAGGATTTATGAATCAGAGCACAAATTCAAATTATATAGGTTTTTGTGCTTGGAAATGTTCATTGACACATGAATATCTCACAAGTCTGCCCTGCTCTGAAGAAAAATGGATCATCCAGAGATTTAACTTGTTGACCTGTGCCAGAATTTCCTCTGTGCAGTCAGATACATCAGTGTTGCTCTAACTTGGAACAGTTAACCCAGTTGGTAAATTGAGAATGATTCTACCAATGTTAATTGCTTCAGCTTATGAATGTTTCAGTATTTTGAGTTAAAACACAGCAATATTGATAAGTTATTTTATTCTTATGGTCTGTATTGTGTGAAGATTTTGGGTTTTTTAGGTAAACTTTCTTATTCTACTCTTTTGTAATGATCTAAAGTAATGAAAAACCATATACATCAAATGTCCATAATGTATGACATTTCCCATAAGTTCCTAAATGAAAAAAAAGCTGAATAATAAGCATATGATAATTAATAACCTCCAGCAAGATCCTGTAATTCCTCCTTTTTCCAGAAATTCTCTTGACTTAGAATGTTTAATGACATAAAGTGAAAGGTCTCTTCTTACAACATCCAGAACAATTTATAGTGGAAACACAATTTTCATCAAAAATTAGAGAGAAAGGTGTGAAGAGGCAATATATATCTACGATGTTTGCACCTGGACAAGAGAAGTAAGGATGAAGGACATTTAAAAAAAAATCCAAACCCAGTTTGTCGGGTTTTGTCCATCACTCCAATTCTCCCCATCATCCTCCAGTACTTCACTCTTTCATGGGGTCTTCAAGACAACTCTTAATGGTGCAGGGATTGCCTCCATCCATTTCTCAGTACTAAACAGTTATTTCATCCCACTGGTAAAAGGGATACCCACAGTTTATCTGAAAACTCCAGAAGTTTCTCTCTTTTTCTTTTTTCCTTTTGTTAAAAAAATTTGGTTAGCACTGATTAATCCTTTACTGAAGGCAGAGTCCAGAAAAGTATTAGGTGCCACATCATTTATTTGTTCTCTTTTACTGTTTAAATAGTGGTCTTAATCTTCATTCAAATAGACTTGTATAACCTTTATGATTCTTTATCCTTTGTTTTTTAAAATTTCTTTTTTATCCGTTTATATATCTGCACTCCTCTTCATATTTCCATATTTGACACCTGCCATTTATCACTTTTTTACCAGTTTCCACAGTGGCAGAAGGTTATGCCATTCTGTGTTTGATGCTGTCTCTCTCAGTAAATGGCACTTTTCACACACATCTGTGCATTTCATCCCCTTACTGATTTACCCACCTGTTCCCTGAGTTGATTGGGATTCATTTGATGAGAGAGGCAGCTCTCATTCCTTCTTTGTGTTATTGGAGTGCTCTGTTTCAAATTTATATCCCTGCATTCTAAAAAAAAAAAAAAATCTTAATTTTTAGCTGGAAACAACTTTAAAATATTTTTTGCTGAGTGACTTCATCCACTTTCCGAAGGAAAGAATACTACTGGTACCTGTACCTTCACCCTCCAAGGCCACTCTATTTGGTTCAAATTGTTTGTGCTCAGTAGGCTGTATCTGTATTGTTACAGTTCCTTTTACATTTATGCAAAATATTGGACGAACCTTTCTCTCACTGCATCCTGAATTTTATGTACCATTTCTCAGCCTGGCCTGAAATAGGAATTGTTTGTTGCTATGAGATTTGCAGATCATTCCTGTAACAGATTTTGAGATTCAGCCATGCTACATCTAGACTATAAGGAGTTTTAAAAAAGTGGAGATTTTTATTAGCATTTGATCCATTCTTTTTAAGTTTGACTCACATTATAATGTTGATATACATAGGTGTATTTGTTTACACAGTAAACAGTTTACACAGTAATAACACAGAATGGGAAATAACTCCCTCATCACCGGAATACATTTTTCAGCTTAATCTCAAACCTGTCTCCATTAGAAATGTGAGATGTGGCAAAATTAATCAGGTATCACTTGTCATAGTAGTTTAAATAAATTGTAGTTTCCCTTTCTCTACACAAAAACCCAAACCAGACTCCCTAATTTTGAACAGCCTGTTACACTATCTTTAATTAGTTTTAAATAAACATTCAAACTTAATAATGCAGAAGCTTTAGTGAGCATGCTATGTTCTTGTATGCCAATGACATTTATTCTAACCTAACAGAATTTGATAGTTTTATGAGATTCAACACAGTGTCAGTCAGTGCCTGTTCTGTATTTTCATGTAAATGCTCCTGTCAACAGGAGAAATCCTCGAAAAGAGAAAGAGAAGTAGAATGTTTTCTAATGGCTCATCCTAAAAAGGCAAAAAATACAGTAAAGAAAAACTGGTATGGTCCTTCTGCTGTGTCATCTAACAGTATTTTAAGCAATTAGCTTTACAATGGGGATATGAAACAAGAGAAATTCTGTTTCTCTGAGCACTTCGGCAACTATCTTTTCCAGGCAGGGATAGAAAAATTTCATTAACTGTTTTCTGTGAAGGATACTTCAGGCTGATCAAAGTTTTCCAAGTTTTTAATTTTGATTTAAAATTCTTCAAATATACTTTCCAAATCTAAAAATTGCTTTTACTCAATCCCTTTACTATAGGAAGTCTGGAGAGAGTTCATACAGCTTATTTCATGTTAGAAAACTAGTGGAAGTTTCTCATGCAGAAAGGAGGACTGCAGAAAAGAAAAAAAAATCCATGAAAGAGATAAGGAGAAGGAAAATTTACTCTAGGGATGTTGCCCAGTCTGGTCCAGCATTTAGAAGTCCTACCCATTGTGGAGGCAGTGTTACTATGCCAGTATCCTTCTGTGGTCTGATGAACACTAGCCTGGGAGGCTGGAAACAGTTTATTTTGGTTTCTATTCTCAAAATAAACAGAGTTGGCCCATTTCAATGGGTCAGATCAGCTCAGGCCTCTCCCTCCCCACTGCATTACTCATTCATTGTGTTGACTCAAGCATCTTTTTCCAGCACATGTATTTTTTTTCATTATCAACAGATAATGCTAATTCCTACCTTTTAGTTTGTACTGAAGTGCAAATCTGTGTCCAGTATAGGCTGTTACTGGAAAGATAAATTTAACTGCCAGCTTACAGGCAAGGATGACACTTCACTAAAAAAATCTAATATAAAGTCTGAATGTTATCCAAATGTCAAAAGAATATCAAAACACAAGTTCTTTATTTAAACCTTGGATGGAATTGCTGAAGTAATGCAGAGTGTGTTTGCTAATAAGTGTGTCTCTGATTGTAAGAAGGCTAAGTTAGTTGAAAGTAATTTTTTAATATAAATATTAATTCCACATGTAGTGCATATTGATGTCATAGTGTCATGCCAAAATGTAGCTTTATTGCTATCATTTAGCTGCCGTCCTTAGAATGATGGAAGTTCAAATGTTGATTGGTGATGCTCTTTGAGAGGTACAGAGCAGACAAAAAACACTCCCTCAATGAGAATGCAAAAAGCCCCAAAGCAGAGCTCACACCTATGCTATGAAAAATCAAGTGACCCCCATTCTGATTTTTTTTGGTTAAAGTTCTAGCAAAAAAAAAAAAGAAAAAGAATCTTAGATCCGGATATATTTTCTACCTCCTAAAAAGGTATCTCATGGTATGGAGAGTTCCATAATTTTCCTGGTTTTCTTGTTCCACTTTAGTGAATATGCAATTGGAAAGAACTGTGCTGAATAGTTCTAACCAAGAATTTCCTGACTTGTTTCGTTGTTTGTTTGGGGAAAAAAAAATAGAAAAAGAAAGAAAATAAGAGTCTTGCAAATGTGTAAGCAATCCAGGAAACAGTGAGTGAAAGCTACAATCTTCCCCCTACCTGTGCTTCCAGGCTACAGAAACAGACTCTGCTTCATACTTTTCTGTTTAGCTTCTTTGCTACAGCCTAAATTCAGCCTAATTTGGGCTAAAAAAATTAAGGATGCCCTTTAGATTCACGAATGCTTCAATACACCTGAAGAGGAATATGGGCCTTTCAAATTGCTTAAACAAAGAATGTGAATCCAAGTTTCTGGCTGTGTTAGCAGCTTTAGCAATAAGTTAATGTGAACTTAATAGGTTCTGCCAACCAAGTGCCTACTGCCTGCCTTGAGAGGCCCAAAGTAGGTACTCTGTGGGAAGACCAGGCTGTCCATTCCTGGTCGAATGGCTTGGGAACCAAGGACCTTCAACCGCCCAATAGAGATGGTTACACCAGTTGACAATGCTCAGATACTAACTTTAGAACTCAAAATCAGTCTGTTGATGGTTTTCATTCCTTTTATCTTTGCTTCTGCAGTACAGAATTTGAATGACCACTATCATTGCTTTGAATCTGGCACTTATTACATTGCACATGGGCTAAAAAGGGCTGAGCAGTCTAAAGAGATGCATATTTACTCTAATTCCAGCTCTGGGAAAAAACTTTTAACTTGTTCAAGCTGACTCTGGCAATAATTACTGAAAAAAGTCAATAGATTGCTTTCTGAAAAAGTAACCATTGCATATATTACATGCTTCTTAGTGGTATTGACAGTTTTATGGAGAAAGTGCATGTCTGGGGACTAAGGTGCCTGATACCCGATTGACTAACACTAGGACCACTCTGGAGAAACATTGCAGGCTTTATTGGACTCAATTATGACTTCTACAGAAGCAAAACGAGCTCATTACTTCTCACCATATTCCCCTGTATAATACTTTGGATTAAAAGGAAATTGGACTGAGACATGGTTGCAACTTTTCCATTGCTGTGCTGAGAGGCCTGGCAGAGCCTAGCTCCTCAGTTGCCCATCTAAAATGTGTCTGCCACCCCATTTTCCTTGTGTCTGCTACCATCATTAAGGTCTTGCACAGCACCCCAACAAATTAAAACTTTGCTGAGATGATTAGAGGTTCTGCACTATTAACACTGTCCATGAAAAGTTTTTTGCAGTGCTACAACTGCTGGTTCCACTGCCAGGGCGAAGACAGAATTGTATAGGATCACAGCTATGCAACTCCAGGCATTTACCTTTGTTGTTCTCTCTTACAGTCACATGAGACATTTATCTGTAGAGTGAGTTACAAAACGTAATTTCTGAATGACGAGCAGAGGAAAAAATAATTTCTACCCTTTTGGAATAAAATTGCATGTTTTACATGTGTTTCTTTTTGGTAGTGCTGTTAGGCATTCTTTATATTTTTTCAAACAAAATTTAGATACAGATTCCTAGGGCCATTCATTTAAGAGCAGTTTTTAATGTATATCAGAAAAGATGTTTTTTTCTTTTAGTGTTGGAACCACACCAGGAAAGTAATTTCACTTAATCCATTTTCTGGCAGGAATGTACCTTATTTCCCTCCTGTGGAAGCAAATTTTATCCTAAAATGTCATCTAAAAATGAGAATATAAGATATTGAAATCAGCGTCTGTTTGGTGACCGTCAAAGAAACTGCAAAATGCTTAAGCAATTATAGCTAGAACTGCATTTTCACGCAGGAAAATTACTTTAAAAAAAGAAAAGCGAAGTTAAATCCACAGGCAGTCAAAATGTCTTGTGCTACTGTGGCTCAGGTTTGGACTTGAAAGAGATAGATCCATCACTTGAATACAGTTTTTTCTGTGGTGCAACACAATTGGTATACTTGATGATGCAAACTATTCAGGCCTAAGTGGTGTGTTTTGTCTTCTTTATCGGTTTATACATATGCCTTTTTTTTCTGTCTTTTTTTTTTTTTTTTTTTTTTTTTTTTTTTAGCCAGCTAGCAGATATTGAAATTCACTGGGTGCAAGGCTTTACAGGTACATTAAATGAAATCTGCTAACTTTAGTCATATAATGGTTTCAGGAGGGCTAATCTTTCTGAAGACTAGCTAGTTGTTGTGTTTTGGCTTGGGAACTTTCACAATCTACAAGGTATTCTTGACAGAAACCAGATTATTATTAACCTCTATTCATCTGTCAGTATTAGAAGAATATTAAACTGCTGCATAGTCCGTCTTCTTGATAGTATATTTGATTTGTGGCCTGCAATTTTAAACTTTTCTACTGTATTTACTCAGATTAATTTTTATTACCAATTCTTCTCCTTTCTATTTGCTCTGCAGAGACCTTAATGTAGTTGACTCTTACCTCCAAGATAGTTGACTTACTTGCTTAGGGTTAGGATATGTTAGGATAAAACACATATATATATACATATTCCTTGAGCTGAAGGACTTTTGAGGACATACATGTACCTTAAATGCTTTCTTTTGGAGTGTTTAGCCTCTGTAGTCTGAATTGGATCTCTGCCCTGCATAAATTTTCCTCCAAGAGAAGTAAGTATGCTTGTTTTATAAACCACACATTCTGTCATGCAAAGTTGCAATCCTAACTGCACATACCAAATAAATTCGAATCACTTTCTGGGTACTTCGGTGTGCCTGGTTTTTGCAAGCTGTCTTTTTGCAGCTAAATAATAGCTGATATTAATGATGCAACATAATGCTCATTGTCTTCACGAAACCAAAACACGCAAAATTCAGGAGAAGCAGTTTTAAGATGTTGCATACTCCTAAGGAAGAAAAGGGAGGCAGACAGAAGCGGTGGAATCAATGGACCCTTTGTATTTTTGTCTTGAGCAGTCATTGCTAGTTTGTTTTTCTGAGCTTCGATTCTTGAAAAGGTGTGAAAGATTTCTAGGTGGGAGGTGTCCTCCTCAGGCAGCCCAGTAATACTGTCTCTTGCAGCTGGCTCTCCCTAATTCTGCTCTGTGGGCTTGGTAATGCTGTGCCTCTGCCCCTTCACATTCTTCTCCAAACGGAGCCTGGGGGGATATGAAGAGGGATTATTGCAGCTTTCCCCCAAGAGACTGCTAGTAAGAACTCATAAGAAAGAAAATTTTGAGCTTCTTTGACCTTGGTCTCTAATAGCTTCCCCCCTCCCTCCTGTGAGATACATTGCCTTGCATGTAATTTATTTTTCTGAGTTGGTATGAGATGTCAATTCCACTTGGCTGCACTTCTTGTAGAAACCACTTCTTTGCTACAGGTTCTCTGTTGGAAATCATGTGGTGGGGAGGAGGAAGACCTTGCATGTCACCACTGTATGCATATAAAGGAGCCATTTACATTAATTGCTGGTGAAGTAATCACCTTTTTTCATTTTTTTTTCTTTTTTGTTCCATTTTTTATTTTATGTTTTTGTTTTAAAAGGCAAGAAATAACAGCTTGTCTCTCTGAGAGCAAATAACACTCTTTAAAAGCAGTTGCCAAGCAACCTACATTTACAGTTTTGCACTAAACTCTGAAAGGTGAAGAACCTTCCCTTTTCAGCCACCAAAATAAAATAAAATTGAAATAACAGACATACAGAAGACCCAGTATTCTAGTGCTCAGCTTGTTTTTGGTACTACAAGGTGTCTTTTACAGTGATATTCAGAGTGGAGCAACCTTAGCGTGCTGTGGAACAACACATTCAGGTCAATGAAGGAGGATTATTTTTCTTCAGAAATGCACTTGTTTACCACAAGTTTGAGAGGGAATGCAGAAAAAACTGCTGGTAATTTTCCAATCAAATACTCAGAAGAAAATTTCACCCCAATCCCCAAGGAATTCTGTGAATCACAACTGTTTCTATAAGGTTTAGGTGCACACATTTTTCCCCAAGAGAGAATCAAAACACCTTGCATGTTCTAGGCTACTACCAGGGAGATGGTTAGGAGCAACCTGTGGTAGGGAACTGCTTCTCCCACTGTTTCACATGTTTTTTGGCATGTGAAATTTCTGTGAAGTTTTAGATGGAAATACAGACAGGTATGTGAATAATGTGAGAAAAGTGTCAGACTGTGGAATTACCAATGAACGTGTGCACTCTAACACAGAAATTGTCAAGACAGATGTGTGTACACACAAAATTCCTGTATCTAGTCTTGTAATTCAAGTGATTCAAATCTGTGCATCACTGAGACATCACAACATGAGCAACAAATGTTATTATGTAGGATTTTGCTTTTCCAAGAGGCAGATCAGAAGGACTAAGGAGAGTTGTTAAGTTCAATTGTAGGCATTGTCCCTGCTGCAGTCAGCCACAAGGAGAATGTTCACCTGAGCCCTGGAATTTGAAGATGTTTCAGGTTCTTGGAGTTCAGGTAGAGCTTTAAGTTCATAGATTTATGACCTAATCTACCATTTCTCTGCTATTCCATGCAGAGTGGAATAACCCTGTATAGAGCCCACAGACTCTTTGAACCTCTGCATCAATCGCTTTTTGCATGCCTCTATCATACCCCTTTGGAATTTTGGCATTGATTGTAATTTTCCTTCTTAGTTTTCTCTTTTAAACTGCTGCATAGTGCTTCTGTGTACAAAACTGTCTGTTGCATTCTAGAGCTACATTTCAGTTGGGAGGGAGTTTATTACAGCTTCTGGCAGATTCTTAGCCACTCTGGGCTGACTGAGAACTGAGCTCTCCAAAGATAATGGTTTTGAATGCCTTGAGTCTTTATACTGCCAGGAAAAAGACAATTAAATACAAGGACTGTAGGGGACTTTGGCTACTGAATGCCAATCTCCTTATTTCATTTTATTATCAATTCTCTTTGCTCCCTTTTCCACAACAGAAAGGCACACAGAACTGCACAGATTTTAGTGCTCTGTTGGATCACTTTGGCCATGTGGCTCAGCATTGAAGCTGAGAATCTCATGGCCTCCATTTGGCATATTTTAAGATTAACAATACCTTGGGCAAGAGGGACCAGATGGACACAGTTCATTGAACTCTTTCTATTTGAGACAGGTTTTTGTCTGTAAAACATAGGAAGCAAAAGCATATTTCTGTGTTGGTATGTAGGTGATAAGGATGTCGTAAGGATGACCATGAAGATTGTTGTTTTTGCAGTCACTCCAAGTTGAACTGCTTTTTGCACAAAGCTTTAAAGCCTGTCATTAATGCCTTCTCCAAATGACTTTTTCTATGCACGACAAATAACAACGGGATGGATCGAGACGTGGGCCTGATAAAATATTTGAACTTACCTGGCAATCTGTTAGTGAGGTCCCTTAAAGCACCTGAAAGAGCTGTGCTTGCTTGCCTCCTGGTGTCAGCAGCAAAAAAGCCATTTAAGAGTTTGTGTTCCACATTCTTCGTAGTATCTGTAGGCTTAAGGTCCCTTCTGCTCAGGGGAAGAAGGAGGACATAAAATAGTAATCAAAGAGTGAATTTGTGTTGCATGACTAGGGTTTTGTTCAAGAATTTTTCAGAAAAGTTTAGTGGAATATTCATAGTTAATGAAGAGAATAGGAAATACGGTAAATTCAGAGTAAGCACAGAATTGTAGAGTGCCTGAGGTTGGAAGTGACCTCTGCAGGGCATTTGGTCCAAATCCCTTACTTAAGCAGGGCCACCTAAGGTTGATTGCCCAGGACCATTGAGATGGCTTTTGAGTATCTGCAACAATGGAAACTCCAGAACATCCCCAGGCAACCTAGGGGATGCTAGTGCTAGTGCTGGTTGAACTCAGTGGTGAAAGTGACAACTCAGTGATTAAAAGCTTCTGAACGGCACCTTTAACAACTATATAGCCTTGCTAATGCAAAGGCTTGGAATTAAGGACAGCTTCTCAGAATTTCCTTTATCAAATGTTTATTTTCTTTGTATATATTACAACACTACTTACAAAAAAATTAGGAAGTGTCTTCTGGGAAGTTACATGGCATAGTTAAGACAAATAAATTGGTATTAATTTTATAAAAAACTTATTTCTTATGTTCCTGCAAAATTACTTTTTCTATAATGATGCATTTACAGAAAGTAGTGTTTTGGGTTTTTTTTTAAAAAAAGGCTTTCAGTGTTGCCAGTTCTATGTTAAAAATAATCTGAAGATAGGGTCTGTCTTTTTGAGCATTAAACCAACTATTATTATCCATTTACTCAACCACTGAGACAGTTTTTAATTGTGATCAGTTTTTCTACTGCTCTGGTAAGGCTGCCATAAGTATTGGAGTATTCCTGTTAGCCTTGCTGGTGCCCATAAACACCTAGCTACTTCAGAGACCAGAGTCTGAACTTCAAACTGCTTTTGCTCTTAATATTACTTAAGGTAAACTCAGGTTTTCTGCTCTTCTGTGACTAAAATGTTGGCTCGAATCAGATTTCTTTCTGCTTTTTTCAACTATACCTGTAGACTGCAAAGCTGATTATTAACTCCATTTAAGCCTGCAGAGTTGCTAAGAGACTAATCATAGGTATTTTATCCTTTGCAGCCTGCGTATTACTTCGTTTCAAAAACACTGTGCAAAGTCTGCTGCTTATATGTATAAATACAATCTACTAACCTAAAAAAAAAAAAAAAAAAAAAAGAAAAAAAAAGAAAAAGGTTTTTGCCAGCATCACAATTTTTTGTAAGTATTTCACCCAAAGTTACCCTTCTGTTGTGTGGAATGTGAAACATCAATTGCAGATACCCCAGAGCAGCATACGAGATGCTGGTGGAGTTTTCTTCTGGCTGCTGGTAAGTGCCTTCAGTACAGACCCTGTGTGTCTCACTCAGATGTGACTGTCACAGCAGTTTGTTACACCACTAGCAATAGAAAAAAGAATATGAGAACTTCAACCTATCTTAACTAGTTAACACAATCCAAACATAAACAATTCTAAATGTACAGAATTAAAAAGAGATATTGACATGCTGAATAAGATTTTAGAAATGACAGATCTTTCACTGGAAAGGTTTTAGAGCAAAGAGAGATAAAACTGGCCTTTGGTTTGGGCTGTGACTGACACAACTAATTTTTCTAGACACTTCAGCTATCTGCATACAAGAGAATAATTGCTTTTGATACTTATTATGCCCATAGGACTGCTATTTTACTTTCTTCAACAGTTGGTTTTAATTTATGACTGAATTATATTATCTTTCATTTTTAGTGATTTGTGGATTATTTGTTTTGAAAATTTTTCAGTATGTTATGTATCTTCCACTTCCCTTACAAATAGAATTAATGCAGTCTTCTTTCAACCTCTAGGTTTGGAGGAACAAGGCTTATTTTTAAGATAATTTGTGGGTAATTTTTTATCTAGTAATCTGTTCTAAAGGGGTCATGTGAAAAATTAAATAGTTCACCTTTTTTAAATTGAATAACTATCAAAACATAGGAAACACAGGCTAACAATCCTAACTGTTCTCTCTTTACAGGTCCAGGTATTCTGCAGTTTTCAGAACAATTACTTTAGTTTTAAAAAGTGTAAATTACTATTAAATCATCTTAAAACATCCTGTTTTTTATTAATTTTTAATTATTTCCATGTATATTTGTCTCAAAAATTTTTGAGAGCTGGTGTTTGTTTTGAATTGAGCAGTGAAAAGCAGTGGGTCATCTTTCCATCAGTTTCTATCAAATTTGTCCAACACAGCAAATCAATAATAAACTTTATCATATTTGAGTTCTCTGAAAAATATAGAAATGCTGTATAAAACTTGTGTTTCTAACAAACTTTTTTAAAGGTAGAAATATGTGTTAGATCAAATGCAATTTGACAATTTTTTAACCACATCCAGTATTTGAATAGGAGTATAAGTTACAATAAATATTCCTTGCTAGAGAAGAGAAATGAGGTGTATATGTGCTGGCATACCCAGCCAGTGTCCCAGTTGAAATATCTGCTCATAGTCAGTAAAATATTTAAGTCATATTGATACTGGAGGGGTTTGAGTACATGCTTATAATAGAGTGCTCTGTAAGTATGGATTTAAGTGTGCTCTTAAATATTCTGCTGAGCACAGTCCTGAACTTGTAATGTAATAGTGATCTATTGAACAGGTAGCAGGAAACCACTGAAATCAGCAAGTTTCTGAAGGGCTGTAAAAGTCTGTCTTTGTGCAGGTTATTTGCGGGATTAGACCAATACAAGCAGTAACCAATATTCAGCCTCAAATTGAAAGGTATTTTAGTACCATATTTTGAAATGTGTTTAATATTTCCTGTAATAATAAAAACTGCACTTGGAGAAAATTCTGTAACAGGACTCTTTAGAAATATACACATATTCTAATTATTTTAATTCTTAAATTTGTTGATGTAGGGTGGGATTCCAATTGGCACTGTGACGTGATCATTCAGCAGGTCTCTTCTTGGATTTAGTGTTCAGATTTTATTTTTTGCATTCAACAGTCCTTAAAAGATGGAACGTGATATAAATACATATATTTATTAATCTACAGTTTGGGTAGTTTATTATATTTTTTACCCTAATTTCCAACTTTCCTTAGTTGTGTTTTCTTTTACCTCATTCCCTGCACTTCACCAGTAGCTATGTAATCTGAATATCACTTCCTATTTACTAGTTCTAGGCTGCTTCTTAGGGGATCCAAATCTCTCTCAAGTGAATAGAAAAAGTTATGTGAAATTTGAATCCTATCCACCATCGTCATGCTCTTCAACATTTGTTCCTGATTGGATGCTACTGTCCAGTTCAGATTTCCTCTACTGCAGGTTATTGCTAATCAATTTTTAAAAATCATGACTTGTATTAAGTAAGGGAGAATATCGGTCGAAAAGAGATATCTAATATTTTGTCTATGAGATTTGTCTAGAAACTGGCTATTTAAGCCACATATTTCATAAATTCTAGCATTTCTATGATGTATGTTTTAAAACAGCTAATAGAAAAAGTTCTTTGTGCTGCAGGTAGGTTGGGCCTAATTATTCTCTTTAATATAATTATATTCCAGGACTTCACCCAGATGAATGATTTATTTTTTTGGTATACGGCGTTTTCAAACCTTGTGTAAGGTGTATTTTGTACCTGCTCTAGAGTTTCATTATTGCTCACTATTTTTTATTCCTTGAGTCAGCATATACAGTGAGAGTATTCTAAGGGAGGAGCAATATTCCTCCAGCTGTAGAACCAGATCAGTTTTTGACATGTCGAAATTTAAGCAGAAGAAGATGCTTCAGGCTTCTCTCTCCTGCACAAAAAGAAGTTATCTCCAATTTTTCATGCAACAATAGATTGCAAGTCTAAGTCCTCCCTAGAAATCACTCTGTAAGTGTTCTTGGGACTTGACTTTTTTCTTTTCCCAGATAAAGAAAAGAACAGCTAGCAATAAATTTCTCTGTACTGGTGTTATCCAGAAATCAAATCTAGAAATCTGCTAGACAATTCTGTACATTTATCCCATTTGATAAATTGATTCAGGCTCACAAAGATCACTGCAGAGACTATAACAGTGTTACATGATTTAGTCATTTGATTGCTGAGTGGCAAGGGAAGTTCATGGAGGAAGGAGCTTGTATATTGGTGGTCATCCTGATAACAAATTTTGTGGCATGGCAATTGCACTGGCTTAGCTCTAATTTTGCTCATTCTAATGTTTAGTGTTGTGAGAACTCACATTCTGTCTAAATAACCTTGAAATCCAGATCCTTTGGCAGATACCAGTGCTGCCCAGTCAATTGGTGCTCATCTAAACATTTTTAAAGCTGTGTCCAAGGTATTAGCTCCTTGACTCCTGCTGAGTTTAACTGGAGTACAATTGCTTAGTTTCTCTTTACTTTCTATGTGATATTTTGAAAATATGTCCCTGTAGTCTGAATGGTAATATAAGATGAACCCTATTTGCTAGACAATAGGCTATTCAAAATACTGGATATTTTTACTTTTGTTAGCAGATGTGGGTTTGTGGTCATTACCATATGAAAAAGAAAAGGTCACTGTGAAGGAACAAAAACTCTGTTCTGAGTGGAACATAAACACTTTAGCCTGATAATCATATCCTTCCCTGACTTTTATCCATTTCAAGTGTTTCCTAAACATACATAAAAAATATATTAATATTGTCAGTATTAGGTATTGAATGCACTGCTGGATAGTGTCAATATTTTTGCTCCAGAAAGAGTTCTGCAGCTGAATATCATGCCTGGAAACTGACATAGTCACCATTTAACTTGCAGAAAGTCCTTGGATTTTTTTTTTTTTTTGACTGATAACAAACAAAAAAAAAGAGCAATAAATTCTGTGGGTTTTTAACGATTTCACTTACACATCTTGCCTGAGAAACTGTTTCTTTATCATAACCATAAGCACGTCCGAGGTGTGTATTTATCATTTGCCATTTCCTTTTAGATCCTGTCCCTAAATATTCCACTACTGAGGAAAGCAGATGTGAAATTTGATATTCTTTTCACAATATGACTGAGTCAAGCCTAGCAGCTTTAAATTTGTGCTGAGGAGGTGGAAGTACATAGCAACAATGTCATGCAAACAGCCTGTAGCAGTCAATACAATAAACAGAATGTTATTTCTGGACATTGCTAATTATTAATTATTCTGCATGAGTGTTCCAAATTATGATACAAATTTATCAGCCTAGGCATGATATCAATTTTGCAGTCATTTACTAAAACAAATATTTTACTCATTCATAGAAAAAAATTACACATTAAGAACAAACAAAGCAGCAGAAAATAGGGGTACAGTGTCAGCAGATGTTGTACAGAAAAATCTGAAAGCAAACTTCCTAATCTCATGGTCTATTCCAATAGATATATCCCATTAAAAAAACAAAGAATTTGTTCATTTGTATTTGCAGTGGTCAGATTTGATCTGAATGAGATAGGCCCCAACCACATTTTCAGCTCTAAGGTGATTAAAATCCCCCCTGTAAGCTACATAAAGGATTAAAATACTGTTTCCTTTTTTCTCCCTTACTGCACTTTAAATGAAATGCTTATTTTTTTAAAATAATAATCAAATTTCAACAATGAAAAGGAAGCCAAAAAGAAGAAAACAAAACCCAACACAATAATTTTTGTAATTTCTTTACCCTAAGAAATACTTTCTTTACAATGCATTTCTCACATGGGTTCTAACAACCAACATTTTCCTAAACTTGGTAGATTTTCAGGAAAAAAAAGCTTCCTTGAGAATTTTGATGTCTAAATCAGAACATGAAACTAAATCTCCTGAGCTTAAGACCTGGTTGGTTTTGCACAGCACTGTTTTCCCATTTAATTTCACTTATATCTTGCAAGCTTATTCTTGACAACTTTGGTAGTCAGCACTGAACTTTCCTTCCACATGTGGTATTGAGAGCTTTGAAAGTGTCTCATGTATAGGCAAATAATCAGAAAAAGATGAATACAACTGAAAATATTAGATGCCCTTCAGTGAGGTGAAACAGTGAAGAGGGCACTAAGGGAACCTGAATTTAAGTAGGACCTCTCTTCCTGTAGGCACCTTTTGGCAGGCTGTGTTTCTAAGGCTGGAAAGAACCTTATGAGGCAATATGCGACAAGACCAAATCAATGCACTTATATGTAAGAATATCTAGTTAATAACGCTAGTCTAGAGGGATCTGTCTGCCCAATAAATACCAAAATAAAATGAAGCCAAACCCAAGACCACTTGCTACTCAGTGGGCAGACACTGTCTTTCAAGGGTAGGGATTAGCTAAGGCCCTACACCTTTCCCCAAGCATATCAGTACCTGCCAGCACTCCTGGAGACATTTCATTCATGCAAAAACTTGAGCAAAGAACAGATATCATCACTATTTTGTCCTGATAGACATTTTAATTGTACACAGGCTTTCCATTTTAATTTTCTGAACTCTCAAAACTTATGTTGTTCACCAAATTATTATATGTACAGATCAAATGCTTTTACCATGAAATATGGGACAAAATCTACATATTCAATGTTGCATACTTATTTATGCTGGCCTGCATGTACTTGGCCTAATTTCTTGTTATGAGGACCCTTGCTTATTGGTGAAAAAATAATGATAGCATGAAAAAGATCTCGAACATAACTGCGTAGGAAAAGAAAGATGCATGAATCATCAAATCTGTGTTCAGATCCTTGATTTATTTCTTGCCTGATATCATATCACAAGAGGAGATAACGAACACCTTATACTCTATTGCAAGAGGTTGCTGAGAAAAGAAGTTTTTAAAAAGAGAAGAACTAGTTGGAGGAAGAGGACATTTGTGATGCAGACATGCGTACACACACAGAGAACTACTTCTTGACTTTATTCCTAAAGTTATGAAGTAAATCACTCGGCATTTAAGAATGCCATGAAGCACTACTTAATTAATTAACTGCAAGGCTCCTTCTCCCTAAGACACTGCTTTATTCAGTACATGCTGCAGACCTCCCC
Organism: Cichladusa arquata; assembly: GCA_026413545.1. Classification (NCBI taxonomy): domain Eukaryota; kingdom Metazoa; phylum Chordata; class Aves; order Passeriformes; family Muscicapidae; genus Cichladusa; species Cichladusa arquata. The sequence continues at coordinate 46,760,690 of JAOTQP010001546.1, read as the reverse complement.
TGGGTACAGGCAAGGCTGTGTCAGAAGGCAACTACCATTTGGAATAATTCTGCCTCAGGGAATATCACACATTTAATAAACAAGTCAGAGGGCAGGAGAACAAGGAAGATCAAGCTGGAAGACCATGACCGCAAGAATGATCAACTGGCAGTTGACTGGCATTTTTTGGGATCTGCTGCTTCAGCTGGCTCCCTACAAATCTATGGGGCCTGATAAGATCCATCAGACAATCCTCAAGGACCTAGGTAATGCTGTCGTCAAACCTCTCTCAATGATTATTGAGTGATCTTGACTCCCCAGAGAGGCTCTAGTCGACTGGAAGCTTTTGAACGTTGTCCCAGCTTTCAAGATGGGCAAGAAGCAGGACCCCAGAAACTACAGGCCTGTCTCACATCAGTGAGTGTTAGAATCATGGAAAGGATTATTGTGAGAAGTGCTGATAAACACCTATAGGACAATTCAGTCAACTAACATGGCTTCATGAGGGGAAAGTCCTGCTTGTTGAACCTGATTTCCTTCTCTGACAGGGTAACACACCTGGTTGATCAAGGGAGGCCACTTGATGTAATATATTTGGATTTTAGTGAAGCTTTTGATACAATCTCTCACAAAATGTCCAGTGCACAGCTGAATAACCAGGTTACACAGGTTGTGGGTGAACAACTGGCTCCTGTGTCGGGTGCAAAGGGTTACAGTGAATGGAGGGACATCAGACTGGTGACCTGTCACCAGTGAGGTTATACAGGGCTCCATCATTGGCCCTGTGAGCTTCAGGACCAGTTCTTTTCATTAATGACTTGGATGCAGGACTTGAGGGAATACTAACTAAGTTTACCAATGACACTAAATTGGGAGTTGTTGACTCCCTTAAAGGCAGAGAGACCTCAAAAAATGGGAGGGTTGGGCAATCACCAGCTATACGTAGTTTAACAAGGATGGGTGTCAGATCTGCACCTGAGATGGAGCAACCCTGGTTGTATATATAGACTGGAGAATGAGAGGCTGAAGAGCAGCATCTTGGAAAGGGACCCAGGGGTCCTGGTCAATGCTGAGTTGAATCTGAGTCAGCTCTGCCCTGGCAGCCAGGAGGGCCAACCCTGTCCTGGGGTGCACCAGGCACAGCATCACAGCTGAGCAAGGGAGGGGATTGTCCTGCTCTGCTCTGAGCTGGGGCAGCCTCACCTCGAGTGCTGGGGGCAGTTTAGGGTGTCACAACATAAAAAAGACATTGAACTATTAGAGAGCATCCAAAGGAGGGCCACAAAGATGTTGAAGGATTGGAGTTGAAGCCATGTGTGGAGCTGCTGAGGTCAATTGGTCTGTTCAGCCTGGAGAAGAGGAATCTAAGGGGAGAGCTCAATGCAATCTCCTCATGAGGGGAAGAGGAGGGACAGGCACTGATCTGTTCTCTGTGGTGACTAGCGACATAAGGGAATGGCCTGAAGCTGTGTCAGGGGGAGGAGGTTTAGGTTGAATATCAGGAAAAGTTCTTCACTCAGAAGGTGGTTGGGCACTGGAACAGGCTCTCCAGGGAAGTGGAACACCCCTTTCTACAGTACCAGCCTGTCCTGATTTCTTGAACCTGAATTCAAGAAGTTTTTGGACAGTGCTCTTGGACACACAGTGTCACTCTTGGGGGTGATGCTGTATGGGACCAGGAGTTGGACTCATCCTTCCTAAGGAGAAAGTGTCTGTTATTAAAACAGTTCAACATCATCATTTATAATAAAGTTTTTTTTAAAAAAGCCTGTCTCTGCCACAGCACCCCACTTATATCATGTTTCTGTGTAATGCTGACAAAGTCATGTGGCACAAGGTTTTAGTGAGTAGTCAGGCTTTGAAGCCTTGAGGTATGATTTGCAAAACTGCTGAGTGCATTAATCTGTCATAAAAAGTAATGTAAAATACATATAGAATCGATCAAATAAAATATTTCTGTAGTAGTAGTCTTAAAGGCTGATTAGTGGGTGTCCTTATTGGATTTACAAATTAGTTTATACTTACTGGTTTTCTCTCATGTCTCAGTTCAGCTTCTATGAAGAAGAAATAGCTAACCCTCTTCTCCCATCTCACAAACATGTTCAGAAGTTAATTGTTAAGAAATTCATATTCTGAAGCTATGCAAGAAAATGCAGTGGTGGTGAAAAGGTTTTTCTAATTTTTAATAATGTAGCTGGCATTTTGAAGGTACCAAAAGCAAACAGAAATTTGTGAGAGTGAATGTATTAGATAATGTTTGTTTTGAAGAAATAAAAGTAATTATTTTTTTACTTTTCTAGCTGAAATATTTTCTCTATGAAATAGTGAATTATTTTAATTTAGGCTCGTGTGAATGAAAATTCTGTCTTTTCTGAGAGGAATTTGTATTTAAGAAATGAACCATGTCAGAAAGGGAAAAGAATTAAAATCTTAATATTGAAACAAATTATTTAAATTTTAACAGTATTTTAAGTTGACTTTGCATAAGTATTTTGATCTTTTTGGCAGCCTAAAAGATCTAAGAGGGGAGGATGACATAGTTTTAAATTTTAGACAAAAAGGAAAAATGAATATTTTTGCTGGTGCCTAACCATTCGAAAAGTCACCTTTCTGTCTTTAGATGCCTAGATTTTGCTGTTCTTGTAATAACTATTTTCCTGGGAAAACGAAGTGTAGGTCTTAGATATCTATACCAACAGTCTCTAGAAGCAGCAATACCAACTAGGTAAAAAACAGTGACACTTTTGGAAGTGACTATTGGGACTAAGGAGATTTTCAAGCTGCTACAGGAGCCTCCTGTTTGATCTGTTTGATTTCCTTGCTCTGATCCTGATTCCATCACTTTACCATGAATCTCAGCCTGGTCTGACCTCAGAGCTGATGCTCCTTTGAGCAGGAGGTTGATCAAGAGCCCTTCCCTGGGCCCCGAACACTTAAGAGAGAGATAAGCATTGACTAAATGTGTATTTTCAAAAGAGAGTCTAACAAAAGTTCTATATGCCCTCACAAATTTCAAGATGGAGTTTGCAAGAACTTTTTTTTCAAAAGAAAGTCACAAGAGAATTTTTACAAAGGCAGAACAATCTTTTGCTGCAGCTATGATAGTAGAAATTACAAAATTGTTTTGGATATTTTAAAAACATGTCAATAAAAAAGAGCGCCTGAGGTAAAGAGACAGGCATTTTTCCAAGTTACAAATTTCTGTAAACAAAATCTTACCCTAGGAAGTCACAGGCAATTTTAGTAATAAACAGCAATACTAGCCTAAGCTTTAGTAAATGTTTGGGATGTGCCAGCTAGGCAAAAATGTTCACTGGAAGCTGATACTGGTGGGTTTCAAAGATGTGAGATAATTCAAACAATCTATTCTTCAGTGGTGACTGATTCAGTAGGGTTTTCTTACATTAAGCCTAATCTCTTATGTTTGGTTTATTCACTCATTTTTATTCAATTTATTTATCTGTACAATTTGCCGTAGTTTTGATTTAAGCCTGCTCAAAATGAGGCCTTGATGACTGGGGAGATTGCCAGTGACTGATTCAGAAAGAAAGTGAACTTGGTCTTTAAGTGTCAGAAATCAGAGTCTGAATACAAAGCAAAGGGTTAAATAAAGTGTGCTTCCTAGTGCTGATGCACATGGGATCTGATGAATTTTTAGGAGGTGCAGTCAGGAAGCAATTTGAAATATGTAATCACAGGAACTTTGCTGTGATTACAGCTTGATAAATTCAGTAAATGCTTTTATAAATGTTTTTATATAATGTTCTACTCACTAGTTATTTTCATACATAGTGACCATTGCATATCTGTGCATGCACCACAATGCATGAAATCCCTGGGTGCTCATACCCAGGCAAGCAGGGTGAACAGGGAAGATATTTTTTCATAAAGCCTTATTGAAATGACCAACAAAGACAAACAAAAGCATCAAAGTATAAAGGATGTTGTTATTTTTTTTTTTTCTGTAAACTGAAAATGCATTTTTATGGTCTGGAAAAAAAATTTTTTTCTTTGGATTCTTCTTTAGTACTTAATGTGATGGAAAATTACTTAAATTATTTGTTTTCCACTGTTCACAGGTCATATCTTTTTGATACATCTATAGACCATTGTTTTTATAATCCATTACTATCATGGTTTATTCGCATCCTTTATGTTTCATGTGCTTGAAATAGGTTTGATGAGTCTCAGATTCCAAGATCCCTGTTCTATTTTGCAGCTTGCCAAGAACACCATATTAAGTTATGCCCCTCTCCTTTGTTTCTTGATGATATCAGGTTCAGGTATGCAGCATTAAAAATAGTATTAAAGTCACAATTTTTCTAACTCTGTCACATGATGCATTTATTATGATTGATTCAGATGGCAAGCTTTCATTGTGTTAAACTGAGGGTGTCCCATAGTTTTATAACATTATAAAAGAAATAAGCTAACTAATTTCTAAATATATGTGAGGCTTTTCCTCCAGCATCTCTCTCTATACAAGATTTCTTCTTCACATGTTATTAGTCCAATCATATTTGGTAACCTTGGGTCTACCAGTCCTGTTTTACTAATCCCTGTGATAAGTAGAGTTGAAAAGCAAGATTCCTGATGGTTAAAAATGACACTGTGAGTCAGTTAACATTACTGTTTTTTCCAAGGAAAGATTCAGACAATTTTGTCTTTATGTGGTTTTTGTGATTACTTTGTTTACAAAAACCTCTTTATACTAAATGGCAATATCTGAAAAAGCTCAGTGACACTTGACTGTCTTAACATACTAGCACAATTTTAAAATCTTCACCTTGGCTTGATATGAACCTTGTATTCACCTTAAAAATTTACAGGTACTAGAAATAGGCCTTGCATAGTTATACTCCAAGTCCCTGACTAACCTTTATCACCTTAGACCAGCATATGTTTTCTCTATGTTTTTTTTTGCAAAATAACAGTTTCTCAGCTGTGCTGTGTTACCATCTTAGATACAGAGAGGGGTTTTTTCTACACTAGCAGTTCAAAAATGCATTTGCAGTTGATTTTTGAGTAGTAGCTGGTAAAGTCATTCAGTTTAAGTGATTGTTGCATATTTTCACTGTTCTTAAAATGGAACTGGTTAGTAAGTTTAACTGAAGTATTATTTGCACACCTCTGCAAATCTGTTTATAATCTGAACATGTCAGAAAAGACATCTGAACATGTTCTTTTGCTATATTTGCAATCAAATGTGAATAGATTCTGGAAAGTTCCTTTTCCTTCAGTAGGGCTTTGATACCTGGGTAATAATATTTTCATAATCTTGGTAGACTTTAATCCAAGGAAGTACTATATAGCTGTACCCTCAAACTCTGCTGCTAGCATCTTTCAAAAATTTGGGGCCTTTTTTTCATACAGCTAAGAGGGGTTTTAGTGAACTGCCATGTATATCAGCTATTTGCTGCTTGGTCCTTGATGAGTCAGACAGGGCTTTAGCCTTGACTGTAAATTATCACAGTCTTGAAACTCACAGTGATTCCCTGCACCACTCAACAAAGTGACTACTACAGTCATGTAGAGGAGGGTTCAGTGTGAGACTGTATCTGGGAATAAATGAAGGAAGGAGATAGAAGGAACTCTAAAGCTGTCTCTAGCAAGACCTCACACTTTTGCTTTCTGGGAAGTTAGCTCCATTTAAAGATGAGTAAATGAATAATCATATGGTGCCCCAGCATCTTGGATAAACTTGTGTGGGTGATCTATGTGTTTAAAATTCATTTCACTAAACACATGTAACTGTTAACATGCACACATTTCGTACTTACTCCAGACTGTTTTAATGTTTCTTTCAGGAATCTCCTTATCTCAAGCATGTTTTCACTTTGATTTCACATTTCAGTGACTGGATTTAGGTACCTATGCAGTACTTTATAACCTAAGGTAATGCTTCCTAGTCAGGGCAAGGCACAGTAGGTCCTTACACATTGTAAACTTTTCTCTTCTCAGTGGGCATTTTATCTTCCTGTCCCTAGAATTCCTGCTGAGAAAAGATAAATAAACAAAGGTTTAAATTCCTTGAGTCTGGATTTAGTCTCTGTAATCTGTGTTCTTTTTCAGATTAAAAGCACAAGACTTTGCCTCCGTAACAATAATTAGAAGTTTGGTTCGCCTTTTCAAACTCTTGACAGCCTGCAGGAAAAAAAATTTTGGTTTTCTGATAGGACCATAGATACCTCTGAGACAGTGAACTCAGCACCATCCCCTGAAAAGCAGCAGAAGTAAATTAGACAGGCTCTTTCATGTATAAATAAGCTTTAAAGATTCAGCTGAAAGAGAGAATGGAAATGATTAGGTTGTCTCACTCTAGAGGAATATAAAAATCTAGGATTATAAGAAATATGAGCATCTCTGAAAGATCTGGAAGTACAGCTATGGAATGGTTCAAATGATGAATTCATGAAATGAAGTTAATTTGGTTTTGATCCACTACCTCACTTGTCTCTTTTTTTAGTTTGCTTCCTTTTGTATGCTTCATTACAACCTTCACTATATGTCTTTAAGTGTCACAAACTATCTTTGAATTTTATTTCCTAAGGGGAAAAAAGTGCTGGAAGAGAGTTACTTTCTCTTAATTTGCTGTATATGTCATCTCTCTTTAAATATAGCATCCTTTTATGGATATTCTACCTGTTACTGCTGTCCTTTCACATCTAAAGCTTTAAAAATGGATTATGGCTTATTATGTGAGTTTCCTCAGTCATATATTTTAAGGTTATTAGTCCAGTGCATACTAACTTATAGCTACATGCTGTCTTTCTTATCTTCAGTTACCTATACTAAGATTTTAGTAATTCATCCTATAGGTCACATTCATAAAAGTGGGACACTTATTCCTATAAGGCTATTCTGCTATTTTCATCTTTTATAGGATGATATTTTTATCACTGACTTTTATGAAGATTGGATGTTTTTTTGACATTTAGTCATCCTGACATTGTCCAATAAACCTTTATCCCCCTCTTTCACTTTTTGTGTGTCTGGTTGCTATTTTTCATGATACTGCAAGTAACACAGACTTATATTCTTCTCTTAGTTTAAGACAACACATTCGTCTAAATTCTGAGTTCTTGCTGCTTTTATCACTTAAGTTTTATTCTTTTCTAGTTCAAGAGCTGATGTAGTTCTTCAGGATGGAGATAGACACTTTCTCAGGATAATATCATTGTATCTCTCATCTACACAATTTTGCTTCAGCACAGTATCCTCTAGGTAACCTAAGCATATATTCTCTACAAAGGAAATTTTATGCATATGTGAAAGAAAGGAGTTTTAAACACTTGATGGGACCCAAAGAGCAGACTATCAGTAGCCCTCATAATCCAGCCCTATGTCTCTTTAGTGTCTTTGAATACCAAAAATTTCCTGCGTTGTGCTACCACTTGGCTCTGGGTTATCCTGAACAGAGACAGACTAGACAGCAGGTTAATGCTGAGCATAGCTGTGTGCTAGGAGCTAATACCATCCTGGTGTATTGTTTCATGTAAAGATTCATGAAGAGTCAAGAAGCTTTTTGGAACTCTAAAGTTAACTCCAATTTTGTACATAGATATGAGTCCTGATACAATTTTTTTCTTGTACATAGTGCTATAACTCTATTAGTTTAATCTGCTTCTGATTGATTCTTGTCTCAGCAAGGTGAGAAATCAGTTTATGTGTTGGATACAAAGTTAAAATGGTTGCACAGATCCTGGGAATTTTTCATCTTCCAGTGTTTTTGAATGAGAACTGGCTGTGTAATTATTACAGAGTTGTTTGAATCCAAACAGATTCACATTTCCACAGTTGCCTCATCCCTGTCAATTACATCACACCCACAAAGCTTGGTCAATTTACCCAATGTAGCTTTGCTGTACATGGGTGCTGGGGAGATGGCTGCCTATCAGGTAGTAGACCAGGACAAGATCTAGCAGTTTCTAGTGTGTATCTGACAAATGCAGATTTAATTCTACCCATGAAAAAATTGGAACAAATTTATCCATGTAGCCTTATAGTAACACAAATAATAATCCAGCATTATAGCTTCTGAGACAGATTTTGTTTGTTGCTATTTCCGTGTGCAATAATGCACCTTTATTTGTGAGAATTCATATTGTCTCTATCAGTATGTTTCCAGGTCCATTATATATTTTCAAACAGTATAATTGCAATTGGTAAAATCCTACTCTATTTTGCCATATATAACCAGTTATATTTAACTAGTGACACCTTTGCTGAGCACGAATGTTATGTGACTAGTTCTTCCTATTGCCAGCTTTCTGTAAGTGAATATGTAAAACTTCTTTCACCTATCTTCTTCCTCTGCTAAAGCATGGGGACATTCTGATATCATAAGTGCCCTGTATTCAGCCTATTCTGTAACATTATATCTTTCAATCATTTTCCAAAACATCTGAAAATGGCTAGGTCTGTGTACTGTTATCAAAATACTTAAAAATAGGAATTGTATTAACCCTATAACTTTTAAAGTCTCTGTCCAAGCTTGAATGCCATTGTGTGCTCTTCTTTCTAAGTGCTTGACAGCTACTAATAAAGACTGTCAAGCTTGGCATGAATTTTCCCACAGAGTTTGCCATCCCTCCCACTTTGCACACTCATTTGTCTTTTAATCTTTAAAGTCTGGAATACCTAGACTTCTTTAGGCCTTCTTTCAAATATTTCTGGAGCCTGAATCTTTACATTTATTGTATAATTTGAGTCCTATTTCATAGCCCTGTCAAACGCACTCTTTTAGTCTTTTGTGATGTTCTGTTGCTGTACTGTCAAAAGTCAGAACATCATCTCTGTGCATTTCAATAGATTCAGTTCCTTCAAGAAACGTGTAGCACTTAGTGAAAATTCTCAGGAATATATTTTAAGCCAAAGGAAGCCTGTGAAACTACTATCTCCTGTATAGTACATCGAATGTGGCTTGCTTTGAATTCTTCTTATCTGGGGAGATTTGTAAAAGCAAAGCAGATATACATTTAAGTTAGTGAAAGAATAATGCCTCACTTCATGTAACTGTTTTTTCAATATGTTCAGTTCTCTTTGATCTAAATACAAAAAGATGATGCAAATTTTCTTCTCATGTTAGTGGTACGTATAAAGAGACCATTTCTAATATATCTTGTCAGTTGTTAACTAAATAGTTGAGTTTCTGTTTCCAGCTTAGAGATCTGTAAACCAACAGGATCTATGGCCTATAGACACATACCATTAAGGACAGCTGGTCTCCTACATTACCCTTTCTGGACTCTTTAATAACTTACAACCTCTCCATCTCATGCTAGCTGCTGCACATTTTAAACTGAGTTTGGGCCAAAATGTTTGTTCCCACTGATTTTAATTGAATTGTTTTAAATTTTGTTTTCAGCTGAAGTCTTCTACTTTAGCTTCACATTATAAGGTCTCAACTCTACTGAACTTTCCACGATGTATTTTTGTTTCTGATTCAGTTGTTTGGAGTGGTCCTCATATTCTGCTGTTACAAACTGACCCAAAGATTCTCTCCCATTACAAAGTCCATACAAGGACCTTTAAAGTTACCTACCCAGACCTTGGGAATGAATGCAAATTTGCAAAGGACTTGGAGTGCCACAGGCAAGGCTTGGAAACACACATGTGAGAACAACCCAGACAAAAGCCATATCAGATATGTTCTAAAAGGCACGCTGACAAGGCACTTTAAATTAGTCCTCTGATATATTGGATTTCCACTGATTTAATCTCGTGCTACACACATATCTGCCTAGCAGCCAACCTCATCAGAGCTGGAGATGCCAGTGCTCAGTCATAGGAGGCCAATGTAACCAATGCCCTGTGCTTCCATATCCTAATAACATCTTGGTAGCTACCCCACATGGCTGCTGCTTACTTGGTCTGATATGCCTTGCCAGCCTCATGACGGAAGCTAGAACAGCCATGTATTCCATTTTTGTTGTCATTTGTAAAGGAACTGTGTTGTCCACAGCCAGGCATGCACAAGGGCACAAACTCTTAGAGAGAAGGTAAACAAGAATGGACTTTATTTGGATTACCACTTTGCCCAAGATTGTCTCCCTTGCCACTACCTTCTGACCTCTGTTTCTCTTAATCTCCGAGTTGCACTGCCTAAGTGCTGTGCAAAAGGCCAAGTAGCCAACAACTCCACAAAACCCCACAGCTTGCTTTCTGTCTCTCAGGAAAGAGAAATGGACTGTGAGTGAGAGGGTTTGAGCTTCCTCCTGAGCACAGCACTGTCCTAATGGATTCTTTTCATTTCTTTGATTGAAGTTCTGAAGGGGAAATATTCCAAATCATTTTTTGAGGCCATTAACACTAGCAAAGACCTGGATTCACAAACCCCAGGCATTTAAGGTAGTGATCTCCCAGTTCCCATGTGCAATACCTCTTCAATCAGGTATGCAAAAGTTCTAAGATGCAAATCTTCAGATCTTTTTCATCTTCCCATTCCCCTATGAATCCAAACCTTTCTGTATTCATGGTGAGAGTTTAATGTATATTTTGAGTTGACAGAGATGGGAACTGAGCTGGGTTAACTTCTGCAGCTTTGGCTCTGGCATGTTGTCTGTTGGAGATGCACTACCAGAAGTAATGTCCTGTAGTTCCTCTTTCCACCTCCCATATGAGAGCAAATCCATTTGAACGTAGGAGAGGCATGGCAGCATGTGTGCTGGCACTTCTTGAGGCACAGTGATTTTCCTGCCAAGTCCAAGTTAGGTACTGGGAAAGCTAACAGGAACAGAGCTGAGCTGAGCAGTGAGATCTCTGTGTAGATGGGGAACAGAGGGTCTGTAAAGAAAGAAATTACTACAGTAAATACGTAACTACAGGTTTTGATATTTTTCATTAAGAACAAGTGCATAGGAATATGCATTCAAACGTACATAACCACATAGAGAAATAACAATATGAAAATATTTTGATTCTCTAAAGGCTAAAAGGGATTTACAAAATTGCTTGCTGAAAGCAAGCAATGCTTTTGCAATTCTTGTATGCTCAGGATTCATAATCCCTCAAGTAGTGAGTGATACACGTATGCCTGAAGATTAAATCAGATATACATTAGAAGCACTGCTTCTGACTTGCATTATTTCAATTTCCATACTGAAATTCCAAAGACAAATTACAAGAACAACTTTTTCAAAATGTATATAAGCAATGTATATCAATAAGCTGCAATAAGAAGAATATGATTTTTCAGCCTGGCTATTTGAGCAGACCTGTTTTCTGCCAAGTGGAAGGATATAATAGTAAGCCAAACAAGAACCATATGTGAAGAAAAGAAATTACAACATATATAAAAGGAGATAACTGGTTTGTCAAGAAAAATTGGAGAAAATTAGAAAAAAATAACCAGCGGGAAGGAAGTAAACTCATGAATAAAGATAGGAAATAATGAACTTAAAATGTCTAAACTAGCTTCTGCTGAAATCTTTCTCAAGACAAATGAAGATAAGGCACACATCAAAAGTATTGAAGGACTTTGCCCGTATAGCTGCTGATAAAAGAGAAAGAAATCTAATATAGAAATGAACAAAAAGGGAAATAATGCCAAGGATGTAAGCAAGCAGAGGAAAGATTCAAATTTATGTTTTGCATGTAAAGAAATTAGTGTAAAAGCATACTGAAGAAGATTGTTATATGTATAAAATTCTGACCAGTACAGGTAAAAGGGGAGATGTAAGGAATTCTGGGAGTATTTCTATGTAGATATGAAGTTTGAAACTAGAAGCAAATTTTCAGCATAAACTTTCCATCATGCAGCATTGAGCAAGTCCCAGTAGTCTGAAATGTAAACCAAATCACTAATAATATTTCCATCTCCTTTTATTTTTTTCATCTTATTTTAGATATCAGATCTCAGATGCACTCCTGATTTCGAAGACTTTTTGAATCAAGAGAAAAGAAACCCTTTGTTTTCTTTTTAACTTGGGAAAATAAATAATTTTACTCCTTTTTAAGTCAGACATTATACCCATAATTATCCCAGACATTCTCAGGATGTTGTAAGCTGTTATCTTTCTGTAATGTCAGGATAGCAGTAGCTGTTTCAGATCCATGCCCCAATAGAGCGACATTATAAAGTCGAGTAACTAAGGAATTAGCATCACACTAAGGAGTAGCTGGAGTTCATTTTTCTGGGCTACAAAACTGTCACAGCCTGTAGGACCAGTCTAAGAACTCAAGGAGCTTTGTACTATAAAGATGCAAAGTTAAGATGGATTTTGAATGACTTTATATTGTCAGTGAAGTACTGTGCAGCAGGTATATCTTGCATTAATATTTTCTGGTATTTGTGAATAGATTTTCTGGGAAATTAATTTGAGCAAACTGTGGAACGAATCACCATGGTTTCTCCTAGCCCTAGTGTTACGTGTGCACTTAGCTTACTAAATATCTAAATATGCTTCACGGTCCTTGGAGGGGTGGGACAGAGCAGCCTTTTTTTTTTTTAATTTTTTAATTCTTTTGTATTACTGTTTTATTTTAGTTACTGAAGGCATGCATCAACACAAGAATATTAATTTTCATTTAATATAAAGCAATTGCTTAACTCTTACAATTTCAAAGAAAGCCTCAATGAATGAAATATGTAAGCAATGAAGGCTCTAAAAAGTCTCTGAAAATACTTTGTATTGTAATATATCTTAATTTTTACATGTCTTACAATTTTACAGCCTGTGATAATCAGATATTTGGTTTATTGGCAATGTAAAAATCAGGGACAACCTACTTGAAGAAGATGTGAACAGTCACATAAATGCTTCAAAACTGCAACACTTCTGAAGATGAAGCATCCTGGTTTTGGGTGCTGTGTTTTAGTTGAGACACAGAAGAGATTACTGTTGTATGATAGGCAGATTTCCTCACCTCTTTTTCAGAGGCAGTAAAAAGAGGTAATTTTTCTTGGTATTGTTTTTTCTCTTTATAAATGAGAAAACAGAAAGTTCTTTGCAAAGCAGCTAATGACTAACGTGGGCTAATGTTTGTTGGTTTATGATGATGAGATGGCATGTGGTAAAGATGGCGTAAGAGAGGAGAATGGAGCAGCAGTATCTATTTCCATTATCATTGAATGGGCTCATTGGCTTTAAATGAGCTTCTGTTTCAATATAACAAAAAACTCCAGGCCTGGTAAATTAGACTTGTGGTTTCATGAAGGGGGAAAAAAAAAAGGAGGAAATAGAATCTGTCCTTACTGAGCTTCATTACTTTTATTTTTATTTTCTTTAAAGAGAAAAAAGATTTTTTACAGAGAAGGCTGTCAACTGAATACCGGTATGAGCTTCTCTAAGGATTTCCTCAACATAGGATTTTAAAAGGTTGTCTTATTAAACCAATTCCCATCACACACTTCTCTGTCAAACTTGCCCTGAAAAATAATCCTTGCTATTTCTGGACATTGATTAGACAGGCACATAACAAAGTCATTCCTCTACTCTCTTTGGATATCAGACTACACAGTCTTAAGCTGGAATTCATTGATGTCCACAGCTTTTGAGTCCTAAGGTAGAGACTTCCCCAACAAGGTAGTAAAAACAGACCTAGTACATATTACTTTCATTGTCTGTTAATTCCATTATTTTTCCTCCCAGAATTGTTCATTGCCTTCCTGGTTTTTTGGCTGCCAGAATTGTATGGCACACATATATAATATATATATGACTAGAATTAGACAGAGTGATATCTTTTTTTGGGAGTGATATTTTACTTGTATCATCATGATATAGTTTCTGTTTCCCTTCTGTTTTCTGTCCAAAAATATAGTTTCCAAGTCATAATTGAATTCACAGTAAGAGTGTTATTGTGTTCTACTACTTACATTTTAGACAGTTCAAGCAGCTCCATGACAAATACTGGCTCAAACTCTAATTTTGTTAAACAGGTTTATTGATTTTTTTCTAATTCTTATTCAGAATACAAATATTGCTTTTATATTTTGTTGATGTTTATGTGTCTTGTAGCACGGTTAAACTTGATGGAAATAAATAACATTTTTGTAGTAATTTCATTTTTTTTTTTACTGAGTCAGACTCCTAGGGATTGTTCTGCTCTTCCTCTGCCAAAACTGTGTAGTTCCCACTAATAAAATTCCAGTCTTTCACAGCTAATTCCTTTTAACTGATGCAGCATCCTACTACTTAGTAGTATTTCAGTAGGGATTAAAATGTAGTTTTCAGTGTGTAATCATTGGCTGTCCGTGCAGAGATACTGCCTCTCACACACAAAATAGTGGCTGAGAAGTTTAATGTTCCTCCATGGCAATATCTAGAGGATTGCATGGAATGAAGCCCCATTATCTAGACAGTGTGAAAGGGTGAAGTTTGTGTAGTATAAAAAGGAAGAATAACTGGGGAAATAACAGACAAGCAGATGAGCAAGAGAAAAGTGTGGGGTGGTAAAGGATTGCTTGGCTGTAGCAGGGGTCACTGTCCAGGACAGAGTGCAGGGCCCTGTATCACAACAAAGAAGACTTAGCGGACAGGTGAAAACTGATTGGCAAATAAAGTTCACTCCCATTCATGTAAATTCCCTTTTAGCTTTTATCTGTGGTTGCTATATAGATGATAGATAGGTTTCACATCTGCACAGCTCTCCCATCTCCTCCTTCTTCCCCCAATAGTAATTGCAGAGGGAAATTCACTGCACAAATTTTTTAATAATATTACTCTAATTAATTAGTAAAAAAAACTAGATTCTAAGTAATGGTTAATTTGGTGAATTTTTATATTTTTATTCCCTCTTAAGTAAAAACATAACATGTTATTTCATAAAGATACTGTATCATTTTTTTCCTCTTCTTTCTATTAATATTGTTTCCTAAATATTATCAAATGGAACATTAGGTTAAATATTTTTCCTTTCCTACAACTGGAAATACGATTAGTATGTATTGAATAGGTTATGAAGTATTTATATTTCAAATTACATTGACTATCAGGAAAGAATTTACTGTTTTTCCTTTCCCTGTCTCCCTTTGCTCTTAGTTTCAATTCACTCAGAAAATTATTTTCTTGACAATGTTTTTATATATCTGTTTTCACTCTTCTTTAAAACACTCAAAATACTGACAGATCTGCATACTTTCCCGACTGTTGTGTTCTCTGCCTGCCATGGACTTTCTGAAAAGCGCCATGATTGAAGTGACCTTGATACTACCCTCATATTCCTTAATTTCTCTAACTGACTAACGTTTACTAATCCTGAGTAATCTCATTTATTTCCTTTTGCATCCTTCAGATAAGTGGGTGTTATCAGACCACAGTTAGAGGATCCAGAATCAACCCCATGGTATTCACAAGGGATAAGTAATTTCCTCCATATATAATTGCTGCTCCCACAATGCTGAGGCTTCTATAGGACTGTCCTTTGTGTCCATTCCTCCTGACCCGGCACATTAAAATTCCCTATGCTTTAGCTCTCACTGGGATGGGGAAGAAGGAGTTTTAATGCACCAGAAATCAAGTAGAGAGGAAGGTATGGGACTAAGCAAAGGTGGCCACCAGTAGAAGGTTAAAGGGGACTTGGAAAACTGGAACATTTGTCCTGTCTAAGACAACAGGAAGCAGATGAAAGTGCTCTGCCTGTTTGGCTTTTAATCTCATCCCAGGTTTCTCCAGAGGAAGTACCAACTGTGTAGTCTTCCTTTACTTACAGCTCACAGGACATAATACAGACAATCTAGAGCTCTTTATTTGGCTCTCTCCACTTCCATCAATTTTTCTTCCTTTATCCGTTCTACCTTTTTGTGAGGAACAGTCCTTGTGTTCAAATTTTCAGACTGCTGTTCTTACATTTATCCCACTAGAATACTTTTATTGAAAAAGCTAATTTCCTTTTTCTCCCTACCTTTTTCTGTTTGCAGGTTTGTTTTTCTTCTTCGTGTTCTGTCTGGGTTTTTTTTGGTCTCTTTTCTTTTAACTTGCATGTGACCTAACCTTAAACTCTGTAGGTTTTGTTAGTATTTCAATGGATGAATATAAGCAATTATTTTTTATTTTGAATGCTTCCCTAGAAGTAGCTGGTTTTTTCACAGATTTTCGTGTATAAACATGGATTTAAAAATTTGCTTTCAGAGCTTGTTGATAAAGGTAGATTTCTGTGAGTGGTTTCTTTGAGATTGATTCTAAACCTTTTGCATCTTATACAACCATAAAGTAAAAGGAAATAACAACACTGGGGACTTGTCATCTTCTCCATGGTTTTGAATTTCCTTTTCTTTCTTACCTTCAGGAAGGGGCAATGCTCAGTTTGTCAAGGGTCATTCTCTCTTCTGCCTGGACATGTTGCATGTTTGTGATGACTACAGCAATTGTACTTGTGGGGCAGAAACATTAAGTAGGCAGCACTTCCCATCTCTATTTAAGAGATTTTAAAAATCGTTCAAAAAGCTGAAAACAGAATGGACACTGAGCCTGGCCATAGCACCTGGGTGTCCCTGGCTCTCGTGGCCTGGGCACAGCTGGACTGGCAAGGCCCTGCCCTGCTCTGCCCTGCCCAGGGCTCCTCCTTAAGGGGGTTCCCTGGCTCCCCAGCCCTCAAGGAGTAACTGTCCCATGCAGCATCCTGACAGCAGGCTTTAGTTGATTCCCTTTGGCTTTTACTCTTACACCTTTCCTTGTCCATAAATGCAGCATTTTTACTCAAGAGAAGTTTCTGCACATTGCCTTTCAGATTTTCTTTATCCCAATACTGTATGAAGCAATCGACAAGTATGTGTTTTCTGTTGGTGCATGCACTTTCTTCTTCTCTGGCTAGATAAATGGAAGGAAAATTAAAGAGTTCTATCTCACTGTCTCTTGTAGGAGGAAAGTCAAGTTAATCTTTCACAGTTGTGCCTTTGTTCAAAAGCCAGACAAAATCAGGTCCTATTTTTAAAAAGCTTACTTCAGTTTTCCATTAGTAAGTTGTAACATCATCACTAATTAATAGAATTTGATCCTAGGAACACTTCGATTACTCTGGGGTCAATAGATTAATGAAATATAAAAGAAGTCTTACCTTCCTAAGTAAAAGTGTAAAACTTAATTTATAGTAGCAGATTTGTTGTCTCCCAAGTTGCATTACTCTAATGATCCAAAGAAAATGACAGGAATGAGACAAATTACTTAAAGAGAGATTGCATGGACCATATTTCTTCCTAAGCTGTAAGATCTCCAGGGATCTCTTCCAACCTAAATTATTTCATGACTGCATAAATAAATAGTACAAACACAGCTTCTACATCAGAAGCAAAGTTTCCATCTCTTTTTTGGGACAGATGGTCATTAAGAAAAGTTTCCATCAGGAAACTGTCTGATATCAGAGAAGATATCCAAATTGCTGGGATATAATTGCTTCAAATATCCATATTGCTGGGAAGAAATCTTCCAATTCATGTACAACTTGGGATATAGAAGGAAAAAAGATGCTTTCTCAATCTCCAGTACAGAAAAAACAAGGATAAATATTTGTTTTGTCTATTTTGAAATTAATCTGGTTATATTGTTCATTAATTTGGTGATGTGGTAAATTAGGCACTTTGAAGAATGGAGGCCTTCTCAGTTGTGACTTTGATGCATTTTTGTATTTTATTTAATCTAATGAAATGTTAGTAGTTTACTCGATGTACATTTACTTAATTTCAGTTTGGCTTGACACTATAAAAAGTATATGAGATTCTTTTACTCCTGCAATTTTAAACATGTCTCAAGTACCTGTAAGAATGCATCTAATCTGAGCAACATTTTGGCAAATCATTCTACTCTTTCTAAACATACATCTGTTCACAATTTTTATTAATGTTTATAACCAAGAAGTGTTTTTATACTTTTTTCATAAAATCTTCAATATACACTTCTGATTAGCATAGCTTCAAATGAAACCTACCACTTTTAGTAAATTTTCACTTATATTTACACTCAAGTAAGTCTGCATATTAATCATTTTTTTAAAAGAAAAAGGCTTTAATAGCTGCTTTTTCTGATCCCTAGATACTCAGGAGAGTAGGCAAGTATTGCTGCATGCAAACTCAGTATTTAAGTATGCACCTCACTACAGCTATTCTATGCCCCACCTGCCACAAAATGAGGTTACTGTGGGATGCAATATTGTAACATTGTTCTGCATTCTAATAGGAGCCAGTGTGAGCCTTTTCCTTATGTCAGTATCTGCCTAGCTTTCAGTGATGCCAGCATGACCTCTGGAAGAAATAACACTTGAACAATCTGAATCATAAACTCGTGATCTAGTCTTTAGTAAGTACATTTAAACAAGATGGCACATTTCAGTGGTTCCTCAGAGAAAGAGATCTGATAATTTCCAGTTTTATTCAGGACCTTTTTGGTTTTAATATGGACTGGATACTTGAGACCTAAAGGCCTAAAAGGCTGTTACTGTCCTACTCTAGCTCTGCTTGCTGCAGCAGGAACTCTAAAGTATAGAGGTTAGCCAGGTGGTGTTGAACTAAATTTGGGTTAGACAAACGTAGGACTGTGCTCAAATTTCTCATTTCATAAGTGTATAGCTACAGGAATAGACACTTACAACTTTAAGACATCAGTAATTGCAGACAGGTAAATCATTAATACTTTTATACATTTTTAAATGTTCTCTAACATTTGCTTCAGGTCAAGTATAATAGAATTGTCTGAACAAAGTAGATTATAAAAAAACATCAAGGTATTATATCTGTTTAATATTCAGCAAATGTTCACTAAAAAATTGGCTAATTTTCAGGTGAATTCATTATTCAAATTATTCATTGGTTTCTTGGTTTCCCAGCAGTTCATGAGCTTTTCTGACACAATACAACACTATGCTAGTAGGTTATTGAAGTTTAATAATTCTATTTATTCTGTATTTATTTATTCAAGCCTTAAAGTATCACTTGTTTCTCTCACTGGAATGGTTTAGGTGCTTAGGAGATTCACTAGCATAATATGAATTTTCTATTTCCAGTATCAATATGTTATTTCAAGCAAATTACTTATAAATGTTTGAGTGGAAATTATACTATCCATAAACCTTCATAGTAATCTGGATGTTCAAATTATGCACAGAATGTGAAAAAGAGAGAATGGTAGATAAGGACAAATTTAAAATAGTTTTGGTAGAAACAGTCATTTATGGAGATATTCTAATATATTATAACTTTGATTAATATCTCAATGAGTTTTGTGATTTTATCATGGGTTCAATTATACTACTTTTTTTGTTCTTCATTTTATTCAATCTGATTTTCAGAGTCCATTTTAGTATGTGTTGGTATGGAATGGATAATGGGCTCTTACCCACAGCTGCCAGCTCCTCTGCAGACACAGCTTCATTAAAGGGCTAGCAAAAAGCTGTTCCTAAATAATTGTGTGTAAAGGTTCAGTTTTCAAGCATGACTGTGGAAAAGCCATTCCAGAAACCTTGTGGAGGGTATAAAAAACAGTTCATATGCAAACCTGTAATGGCAAGCTAATGTAAGATATGGGATGTCCTCTTTAGGTCTTCATATTTAAAATTTGATTTATATTGAGAAAAGGACTATAAATTCTGTGTACTTCTCTTAACTCTTGTAAGATGAGATGTTTACCATAAGCGATGACTTGAGAGAATCAGCTAAAAATATAAACCTAAAGGGAAACTTTGGATCATCCTGTGAAAATATGCAAACATCATGGAGAAATCTAAAGACTGCAATTCATGCTATTTTTAAAAATACTGTTTGTATGGAAATGGAATTCTAAGATGTTTCTCTATTTTCCTGTTCCTTCACAGGACCTCAAAAAATAAAACAAGGAGGGAAGAAAGGAATTATGCTTCCACTTTTTCTGTTTGTAGTTAGGGAAGACATCTTTGCTTTATTCTGTTCATAAGTGCAAAAAATTAATATCCAAGCATACAGTAATATCTGCTGGAGTGACATGGAGCAATGAGGGACTTGTGTTTACCTGATCTCTTTCCTGTATTTATATATATATCTTTTCCTGTATTTCCAGACTGTTTCTCTTCCGTATGTTAACTCTCTTTCCAGTCCTTCAGATTCAGCCCAAAGACTGTAGCTGGCTGGAGCAGAGGTGGGGATGATTCTTGATGCCTTTACATGGTTGCACAGAAAAGACCTCAGTCTCTAACTTTCAGACGGGTTGGAAGAACCAGCAGGAATATTTCTTCCTAATTATCCTTCCTGAAAAGGGATTACAACTGTGCTCTTTATAACAGAAATGACCGTAGCCTTTCCATCCATGGTCATTTTTTGGTGGAGTCTTCTTGCACATATATCAAAGCAAAGCAGCACGAAGGGGATACAAAAAATCTGCAGAAACTGGTACAGAGATGCCAGGCTAAACCTCTCTATTTTCAGATTTATGTGTATTATTAAAATGGTAAAAGTCTTGGATTTAACTGCATGTGGCTGAAGTTGTGTCAGGGTGGGTTTAGGCTGGATATCAGGAAAAGGCTTTTTCCCCAGAGGGTGGTTGGGCACTGGAACAGGCTCCCCAGGGAAGGGGTCACAGCACCAAGCCTGACAGAGCTCAAGAAGCATTCAGACAATGCTCTCAGGCACGTGCTGTGGCTCTTGGGGTGTCCTGTGCAGAGTCAGGAGTTGGACTTCGATGACATTTGTGGGTCCCTTCCAATTCAGCTTATTTTATGATTCTTTATTTCTGTGATATTGGAGCCCAGGAGCACCTCAGATGAGGCACAATGCTTAAAGTTTTCTATTTGTGTGTGCTCATTTAAAATTAGATATTCTTCTCTACACACATGCCTCCATTTGGAAAAGATACTGTTCTTTCATGATGCCTCATGTTATGAATTTCAAACATGCAGAGCAAGGATTTAATCTGCTTGTCAGTCTATGGTGAAAGCATGTGTATTCCTTTTGAAAAATTAGCCATTGCCTTAGAGAATACACGTATGGTTGCTGATTTTCCAAGATATGCAGCATTGTGCACTCTTGAGAACAGTAAAACCTTTTCTGCCTAAAAGCAGCAACTACATTTAAAAATGCCAAACATATCAGGAATCTTCACAGTAAAGACTCTCCAAGATATTGCCTGCATGATAGGCAGTGAAATTACATTATGCAAATTGAATGCAAATGTATGCACCGCATATGATAATTAAAACCATTGTAAATACATATTTGCAAAATACAATCCATCATGGTCCACAAGGTTATAATCTACATTTTTAAATGAACAGTGCAAAAACTTCGAACATTCACAAAGAAGTGAATGATGATAATTTGTAACAAAGTGAACTACCATTTACCAACTTTAGATTCTTTACAGAGTGTCTTTCATTAAAAAAAAAAAAATCTCTGATTGACTAAATGGAAGTTTCAAGCCCTTACCAACATTTTTGTTTGTGTGAAATGTAATAACTAATGTGCTACTGTGACTGTGAGCCTTCAGTAATCATGAATGGGAAGCAAAAAATGTTGTATGCCACATTATGAAGCAGAACCTGACAAGAACAGGAATTTTACCAAGAAATGTGACAAATCACTTACTTCTGTAGGACATTAGAGTTGGAAGTGTTCTAAGACAGGCTGGATGTGGCTTTGTGTAACCTAGTCTAGTGAAAGGTGTCCCTGCCCATGGCAGTGGGGCTGGAACTGGATGACTTTTAAGGACCCTTACAACCCAAGCCAATCTATGATTGTATGTTACCACCTGTTTGTTTTCCTTTCAGCTGAGAAAACTTAGTGAACTTGATTCTTCTGGTTTTGAGGAAGTCAGTCAGTTGTCAGCAGGCCTCGGGTTTAAGACTGAAGTACACAGCCTTTCAGCCTTCTCTTGCCAGCAGTGACATACAGGTTTATCTGTTGTCATGGGATTATTTTCCTAATATTGTTAGGACTCATAACACAGGTAAAACTACACCTTTTGAAAATTCCTGGTTGGCAACAAAGGAAAGCTCTCACCCTTCAATGCAAGTGTGTAATTCTAGTGAATCAGCTGAACGAGTAAGTGCAAAAATGGCCTTTTGTTTCCCATGTTTGCAACAATACTCATTAGCAATAATGATCAGCACCCTTTACCTGACATTGCTGACTGCTGGGATTGACTGACAGTGCATATGCCTAAGGAGGAAAGTCACTTTGTGAGTTGCTGACTTGTGAGTATTGGACAGTCTCAATTTTCTTTACATGGCATCTTCTGTTTAAGGCATGTATTACACAGACACTGAATATCTTTGGTAGTGTTCCTTATAGTCAGAGAAAAGGCCCATCCTCCTTCACAATAAGGTAATTGTGTTTTTTCTTCAGATCAGGCTAGTGAAATAAAGAATTCTTTAAAAAATCTACTCCCAGAAGAAGGCAGCTGAGCAGTCAGCTACAGAGCTGTTCATGAGTAACTCTGGGCCTGATTCTGCCACCTGTGATCATAGCAAGTGGAAACACTGATTTTTTTTTTTCCCTATGAAATTATTCCACTTGCCACACTGCTACTTTTTGGGTTGATCTTATGCTGAGCTCTGAGTTTCCGTCCATGCATGCGGACAGGAGAATGTGTGCAGGCTTTTCCAGTGGGGTGCTGTCAGAAAAGACCTCTATAAAATTAGAAAGTGAAATTTGCAGGCTTCCATACCTGACCAGCTCTGTAAATTGAGAGCACTGGCATTTGCCAGAATCAAATACGAAATTATTATATGCTACTTATCACTATTTTGGGTTTTGTAGCATTTTGAAATACCTCTACATAAGCAGAGTCTGAGCCTCTAAAAAAATCAATGTCTGACTACTACACAGAAAGACAGTTTTGACAAAAAGCACTTTCCAATTAAAATGTCCAGCCTTTAAAAAATATATGTATATAATCCAGCATATAATAATTGTTTTTTAAAATACAGATATTAACATGTCTTGGCACTTTATTGAATGTTGAATTCCCTGAGTGGTGCTGTCCTCATACTTAAATGTACGTAATAATAAATTAGAAGTTTGACAAAACAGCAGGCCAGCTGGAAGCCTTGAGAATGTGGCAAGAAGGGGTTCAGCACTGGGCTCTGAGGGATGTATATCAGCATGATAGGGGAGGTGTACTGACATGGGCTTTAGTTTTGTGGAAAGGAGGCAAGAAAGAATATAGATTCTGAGGCTTTTGTGTTAAAGCTACGGTCATCTACTTCCCTGCTACCATGTTTGAATGGGATATCTGTAGGGAGCTGCTTTGAAGGTTGAACACTTGAAATTAAAGAGATAGAAATCATGTTAATATGACTGATTTATTTGGTTTTATAACGACAAGAATATCTGCTGTAGAAGAAGGATTATTGCAGAAATAATTATTTTAGCATTTAAAAGGGCATCTTGCTCTTAATATCTTTTATAACTTGCCCAGAGAAAAAGAAAATATCTCATCATGAATTAAATCTTCTTGAGAAAACATAACCTCAGCTAATGCAAAGGGAATTGCAGCTCTCCAGTCAGAGGAGTCTAAATCAATTGCCCTCTATAGCTTTGGCCAGTCAGATCAAACCATTCACGGGTGCAGGGATCAAACTGCCAGTCAGTATCCATGATTAAAAATGTGTTTCATTTTCTGTACCTGTGAAAGGATGTGAACTTGACAATAATCACAGGGAAAGCACTCCTCATAAACAACAGTGTGCTTCCTTTTGTGGGTTTGCCGTTTGGAAAAAGCAGCTGCATCAGTAACTCTGAGCACTGTGCTGAGAAACAGAGCTGCTGCTGCATCACTTAAGAGTTAAGCCCTGAAGAGCTGAAAATAGAAGGGCTGATTGCTGGTTGTCTCATCAGCCCTTGTGAAAAGCAGCTGACAGTATTCATGTTTGGAAGAGGAGAGGAAATTGGAAATCCATTCCATTTCTCCCAGTGTTTCAGTCACAAGAATATATGTGACTGCAGTTTGGAAAGTATAGGGAGTCTAAGATGCTTAAGCCACAATTCAGTGATGTCCATTGTCATGTATTAACAGAACAGTAAACTGATTGAAAAAAAAAATAGCTTTGTTTCTTCAAACTCCTTCTGTGATAGTGGGAACGAGGACTTCTGATCCTCTGGGGTAGCTTTGAGCTTTTTCCGCTTCCACCTTATTTTTGTTTGTGAGTGAACATTGAAATTTGGATTTGGCACCATTAATGTCAGCCACCAGACTGGGACTTGGACCAAGAGCAGCTTGTAGAGTATCAGTGACCGTTTTGACTGTAATAAACACTACTGAACCATAACAAAACCTGTTCTTTCTCTCTTAAGAGCAAAAAGAGTGGTTGCTAATTTGACACCCACATGCTTTTCCCTCCCTCACTGTTTCTGTCATCACACTTTAAACTCCCTCACAGAGCTTCAGATCAACAGTTGCACAAGACACCTAGCACATTTCAAGGCTAGATTGTCACATGCATGGACACTAATCAGGAATGGCAGTTTGGGTAATGGATATTGGGCCACCTCTTGAAATCTCTAGTAAAGGCACATAGAAAGACAAGCTAGCAAAAAAGTGCTATATGTAGTGCTACTTGCTATTCAGCAGGATGAAAGAAGCATAGTAGGTGGAATGCACTTGTTCTGACAACAGAAGAATAGTATGTAGTTCCTTTACAAAATGGAATTTCATTTTTATGCTGACTCAGCAATTGGTCTTGTGATTCTGTCACTGACATTTACACTGTCATCTGACCATCAGTAACATGCTGTTGCCCAGCAATAAAAATGTCTTTTTTTGCCTACTATCTTCTGGACACTGTCCATTTATTCATATGACACCAGGGTTGCAGTGCTTCTAGACAATTTTTTTTAACATGTACATAAATAGCAAAAAGGAATCCAGAATAATATTGTAACAGGATCTCGGGTCTCTAAGAATCCTCCCACAGCTGTTTGTAGGCCTGCACATCCCACTTAGGGCAAATTTCAGCTCAGTCAGCTGCAATTGCTAGGATTGCATGGATCCCCTAAGAAACCAGAGGACTCCTCTTTGCTTCTTTGACTTTACTGAAAGTAGAGCAAAGGTCCCATATGAGCATCAATACATATGAACATTTTTTCTCTGATTCCAGTGCTTTTTCTTCACATTTTGTTGAAGATAAAACTTATCAGACAGATTTAACAATTTGAGGACGTTGAAGAGAGAATAAAAAATATTTGGGGCCAGAAAGAGACAAAGAAACATCAGGTGACAATCTGTGTTCCCGTTTAGGGGAAGTTTTTGGTGAGCTGCCCTTAGAGAACTCAAAATACACTTTCTCTCGTTTTGCAGGTTTTGCTCCATTTTGCCTTCAGTTTATGTGGCTATTTTCCAAGCTAAACATATTGGGAAAGGGGAGAGGAAAAATAAATAACTGTTTTTTGGCTGGTAGGAATCCAAGCAGTAGTGAAACTACCTCATTGCAAAAAGGTCTTGTAAAAAATGGCTCAATTTACTTAAGTTTTGTAACTCGCTAATGTTTCTGCTTGAGTCTGCCATTTGAAAGCCAAAACCATTGTGACAATTAATGAGGTAATTATGCAATTAGGACTTAATTACTCATGCTCTAAGAGTGATCCCTTTCTTACCTTTCCCCCACATAAAAAAAAATACTGTATCTTTTTCTCCTCTCTAGTGAAAATTTCCATCTTGAATTATGTGAAATCCAGAAAGTTAATCTTCATAGTTTTACCTTTGTAAGGTTATCTAGACCAGGATTATCTAGACCACAGTGTCCGCTAGGAAGTAGTCAAGGGCATATGGTACATTTTATTATTTGTCCTCAGCATATGGACAAGTGAAGAGTGGGGGAATGCAGAGATGTTGAACCGTGGCTTCTTTCCCTCTCCAGAAATTCAGTCTGCTGGGACAGGGAGCAGGGATGGACAAATTTGTCAGTTTTTAACTCTGTGCACCCCTGTGGCAATTCAAGTGCAGCTGTCAAGCCTAGGCTGAGCCAGGTGGGTGACACTTGGGCTATATTGGTACAGGACATTGAGTAACCTGCACCCCAGGCTGTGGGAAGAAGTAACCAGCAGTTTCTTCCAGATTCAGCTTGACAGAGAGAGTCCCTTTGGGACACTTCCAAAATCACTTTCCGCCCCCTGTGATCTACACCCTGCATCTCCCTCAGCTCTTTGCTTTTATACTGCACGTGAAAGGCAACATCCACACACATGTACCTCTGTATGAAGATATTTGTCAACAGTTTGTAAACTCAGAATTTTTGGGTGGTTCTACTGCAAGGCCTTGGCAAAGGGGGAAACGAAGAAATCCCATCTCAAAGGTGCCATCTTAAAATATAGATTTGTGATTTCCTGAGACTAAGTTGAAGGGAATGTATTGATTACTCTGCCCTACCAGATGCCCCATGTCTCAAATAACTTCCATAATAGAGGTTTGTGTTGTGCTTCTGATGTGGAAAAGATTTAGTACATGGGTTTTCCTGTATTTCCATGGAGAACTGCCATTTTCTTTCTGGGTGCTTAGAGCAGAGATGCAGGAGTTAATGTGAATGCCAACTAAACCATGCAGCTGTTTAGTCTGGTGGCTGAGGACCAAAAGTTCACATATGTCCAGTACACAGTCACTTTACAGCTGTTTGACCAGGACTGTGACAAAGCTTGCTACTTCAACTCATCTATATTTTCTTTTGTGGACACCCAGGCACACCTGTGCTGAGTGTCTCATAAATGCCTCAGCTGGTAATGGTCTGCACCACATTCTTCTCAAGGCTTCTTAAAAGTGTGTGAAAGGCTTCTGACAAGGACCTTCCAGACCAGTCTGTCTGGAATTCAGGATGCAACCCTCTTTTTGGTGAATCTGGGGCTTCTCTCAGTGGTGAATTGCATTTTTCCTCTTGAGCTCTTTGCTGCTGGAGGTGCTTCATCTGTCTGCTATTCACAGAAGCAGTGCAGCTGATTTGACTCTGAGTGCAATAGACCTAGATCTGAGATGCCAGAATTATCTATTTCTCTCATTACATGCCCAGCATTTTAAGATTAAGCAATGGCTGACTTATATTTGCACTTAAATTAGGCTGTAAAAGCTCTGTTCTTAGGGGATGCTAATAAGAACTGGAGAATGACACTAAATCAATGGACTCCTAAAGAAGGAGGAAAAGAACTAAAGAACTAAACTAAAGCTCAGATACTAAGCCCAATGGACTTTGTTCAAACCTGTTGAGATGGACTTTCCATGAAGTAATGTTGACAAGAAAGAGCTTTATCTTCAGGTTTTCAAAAGCATCTCATATATGAACAAACAGGGAAATAAAGTAGAAAGCCATTGTTTCTTAATTAAAAAAAAAAAAAAAAAAAAAGAAGCGAGGGGAAGCATATTATCACAAATCCCATGCAGTGTAAGAATAGCGTGTGGGTTTTTTTTTAGTTTGGTTGAGTAGTCTTACTCCATTCTCCTCCAGCAGAACACAATTCTCACTTCATGTTTGATTTGAATTGCTCTTCTAGCTGTATGATCCATGCATGCTGAGGTCTATTTTGAAAAACATCCAGGATCCTGGCTCGTTTTCCTTTTCATCAATGATAATTTTCTCAGTTTCCACCTCTTACAGGACAGCAGAAATTAGGCAGAATCTCTTCAGTCACAGAGACATCACAGCATAAGCTATGGCTAAATGACCTTTCCAGAAGGACAAGGATAAAACCTCATTATTCTGGATGAGTTAATGAGCACTCTGCACGAAATCAGTCAGACTGCTCATTACAAGTCGCTATCACTCTCCTTTTTCTGCCTGAATTTTACATCCTTAGATTCCCCATTAATCACTTTCTTCCAAGGGTGCCGGCCTGCCTTTGGCTGCTTCCTTTCTCAAAACAAGTTTTTTGTCTTTGTTTAGTAAGTGCTTTTTTGCCTCTTTTCAGTGACGGTTGGGCAGACAGAGATGAAGTCATTGAAGGTTATGAACCCGAAGCGAATGGAGGCATTACTATCAAACTGCAGTCTCCTGAGGTGCTGGCATTTGATGACTACTACCTGAAGCTGCGTCTGGACACCAACACCCGCAACCCCTGGTTTCCCGAGTTCTGGCAGCACAGATTTCAGTGCCGCATTCCAGGGCACCCGCTAGAGAATCCCAACTTCCAGAAGAATTGCACTGGTAACTTGTCAAACATTTAAAATCCCTTTCCCAGTTTTGAATCTATGCTCTGGCAAAAAATTTGCCTTGGTTCTGGTTTGGGTTTTTATTGTTGTTCTATTGACTTTTTGTTGGGGGGGGTTTTTTTGGGTTTTCTTGTTGGTTTCTTTTTTTAAATTAAATGTTTGTTGTTGTTTATTTTCATTTATTTTATGCAAAGAAAGATGGTGACCTCAAATTGTACAGATAATAATCCCCGCTCTGATGGGAGTGTATCTGGTGCTGGTTGCACAGTCTCCTCTCAATTTAGTTCTGCTCTATTACAGAGTGATTTGCTCCATTTTTGTTTTTGTGTTTTAGGGCTATGCTAAGGCTGATGCCTAAGTTTGAAATATGGCTTGTAAAAAATAAAGAGCCATGAAATTTTAACAAAAATAGGAACAAATTTCTACTTTTTTCCTCAAAGTCAGGTTTTCTGATCAACTGATGGATCAGGAAATTCACAGACAATATTACAGCTGAAAAGCAATTTTAAGGAAAAACTGATGAGTCTTAAACTTGGCCAGTCATCTGCTTTACCTTTTTTTTTTTCTTAACACATTAAAACATGTAGTTTATTTCTACTATATAGAATTCATATAAAAAACTTATTTTAGACATGGAAGTAACTCTTACCTCATAGCAAGGGAAGTGTACCTGTGCATAGACAATTTTTCTTTTCCATTTAGAATCTGAGAAAATGAACTAAAATATTTCAGTAAGATTAAATTTATTAGTGAATTAAGTGAGCGATGATTACATTTGTATGCAATACTTTCTGAATGATTTTTGCAAATATTTTGTTTGTAGTTTGTAAGTACTTAATTTGTAGTCAAAAAGGTATACTTGATAGTAAGTATATGAAGTTATTTCATTATAAACAAAACTAATAACTTACTTCCCATTGATTTCTGTCATATTCTTTACATTTTGGTCTCCTATATCCCCTAGCAGTAATCTCAGTTGTCTTCTCATGCTCTCTGAGCTGCATTCCCATAGTTTCTAGTTCTTCACTTTTCCATCACTAATAGTTCCTAATAAGAACTTCCACAGTACCTCTTGTTTCTCCCTAGTTCTCCTATTCTCCATTGAGGCACATCACCAAATACTGTCACTGTCTTAAAAGTGGCCTGATGTGCTGTCTGGCAGCCAAGCTGGCCTGTCTGGGTGCTGAGGGACTAATAGCAGGCCAGATTGGCTAAATCTATATTGAGTTTATACTGATAATTTTTTCTCAAAGGAGTTATTAACTTTGGGCTTCACCAAAATATTGATTGTTTGTGTAAATATTTAATTTGCTTTAGAAATGCTTCAACTCAGATAAAGAAGTTGAAATAGGTCGACAGGGGGAAATTGCTAAGGAGAGTTGAGTGTTTTTTGAATACTGCAAATGCACAGCCTTCTTTTCTTAAAAAAGAAAAATTTTAGCATCTGTTATAAGCATGGGTAATTTGTTATCCATCCTCTCTTCGGCTATGAAACTAAAAACTTGATTCTGAACCATCACAGTCACCCTTTATCTGATGGATCAAAGGCAAGGGAACTCCCCATGTAGTGACTTCAAAATGACCAGCATAGGGTACTTCTGCATGGAACATGTAGGTGAGTTTTCAGGCAGTGATTGCTGTAGACTCTTAAAAAATAAATAAATAAAATAAAATTAAAAAAAAAAAATAGGAAATCATGCAAGAAAAGCAGTGGAGGCTATTTTATTACACCTCAAACTTTTCAGGACATCCCAAGCTTGAGAGAAGTTCTGAAGAAGTATCATCATATGCCTGCCCAGTATTCTGGGCTTCTCAAGGTGTCAGGGACCACTAAATTCTGATAATACTAGTGAAACACAAAATCATTTGTCTATATTGGTAGACTCTGACAGTTAATAGTGTCGAGTCAGGCATTCAGACATCTTTCCCTCTTCTAGAAAGCTGTACATTTTTGCATGAAACCACAAAGTATGTGATACTTCTTAGGCTATGCTGAAAAGTAATCAGCTCTTAAATTTGGTGGTGTACCACTGATAAACTTCAGGCTTATCACACACAACTAAAAAAAAATCCATAAATGTCCAAGTCACCAAAGGGAAGCATCACAAGGAATCTTTCCCAATAAAGACATGCCTACAGAATCAAGAGCTCTCCATGTCCCCAGCAAATCTGTGGGCAATACAATACTTATTTTTATTTGACTACCCAGATCTGACAGCTGACTGTCTAGCACCACCAAAGCTTTCTGTGCATATATCTTTATCTGACATTTCTGGAAGGTTAAGAATGTCACTTTAAATACTAGCAGCTTCAAAGCTGTTTGGTGGAGACTTTCTCTCCAAGGAGGTCTAGTATGACAGTGCCAAGAAACCGCCTTCTTGATCTCTCACAAATATGGAAGCAGGCCTTTTCACAAACTCTCTGTTAAAAAAAGGAGTCTATTGCCTTCCCCTCCTTCACAAAGTATCTCCATACACAGTTTTGAAGGAGAAAATCCATGATTCTCAATAAAAAATAAGCACTAATATTTGAAACCCATTAAAAGTGCCAACAGATGATCTGAATTTTTGCGGTACTACAAATTTAAGTACTATTGACACTCCTATATCACCCTAGGAAAATAATCAGTAACAGTGCTGGTATCAAGCACATTATCTTCAGTATATCTAAGAGCTTTTACTCCTACCTCAATATTCCTATGAAAAGGCAAGTAGGGCCATGCATTATGGGAAAAGTTGAGTCCTCTGTGGCCCCAGGAGTGCATGCACATTATTAACAGGTATTGTGACTATCTCTGGGTCATGACCTCTTTTGTATTACAGAAGTGTGCTGCTAGCCTTTACAAAACATACCCATACTTTAACGTAGACCACAATTATCAAAGGCAATACTGCTCAAGTTTGTCCGTGTCTGGAGAATGAACATCTCAGGAAACTATATCATGAAAAAGAGAACCATGCACAAAAGTTCTTGTGATAGGCGAGCATAGTGTAATTGTGTTTACAGAGCAAGGGGTTTCCTAGGAGCAGCGAGAAGCAAAAATTAGAAAATACAGTGTTCTTCAAATGCCCTATTGAAAAAATATTCACAACATTTGAACTTATCTATCTTTTGAAAAGGAGATTAATAGCAAAGTTTATATCTGTTGAGAATCTTCAGTTACTGTCTGCCCATTATAATTTACTCATATAAAATCTAATCAGTTTACTGAGTAATTTATTCAGAATTGCCACTGGCTTGCGAAGTTCAATTTTTATCATTCATGGATAGGCAAGGACTTCTCCTCAAGCAATTACAGCTGCTGCATCTGCAATTTCTCACACCCTGTTAATGTTGAGTCAGCATTAGCTCAGGATTGCATATTCTCTACAAAGCAAGAGAAAGCGAGTTCCTAGAAATCTCCCTTCTCTGATGACAGGAATTACTGCTGGAATTCCCTCATTCAGTCTCTGAGAAGACTGATGCTGTCCTTCAGAAATTCTCATACTACACTGAGTCCTGAATATACATGCATATTTTGGG
>JAOTQP010001546.1:46715694-46729153 GCA_026413545.1 Cichladusa arquata | reverse complement strand
GGAAGTTCCTCTGCTCCAAGCGCTATTGGAAGGACGCAAGTCAGAGTGTGCTCTACTCAATAAGGCTGTAGGATGCCTAATAGTTTGCCACATTTTCAGAATAGCTCGTCTGGATTACTAAAACTAGGTAGCAGTAGCAACAAATTATTAGGGAGAGAAGAAATCCATCAAGACTTGCAGTTACTGCTCATTTGGATCACCCCTTCTTGCAAAAATTAAACAACTTAGTTTTCCCACTTGAGTGGCAGCCAAATGAGTGGGAGCTATTTTTGACTCGTTCTTTGCAATGTCTTAGCCAAGTGCCTCTAGTAATGGAATGCCTTTCCCTATATCTCTCTCCTTCCCTCTTTCTCCAGCTGCTATAGGAGATATTCTTCTTCAATAGGATTCAAGTATAGAATTTTTATTATATGTAGATGTATTGGATCTGGCTAAGATGGGCTTAACTTTCCCCACAGTAGCCCTCATAATGCAGTACTTTGTATTGGTATCTAGAAAAATGTTGGTAACACACCAGATTTTTAGGGCACTGCTGAGCAGCGTTCACACAGCATTGATACTCTCTCTCATCCCATATCCCTACCCTCAAAGGCTGGTAGGCTGGGAGTGAGCAAGACACCAGGAGGGGACATAACCAGGACAGTTGACCCACACTGCCTAAAGTTTCCACACCCTATGATGTTATGGTCAGCAATAAAGGAGGAGAGACAGGATGAAAAGGTAGGAGACTGTTTGTTATTAAGGCATTTGTCTTGCAAAGCAACATACTGAGGCCCTATTTCCCAGGAAGCACCTAGACATCATCTGCTGACAGTTAGAAAACCCATTCTCCTTTTCTTCTAAACATGGTCTTTGTTTTTTGTTTTGTTTTTTTTTTTAATCAAACTACCTTTATCTTGACCCATAGGTTTTTAATTTTTATATTATATATTTTTCTCCCCTGTCCTGCTGAGGAGAAGGTGTGAGACAGTGGCTTGGTGGGCACCTGCCAGCCAGTGGAAGTCAATGTACCGCAGTAGAAATCACACATTTGTATACGGATATTCTCCTAGAGTTTCCTGGATATCTAGCAGGCCAAAACTACTTCTAGTAGTTTTAGCATTTTTTAGCATTGTTCTTAAATTGTCTGTGCCACTAAGGTACTTGTATTGTATCCCATATAGCTGCTACGGTCTGTAGGAAACAAAGCACGTCTCACAACTCTGCACGGACCCCTGACACATAGCAGAATTCAGAAATTCACACCATTCTTCATGCCCTTCAGATGAAAAGTCAGAACAGAACAGTGTTTAAACTGTAACAAAAAAGTCTGTTTCTGAATTTGAAGTGTTAAGATGGTATCTGACCCAGGATAGACCTGACAGAAAGTTCTCTTAGCATACAACCTACTTGTCTCAGCTCATTAGAAAACTCAGCCTTTTCTGAATTTTGTAGATTGTGCACTGACAGCAAGGTTAGATGTTAGACTGTGTATGTCAGGCAACAGAGTTCAGATATTTTTCCAAGAGACTTGTAGGATGCTTATTCCTCCCCAATCTGATAGCCCAAACAAGTGGGTTTTTTTCTACACAAAAATACACTGGCTAATCTTTCTCTGTTTCCTGTGGTGAGCCCACAAAGGCCAAAATAAATGCAGGTCATACTCACACAGAAATGGTGTAAAATTCAGTGCAGTGCAAACACTTGTAGGGACATCTAAATGCTCTTTTACAGAATGTCTTATTCTCCTCCTGGCAGATAATACAATGGCTGGAGTTTATGTAAACCAGGTGGGCTGAGTCCTCCTCTGCACCTCAAGAGACAGTTATGAAACTGGTAATGGAACTGATGCAAATAACAGATTATGCTCACAGCAGTTCATCTGCTGGGACAACAAAATACATTGGCAGGCAATCAGCACAAACATTTTTCAATAGAGCAAAGTGGAACAAAGTGGGCAATTCATGATTCATTCATCGATTCAATTGATCTTTGTGAAGCAGGGTTATTTGTCAGTGAATGTAATTTGTTGCAGATAAGAAAAAGAAATGTAGATGTTTTTTGTTCCAATGAGGTCATAGTCCAAGTTCCCTTTAAGATGCTTATTCATACTTTGGTCATGCCATAAGGGTTGCTTTATCTGCTAATTCCTATCTTGGCCCAAGAGAACTGCAAGTAATCAGTCTGAGTGCATACAGAGTTACAAGGACCACAGGATCACTCAGTCTAGAAAGCAGCTTAGGAAGACTGTAGTCCAACTCCCTGTCGAAGCACAGTAATTCATCAGTTCAGACCAGGTTGATCAGGCCTTGAAAACCTCCAAGGTGACAGTGTGTCTGGGCAACCTGTTCCACTACTTGAATGTGAAAAGGTTTGCCCTCATATCTAAAGAGAGTCTAAATCTCTCTTGTTTCAAGACATGCCTATCATCTCTTATTCTTCCACCAAGCTTCACTTTGAAAAACCTCTTCTTCATAACCACCCCATAGCAATAAGGGGCTGTTGTAAGGTTCCCCTGCAGCCATCTCTTCTTCAGGCTGAGCAAGCCCAGGCCCTTCAGTCTGCCCTCAAGGGCAAGGATTGCAGCTCCAGATCATCTTGATGGCTCTCTTATGCAGGTACTCCAAGTTATCAGTGTCTTTCTGTATTAGGGATTCACAAACCAGGTGCAGCCTGATGAGTGCCAAGGAAAGGATGGTGGCAGTGGTTAGACAAAATTCTTTTGATGTCAACATCTGCTGGGCTCCCCCATGGAGCACCTGTCCCATGAGATTTTTCATCAGCAGAAGCACCTACAGTAGGAATTACTGCCACTACAATAATTCAGAAAAAGTAATTATAAGACAGCAGCCTGGTGTGCACTCTTCCAAGTCAGCCACTGCTGGTAAATCACCTTTGTGGTGTATAGGAGACATATTTTTAAGCTTTTGAAGAAGGAATCAAGCTGTTGACATGCCATAATTTCTTCAGAATATATTTTACATTAAGTGTCCTGTGACTTGTACCTGCTCACCTCTGCTTTGCATTCTCATTACATATTTAGGTCCTGTATCACACTCGTTTTCCTCCGTGTGAGGCAAAAGAGCCTAGTGATCCCAGTAGTGGTCAAAACTGATTACAATTTCATTGGCACCTAGAACAAAGCCTACTGGCTTTGTCATCTTGTCTGAAAACATTCTAGTTGCTACCTTTCTTAGTCAAGTCTTTTTTACAGCAGATAAGACAGGAGAGTTGTAGTTTCATTTTATTTCCCAGACAATGTTACATGCAGCTTTTAAGGCTTAAAGATGAGGAGGATTAATAATGTGCCTATCTGTGATAAATCATGTGAATTATTCATATGAATTGTATCATGTGAAAAGATATAATGGCCAGGTTTTTGTTCATTTGTCTCTAGCTTTTTGTGAACATGTTTGGAAAAAAGCAGTTACATTTATCTTATATTTCCAAAAATACTTTTAAACCAGGCTGTCTATCAATATACAATAAAAATATATTTCTTTCTTATTTTGGGATCCATAACAAAAAATGACATCATGATGAAATAAAGGAGAGGACAATATACATGTGCCTTTGTAAACAGTATAGAAGACAGTTTGCAGAACCATGCCTATAGTACAGCAGCATATGACAAAAGTTTTCTGACTCTACTCCTACATTTTCCATTTTGGATTTTAACAGTAAAAGCTTGCACTTCTGGGATTAAAAAGTCCTCATGTAGGCTTGTAACATTCACCCTTCTCCATTACACAGATTAGCTGGTGGTGTTACTAAGGAAAAGGACACTTGAATCGTGCTCCCTTGTGCCTCCTTCAGGCTCCTGTCTCCTGTGCCTAGAGAGAGACAGGGCCACTCCTGACTGTTCAGATCACTACAGATGATATAAACTTTTATCAGGAGCACAGTGAGGATAGAAGCACACAATTAAAATAAAAATTGACTTGTTCCTAGAAATCAATTTTTTGTGCAGGTTGTGCATCAGAACGATTAGCAGAGATATAAACATTTAACCAAACCAGGAAGTCAGCCAGATGAAATAACACAAGTAACTGATTTGAATATAAGGCAAACTGCTTTCTGTCAGCCCCCTATGTCTTTTATTAGATTATATCTTTCATTTCCTCATTTACCTGTAGGTGGAAAGTTTTAAATTCAGCTTGGAATTTTGCAGGTTGTCATTACAGGCAGCATTACCTCATAAATACAGGTGGAAAGGTGAAGCAGTGGAGGCTAACACATGTAGACACAGTCCCACATTCTCACACCTGTCTAGCTTCAAACTAGAGATACTCTTTGTACACAAGGATATTTTCTGAAAAATAGCCAGCAGCATTCCTAAAATAAATGAGTTCCTCTTAAAAGACTGTGGACAGTGGCATAAAGAACAATAAATTATGTGCTTGAGTGGTAAAACCTAAACCATGAAAACCACAGAATTTCCTACTCAGAATATGCTGTATTGGTATCCAAAGAGAGAATAATCTGATGGAAGGTGTGTGCTCTGAAGAGTAGTGCTGCTAGAACAAATGTCTATTTTTCCCATTCATACTGGGATGTCTGGGGAAGTGCAGAAGTCTGCTTGTATGGAGAGAGTTAGGAAAAAATGATAAGATACTGCATCTACACTGGGTTGGTGGCTAAGCCAGAAATCCACTGTGGCACAGCAAGGTACTAAACCAGATGATTTCAAAATGTTTCCTTCAGCTGAGATTTTTGAGATTCATACAGTAGAAACTAGCTTTGGAGGAACCCACAAGTTCAAAGCTTCAATTTAGCTCTGGATTCAGGCTCAGCTCTATAGGAATTGAAAAGCAGGGCTAGTTCCTTCAAAGCAGTAGCACTGCATACATCATGCTAAGAAATGAACTGTCTACTTTCTGCAGAGGCCATCTTACCTTGCTGTTTATTTAGGCTTATTTTTTCTAAAAATTCATACCAGGGGACGCATTTTCTTGTGAGATCTCAAGTACTTGAGTGTTTTCTGCATTGTCATGTTTGGCTACACCCAGGTAAACAAGAGGTGGGCTAAAATGGATGCTTTTAAAATTCTTTCAGATCAGAAAGAAATCTGCTTCAGCTTTTCTGTTGAATTTGACATGTGAATACAGATTAGGGCCACTTATTTTATCTTCTGATTTGCTTAGCTCTAGTTTGCTGCTAATCAGTGGTGCATTGTCCTTGTGCAGACGCTGTTCAGAAACTTCTAATCTTAGCTTATCTTTAAGAAGGATCATTTCTGTGATACTGAGGACAGCTCTGGGCAGGTGTCTGGGTGAGGGGAAAATAAAGAGAGTCTTTGTGATCTGTGTATTTGTGATTAAATTATTGCATATTGCAAGGGTTAAAGGGAACGCATGGGTGTTCCTAACAATAATTTGAAAATTTTGCTTAATTTCACCAAAACTATGTGTATACTCTGCTAATTTATAACATGGCCCAGCTGGTTAGGGTGGCCACTACTACCACTACTTAGATATTTACAAATCTACATCAATGGAGGGAAAAGAGTCTGTGATTTGTTCCATTTTCTGTCTCCATGCCAGATAGGAGCACAGATGAATATGTGTATTTTATTACCGTCATCACATTTTTCCATTCTAATCTAAAGAACAGGATTTTTTTGTTTACGGCTTTCTGCTGGTGCCATAGATCTCTTGTTAATTCCTTTGTCCCATTTGGTGGTAATATATTCTATGGTTAATATGAAAGTTCCTTATTTTAAATTCTGAACCAGCATTTTCTGATGGAGATGCTCAAAATCAGGTTCCTCAAGTGCATGCTCAGAGACCTAGATAAATTGGCCTGATTTTTAAGAGTACCGATCTCCCATAATTTCCATGAAAGTCAACAGCAGCTAGAGAAGTTCAGGCATTAATCAAGTCAATTAATTAGGTGACTGAATATGTATTCGGGTTTCTAATTTAAGTATTGTATGGTGGATAATGTTCTGAAAGCTGCAGCACAATTACTGAGTTCCATCTCCTTCTTTCAGATAAGGTCTCAGGCTTCATATGAAAAGCATGACACGTGAAATATAATCTGTCCTATTACCTGAACTTTCCATTTTTTTATCGGAATGTGTTACAATGGGACATCTGCAAGGGTATCTGGCTCAACATTTTTTCTTTTTATTAAGAGTGAAAACTTGATTAAAACTAGCCAAATAGCATAAAAATCTACATAAATTTATTTACATATGTAAATGACTTGGATTTTGTGTTCATTCCTGTCTCATGTAAGAGTAGCAGCAACCTATTATCTGCTAGACTTGCTCCAAATAACTGATCTGTTAAGAATAGTAGCTCTGAATATGTCTTTAATTGAGTGTGTGAGTAAGGCAGCAAGGTTACATAGCTACCTGAGGGAGAGGGAAGATTGAAGGTTGAGGTTTCTTTCTTTTTAATTGTTTCTCCCCAGGAGTTCAGGTCATATAGAAAATGGTTTCTGTGGAATCCTGCTCTTAGAGAATCTTGGTCAGAATCCTCATGGCACTGGGAGAAGGCTGTGAAGAAAGCAAGAGACGAAGGCAGATCCAAGGTCTCTATGATAATAACTACAGCAAATAATATTAGGATTAAATTGGTGCCTGAGGCCTTGGGAGCGTGGACACTTGTGGAGTCTGAGAGAGGCTCAGAGATAGTTTATTGTTGAACTCTGACAGAAGTAGATATGTGAGACACAGTCATAGTGACAAATTAAATTCTCTGCTTTCATATTCCCAAGGAAGGGGACAGAAGAAAAGGATAGAAAATAGTAATAATAATAATAGTAATAACAAATAATAATACCACCACAAATCCCAAAATAACCCCCAACAAAACCCATAACACCCAATAAGAATATGGCCTCTGAACAGTCTGAGACAGTTCAAAAGCCATTCCATTCCATTCCATTCCATTCCATTCCATTCCATTCCATTCCATTCCATTCCATTCCATTCCCACTGCTTGTGAATCTTCCATTAAAATAACTGTGCTGCTGCTTATGTCCTTTAAATGCAAAGGCTGAGCCTGACCGTTCAAATGCCTTTGTCGGCATTAAATTTTAGTCAATTAATGAAATAAGAAGATGGATTTCAAATGCTATATTAGGATTTGTTGATTTGCTATATCAGTGTCTTTGTTGATTGCATATACAAACCATTCAATCAAAGAAAAAGATCATCATTATTCTTGATTATAGGATGAAATATTAATTTCTAATTAAAATAGGAGCTGGGAAATAATATGTTGCTGCAGAAAGTAAATAATAATTTCAAATAAGTAAAAGAACATATTG
This sequence comes from Cichladusa arquata, assembly GCA_026413545.1. NCBI lineage: Eukaryota > Metazoa > Chordata > Aves > Passeriformes > Muscicapidae > Cichladusa > Cichladusa arquata. The sequence goes on along the minus strand of JAOTQP010001546.1, from coordinate 46,721,896 downwards.
TGGTCATTTTGCAGGTGAACTGTACACAGTCCAGCATTTAAGGAAAACAGATTAATCATAATAATTGTTTGTCAGGCTCTCATAATAATTTCTCTCTGTTTCAAAAAAGATGCTGGAATCACCTCACATTCTCTTCTTTGCTGTTGTTTTCTAGAATGAATATGCAATTTAATGTTATGTCCTAACTATCTGAACTGATATAGATTTCTTTTTAGCCTAAACTGCTTCTGACTTAATGGATATCCAAATTCAGAATCAATGTCAGAATGTTATTGATTTCCAGTTTAAAGCCATGCGTATCATGTTTGAGTATTTGACCATAAAAAGGCACTGTATTTCCGTGTGATTTCCTGGTCAGTTCCATGAGCCTTCCAACATGTGATCACAGTATTTTAATCAGGGATGAACTTCCATAAGTTAGAATGGCCAAATATTGATTATTTTAATGATCTGCAAGTAGATGAAATATCTTTACAGCTTACTTGTTTCATGATGGAGTTAATTCCAAACATTTTCATTAGAGTGTGCATAAAAATGAATGTCCATAATTTCATTGTATTATGGCATTTTTACATATACTTCTGGTTTGGCGCATGATTGCGTCCATGAAAACAATGGTACATAAATACAAAGTCATGCTTCTTTTCAAAACCGTTGAACTGATGCTTACTTGGGAGTATAGGATACAGAAAGTAATTTATTTCAAACAGGGGCAGTTATTTTCTTCTGTTGTTTCGCAATCTATTAATTCCAAAGAACAGGAATTAAGATAATAGCCAAAATGAGGCCATCAATAACCTCAAAACTTATCATTTTTGGCAGGTTTTTGTTATCTGGCTTTACTCTTGAACATTCTGTTAATTGTACTTCTCAAGCTGATTTCATTGAAGCACACACACAAATATCACGAGTATGAATCTTTATTTTTATGCTTTGAAGTGGGCTGAGTTTTTTTCACCTTGCACTGAGCTATACTCTGTAGATCTGTCCATTTCTATTTCATTAAAAAACAGTCTTCACTGCAGAATTATTTCATCAAGTTGATTCCACTAAAAGCTAGGAGCAAGGGGACGAAATGCTAAAATGTCCTGCCAAGACTTTAACAGTTCATAGCAATGGATGTGTACAGAAGGGGTTTCAAATGCCAGCTTGCAGGCTTGTTTAGAGAGGAAGGAATCTCAGCATATCATCCTCATAGGGCCATAAATCCTATAGTTTTTGTAAGCAGTATTTCTTATGAGCAATTTTAGCTTAGTGGGAAGAAACACAGAGGCTTCAGGCCATGTCATTCCCTACAGAAGCTTTATTAGGCTGATGAGCTTCTGTCAAGCCATCTGCTCTAAGTGGGTTTCTCCAGACCTGCATTTAACAGCATGTCCCCCTGTACACAAACTTGTGGAATTTCTTGTTACCTAGTGTCTGGCTGCTTTTCCTCTTGTTATACATACTTTCATGGACTTACATACTTGCAACTTTTCAACTCTGTGATCAGTTTCTTCAGCTCTCAGTGGTAGGAGTTATAAATGCACGGGAACAATTTGTGTAGATTACAAAACCTGTGGTGTTGGAGAGCTACACCTTGCCAGGGACAGCCTAATGAAGGAAGAGACAGCACTCTGCTGGGGCTCCTGGCATGCAGACAGCTGTGCTGTTAGCGTGGCCCTCCGGTGGTGAATATTTCCCTTCAAGTCCTTTATTTTACTACTAAACAACACAAGAGACAGAGTAGGAAATGCAGATTTATGGAGATGGGGAAAGGAAACCTTTTCTCCAACATAGGCGTATTTTGCCCTCACCTGCCTCCTACTCCAGTGATGCAGTTCTGGCAAAGCCATGCTGGCAATTGCTGCAAAGGCCTCCAGCCTTCCTCCAGCCTCTTCTGAAGGCATACAGGGGCTGCAGCATTGGCCATCAGCTGAAGTGCTTGGGAACATGTAATCTCACCCAGACATGCCCTGTCTGCTCACCCCTGCATTGTCCTGTGGCATCAGGCATGCCCAGTCTTCCCATTCACTTGAGGTTGCAGCCATCTCTAGGAAGATGAGTCTTCTCATTCCCTGCTCAGCTTCTCTGGGTCACAGAAAGGAGACTGTCTATTCTCCTGGACAAAGACACATTAGAACACATCTTTATCATCTCCCTCAGCATGAGCATGAGTTATGTGCATTGTCACTTGTTGCTCCTGCTGGAGTTATATAGCTGTGGAGGAGTCTGAAGACCATGGGAGGAGGCAGAAAGAGCAGAGGGGGAGCAAGCTTCACACTCTTGTATCTGTTTAGTAAAGTCTGCAGACTGGGAAATGAAGGAGGAGTTGGATCAGTTTCCTTCTGTTTTTGCTCCCAAGTCACGTGGTGGATGGGTTGAACCTGTGAATTCAGGCTTGGCATAGAGCTGGCAGCACTGCTGGGTCCCCTTTCTCCGGCCCTGGGCTTAGACACTCTGACACTCACTCATCATCTGATTAATGAGTGAGTCAGCAACTTGTACAGTCATTTCTCCTCATAATGTTTCAGCTTCACTGTGGCACTGTTGTATTTTTGTATGCCAGTCTCGTTCCAGAGTCTTTGACACTAAGCTCTTAAAGCCCTAATGTGCTTACATAACACGATATGGAGAAACAAGGAAGTAAATTTAATTAAATCTTTCCCCACTCCTTCTGACACAGAGAGAGAGACAAAAGGAAGACACTTCTTTTTGAACTCTGGGGAATAATGTGGCATATGCACGAAAGCAGCAAGGAAACTGAAGACACTGATGGTGCATAGTGTATATAAAATGGGAACTGATCTTCTAAGGTTTAGGTGTTAGACATCTGAAATGAGGGAAAATCAGTACCTGAATGGCTGAACTCACATTCTGATTTCTTTTAGCCTGGAGTTGACATCTGTTAAAGACATGCTGGTAAAAATAAATTTTAAAACCCCAATTCCCTTCAAATTCAATATCAACTTTATTTCAGAAGAAGGAATTTAATCAGTGATTTGACTAACTTTGCTAGTGATAAAAAAGAACTCCTTGCATACAAATATTGCTGCAATTACCATCCTGTTAATGCCTTGGAGAATTCTAGTGCAAATTTTTGAGGAGCTTTTGCTGAACACCCAGCTTTCAAATGGGTGTTTCTATTCTCTTCTCTCTAGTTTTATACAAGAATAGAAATATACTAATCCCAATTAAAAACCAACATTCACCAAATGTAACAAAGCAGTAGTATCTGAGAGTCTCATAGATTTTACCATGCTCAGAAAGAAAATAGCAGGGTATCTCAACTGGTACCTGTAATTGTATCCTAGATTTTCAGGGAAAGATACATCAAATGTAATTGCATGAATTGAATCTCTTTGCTTGGGGAAATAAAAACCATTTGAAGAATGGAAGCAAAACATTTCTGATCTAATGACATCCTGAAAACAAAGTTTGAAGCCCCATGAACTTCATTTGTTGCTTCATAAGTACTGTAAGATGCATAAGTACTGTAAGATGTTGAATGTTTATAAGCGTGTTTCAAAATTTGGTGCAGAACCTGCATATTGTAAGATATTCCTTCCTTTTAGCTTCTCCCATGAAAGCTCTGCTTCCTCTCTTGCCAAAGGGTGGGGAAATTTGCAGTTCTAGAGAAATGCATCACTTCCTATAGAGTGGTGACACGGTGCTCTGGGGAAAGTTAAGGAAAGATCTTGTCTTATATAACAATAATACATCCTTCCTTAGTTTTACCTTACAAAAAGAGGAGCTCCATCCCATAAAAAAAATAGTTCATGTACAATGGCAATTGAGTTACTGGTTTCATCTTGTGCCTTTTTGATAGTTCTATCCTCCATGTATGGGATCCCTGTAAGAGATCTCTCCTCTTTTACACCGTATTTAGCTGCCTCTTGGACTTGCCTCCCTGCTGCAGAGATACAGATTTCAAAGTGAGAAGTGGTAATCATTGCATATATCCTGTTGTCTTTGAAAACAGTATAGTAAACTGGTTTTCTGGGAACAGAAAACATGAAAGAAACAATTATGTACCATGATGGGATCATTTGTTGTAGGTTGAATTAAGCATTTATTATGGTCTATGTGAAATTTTTCAGCCTATCAATTTTGTCCTATGAAGATTGCAAATGTTTTAATTGAGAATAAGGCAAAGCCTTGTTTTTTCTGAACATCTTTTGGCTTGAAAAATATGCTCCCCCTCCCCAGATAATTCTTCCACAAATTGTTGGTGGTCACATTAGCTTCTCATAAAGACAGCAAAGTCATTGAGACAGCCCATGACAAGTGGAATATGTGGCCCTGATCCACAATTGCTTGTTCTAGTCACTAAATAGTATTTCCTGGCCTTTTCCTCACAGGCAGTCAGCTATAGCTTGAAATGCATTGGAAAGCAGGCAGTTACACAGGAAAATAAAACTTTGGGAATTCCTGTTAATGTATATTTGATTGTGGGTTGGATGAGGTTTTTATGTTTTCATATAGGATAAATGACTTGTTGCCTGTGACTTGTTTTTGGACATTGTTTGAGTACAGTAGCATGAACAAAAGTTCACTTTTTACTCTTAAGATGTGCAGATTTCATTCAGCCATACAAAATTAATGAACAGAATGTATTTGTTATCAAAAAGGTGACATGAAGAGAAAAAAACAAAAGATGCCCAGGTTTTAAACATCATTGTACTTATCACATCTAGAGACATTATAACCTCCATTATTCATTTTGAAGTGCCTTGAAGTGAATTTTTTAAAAAATGTTTTTGTTGTCTTTGAAGTTAGATAATGTAAAAAGATGTTACAAATAGAATATGAGAGGGAGTGAACTGGCAATGTTTCTAAAACATCTGAATCAATAATGGAAAATGAGTTAAAACAAACACTTTGCAAAAATTATTTTATACAGTCATAGATTGGCAGGGTTGTTAGAGGATTAGCCATTATTGAATGTTCCCATGTGCAGAAAGATAAACAAGGGGAGAAGACTGACTTGTCTGAACAGAGACCTTGGGCTGGAACTCAGGGAAAAAAAGGAGAGTTTATGGCATTTGAGTGAAGGGGAAACCAACTCAGAAGGACTACAAGGGTTTAATGAGATTATGCAGGGAGAAAATTAGAAGGGCCAAAGCCCAACTAGAATACAATCTGGCTACTGTCATAAAATACATTAAAATGTTTGTGGTGGACTTGACAGTGTCAGATCAAGGGTTGGACTCAGTGATCTTAAAATTCTTTTGGAACCTAAATTATTCTAGTGTTCTAAATAAAATTCAAAATTAATTTTTTTCAAGGAATGATGACAAAACAGAAATTTAGAATTTGTTACATTTTCTCTCCTATGTGTGCAAAGATAAAACCATAATTAAATATTTAAGCATCTAACTAAAACTGTTCCAACTTTTCTAAGTAGCCAAATATCCTAAAATTTTACAAAAATCATCATTAACTATGTTTATTCATCACGATTAATGTGCCATTTAGTTTCCAGAATAACCTCTAATTCTTACCTTTAGGGTCCCAGATTTAAAATAACTGGTCAGTTCAAAATGCTGACCCTCTGCCCTGCTCCTTGCAAGATTCTATGGCACAAATTTATTGTGGTCAAAGTTTGTCAGGCCTTCTCTAGTACGAGACAGCGTAAGTTATGTGACTTCCAGTGTTTTCCAAGGACATGTTATGACACTAGCACCTCCCTTCATAGGCACGCAGAGAAGAAGATTAGCAAATTTTCTCAGAGCCACTAGGGGTTCTTTTGTTTCCTTGAAGTTTTTCAATTTCATTTATGTTGGGCCTGACCAGAGTTCACACAGATTGTTAAGGACTTTGTTCAAATGGCTCCAATTGCTGATAGGCTTGAAGCATTGGCCACCCCTGTAGGAAGTCTCTTCCAGTGTTTGGATACCCTGTGGTAAAGGCAGTGTATGTTGGGACTGAAGGGGAGCATAAGGAACCCGCCTTCACAATTTATCCAATGCATATGGACATTTGCTATGAGCCCGGGTACTGCTCTACCAGTTCATACCTGGCATTTTTTGAGGGGAGCCCCCTCTTTACTCCTTGGCATATGCAACCCAAGTATGGGAGATTTATTTTATTTCATTTCATTTTCCCAATGAAATTTTGTCCCAATTGTCCTTCCATATTTTTTTTTTTTTTTGAGTGGTCTTGAAAAAGAGAAGGCTACTGAAGACATTAAGGATCCTGATGCCGACACGTAAGAGATGCT
>JAOTQP010001546.1:46612966-46715684 GCA_026413545.1 Cichladusa arquata | reverse complement strand
AATTTTCCTTCCAGATTTTTTTTTTTTTTTTTTTTTTTTTTTGGCGTAAATTAGCACTCACATTGAATGCAGTCATCACCCATATTTTGACTTACAACAAAGCTAAAATCTCATTCGGCCTTCCCATGAAGCATGGCAGTCCTGGAAAGGACCACTGCAAATTGAGAAAGCAGTATATACAGTTTTTAATACCTTTATACCTCTGTCAGGACCACCAGAAATGAAGATAATTTTTATGACAGCTGGTAACTCCTTATTTCACCGTAAATATTCAGCAGATGACCGTAGCAGACCATAAAACCGGCTGCCTATTCCAGATGAAATATTATCCTTTACAACAATTTTGCTGAACAGATTTTGGCTTTTTAAGCTGATCAAGAGTCATCTATGAACAGACTGTGTTCTTTATCAAATGTGTGTGTTTGCTCAAAATTTGCCAACTGGCTAGGTACTCATCAGATTCCCCAACCAAAATGTTTTTACATTTATTTCCATCACAAATTCTCTCCTGCCCTAACCTTTCTGAGGACTACAAACGAGTAATATTTGGTGCTGAATTTTATATTGAATATGAAGAGATATCTCCTATTTTTACTTTTACATGATAGTTAACTCGTGTCTTGCTATAATTCCAATAGCATAATTTTTCTTTATTTCCCTTTGTCATGTGGGATTTGCAAAATAGGCTCTCGGTTCTCAAGAGCACTGTTAGCTCCACACTGACTTCACAGCAAAAGCACTAAACTAAATTCATGCCTGCTTCACAGCCACATCCTTCTAAGGACTTAGCTGAAGCTACTATTAGTTAGCTGTGAGGTGCATTATAGTAAATGGAAAGATTAACAGTGAGTTTCATGAAAATTTGGACTCTTTTCTCTTCCTACCTTTCCCCTGTACTTCAGTATCACTTTTAACACTATTGGGAGCATTTTTCAGTTGTGTGCAGACAGGATGTGGTGCTTAGGTTTTTTTGCTGGGTTTTGTTTGCTGTTTTTCTCTTTTTTTCCTTTCCAATTATTAGTGTGTGTGTGCCCTCATCCTCATCCTCCAAATATACTGACAGAAACAGACTAAAATCAAAACAGTGATTAAAAAAAGACCCAAAATACTGAGAAGCTGTTAAACTTAAATTGTTAAAGAAAGATTTACATTGCATCCAATAGAAAATTAAGTAAGTATGGTATTTAGGACACCTGAATTCTTCAAGGTCATGCAAAAATTAATGGTCTAATTTGAGTGACTTCAATTAATCCAGTATTCACATGACTTATGACTTAGTTTTTCTTTGCTTAGTGAAAGCTAAGGTCTCTAAAATTAAAAAAAAAAAAAAAAAGAATAAAGCTAAAAAAATATTTTTCTCTTAGTCTTTGTAGATCAATTATATTTTCTTCCAAGGGCTGAGAAACAGAAAAAAAATAATTTCACTGTTCAGAGTTCTGCTTTGCTCTGTGCTACATTTCAAAGACTTACTGAGGAAAAATACAACTGGATAGAGACAGCCCATGACAAATATAGTAATACTTTTGCATTTATTAAAAACCCTATGAAAACTTTATTAAACATTGTTTTATCTCTGGCTGAACACAATTACATTATTTCTTTTGTTTTAAAAACCCACACATTTCTTACTGATTGTCTTAAGTGAATTTTACGGATTCAAATGCATAAGTGTATTGATAACTTGCAATGATGAAAATTAAATAGAGTGGATTTTGACTCTGGGAAGTTAAGTTTAGGGAAAGCATGACTTCTCATTCTGGATTTACTGGAAAATCTCTTATTTACATAAAAAGATTTTTATATTACTGATCTGGAGACAATTCATTCAGACAATTCACATGCTGCTTTTCACTACAATACAATTATTTCTACATTAAGGCAGTCACCTCTGCAGTGTGGGACTATATGCTTGCAACCTTAATTTAGATGTTCATTCCAAGATAGTCAAAAGCAAATCTTTCAACCATCAAATATTTATTCTCTTTGGAGGTACGCATATTATATTGAAATATGATAATACAAAGCATGTTTTGCTGAGTGAATATGTACTTAAGGGAAATGGCCTGTTTTAAAACATTGGCAAGTCCAAAAGTTACATTTTGTTTTTTACCTCCATCACCCATATGAACGCTTGGCTCAGAAAACACATGGGTGCTATCCTTATCTCTTGCAAGCACTACTGATATTTATGCTCCTTTGAAAATTATTTTTAACTGATTAAAAATTTGAGGAAGATCTGAGATAAACTGTCATGTAGAAAAGGGTAGTTAGTGAGTGCTGTGCACTGTCTGTTTTTGTGATCTCTTCCACAACCCGCTGCACAGAAGCTTCACAAGAGGACTGCTATGCCAAGCCTAGGTTCTTCCTGCCTCTCATTCACTTAGGGACTGAGAACAGTTTCATTTTCTAGCTACAAGAAAGCAGAATTAGTGATAAATTCACAGTGTACCAATCCTATGGGACTAATCAGCTGATAAAAAACACCAACAGATACTTTATTGAGACTATATATATTAGCACATACAGGCACGCACATATCTAGGCTATGCTGTACATAAGTGAGGGTGCACATGCACTGGCATGCTCTCTGCTTCCCTGGGTGAATGTTCTGTCATCTTGCATACCAGGTTTTTATTCTTTCTGTATTTCCCAACATGAATCTGATTCAAATCATGTTTCAAGTGATTTGAATGGGAGCTGTGAACCTTCTCACACAGAAAGTGGCAGATATGTTGCCTCTGGATGAATTTCTTTCTGTTTCTTTCAAGCTGCTCCTTGCTTGGTGGTGCTGGTGGTGAATGTATGGCAGTGAGGAGCACATGAACTCATTCAGTCAGATTATGCTATATTCACAAAGCTTTTTAAATTCACCACCATATCTGTTTGCTATGTTAAACTCATCTGGAAAATCTGCAAAATTTTCTTGCCCAGCTGCAATGCAGCCTGGGGAAAGCAAGATAGACATCCCTGAATTTGGGCTCTCTTCTGTCCTAATGAATTCCCAGCTGAAATTTCTGAGTTTTAGGGCAAGCAAACTAAGAAGACCTACCAAATTAGAGCCTTTTCCAATGATAGGTGTAAGGACAGTCTTTATGGCTTGATTTGAAAGCCATATCATAGGTACATTAGGGTAAGGAACTATTTTTTAACTTGAAAGTTTTGGTGAACGTGCAGATTTTTACCTCCTTTCATCATATTAAAATGACAAATATCTTCTCCAACCTGGATTTGAGAATTATCAATTAACACCTAGTTTCTCACACATCCTACTTCCCTGGTGTACACAAGGTGTTACTGAGACAAAATAACAGAGACTGGATTGCAATTGCCTGTTAAACATCGAGTAACGTGGGAGGCCTGCAGATAAAAGCAACTTGCAGTTTGGAGCATATTGTGACTGAATGACTCAAGGGGTAAGAAGCAAAACAAGGAGGTTTCTTACTTCCAGCTGCCTTGGGACCCCACAGCACAGGTGTGCAGTGCCTTGGGGTCGGTGCTGGCAGTGCTCTGCAGCAGTGCAGCTGGCAGAAGGTGAGCAGGGAGCAGCACAGGACCCAGCAGGGTCCGATGTGAAGTGCAGCCAAAATCAGCACCTCTGACAGTGCCAGCCCAGCTGCAGATCAGAGGGAAAACCTATGTGTGGAGAAAACCTCTGATAAGAGGAAGGAGACTTCAGTGTCTGCTCATGCTGCAGTTACACAAAAACTCAGCATTACAAACTTTCTAGCAGTCCTATACTGGCATATCTACTACGACTTTTAACTAAAATGACTGTTTCTGATAACTCAAGAGGTGATGCTGTTTTACATCATTTAGCTATTAAAACTGAATGGGACATTGCTATCTTGCCCTTGAAAAACATGAGATTTAAAAAAAAATCTTCAAATGTAAAAAAAAAATCAAATTTTCAAGGAAATCACTTCAAAAAATTGTTCCAATGGAAATCAATCTTCTTGGTTAACCTTCCATAAAATAAATAGCATTGTGGAATGACAAGGAAAAATTCAAAAAACAATAAATAAAAGATGACAACTCGATTAAACGGGTGCTTTCTCATGAAGCATTTCACTTTTAATGAATTCAAGATTTCTGGGTTGGTGGTGGGCAAGTGTTTTATTTATTTATTTATTTATTTATTTATTTATTTATTTATTTTAAATCCCTGACTGGCACGTTGTTTATGCCTCTAAAGCTTTATAAGAGAAAGAAGGAACTATCTTTTTATATATCATTGCTTTTTCATATTTTCATGTCATTTCATCTTTCTTTATAGTAACACTTTTTTGTTACTATTGTAGGCAATGAGAGCTTAGAAGAAAATTACGTGCAGGACAGTAAAATGGGATTTGTCATCAATGCAATATACGCTATGGCTTATGGACTACAAAATATGCATAATTCCCTTTGCCCCGGGCATGTTGGACTGTGTGATGCTATGAAACCTATTGATGGCAGCAAGCTCTTGGAGTTCCTCCTCAAATCCTCATTCATTGGTGTTTCTGGAGAAGAAGTTTGGTTTGATGAAAAGGGAGATGCCCCTGGAAGGTAAAGAGGTTTCATCTCAACTAATTAAACCAGAGGGTGGGAAGTGTGAATATTACTGTGTTTGGTGATGTAGATTTCTTTGGCTTTTTTTCTGAACCATAAAGCATGGACCAGTCTTTCCAACAGCCAGGAATAACACTGGCAACACATGGTATCTTATATTAGGGCAGGAACTACAGTAGAGCCTATAAATTTCTAGTGCTGCAGGAGATGACAAACCTTGTAACTCACAGAGTTCTGGTATGCAAGGTACTATTGGGTCTCAGCATCAGGGTTTTAGTATGTATAAAGCCTAACACAAATAATTGGAATTTAATGAAGCATTTACCTGACGTGGTTTTGCATAGAGGGCTGTAGAGCAGATCCTTTTCCAACTGGAGCTTTGCTGAAACCTTGCCAGAGACTATTTAGTGTTGATTGGTAAGCTCCTTTATGATCTCCTTAATTTGTTTTACTCCAAATAGAATCAAATCATTCCCAGAATTTAAAGATAAGTCTGTGTAGAACAGGACAAATGATAGGGGTTTTTTGGCAGAAGTTTCTGTGTTTCACTCATTTGGGGTCTGGTCCCAGTCGTGGCAGCTGCTATTGTTTAGCCCTCCCAGCAGACACAGGATGTACCCAAGCAGTGGTAAGGCAGGACCTTGGTGGACTTCGATGTCATCTTTGTTTCTCTTATGGGAGCAAATTGACAGGGATCTTTCATTTAGTTTTGTGGGTTCTATTTTAAGACATGGATTTTTTGTTTGTTTTCTTTTTTATAAATACATTTAATTCAACTGCTGAAGTACAAAATCCATTATTAATTGAAACCTACCCAGGGATTGCTTCACTGAAGTTTGTTTTCCTACTGAGTTGTTAAAGTGTTATAAAAGGCTCTCTCACTCCATCTTTGGGCTTATTGCATAAGTGCATCTGTGTGCCAGCACCACACAAAGGGAGGGCTCTGGAGCAAACAAGGGTTTTAATGTCTTTTCATGCCTCCAAAGAGTCTTCATAAGACAAGTGGTCTTAAAGATACTGTTATCTCTTTTACTAGGTTTTATTAGCAAAACTGGCCAATCTACTACCGTTTTCTAGATTTTTTTTTTTATTGTCCTATTTAAACAGTATATACATTTGAACAGTTTGTTACATTTAATTAGTAACAAAAAGCTAGTCAGTTTGGTCTTGTTGAGTTTTGACTTCAGAATTTTTTTATTCAAAGATAGAGATCAGTTAGCTTAGGCTTTGAAAGCAGAAGCAAGCAATTCCCTTACATTTGAACACATACTTATCGACACAAATGCATAAATCAAGTCTTTGCACATATAATTTAGATAATATAGAGAAATTACTGCTTAGTGTAGCTTTATGCTTTTTGCACACTGTTTGTGTCCGTAAAAGCATTACTCCAGCTTTGCATATGCTGCATTTTCTGTCTGTTAGCTATTTGGTTTGATGTTTGGATGTAATTTTCCAATTTTAGCCTAATTCTTATTTATTATTTTGTCACCCGAGAGCATTTCCACAACTCTCATCAGTACCAAGCATAGAACTTGATTGAACAGTTGCTGAATTCAAAACATAAGAGAGTTTATATAAGGATATGTCTCTGAATATGCCAGAATGATGGAATTTATTCCATCCATCATTTTGGTCTATAGAAAGGTTCATTTTTCTTGATTCCTTCACCTACTTAGACTTTGATAGGTTATTTTAGATAGGGAGTTTTTTGTTATTGTTCCTCATTTGTATTTTCACAGTTGGAGCTAGCAAGTTTGGGGAAGGAAATTCAATTAACCTTTTTGTTATTCATTCTGTAATCCTTGGATCAATCTGTGGCATTTATGACTTGGGCAATATCGTATCAGGGAATGGCTGTGTGTATATGAACTGTGATCTGCACAGTCTGTCAGATCCTTGTATGGCAGCAGTGGTTTAAGAGAATCGTCCGTAGCTTCAGACTGGCTGTAATGTTTCCACAGCTTTGTGTGGAAAGTCCCTTCATGGGTCAGTGAACAGCACTGTGTCAATACCCAAAAGAGTTTTTGTACCTCAGAAAAATAGAAAGATAAACACTACATACAGCACCTAAATATAACAAAATCAGCCTGCAATGAAATTTCCTAGTTTTTTGGCTTTTCTATGCAAGTGAAAGAATGTCACACAAATGTGTAAAAAGTTTTTAGATATCTTGTCCTCAAATCATGTGAACAAACCAACTTCACAAGGTAGAAAAATATTCCTTCTTAGAATGCAGCCACCTTTCTCATAATTTTCAAAATATGCGAGGTTCTTTGAGCAATTGACTCCCACAAACTCCTAATTGTCATCATCATGATTAAAGCAGATAGAGTTGCCTGTAGTTATGTTTGTCTGACACTCACATAATCTTCTGTTTTGAATCCTGTACAGCTTCATGAAGCCTTAACCATTTGTTTAAATACAATTCTTTTTTCTGTCTCAGGCTGAATTCATGGTTTCAAGGTTAAATCAGAATGAGACTGTAAAACACAAAGCATGTAATCAAAGGTGCATTTCTTCTGTGAACCATCTTTTCTTTGAATATCCCTGTGCAGAAATACAAAGCAAACTTTTACTGGAAGGGCACAAATGCAGTCATTTGTGACTGACCTGCCTCTGGGAAAAAAAAATGACATGGATGCAACTCTGGAAACTCAGCTGTGTGTGCTTGCTATACTGTCATTAAGAACATGCTGGTAAATTTGCTGCACTTTTTACTTTCATTGAGTAGCTCCCATTTCCTTTCTCTGTAGCAATCATATCACTCAAATTTCCAGAAATGGCTGGATAAGTTGTGAAGGATGCAATAGCCAACACAATATCCTTCTCTGGGATACAGAGATATCTTTTTAGCTCTGGTCAATTCTAGGTAATTTCCTCCTTTTACCTTGTGGTCAAACCTTACTTCTCTAGAACAAACGATTTGCATAGACATCTGACCATAAAATGCTTCCTGACAACAGGCAGGGGAACTTTCAGCCCTACAATGGACCTTTGATAAGTGGAGAAATGCTGAGGTTCACAAAACTAAGAGAAAAATTTTACCAAAGTAATATTTCATCTTAACTAGACTTGGACTTAGAACCATGTAGGCCTGTTTAGTTCAAAATTTCCAGTAGCTGTTCAGGCTTCAGTCATGACAACACTATCTACTCCAATGCTTTGAGTAAATAATCAGTTTTTACCTTATGCACAACCTTCAAACTTGCATGTAAACTATTTTTTTTTTTCAAATATGGATTTTTTGTTATGGAATTTGGATTCATTGGTGGTTATTTCAGCTATTTACATTCCAGCATTGCTCAGCATTGCTCTTTTCTGTCCTGTCTTCCAGGATAGCAAGCATCAGTACCACTCTGGTATAAAGGCTATGGAAAAAGGTAACTTCAGCAATCTCAGATTAACTAGAGTAAGAGTGTGCTGTGACCAGCCGATTTATATTCTGGCTTGCCTTACAAGTAGCTTGCTCGTATGACACCATCTATTGAGTCACATAATTTCCTAATATACCAGAGACCTTGCTCTTATATTAAAAGAAGGATTCATTTTCTTACCCACTGAATGTTTTAATGGCTTCTTTAAATGCTGCCATGTGTGTGTGAAATACAACTGCCTCCAAGAAGTCTCACTCTCTCAGAGCTTCGCAACTCTTGTCAAACCCACTTCTTTTGGGGTCATAATTTTTAGCATGGACACAATTGTTCAAGTTGTACATAGGTGAACAAGGGGATGGGAGGAAGTATTCCAGCACTGAATTTGTCTTTTCTCAAAGCACAGATTTTTCATTAAGAAAAAGAAGGAAAGGATAAAGAACTTAAGCACATTTTCATATACTAAGTGTATTTGCTAGACCTCATTTTTCCACTTAAAATTCAAGCTGCATATCAAAGCTGCAAACATTGTACTACAACTTGTCATACCGCAAGACTGTATAAGAGCTTTTAATCTACATACTTTATTCTTTGACAGGTAACCTATAGGAAAGGGAATAGTATTACAAGAACTCAGAAGAAACTCTTAATTGATATTGCATTAATGTCACTCTCTGCCTTGTGATGTATTTTTGTAAAAATGAAAAAACATGTGTCAACTCAAAAATTCCAGTAAGGGAATGTGAGGCTTTAGTAATCTCTTATTCCCCTTCCTGAATTACTTTTCTAGCCCAGAGTAACTCTTTTTGTATCAGTCTAATATAAGGTCAAACTAAAATCCAAGTACATTTTCCTTGCTAGGAATAGGCATGCATATTTCTACTGAGCTTTACTCCTCTCTGTTGAGTATCCATTATGAAATGCCTGACTCTCACTGCTTCTTGTTTTCCTGATTCTTCACAAGCTTGGAAACAGCATGGGTTTTTTAGGCACTTCCTTTAAAAGAACTGGGGTAAGTGAAGCAATTGTTCACTAATGAATTTGAAATTTACCCTTTTCCTAAGCAATCCTTTGATTAGTGGCCAATTCCCAACCAATGGAGCTGCCTCCTGCTTGGAGCTCAGTAGCAGGGGTCCCTTTTCACATGGGATTCAGTGGAGCTCTGCAGTGGCACTTACTTTATCTGAGCATGCATATTTGCAAAACCAAGGTCTAATTACAGCTGTAAATATGCATTTCTTTAAATCATCTTTAACTAGAGAAAGCCCAAAGACTTAGTTAAGAAAATTACTCTGCTCTACTCTTCCCTCTGTGAAGTGCAGGGAGAGTTGAAATTTGCATATTTGAACCTCAAAATGGAAAAGAAACAAATAGATGCCTCTCTCTGCTCACAACCAAACATCCCAACTTTATTTATGGCTCATATTTTGCTTGCTTTACCTTTCATTCTTAAAGCATGTACAGATTAGCAACATTCATTATAAACAAAAGATATTTTTCTCCAGAGACTGAGACAATCCAGTACAGAAAAGCAAGGCAGTTAATCTCAGGCTTGGAAATAATAAGATACTTTGTAATTTTCAGGTCTAATGCTGATTCCTTGTTCTCAGTGCTCTTTCTCTTGTCATTTATTAAACAAAGTCCTCTCCCTTCTCATCTTAAGAGACTAGGCTGTGCGTTTAGCCTCTTTTGTGGTTCTTCCTCTCTGTACACGTTCCAACATTCATTCTTCCATTTTTGCTTGTTTCCTACTAAGAATCAAGCTACACTGTGTGGGTGAAAGAATGAATATAATAGTAATCAATAAGGGATGTACACACATCAGGTCCAACACATTGAAGGCAAAGGGGTAGGCTGGATGTTTATTGTAGCAGTTTTTTATGCTTCCCTTACCTTAGTCTTGGGAAGTGCTCTCCTACTTGTCTACGGTGAGGAAGTAAATGTTGTAACTGAGGTGCTAACTTTTCCTGACAGGATGACTGGGCTGCAAAATATGAATGCTCGAACTTAGAGCTTACAGATAACTTATGGCACCAGTTTGGTTGGTTTGAGCATTTCTGTTTAAGAGCTCCCAACAGGGCTATATTACGGCCAGCCTGCATGGAGACACCAAGTGAAGGTTAAAGAAGTTTTGACAAATTATTTGAAAACACAGCATCCACACATTGCCTATGTGTGCATCTTCAGCAGAGTTTACTTTCTATGGTGTGCAGTTCTTCCTAGACGCACAACTTCCTAGCCACAGTTTTATGCAAGCAAGACAGGCAATCAGCAATTGTGTGTCAATCAGAGCTGACACTTCCTGTCATTCTGCTGCAAATCCTAAAGGACTCTGGGTTTTCGTGAAACCCAAGTCCCTGGTATTAAGGGATAACATGAGGCAGAAAAGAAGAGCAAGGTAAATGTTTGTCCTTTATGTTGCAGGACAGTGACTCATGGTTTTTTCCTTGCAGATATGACATCATGAATCTACAGTACATAGAGCCCAACCGCTACGACTACGTCCTCATTGGCACCTGGCATGAGGGCGTGCTCAACATTGATGACTACAGGATTCAGATGAACAAGAGCGGAATGGTCCGGTCCGTGTGCAGCGAGCCTTGCCTGAAGGGCCAGATTAAGGTGTGCCTCAGACACTTACTTTCTGCTATAGAAATACGAATATCCAGTCAGTGTTCTTCCCTAAACTCAAGCAAGCTCCTTTCAAGCCAATGGGTTGGACTTCCTTTCCTTCAGGAAAGCCAAAATTATAGAATGACTTCTAGATTAATATCTTTCTTTAACAACACCATATACAGGCCCACGTTTTCTAAAATTACCCTTTGTAGGGATGCAGAATCTTCTAGTGTGCCAGAATTTGAATTTCACCTTATGTGAGAAAGATTTTCACTTAGTCATTGCTACAACATTCAGTGGATGTGATTCACTTGGGGGCTGATCTTGAAAATATCATGGCCCATGGGAAACAGGTATTTTTTTTATAGCAATTACTCCTGCAAGGAAAAGTTGAAAAAAACTCAACAAACCCCACGCCTATTTGTGTCTCGTGTTCACAACAAGACAAATGGAAACACAAATGAAATCACTCTGTGCTCATCAAAAAGTAGCACTTGCATCAGGCTACAAATAATTTGCTACCAGTCACGTCTGGACGACATAGAGACACGTTTCACCACTATCAAAATGGTATGGATGAATTAAGTTTAAAATGGAAAGAAGCCCATTCAGCAAACTCTTCTTAGAGTGGACCTTCCTTTCTATTTTCATTTAATAAGCACATTTGAAGCTTTTTATTTCTATATTGCTAATCTAAGCAATAGGCAACTGATGATTTGGCAAAGGCACAGTGACACACTGCAGCATCTTGGAGGAGAAACATTATTGGTATTTACCACCCTCCAAAACATTTTTCCTTGTTTTTGAGATTGTGCAGTTTGTGTATGTATATATATGTAAACATCATGCATACAAAATGCCAGCTTCAGCTCTAATTGAAGTCTATTGGACTGTCTCCACACACTGCATGAGGAAATGCTAACCAAAAAAAAAAAAAAAAAGCCCACAAAGCCAGTATTCAATAAAACAAACATTTTGCATTTCATTACTGTACTTATCTCTGCATATAGATAGATAGGAAGATCTGGAAGAAAAGACTGGATTCCTCCTTCCTGGCAAACAAGAACAGAGTCTTTGTCAGAGCCCTAGGAGCCAGAGATATCCTTAATCTTTCTTTCAGCCTCAGGGTAATGAAACTAGGAATCAAGACAAGGAAATAATCTTTTTGGCATTGGATCATTACATTTAGCAGCCCTTATAGCAAAGAAAGAAAGTTTTCAGGGATATTTGTCCCTAAACGAGCTGTTCCGAAGTATGAGGTTGGTCACTGCTTAATTTTTTTTTTCTGCTACAACCCTATAGATCCTATTAGCAGGATGTTTTGCAATTTGTTCTTATTTTAATTTCTATTTATACTTGTGTTATGAGCCCCGAAGAGACTTCCACATTAATTGGAATGTATGTATATGTAAATGTGCTTGTGTGTACATGTATATATACGTATTTATATGCATGAATTACTCTTTGTTCTAATCTTTGACTTTGTTTGCTACTTTTTGCTATGCAATAGATATTAAGCATGGGCTGAGCTGCTTGTCCTCTGCCATCTCACAGATTAAGCCTCAAGTTTTATTGAAAATATGACATTCACTATGCCTCTGTACCGGAGGGAAAATGGTTTTGTACTTTTAACTCAGAACTGCTCTCCCCAAAACAAAATAAAATTGTCCCCAGAGTTTATCCTTGAACTCCTAAGCACAAATTTTAATACAGGGATGGATACAAAATCCTGATTTGTGTTTTCTAGCTGTTTGAAATGTGCCATACACAGGAATCCTATCATGTTTTAAACAGTGCATTGTGTTATGTGTTTGCTGGGGGGTGGTGATGTGTGCCTCCTTGTTGTCTGATAGAGGATCAGAAACGAGGATGTATTCTGTATTGCAGGTGATCAGGAAAGGAGAAGTGAGCTGCTGCTGGATTTGCACTGCTTGCAAGGAGAATGAATTTGTTCAGGATGAATTCACGTGTAAAGCCTGTGAGCTTGGCTGGTGGCCAAATGCTGACCTGACAGGTAGGGATGTGCCCCTCCAAATGCATTCTTTTTCTATAGGGCACAAGGAGAATGCTGTGTGCTGGACAGTAAGATGGGAGCATCCAGAGATATTGAAAGTACATATTTGGGCACACATTCCAGTGCAGTTTAGGGTGACTGTCTTTCAGCTTAGTGCAACAGCAGAGACAATAAAGACAGCAAAATTTCTGCCAAGAAGAAATGTTATAGTCTGTCTGTTCCTTTCCTTCATTTAGCACAAGTATTAATAAAGCTGTTAAGACTGCTAATGAATTCAGCAGCATTTGCAGCAATTTAACAGTGACTATCTCAAGAATTCAGTGCATTCTTGTCATATTGACTCAAAAATCTTTTCTGATCATTTTACCATGCAATTAGTAGCACTTCATCTGGGATTTCAGGACCTTCAGTAACTGATTACTGGACTCTTGTTTGGTATAATGATCGTTCCCACTGCACTCACTAGCAAGAGGAATACCAACAAAATCCTGAGAAAAGCTGCCTGGAAAGAGTTAGCCTTGGTCTCCCTAGTGTATATTCTTTGGATGAGTTGCATGCTTTGGCATCCTTCTGTTTATTTTTTACCTATCAAGGTCAACCTCCATATCTGCTCTGGGCTTCAGAGCAACCATTACCCCAAAAAAATAGCTGCAACACGTTGAGAAGCATCACTCTGGCCTTAACTTTTGCTTTGTATCACTGTGAAAGACTAGACACACCTCTGCCCCATGCAAATCTTGGATGCCATTCAGCAGGGCATTATTCCTAGTCAGAGAAACAATCTGATTACTTAGCCAAAGATCAAATGTGCAAATTAACACATCTTTGTCCTTTACCATGACTGGCTGACAGCTAGATGTTGCTGAAACATTTAGCACATAGACAAAATCCTCAAACTTCGATTAACTCATTCTATGAGATATTTCAAGCTAGTTACTGAGCTCTCAGGACATGTATTTTGAGAGGGAAAGCTAGCCACTTCTCTGGGTAAAAATACACTCTTACTCACAAGACACTGGGAAATGTGACCCATTATCTGCCTTGGTTTTCTATGGAAAATAAGTTATTGTCATGTCCCAGATGTGTGTGTAAATGTAAATTCTATACCTCCCACTCCCACCACCCTGCCCTGCCTCTGCTCTGTTTTGTAGCTAAACTGACAACAGATTTGTCAGGATACAGAAATCTCAGTGATCATTCAGACCTTTCAAGTTTCATGTCAGTGGGTTACTGTAGGGAGAGAAGTTAATGAAAAATACATTCTGTAAGGGCCCAAATCACAGGAATGCATCTAGTATGAATAGAAACCAAAAAATCCACAGAACCTTTCATAATGTCCTGACCATTTGAAAAGCTCATATTTAATCCCAGCTCCTAGGACACCAGTGTCTGCTAATTTTAAAGCAGTATCTATACACAAAGAGGTTTTGCTGGTCTTGGAGGTTCACAGAATTGTTTGTGTCTACTCTTCAGGGAAGAAAAAGGGATTTATTGCCTAAAAAGCAGCCAGAACAAAAACTTGGTGAGAGATCAATATGTACTTCAGATAATATGGTTCAGTGCTACCAGCTGCTCAAAGTAGCAAAAAAGGGGTCATGTCTAAACGACAGGCACTGCTGAAAAGAGTTACGGAAAGAATCAGTGCTGGAAAAAATCTCCAGGGCATGTTGCAATCTATTAACTTTTAATGAAATCAGTAGATGACCTGCTGATTTGTGTTTCTTCTC
This sequence comes from Cichladusa arquata, assembly GCA_026413545.1. Classification (NCBI taxonomy): domain Eukaryota; kingdom Metazoa; phylum Chordata; class Aves; order Passeriformes; family Muscicapidae; genus Cichladusa; species Cichladusa arquata. The sequence goes on along the minus strand of JAOTQP010001546.1, from coordinate 46,701,405 downwards.
AGCAAGGAGACTGGACTGCTGCTGTTCTAAAATCACAGCAACGTCAGCCAAATGACAGCATAGCCATCGACTTATTTCCTAGAGAACATTGAAATGGCAGTCTGCTCCTGCACAGCTTCTTCAGTCGGTCTTATTGAAGAAAAAACCTTCTTTTTTTAACCCCTAAAATTGATTTACTTGAACTATACTACAAAGCACAAAGCTGTGAAAGGAAGCTGATGCCATCCTAATCTTTAGAAGAAGGTGATTTATCTAGATAAACTCTGTCTTTTGAACTTTGTGGGAGTCACCATTGGTATGATTTAATTTGGAATTCTCTTTTCTTGCCAGGACTCCCATTAAACATGCTTTTTTAGCTTGATTTTATGTGTTGTATTCATACCCTGACAGTCACCATAGCATCTAGACACAGACAGTAACATCTCACAGTGCAGATTGTTTTTCCCTTTGCCTTAAATCTTAAATGCTATACAAGTACATGGTTTTAGACTCATTTTCCACCACAGATGGAGGCTCTAAAATCCTTAATCCTTTTAAGAAATATGAAGCACATACTAACCTATTTCATAAGACGTGCTTTTCAAGGTGCTCATTTTCTCCATTTGAAATCAGTCTCTTTTGCTCAGCAATCATTTCCTGGCATTTTAATTTTATTTTTAAATGTACACGTATTTTTAATCGCTTCCTTTAAATATTAATTCAGTGGAGTGGACTCAGCAGACACAAAGGATTTCTTACCATAGATGATGAAAACTTGACCTGAGAAATAGTCTCTGAAGCCAGTACCTTTGACCTTGTGCCAAGAGAAATCTTTTATAGTACCAGAAATATAATATAAGAAGGATAAATGTCAAGCTAGTAAACTCAGTTTACATAAATCATTTTAAATAAGCACTAAAACAAGATACAATAGGAAGTTTTATAGTCTTATGAAGAGAATCATAAGGTTTGGGGGCCATCAGTTACCTGGGATGTGTTAATGACCTCAGAAAACATCACAGATTCCCTTATTGTCCTTGTACTATAAATATAGTATTTTAAAAAATTGATTAGCCTTCTGATTTTGGAAATTATTCACAGTGAAAATGCAGGAAAATGCATGAAAACTACAGACAGCTTTATAAAAACTAGCAGACAGCTTTTACCAGAAAATTTTAACTGTGAAGCTTTTGCTCTGATTTTTCTGACGTTTGGGTTAGTTGCTGAGGGGGTGCCTTCCCCCCCCCCCCCCTTTGTTTTGATTTGTTTTGTAAATGCATGCACAATTTTCTGTGTATCCTCCCCCAGTCTCAGTGGGGTTCCAGAGCTCACTTTCTCCTAGCTGGGAAATGACCCACCCTCAACCTTCACAGGTGCTGACAACCAACTGTTAGCTGATAATAAGCAGTGTAGGGAACTTTTTGCAGTTTGTACAATATGTGGTTCTCGGGCTTCCTGGTGCACAGGAATTACACTGGTTTAATGAAACATTTCTAAGAAAATCTTACACAGAGTAAGCTTAAAGCAAATGATAGGCTTTACTACCATGTTGGATCTGGGTTAAGCCCCTGAAAATATAGTTTGAAATGGAATAATGTGAGTATGTCTTGATGTTGTTAAGCTTAAAGTCCATATTGAAACTTAACCCTTCCAACAACCACTGACCAGCTTCTCGTATGAGAAGAGCTTCACATGTATTAATCAATGAGCAAGAACTTCTGATCCTTAGTCTTTTATTAAATCATAGAGGAGTCAGCTTCCAGTCAGGTCTGCTGAGGCCAACGGCCAAAGGTTCACACTTCTAATAAAGAGGTTTTCCTTCATATTCCACTACAAAAGTACTGGTTAGAAGTACAGGTTTCCTATCTGAGTCTTTAACAGACCATATTGAGCAAAATAATTTTCTTTATAAAATTTTCTCTTTATTTTATAGTATTTTCTTTATAAAATAACACCTCTGGTAACCACTGCTATAATTTCTATTGTTTTTGATGTTACAGGCATGTGTAACAACAACACCTGTAGTTAAGTCAGCTTGGAGACAAAGCATACAGAATTACAAGACCTTCTTTCAGTTCATATGACATTGGCAGGCATTAAAAGTTCAAGTAGAAATTTTCCATGTCAGGACTTTGCCTTGGGCTGATTTTTTTTTTCTTTTTTTTTTTCCTTTTTTTTTTTTTATTTTTTTTATTTCAGCAAAAACCATTTTTTCTCCTCTTTCTCAAAATGAGGCTACGGTAAAACTGTTCAACCCTGATCTATACCTTGTCTTACTTCTCAATTATTTGGAAGGAAGGCCTTTACATTACAGTACAGGTATCTACATTACAGTAGAGGTATCTGTTGGTAGTTTTGTGTCACCATGTGGAAGATGCATATAAATTAGGAAAAACTGTGGGACTCAGCTTTTAGTTCATAGATGATTTTCTGCAAATAAACTCCACTCTGAGCAGGAAGAGACTGAGCACAACTTTTGCCCATCACAACATCGGGGCCCTTGTTAAGATCTAGCAGCAAAATGAGAGGAAAAAATGCCTCTCACACAAACTTGCTGACATTACTATCTTTTCCCTGTTCTTTTCAGCCATGTCCAACAACTCAGACAGGCAGAGTTCATGAGCAGCCAGTCCAGGATGAGCAAAGCTGGACCAGCAGTTTGTAATGAAGACATCTGGGTGGAGAGGTGGCTAGAAAATAACTGAACTGTAAGGCAAACTGAGACAGGGATGGTGAGGGACTGGGAGGAAAGATACTTGAGAGGTGGGGGAAAGGCAGAAAAGATGAGTTGCATCCAAGGGAAACTGGAGGAGGACAGAAACAAGGAGAGGCCATGGATACTTCCCTTGGGATAAAGGAATATGTTAAAAGCATTTTGGAACTATTAAGTTGAAAACAGAAATTAGAAAATGCCATAATGAAAGTTGTCTGTAACAGCTTCACAACCATAGCATCTTATTAACACAAAGGATTTTATTTTCTCTGTAGTGTTTATTGATGGTATTACTTCAGCACAGTGAGGAAGATATCCAGAGACTCCTTTAACATGAGTGTGGGAGAGAGCAGCTAAATACCCTCTTAACAGATACCTATGTTTGCATGTCTGTACTAGTCAGAAAGGAGAGGCTTTCCAGTTTTTACTTACTTTTACAGCATATGCTGTGGGTTTGATTTTTCCAAGAGAATTAAATTATATTATTTAGTAGGAAAAGAATGAGCAGAGGGTTTGAAAAAATAAAAATAAGATAATGTGAAGAGAAAAAAGCAGAAATGTACTAAGGAGATGTGGAATCTATGATATAATTCCATTAAAATTTTGGGTTTATTACCATTTTTCTGTCCACAGACCTTTGATTAATTTATATTATTTATAAAATCATTCTCAAAAAAATGTAGTAGATCAAACGATAGTGATTGTGGTAATGATTAAATAAATTAATCTGAGGAGGTAAAAAACCTACCCATTTGCAACAATGCTTTCCCTGCTGAAATGAAGAGGTGATGGTGAGTTTGTCTGCATTCTGCTCCCAGCTGTTCCTTTGATATGCTGAGCTTGTAATCAGGTATCTCTAAAACCAGATATTTCCAAATCTAATTTCCTGTTGCAGCATCATGAGGAAATGTTTGGGACACCCAAAATGGATGGCTGTTTTTTGAACATATTTCATCCAAACTTTTCCAAGTAGTTCACTCCTTTGTAAAATGGTTTTAATAATCCTTGTCACATAGACATATGCTAATGTTTGGATTATATTGAGATCCAGCAAAAAAGGTTCTTCCAGGAGCTGCCTTTCTAACACTCTGTTTCTCTTCTGTACACTGCAGGCTGCGAACCCATCCCTGTAAAGTATCTCCAGTGGAGCAATATAGAGTCTATTGTGGCTGTGGTCTTTTCCTGCCTGGGGATCCTGGTCACCATGTTTGTCACCCTTATCTTTGTGCTCTACAGAGACACCCCTGTTGTCAAGTCCTCCAGCCGCGAGCTCTGCTATATTATCCTGGCTGGCATCTTTCTGGGTTACGTCTGCCCTTTCACCCTTATAGCTAAACCCACCACGACATCCTGCTACCTCCAGCGCCTTCTGGTGGGCCTCTCCTCCGCCATGTGCTATTCCGCCCTCGTGACCAAAACCAACCGCATCGCGCGCATCCTGGCGGGCAGCAAGAAGAAGATCTGCACCCGCAAGCCGCGCTTCATGAGCGCCTGGGCCCAGGTGGTCATCGCCTCCATTCTGATCAGCGTGCAGCTGACGCTGGTGATCACGCTGATCATCCTGGAGCCCCCCATGCCCATCCTCTCCTACCCCAGCATTAAGGAGGTTTACCTTATCTGCAATACCAGCAACCTGGGCGTCGTGGCTCCTGTGGGCTACAATGGGCTCCTCATCATGAGCTGCACCTACTATGCCTTCAAGACTCGCAATGTGCCCGCCAATTTCAATGAGGCCAAGTACATTGCATTCACCATGTACACCACTTGTATCATCTGGCTGGCCTTCGTGCCCATCTATTTCGGGAGCAACTACAAGATCATCACCACCTGTTTCGCAGTGAGCCTGAGCGTGACGGTGGCTCTGGGGTGCATGTTCACTCCTAAGATGTACATCATTATAGCCAAGCCTGAGAGGAACGTCCGCAGTGCCTTCACCACCTCAGATGTGGTGCGTATGCATGTCGGGGATGGCAAGGCACCTTGCAAGTCCAACACTTTCCTCAACATATTCCGGAGAAAGAAGCCAGGGGCTGGAAATCCAAAGTAAGTGGATTGACTGCAGGTACAATCTATCTGTATATGTCCCTCTCTTTGCCATCCTCTCTTGGTTGACTGTAGTCTGCTGATAGTAAGGTATGTAACAGTATTTCATCTCACATGTAGCAGAGAAGGTGGAAATGACCCTCTAGTTCTAAGCACCAGATGGATATTGACATGTTACTTATTATCTTCTCTCCTGCTCTGAAGGCAGCTCTGTGCACAGCTCCCTCTACTACTGGGACAGGTCAGGCAGTGGCAGAGTAACCAAGCTCCATTTGCAGCTTCTTGCTTCTCCTTGTCACATGTGCCTGTGACAGGGATCTCACGCCCTAATGTGCAGCTGCTCTACAACATGTTCAAACTGAAGTGCTACTGTAGCCTTTTAGAAAAAAAATCTCTGAATGCTTGTAAATCACATGTACTTGCCTAAAGGCACTGGAATGTGTGTGAAAGCTGAGGACTGAACACTAGTTTTTAAGGTAGTGTATTGTGACAGTCCTCATGACTGTGATTCAAAAGCACTCTCCATGCTATCCCTGTGCTCTATTTAATACTCAGCGTTATAAGCAATACTCTTACTCATCATTCGTGTAAATCTCTCCATGTTCTCAAACTCAGCGTTGGTGTGAAAGTTGTGGAAGCCAATTGATGGTGAAAATGAACTTGCATTCACATCTATAGAACTCATTATTTTCCTTGCTAATAATTAAAAGCAACCAGATGCAGCAGTGAGAGAGAGAGCAGTTACTTCAAACAGCATCTCCCTGTGAGAAGCTCTCTGAAAATTTGCATTCTTTGTTATCTTATTGTTTTTAATCTTTAAAGAACCACCATAGGGCTAGAGTTGAGCTTAGATGATTTTCGTCCCAATTAAAATAAAAAAAAAAACACCAGTGAAACCTATATTTCTGAGCTTCCCAATAGAATTAAAATTCAGTTTATTTCCAGTTTTTTTGGGATCTGCAGGTTTCTCTGAGTCACTTAGGTTGGCTTATTCAATTTGCATAAGAACCATTTTCATCTGTCCTTGTGATGGACGTAATACTGTAGAAAACCCATGCTGTGATCAATTTTGTCTTTATGCTACTTCAGTATATTTTATTTTTTTCCTAGATGTGGGGTCAGAAGGGAAGGGAATGGAGACATAAGGGACCCAAATACATAGCTCAGTGTGCCACAGAGGCCACATCAAGGCTACTGACTCCAGAGCTAGACAGAGAGAGAACAGGAAATGGTGAGAAGCCCTAGCAGCCACCACTTGCAGGGACATGGCCAAAACTCTCTGTTGCCCAAGAGCTTGAACTCCATGCAAATAGAAAGATGGAGCCTGATCCACCTTCCTCTGACTCTATGGTAGTTAGATGGGGACATCTGTTAGAAATGAGTGTGGTGTCCCTGCAGTGTGGTTTCTGGCTAACAGTTCTGGTTTGTTTAAGTTGATGTCTGTCAAAAAAAGAGTACTTTTGAATATTTTAGGTCATGAGACAATAACTAATTATCTGCTCTGTTTAGTCTTCTTCTACCTTTATTTAAAAAAAAAAAAAAAAAGAAAGTAATTTAAAAGATCCAAATGTGATATACTCAGATTACAGTCCTTAAAATGAGAGAATATTACATCCTGTTCAAAAGTTGAGCTTCTCCCTCATCATTGTCACCTTTAAAACTTGACAGGGCTTACCTGAGCTTTTTAGCCTGTGTGAGTGTTATTAAACAAAAAAGCTCTACAGAGTTTTAAGTTGCTTTTCTAAACTAAAATCTCAATTCCTAGTTAGTATGCCTTTTTTTCCTCAGGTTAAACATCCATGTCTTTTATAAAGCCAAATTCCCACCTCTGACCTAAACCTCTTGTGCAGTTTCTGCATGTTCTTCCCCCAAACCAGCGCAGGTGCAGAGGCACCATGGGATTGCTTATTGAAAAGGACAGCACATCTCTCTGTTCATGGGCATGAAGAACTGAAAGAAGTTTAATAGACAAGCATGAAGCTTTGGAAAGAAAGTCACAAGGCAAAACAAAAAGTAATTTCAGGGCTTTGGTGGGATTTTTTAGCTCCTAGCTGAGTCCATTGCAAAGTTTCTGAGGACATTGTGACAACAGATAAAAAAGTGAGTCACTGGAAATCAAGGAGGAAAAAGTAGAATTTGCTGCAGCCTTTGAAGCACCTGGATAACTCTGATGTGTAACCTTGTCCTTCCTGAAACAGGACTTAAAGCTACTGCTACATGCTCAATGCCCACAGGAATGAACTCCAGAGTGATTTTCAATGGTTTTGTTTGTGACTTTTTTATTGTGTTTTGTTTGTTGATGGTTTTGGGTGGGCTTTTTTTAAAATTTGGTTTGGTTTGTTTGTTTGTTTTAATTCCCTGTCAAAATCTGGGATTTATTTGCCGTGTTTTCAGTAATTCTAATCCCTGTAAGTATGTTGTTCTGCTTCTAGATTCTTCAATAGTCTCTTCTGTGGCCACGTTTTTCTGTCTGTAAGTGGCCAGCACTCAAAAGCTTTCTCTTCTAGATGTATTCATCTATCTTCTTGTTATGCCTTCTCCCTCTTCCTAGCTTGTTTTACTTTTTCTGCTTTTCAATTTTCGTCTCTTTTCATGCCTGTATCAAATCTCTTCTCTGCTTAATCCATTGAATTCCAATTCCTAAACAGAAAAGTGGCATCCATCTAAATTAAATTGGTGTGGAAATATAGGGTTAAATTAAATTAGTTTTAAAAATGGAAACTAGTTTATATTTACAAGGGCAAATGAAAATTATATAAGCCTTCATAATGCATTTTCATGCAATGTAGTGCTGTTAGTTTAACTAGTATAGCTTGGGGACTAGAGCAAGCCAAGAATGTCTTTCTTTCTCTTTCCTAAAGTAGTGCAAAAGAATTAACCAGGGAAGTCTATTAACACAGGATCTATTAGTCAGTTCAAAACCTTCAGCTGCCTCTGGTGCTGATACAGAGGTCAGAAAAGTCATCTTGAAAAACGTCTGTCCCAGGTGCATTGCCAACAGAGTTTCAGTGAAAATAAATTTCTTAGTAACACTAGTCTTCACATTAATAATAAAGCACACTGCCTTTACTGATCTGTTGCACTCTCAAGATGGTACACAGTCTTGAGGATTTGAACTCATTCTTACTTTGATTGAGTTAAATTACAAGCAATTACAACCAGCATTGTTTTCCATAGATCTGGTTGGGGATTTTCCAGTGGAATATATATGTTCTCCACCAGAAAATTCTGGCCTGTCAAAATGTTTCATAGAATTGGGCCTTGCTGGTAAGCATTTTCTCTGGGCCAAGGGGACATTCTTATTTCCCATGGAGAGAGGAAGACATTGGGAAATCATGAGGGAATCTTACCCCAACAGTTAAAGCACTCAGGCTAAGAGCATCTCCTTCATTTCCCAGGTGGATGCCCTATAACTGCAATATGCACTGTCCAGACAAGTCTCCTTTCTGTATGTTCTTGCCTAGCATTATTTTGGAACAGAGGAAAAAAACATTGTAGTGCAAACCCTAGGGAAATACTCTGTATTATTCTATGAGAGAGCTTGAATCTGGGTCGGAGGGATCCCTTGTGAGTATCCCCAGCACCAAGCTACTGTCATTCTTTCCCTCTTGTCAAATGAATACTTAAATATGTATAAAAAATGGAGCAGCTCCATCAGGAGAGATGAAGAGAGAGTGATATCTGCTGTTTGTGTTGAAGCTTTGTGGGGACATTTATTGTTCATTTGCTGCTTGATGGTATTACAAGATCCTAGTTGTTGTAGGATTATGGCATAGCAGCATTTGTTAGGAGAGCCTTTTGCATCTATTTTTTATTTTTTCCAGATGTGAGACGGAAACTGTTGTGTATGGATCTTGCTGTGATCTTTAGCTTTCTTCTTGGCCACAAAAGTTATTTTGGTCTATGAGGGTCAATGGGCTCGAGGAGGAGGACGCTCTGTACAGTGCCTGTACAATCCTTTCCCTGAGGAACCAATGCTCTCTGCTGTACTACATGAAGGAAAAATAGCAAGTGTCACTTCAGATGCTGATTCTGATGAGGGTACAGGAAATGCCTTCTCCAGCCACTGCTTCTCATGGACAATGTGCAGGAGACTTAAGTCAGGTCTGCAGCCTGCAGGTCTGTTGTGTTGCTTTTCTGTAGTATGCACACAAATAGAGCTGAGCCACACAGCAAGGCTCACCTCTTCTCTCATGCTTGTTGTGGCATGTAGCATGAGAAGGATCAGTGCTGCAGGAGTCACCACAGAGAGAAAGTTCATTTTGTGTCCTTGGGTAATAAACTCCAGGTCTGGCAGCAATGCTTTTCTGCTCCCTTAGTCTTGATATATATATATATTATTTTAAATTTATGGTTGAGACCTCAGGTCTGGACACCATTTTAGTTCATTTTGAATCGGAGTAGTTAAGGATTTAGTTGTCAATATACATTATGTAGAAAAATCAGAGTTAATAGGAAGCCAACTAGCAAGACTCACTGAGTGAGTCCACACCACATTAATGCATAGGCTACCTGCCTATGCATTACCCTCGTAATTTTAGTAGATTTACATTCAAATATTTTTCATCCAGCTGTCTGCGCTTAGAAATGAATAGTTGATTTAAAGTACTTCCAAACATGTAATTAATCTTTTTCACACATTTCAGCCGTCCATGCCTCTAGAGTGCTGTCACAGGCATCCAGTCTGAACAGTGTCCAGGCAGTCATCTGGTCCATGGATCTCTCAAATTTGATTTATTATTTTCCAATAAAAATTTGCAGACAACCCAACATCCCCTGGTAACTTCTTCCTGCTTCCCTTTGTCTCTTCTCCCTCTGTGCTAGCTCCCTACATACAGTTTTTTGACTGAGAATCAGGGTTCTCAGTAACATCTAGTAACACGTCTGTTCCCTTAGCATGTTTTAGGGAACTGCCTGCTTCATATTGCCAGTTATAAATTATCTCCAGGTATACTTAAGTTAATATTTCTCTTTAAACTGACTTGCTGAGTTGCCATTTCATCTTGAGCAAGCTGTACTGACAAGCTATGCTTCTCTGGACTCACTTCCCCTGGCCACTCACAGTCTACAAAGGCTTTTGGGCTCAAAGGCTTTTGGGCTCCTCACCTCCTTCATTTTCAAAGCCTCCCACAGACACATAATGAGGGGAATCTTAGCACAAGTATGTCCAGAAGATTTTGGTTCACTGGTTTTCATGGTGGTGGGAGGAGGCAAATACACAATGCAGCATGGCAAGAATTAGAGCTTCTGGACACAGAGAGTAAATGTTCAGCATGCTCTGCTGCAGTTGCTCAAATGCAGATATTTTACAGACTGTCACTTAATCCAACCTAACAGCTCTGCACAGAAATAGGTGCTCAGAGTACTCCATCTTCTCACTATTATGTTATTACGCCGTGCAGTCAATATTCTATCTTTAAGCAGGGGTTATATAGACAAGGAGAGAGGGAGAAAAATGTGAACCAAAGAGGTGAAAGCACTTTTGATGTAAGTAAAACAATGCCTTTTGTCCTGATCTCTGCAGGCTAAAGTAGGTGAAGTCAAACAAACCAATCTATCTCAACCTATCACAGCCACACAGGGAAAGCTTCCCTCTGTCTGCCTGAAATGTATCAAAACTCCTGAAACAAGTAGATTTTGTGGAAATTCAAGCAGGAATAATAATAATTGGTCACCATTGTACCTTCTCTTGTAAAAGAGATATATTAAATCCTGTGCCTCAGGACACAAGCCCAATGTGAGAAGTATTTTCTTTGGTCCTGAAGCCCATCATCTAGCCTGCAGCACACAAGAATTATCTTTAAATGCTTCTTATACAGATTAGCATCTCATGTAGTTTTACCTTCCTACAGCAGTGCCAAACGAGAATAGAGATGATTGCTGAATCTAATAGGAGATGGTAGACTACCCTGCTTTGCAATTTAGAAAACTGATGCAGTGGGTAAACTTCTCATGTCCTGCAGTAGTATTGCAGACACAATAAGACAGACCCTAATTTTTACCATTACAGACCTTGGGAAACACCACATTCCAAGGGACTTTCAAGAAGACCCTTAAACCTGCTTTGCCTGCACAGCCATCCTACTGAAGCTTATCCCAGAGGGAAATGGCATATTATGAAAGAGAATTTTGGAACAGCAGAAAGGATGTGCACTTCTGCCAGTGGGAAATTATACAGAGATGAAACAGAAAAAAAATTGGCAAAATTGTTCAGGACAGATTAGGTTGTTTGTTTAAACAATTTTTTTCTGTATATCTGACCTCTCCATTAATCTCCAATAAAATGCTGACACCCACAGCCTGTGTTTGGGGCTGACTCTGTAGGGCAGTGGTACCATGGGGCACAAGGTGCTGTGCTGGTCCATGGCTTTGAGGCTCCCAGCTCCCCACCACGGCATGGGGTTCCAAAACCACTGGACATTTGGTTCACTCTTGCATCACACTATGGAGGAATCTGCTTCCTTCACAGATTATTGCAGATGTGGCAGCTCTAGAATGGCTCCTGGTGACACAGGTGACACAGGGAAGGCAGGTGGCACTTTAGCCTGGCTTGATTCATTTTCCTATTGCAGCCCCGCACCCCTGACATTTACCCAGCTTCTGTATTCAGTGTAGTCCTTCAAGCTCCTCTGAGGCTGTGGTGCCTTTTCGGGAAAGCCTCTTGCACACTCACAAAGGATAGCTGAAGTTGTTAATTCCAGACATCTCTCTCTCAGCAGCCAGTATGTTTGCTGGCTTTGCTGGGCTGTTTACTGGTCTTAAACCATGAATGATTTTGCAGACACATAGCACTGTGACATGTAACAGCTCTTACCCAGTTCTCTTGTGGATGTGATGTGAATCTCATGTAAGAAAATACAACAAACTCAGTCAAGCTGTTCTGTCCTTGTCAGTTTATTGATTTAAGTGAATATTTAAAACTCCCAGAAGACAGTTACATGGTTCCAAAGAGACTCTTAGAAGCAATGCTAAAGAACTGGGAAGAAGCATAAAATAATGGGGGAGTGTGAAACTTAACATTCCAGTAGCAATCTTTCCTACCCCTGCTGCAGTGTTGTCTGTTAAATTAGATCTATGTAATTATATCTAATATTGTCTTCCATAGCCTTGAATTTGCATTTGATTATGATGCACATATATTGTAGTTCTGGTCCACAGACCAAAAATAAAATACAGAATAAGGGATAAAAGACTCTCAGATATCACTTCCACACTTACATACTTTCTCATTTAACTAACTACTAAAGCCCATATTTATTTAAAAATCAGGCATGGCATATTCGTACATCAAATTATATACCAAATTGTCTATCTGTGTGTATATGTGCAAAATAACCAGTCTGGTGGTAGTGGGTTGTTTTTTTTTAATCCTTCTAGTGAGAAATAAGGGGCATAGCTGCATAAAGAGCCATAAGTTTTCCTTTCAATGATACCAGCTAAAGGGAGTCCCAGCTTATGCATAGCTGATCACACGCCATTCCTAAGGCAAGATGAGGAGAAGAAGTTGGAAAAAATACATGCTATGATTGGGATGTTTGTGATCAAGCTAAAACCAAAGAGTCTGGCAGTTTAACCTCAGTCTTCTGGGCTCGCATCCACGGCCAAACAGAGGATGCCTGAGACTACATTTTGGAGATATAACTTGGAAAAGCTATGAGGTTCTTCAGTGGCCTCCCAGTCAGAGCAGTGGGGATAAACACCCCTCAGACAAAACCCAGGTTATACTGAATAAGTTTACAGGAAACATTAAATACCTGCACTCCCATCCAGACTTCTGCTTCTTTATCACCAGTCAGAGCCACATTTTATGTGCATGGTCCCTTTAGATGAGAAGGCTGTTGTGTAAGGTTCTATGCAATTTCCTCCCTTTCTCAGAAGTTCCCAGTCTATGGCAGTTTTGCCATTGTCTTTTCAGGGGTGGTCACAATTTTGTTCTCCCAGGAGATTTTGACAGGGCATATATCTAAGGCACGATCTCTGAGTCCAGCCTGGCTCTTGCCAAAGGGCTGCTGGAGAACTTCACTTTACCACTCCTTCTCTTGTTTTGCAGCTCTCAAGACATTGAATCACAAAATGTTTTCCTACTTGGGGGCACTTCTGTAGCACCAGGCAGCTTTGTTTAATGAATCTCAATACTTAAGCACAATGACAAAAAGATAAACAGTCACATCGAGCTTTATAGTTATGTACCATAATCTCTGCTTCCTGACTGAGAGGAAGCAAAGGCAGCACTACAGAAATCCTGGGGAAAGCTAGTATCTTTCTTGGCATAAACCACAGGAATAAGGACACCGCTTGTAATTTAATTTCTTGCTTGACTGGATCACTTATTACATTTCCTTGTATTTTGGTATTTGTATACATTATTCATATCCAGTTAGGATGCTGCAAAAGTGCACCAGCTCAGTATTGAGTGATACAAACAATTGCGTTCCCATGTAGGGGTAAGCAAATGTTGTTTATCTGCTTAGCACCACACTCTCACATTGTTTTGGTTACAACTGTCTCTGTGAAAAAAAATAAGGAAGAAAACTTCACCTTTAAAGAGTGTCAGATACATAAATAGATGTTGAAGGTTACATCCAGTTAAGCACCTAAAACCCTGGATATTTCTCTATATTATGTATAGAAATCAGATTCCAACTCTCATAAGCCCACTCTTAGGAAGAAAAATCCACCATGTGTGTGAGTGGTGCTCTGAAATATAAAATGGAAATGGAATAATGAAGGAAAATACAAGTCTTCTAGAGGTCACTAACATTTTTTAACTCAAGAATGCAATTTACCTCCTTTTTTTCTCAAAGTGGGATGTTTCAGCCCATGCCACTCTTGCTCACCTCACCTCAGCAGAAACAAAGAGAACTGTGCCATTTTACAAACACGTGATAATTGATGTTCAAATACTTGCTAGAATAAAAGTGCAGAGTGCTCTGCAAGCATTTGTTCTGCAGGGGTCTCTGAGCCACCTTATGATTTCATACATCTTTCAGCTAATTTAGGGGTGAAAAAAATTACGTACTGAAGGATATAATGTGGATCTCTAATATTCTTTGTATAAGAACTGTATATTCTTTATATAAGACTATAAAACAGCACAAGCATTATACACATCTATATACAGTTAATACTGGAATTTGTTTTTTCCCTCAAATTAAGACCAGTGACAAGTTACTAATGTGAAATGCAGAACTACTGCTTATTTATTTAATCCTTTTTCTTGCTTAGGGACACATAAGAAGCACATGAGAGCCCAAAAACAGAACACAACTTTCATGTCTTCTCTTTCGCTGATGTGAAAGGCATTTTGCATTCTGGCTTGTCCACCAAGTTTATCCCTTCTTGTGATGAGCTCTCCCCTTTATTCAGGGATGCCTCACAAAACAAAATACCACAAGACAAACTGCAGATGTTATGATCACATGCTGACAAAGTATCTAATTTTTAGCCAGACTCCATAATTCACAAATTAATGCTATCCCCTGAGAGAGAGAAGATGGTCTCTCACTGTTAAGGGAATATGGGTGGGTATGGTTCTACACCCTCTTAAAAATTAAATCTACAGATTCAGACATGTTCATTTAGAAATACCTGTATGTGGATAAGATGGATATGGAAAAGCAAGGGCTAACTTCTGGTGCACTACTCAGTCCAAAATCTGGATGTAGTCTTTGCTAAATGTCTGTCCCTCAGATGTGTGTAATGGAGCAACTTACTTTCTTATATTTTTTTTCTTGGGGATTTAAGTGCTTGTAAAGGGAAAAGTAAGGAATTTAAAAATCTCTTTCTTGACTTTCTACTTGACTTCATTTTCTTTTTTTTTAGCTAGTAAGGAGTGATGCTTTTTTTCACTTGTCTTCTGATTCTGTTTTTCTTCTGTCCCAAACACACTGAAAACTATTCACACCCAGAGCAGAGATCTGACCACATTTCCCTCTGTTCTCCATGTTCTTACCTCTGTGCCTCAAGGAAATGGGCAAATTCTTCATTGTCAGGTCTTTTTTAGGGTTTTCAGGCCAAGGTGTATCGGTAGAATAGACTCTACACACAGAAGGCATACACAGTCAAAGAGTTACTAATGAACATGGCCAGCATGAGAAGCCAAGTTCTCTGCTGTGCCAAAGGACTCTAAGAAACCACTTTAAGCATGGCTTGAAAGTGTATCGATATAACATCTGCCTCCACATTAAAGTTGTTAGAGACTATTTAATTTTGAAATAACAAGTCAACTAATTTTTCAGAGAATATACGTGCTCTGGAATTCAGCCTCCCACACCTGACAAGCATAGGTTAAAAGTCATTATTAGTGTAAACAGCAAACCATTGTGCAGGCTGGAAGTAATCACACAATTTGTCACTTTTAAGCCCACTTGACAACTAAAAACTCCAAGTTTTTTGTTAGTTCATTATAGATAATTTACCATTTCTAACTTACTCCTTCAGTTTATCTCTTCTTAAGCTATTTCCCCTTCTCTGCTCTCTGTGGTTCTTTTGTGATGTACAGGATGTGGCTTTCTTCCACACTATAAAATTAACCTTACAAAGAGGAAAAGAGAAAATAAAATGAATTACTGTCTGCTGGATTCCTTGAGCCAGATTTCAAGGTCAGATAAGCACTTATGTCAGCAGCAGAGAAACTGTCCCTGCTGCCCATGGTGTGGGGAACAGGGGTGAGAGCTGTCCCTTTCAGCAGCAAATTGTTAGTTTAGCTCAGCTGTGCTGCAGCATCACAGTGAGAGATGTCAAAGCTGATCATAAACTCTATCAAAACAAGTGCCCCTTGATCTGATTATAGCAACTCCTCACAGATTGTTGCTGGTAGATTGTTTGCTGGTGTTTGCAATTTCAGTCTGATCAGCCCCAGAGAATCACAGGTTCAGTTTAAATAACCATCTACAAGCCTCTTTCTAGTTAGTAGATCCTCCTTCTCTTTACCCAACATTATTAATTTTTCCTTATCCTTGTATTAAAGCCAATGCTTTCTTACCTAGTTCTTGTTAGTCTTCCCCTCTACTTGAATGGATTTTTTTAATGTTATCTTCTGGCCATTTATTTTTCTGGCACAACCCAAATCTTCAGGTGGTACCATTCAGCCCGTTTTGGCTGGTTTGCAAGCCTTGCATTCCCAGAGGAAGCATTGTCTGGAAATTGGTACTTATTTCACATTACTCATTTTTTTTGCATCTCAGAGCCCCCAAGACAAGTTAACTAACCAGATAGGCAACACACCCTGGAAGCAACCAACCAAACCAAGGAAAGCAAATCCCATCGTCTGTGGAAACCTGTACAGAGGGATTATCTACCTGAGCAGAGTGACAAGGACTGAAGGGAGCGATGCCTGAGAGCGCAGACAAGGGCAGGAGGTGCCCAGGGAGCACTGAGGCATTAGTGTGGGTGGCATTAGCCCTGCTGAGCTGTGGGCTCTGGTGCCCAGCTGGCAGCTCCATTCCTGGCCTCAGCGGCCGGAATGCAGGATTGCGCGTGCGTGCAGTCGGAGCTCGTGTGCCCGGGCAGTGGAGGATCTGCTGGAACACAGTGTGGCCGCCGGCATCTCTGCCCTCCCCAGTCAGTGAGTCCTTCCTCCTTTACTTTCCCACATCCTCTGAAACATAAGGCTATATACATTTCTTAATCCTTAATGTTATATCAGTTATCTCAAAAATCTCATCCCAGACAGCCAAAAGATTTTCCTGCAGCTATATTGGGCTATCATAGCCTGTAGATCATCAAATGATTTAAGCTGCCTTAAGCCAGAACTGACACTCAAAGCCTTCCTTTATCCCATGCCATCCATTTCCTATGCAGGGACAAAAATCTGGACAGCCATGTAAACTCAAATTGGGAAATAAGAGGGTTGGTTTTTTTCTCCTTTCTTTTTCTGGCATAGACGTGACCCAGATAAGTTGTCCCCATCGTTCCCTGCCAGATGATTGAATAACTACACCAAAGGATGTGCTGACACAGAGGGGAAGGTGGAGCAGCAGAAGGGAGCAACTGGGGAGGGCCAGCACACAGCTGGCTCCTGCTGCCCTGAGGTGACCTGAAGTGCACACAGCCTTTGCTCCATCTTCACTATCCAGTTCAGTGCCAGGCCTTTCTGGGCATCCTTCTGGGATTATGTTCTCCTTGGTGAAATTGACCCTTCTGTCCTCTTCAGCAGATGCTCACACCTTGACAGAAAGGGAGTGCCATGAAATCCCTCCTGCTTCTGAGTCCTCTGTGGGTGATAATTATCCATATGCCTCACTCTGCTGGGTGAGGGTGAATAACTCTATAGACTCCTTTTTACTTGTACTGCTCTTTGCACCATGGCTCTTTATTTCTCTCCAAAACTTGTCACTGTGCCATTGATTAGCATAACTAATTTAAAACCCAGGGCAATTATTTCCATTCATCACTTAGACTGGAATCTGGGACTTGTGTTTTAAAAATTAAATTGTACTAAGAATCTGTCCATCTTCCCAACTTCATCTATTGGCTTAGAAATCTTCTACAGGTCCTAGCTCGTACAAAAGGCATTGAAAATTCAGCTCCTCATCCGACAGGAAAAAGACATGGCCTTGCTTCTTTTTATATAGTTATCTTTTGATCCAGCTATGACAACTGTACATAAAACCTGACCTTTCAAGAACACAAACATCTGAAGAGGAACATACTTCTTCCTAGGAAGATGCTAGAACTAGAGAGGCTTTGGGATGAGGATTTGGGATGGGAGTTTATTTGAACACTTTAGTGGTTCGGTTCTGCACATGAGATTTGCTTACCTTTCCAGTCACCTTGCAGACTGCTAGAGCACTGAGGAAATGAAATGCAGGCCAGAAAGTTTGTGGTGTTGCTGAGATATTCCTTGGGAGTCCAGAGGGCAGCCCGTCTCAGTGTTGGAGCAAGAACTGCTCTTGAATGTGAGGCAGTGTGTAAAGGGCACATGGTACAAGGCTTCTCCTTTCCTTTACTAAAGCTAGATAAAGACCGATAAGTTCTTAAAATGAGTTTATTCAGGGCCATCACCTAACTTCCCTTGAATATCCTCCCCACTTTACTTTCTTCCTAATGTTATTGATGGTCAGTTGTTTCAAATGAGACTGTACAAATTCTGGTGATATGCTATTCTGTACTTTTTTTCACATGGGGAATGTGAAAGGTTTTTTTACAGCTTGGAGTACATCTAGTGAGGAGGATCTCTGACCATGACTTCAAATGATAAGTAGCACAGTGTACTGCATCTCAGTTTTCTTGAACACCAGACAGATTCATTTAGTTTGTGTGTGTTTGGGAAGTCTGGTTGAGCAGAAAGAATAATTCCAGATCAAAAGGTGAATGTTTCTAGTTTCACAGCTGTTCAGATTTGAAATATTGCAATAGCAATTTACACTTCCTATAATCCTGGCACAGCTGTTTGCCTCGTGGGTTGATTCATTTACACTTAAGAAGAAAGATGGTGGTAAGAGTGACTCTTCCCTCAGATCCTTTATATTCCACACTGCAAATTTCAACAGGCTTGTTACCTACTCTGTTCTGAATGACTAGCCAGAAGCATTTTTCTGCTTCAAAGAACATAAAGTAAAGCAATTAAGCCACTTCTTTCAGGAACCCTCTGCACTGCCACCCTGCTTCCTCTGCCAGACTCCCTGTTATTGCACTCAGGGGTTCCTTATAAAGAACTCAGACACTTTCATGATGGTATGCCAGCTCCTTGTTCAAATGCACAGGAGATCCATTCTGCCTCTGGGCTCAGGATACAAATAACTACTCAGCAGGAATTACCCTTGAGAAGACTGCCCCCAAAATGACTCATTAATCCTCATATTCTAAAGATGGGCAGAGTATCTAATGTTTTATAACCAGAAAAATGTATGTGAAGTGCTATTACTGCCTGCAAGGCTAGGAGAAAGAAGAGATACATTGTCATCATTAAAAATAAAAGCAAAAAAAGAAAGGTATAGAGATCTGGGCATTAATTCTGAATCACAGTTCTGCAGTATTAGCATACACTACTAGGAAGATAAAAGAAAGCCTACAAGGATATTTCATATTCAATGCATCAAAATTTTTTATTATTATTTATACAGTTGACATTGATTTCATAATTCACTGAAATACAATCAACACATGCACTACATTTTTCATATTTTTCTCAATTTCACTGTAAATTCAAATTCTACTGAAGCATGAACCCTGAGATATAGGTGATTTCTGTTGTTTATATGCTGTGCATCACCATGTGGGGATCACCCTTGACCTTGATCAAAAGGCAGACCATTGCTTTGATGGAGCTTGGCAGCATTTTAACAACAACCACCCCCTTCAGAATGCAAACCTGGCATTTGGGGGTTGCATGCTCTATTAGATGTATCGTCTGTGTCTAATTTTGGCTGAGGAGCACAACTGCAGCTACAGTAAGAGAGGAGTTTGCTGTATTTTCAACATGTTTTGAGACTTTTTGAACTGCTTGAGGAAGCAGGCTTCTTTCTTCCTTTCACTTAAGAAGATTTCATAACAAGACCTACAAATGCCCAAAGCTTGGAGAGCAAAATGCCCTCAACTCACTACAGAGATATGTATGAATAAGAAGAAATACAAAGGGGGTGCTGCAAAGTAAGCAGTAAGTGAGAGGAATCAGCAGCAGCTGAGGAATGATGGCTGCCAAAGCCTATTGACTCAGAAAGATCCAAGTTCCAAGCAGTGCTCTGAAACAAAAGTCTTCCACCTTTTCCATAGTCCTAAGCAGGGCTTAGGACTTAGTCTGTGGCTGTGTGCCCTCCGTTGAGTGTACAGCACTGCATGTGTGCGAAATACATTTAGTTCTGGGTTTTTCTCTCAAATAATCAACTGCATGTTGCTATCTGTTTTGTAAAATTAGCTCCTGTGACTGAACAAAAAGCATGGGAAGTAGAAAGCTCTTATTCTCTCAACTGATTAAGGAAACTGGAAGACTGTAGAAATGCTGAATATTCTGTCTAATCAGAAGCCTAATAATCCCTGTAACTTTAATAGGGTGGAGGAGAGACCATGGTAGCTAAGTTCCTAGTCATGATCACTTTTAAATTTTCAAATCTCAGCAATCTCATTACGCCTGGTAAAAAATTTAATTTTTCTAGAGGCTTCAAACTAATCAAGTGGCAAAATTGCTCAGCAGAATGTCTCATTTGTATTTTATTCATAGTAGTTCAGAAGTCATCTCAAGGCATCTACCACTCCCAAATGGTTATGCATGTGTTCCGTGAACATCATGCCATGCTCCTGTGCTCTAGTATGTGGTGAGAGGAATGGCTTGTTGGGCTCATGTGCTGAATGTGTAGTACATGCACACACCATCCCTGAATCTGTCATTTTGAGGTACACGGAAGTCTGGCAAACATGCACTATAACTGTTTGATGGGGAGAAATGCTGAATTTCAATTTGCATTTTATTTGCATTAAATGATGGGTTTTGTTTTGGTTGTGTTTGGTTTTTTTTGTTTGTTTGTTTGGGTTTTTGTTGTTGTTGTTGTTGGTTTTTTTTTTTTCAGAAATTCAGTGATACATTCCATGTGCAAATATACCTGATATTTTTGTCAAAGCATGCACATTTGTGTATATTATTTTTATTGATACTGGGGAAGACAAACGAGAATTTGCATCTGCTTGACAGGGCAAGGAAGGAAAGAAAAATGAAGTGGAAATCATCCTATATTAATAGCACAAACTGCAATCTGCAATTCTGTATTGAATTATCATTGCAGATAGAGTGCTTGGGAGATTATTCATTTTATGTCTACCTCAATAAACCCAATGCTTCCTTTAAAAAAAGAAGCACAGCAGTGAAATCACATATAATGAAAGCTAGTGACTATTCAGCCAGAGCTCCAAAAGTAAAAGAAACATTTAGAAAAACAGATTAGGGGAAGAGAGACAAAGGAAAAAGCAACAGCTGAGTATATATTAAAAACTCCACCAGCAAAAACTTTTGGTGATGTTTTTGTAAATAAGATGTGAAGGGTAGATTCTCCTTTTTCATCATTTCAACCTATGTTGAGAATACCAGGAGCGAAGTTCCTCTGACAGCTAGATGCACAGCAGCCCTTGCCATCTGGTATGCAAAGTGCATCAAGGCTGAGAACAGGAAGCAGAATGAACATTGTGAAAATATATTTTAAACAGTATTGTGCTGGAGCCAAGGAGAAATCTATGTGGAGTTGAGGTGACAAGAGGATAAACAATGGGAAAGCCCACAGGCATAGGTCAGGGACAGGCACCTATTGAGTGGTATAGCCACCATGTGTGCACGTGTATAGCCACTCACTGGGTGTCTTTTTCTTTTCAATCTTCAGGAAGAGGCAGCCAGAGTTCTCGCCCACCAGCCAGTGTCCGTCGGCACATGTGCAGCTTTGAAAAATCCCTGCAGTGAATGTGTAAGAGAAGCTGCATGACAAAGAGTGGTTTTACCCCTTGCTTTCTTTTTCTCATTGGTTTATCATGTCTAATGATGGGACAAATGTGGTGCATGCCATTAAAGACGGGAAATTTACTTATGCCCCCTTGTTTCACACAATACTTTAAAAATTGTCCAGGTATGATGAAGAGGACACTGAATAATTTTTTGCAGCTTTTACTTTTATATTTCTAAATGCCTACAGCTTTGCAAATATGTCCTCTTTTTTGTACTAATTTTATCTTCTTTTTCCATTTAGCCAACATTTTTCTCCTTTTTATAGTTTTGCATAGAGATGACATTATCCTGTGTGCCAAGACATGGCGAGTCACCTTTGCTGTGCACAGTTCTTGCTAACCTGTGCTTGTTAGTGAACTGCAGATTCAGACCCAGCTGAGGGAACACAGAAAACACTTGTTTGGTAGGATTTGCAGAAAACAGGGAAATCACAAGAAGGCACATGTAAATAAAACCAGCAGGATTTGGCGTAGGAACAAACAGCATCTCAAAATAATACCAGTGAATCTTTTTTCTGTTGTAATCTCTGAAAGATGTTCAGATTCTGCATAGTTCTGCATTCAGCAGACAATAGCGAAGTTCAACTCTTCAGAAGCAAGAAGTGTGAACACTGCCCTCTCTGAGCAAACACAAACACGTGGGAGAAAACAAGCAAGCTGTTGCAAAAACACAAAGGCTTCACCTCATTTCTTCCAGATTTGTGCTCATTTCCATCTGATAAGCAGCAGATGTGAAACAGTCCTGCTCCCTGCCCCAGGGAAGATTGTGCAGTGACTCGGTGGAAAGATGCTTGTGATCCACTGACACAGCATTTTGGGCAGTGCTGCTCGCTGCAACCAGAGATGCTGTTGCAGTGCTCTGAGCAGTGCAAAGCATTCTAGCTCTGTGTATGTCTCTGAGAGTCTATGCAATTTGTGGGCATGTAGCAATGATGCTAATTCAATCCAACCTACCCCCCTGATCTGCAGATCAGGAGAAATCCACAAAATGCATCATACATTTGGAGCAGTCATGATGGCTTTATGGGGCTTGTGCAGCAACCAGATTTGGCACCCTGAAAGGCAAACTGTACACAGGCAGTGTAAGGAGCAGTACAAACTCTTTGTTACTATCTTCTAGTCAGAACAATATGCCCTTCTTTTCTGAACTGGAGCAAGTGCTGCAGATTCTCAGGGTACAGATCACCAATTGTCTGTCTGGAAATTCAAATGGGAGTCCAACACATAGGCATGCTATTAGGAGGCAAAACCAAATGCAATGACAGATTCTATTCAAAAAAGCATGGGCACAAGCTGTGAAACTCCTGAGCATAGGGAAAGCTCAACCTCCTGCTTTTTGCATGACTACACTTGGGATATTTTTTTTTCAGTTTGGGAAAAAATATCCTTATCCACATGAGCTCCTGAGAAACACCTCTGGTGGGACTCCAGTCTGTCAATAGGTTTGCAAATTATGGTGGTAGCTGCCCAGATAAGAATGCTGCAAGAAGCAGGGGAGATTTTCAGATCTGCTGAGCATGTAGTTTGCTATTTTGGCTTCTCTGCCCATCCCTGCCCCTCAGGCTTCCCTCTCCCTCCAGCCAGGGCTGATGTGTTCAGTGGCCTGGCAGTGTTGTACTGTGGCTCAGGGAAGGGCACATCCTCCATCTGCGACCTGAGTTCCCCGTGGCCACACAGCCCAGTTTAGCAGCAATTGTCCATCATATCACCAGCTACCCATCACCACCACCTAGTCTCAAGTCTCATTCACAAAAACTCCAGCAGTTTGTAAGTCCAGATTTTCCTTAAGAGGCCCTGCTTCAACACCCCAACTTGCTAGAAATCACCACACGTGCTATGGTTTCCCTCAGCTCTCACCTACAAGCAAGTAGATGTAGACTCTTGAAACTGTCTTGTGTTTTGATGCATATAATACTTAGCATCATTTTTTTCACTAATGTTCATCTCCATTCTCTGTACAGCGCTGGAGATGGTTAGAAATGCGGAATCATCAACATATAGAATCATAAAATTTTATTGTCATATTAAAAAACCCAGAAGCATCAGCTCAGAGTTTCAGGGCTCTTTTCTTCTGAAGCTGCACATTTGTTACCATGGAAACTTTTGGATACACCCAAAAAACCCACAGGCTTTGCAGGCTGCTCTATCTACTGCAGCATATCAGGGAGAGTTGTATATTACAAACAAGAGGCCTCATGACTAAGCTTCCTGTGGCAACTTGGCTAAGTTTGCCACAGGGTTAAGTGCTCAAAATGCTGTCATGTTAAGGCAAGTCTGATGGCTCTTTAAGCCCTGTTTAAACTGTTTGGAATTTATTTTATTCTCAAGTATACCAGAGAATCTGACAAGTTATTGTGGAAGAAAGGCATCATTGACTGCTACCTCTGCAAGGGTTGCACGCTCTTTGGCAGGAAATATCCAAGGCAACAAGCTTTTCTGTTCATTAGGAATTACTCCTTCTCTGATACAGCTATTGACTAGGAAATATTCTGGGTGTGCAATATAATTTGGTCTTTTTGTAGCTTCATTTAGGGGTCTCAGTTGGGCATCTCTATGCCATGTGAAATGTCTTTCAGCCTTGGTGCTAATGCCTTTGAGATGCTTGAAAAACACCAGAATATATTCAGATATTTTAGTTTTATCTCATGCACTCTCTCCTATGTCCCCAATGTTTTTTTATTTGCTGTTCTCTATACAGCTTTCAGTTTGTCAATACCTTTTTGGTAAAAACCATGGTGGCCCAAATAATTTTCCATCAGAACCACAGAGGATTACAGAAAGCAAGGAAAAACCTCCAACTGTCTTAATTACTATTAAATTGCATTCATAGGAAAGACCGCCTGATCTCTGCACCATGGTGTGGTGCTTTTGAGTGGGGAATACAGAATTCATGGGCAATTTTTGTGGTTTTATTCTATTCAAAGTTCATTAATTAGTGTTTCTTATTCAACAGCAGCTCCATGGTGTTTCTTTTGATGTACTGTTTTTTGAAGGTTGTTGATCTTCACAGTCTCCCAGTCCTACAGACTATTTTGCCTTATTTGCACCCGCCTACACTTTTTGTAAATGAATATAGTTCTAGCATTTTCCTCGTACGTTCCTAAGCTTTCTAGGTTCTTTTGCTCAAAAACATTATACTTTTCAGTTTTCAGGTTCTATCAGCTGTGCTTCCTTCTCAGTCTGTAAGAATAAATGCTTCAGCTCAGGCATTGGCATTGGCTGCACTGTCATACACATTTATTTGAATTTGCAGCATGAAACACACCTTCAGATAACACAAATGTGCTCTGTTGATAACAGAGGACTTGTGATGGTGTACACAATGTTTTACTATGCATTAACTTTATTATCCTTAAAAAATTACCAAAAATTATTCAGTAGGATGAATTAATTCTGAATATTTGGTGGGGTTTACTTATTAATAAGAATAAAATAAACAGATTCAAAAGCTATTCATTACTAAGAGCACTTTTTAATTTCACTTTGATTTGCAGGTTTCTCATCTTAATTTCTGGATCACTGGATGAATTTTCTTGCTGTTTCTGACACATTGTTTATTATCTCGAACTTTGTATTATCTGTGGATTGTTTTCTCAAAGTAATACTTCAGTAGTTCTTGGATAATTTTTTTCAAAATGCCTAATGAACACACAGGTGGAGCAAAGTTTTTCATTAATATTGGATGACTGAAATGTGACAGCTTCTGTATTTCAGATGAGACTACAAATTTCTAGTAGTAATTATAATTAGTAGTCAGACCTTCATACACATTATCAGTGTAATGTTCTCACACCTCTGTTGAGCTGGGTAGGTTAGATCTATGATACATGCTGAAGTTGTAGGATTTCAACTACACTGAAGCAAAGCATTTCTCACACCACCCCACCCCACCCCCCTAAATTCATAGCTATTCAAAAGCACCTATGGACATAAAAATTATTGTTAGGTCTCAAAGTGAATAAATCTACTTATTTTTGGGATATTTGGCTACATCTGAGCTTTTGGATTTGAAAGTAATTCCCTACCCCTAGGGCCAGGTATGACCCTAACAGCAACCCACTTCTATGTTAGCACAAATGTATAGTGAGTGACTCCAGTCTTGGTTCCAGCTTTCCCCATCTGGGCGACCGGAGCAGAGAGGTGAGGGGGACTCCCAACCTCTGATCCTGCCGAAGGGTCTGATCCCAGCCTGGAGACCCTGTGGATGGAAAAGAGGATCTCATCACAGGGATGATGTGTATGTGTAACTCAGATAAAGTCACTTAACTTCTGCATTAGAGTAACTTGTGAAGGAAATGAATATATTACATTTATTTTACATAAACCAGTGGCTAGACAGAGAGTTGGAAAAAGCAGCTCTGGACTTGAGCTCACTCATAACACCTCTAAGGATCATCAGGTTCTGCCCTGGTATGTTTTCCTATATTTTCTGTAGCAGCTTTCATCAGACATTTAAAGCAGTGTTCTATGCTCTTGATCCCATGCCCAAGGTAATTTTGTCCATAAAAAAAAGTGTGGGGGGATGGGGGGGGGGGAAGGGAGGAGCAACAAGGAAAAGTTAGTTAAGTAGCTTAAATTTCCAGAAACATAAGTGGGAGGTTAAACTTTGCTCTAATTATACAGCAGTAAACAAAAGCATTGGATCCATGCTGTGAGAACAGTTTTAAGTTCCTCTTTTCACCAAGATAGAGATTATAGTCTAAAGAAGCTAAGGCTGAAATTGGTTTGTGATTCTTTTATTCATTTAGGTGATTATATGAGGCAAAAGTCATGACGATACATCAGACAGGGCCTGTGATTGGTGATGGCTCCTTCACTCATGAGAGAGCGCAGGGAAGTTTTACCAGCCCAGGTTTCAGAGATGAGTCCCTAGAACCAGTATTCTAGAAGTCAGGCTTGCAGGAACATGCTGACTAGCATGGCTTGCTTTGCTAATGAGCACCAGGGTTGGCTGTGGCAGCTCTGAGAGGAGCAGCTGCTCAGAGCAGGGAGATATCACTACCCTGGATTAAAATCTGCTCACTCCCTTAATCAAATTTCATGCCCCAGTGGCCTTACTGAAATGGAAACAATAATGGAAGAGACCTTGGGGATACCAACAAAGCACCTGCAGTGTGCTGCAGTGCAGGCATTAGACTTAAATTTAAGGCTTGTTAGCTTAGGCCATGGGAACAGTGAGGCAGCAGTGGGACAGAGCTTTAGTCAGGCTCATTGGCACTTATGTGACTGCAGGGTTGGAGAGAGTTTGTAGTTTACTGACTGCCTCCCTGTGGGTAGGGCAGAAATTCCTCCACTAGCTTCCTGGGATGGCATCCATCAGCAAGTGCTGTGTGGGGGTGAGAAAGGTTTTGTCCAATGCACAGCTTTTGAACAGAGCATTTGTTTTTGCTCTGCATCCCAGTGCCTCCAAAGGCTGGTCGCCTTTGTGTCACTGTTCAGGGACAGCTCTGCATGTGCTGTGCTCTGGAGCCAGCTGTCAGTGGCTGTAACTGGGCTCTCTGAAGGGAAGAGCAGCACTTGGTTGCTGGTATGACAGTTCAGGACTTAATTTTTCCTGACAAAGTTGATAGGCTTCTCAATTTGCATTTTATGTTCATTCTTAAAATTTTGTCATCATAGAAGGGACTGCCAGGTAATCCCAGTGCTTCCTACTGGCTGTGGCATTTCAGTTACTACAGTGACTACAAGGAGGTAGGCTGGGCCAAAGCATTAGGCTGGCAATGAAAGACAGGTAACATTTATTATTTCTCTTATAACTTCTTCTCTGGTTAATTGTCATTTTTGCTTTAAAAACAAAACAAATAGCCTTATATATTAAATCTGTGCTGTGTCTTGTCTAACACCACCAAGCTGGCTCAAATGACAGTTTCGCTCATCTCAGCAAGCTTAAGATTCTTCCTCAGCTCATGACCACTTGGAGAGGATAGCAGATCACTACTGGCATCCGGAAAGGACAAAGTAGGGGATGAACACTTAACAGATCAAAGAATGTCCCTTCCTGTTTTAACAGAAAGGACTCTTTCTCAAGCATTTTGCCTGACTGCGTCTGAAGCCATTTCCCAACCTGTGGGTTCCTGGAGTTAACCTCATCAGAACACATACCACTCTGCTTAACTATTTCATGTGCTATCAGTTAGGGATTGCTATGCATAAAATGTTCAAGGCAAAAAAAAAAAAAAAAAAAAAAAAAATAGAAACTTTCAGGCACGCCAGACTCAAAGGTGTTTTAATGCTCTGTGCTCTGGATCTCAGGTTATAAGTTTGCTGGTAAAAGGATCAGAGAGTTGCACAGACTAACTTACCTTAGACCAATGGGACAATAATTTTTCCCCTTAGAAGCATTCAACCTCTGAGATGTAAAGAAACATTTTCTAACCAACCTCTAAAGTAAGGCATCTTCAGAATCCTGCAGTATGGAGAGAAACCAACTGTTGTGGAGTACTCAGATTTGACACTGCTCCAAGGAAGCCAGCAAGGTCAAATACTCCAGGAACTGCCAAGAGCGGGACTCTGTTCTTGGCCTGAAACTGGACTTGGGTCTGGACAACTCCTGGTCACAATGAAGGGCCAGATTTTGGGCATCTGGAGACACTTAACAATGAACAGTGAGCTGTCTAACAAGTTAAAGGCATGTCCTACTGTTGGGCAGACATTTTGAACCATTTTGAACTGGGTATTTTGAACCATAGTCTCAGACTTGGGTGCATCAGTTCTTTTAAAGAATTTCAGCAAGTAACTATTAGGATCTGAAGATGGTTTCCCTCTTGTTTAGTGTCTATAATAAAGAAAGCAAGCTGAAAGTGCCCCAGAGTTATGCAGAGAGTATGTTACAAAGATCAATGCATGTATTAGAAGCAAAATTTTGAATTACCAAAAATAGCAACAGCTCTGCTCATGAAAATAATAAAAACTCACACAAAAAATATATTTACTTCTATTTCCCCCAAAATGCAAAACACATAGATAAAGCTGTGGTGAAAATTGAGAAAAAAGCATCTAAATTCAAAGTATGTTCTTGCCTATAAGCAGAAGCAAACACACCCTATGTGCTGATAGGATATCCAGGAATCTGCCTGAACATGTAGACTAGATGGGAGGATTTGGACAAATAGTACTTGGAGTGTTATACTGGGTATAAGCAAGTACAAACCTTAAGATCCCTTGAGACTCCAAGAAGTTCACTTCTATGCAGAGTGTGAAGTCTACATCCTATGACAAATTGACAGGAGAAAGAACAGAGGAAAGATTAATAAATTCATTGTGGGCATGAACTGGGTAATCATCTTATTGATAAAACGAGGAAACCACCACTCGGTGCCATCTTGTTGCTGTGCAATTAAATATCAGGTTTTCAATACCCCGACTGTGATCTGGCTTGGTACCCTCTCCTGCCTTTGTGTGGAAAACCATCCCTTCTCCCATTATCCCAGGCAGATTATTTTGATCTTGACCTTCTCCAGTGGATGTTTCCTCCAAAAAAGGAGATGACAATCACTTAGCAAATGTCAGGTTTGCCAATGTTGCTTTGTGCAAATGAGACAACTCCTTCTCTTACTGAGACTCAGTTCAGGTCTGAGCTTTTGCAGACCCATCTTTGCTTTTTATCTAAATGTCAGTGATATTCAAGATGACTGCTCTTTGTTCCAGCACAACAAGTGCTTTTCTTGCATGTTAATGATGAATTCTGC
This sequence comes from Cichladusa arquata, assembly GCA_026413545.1. Taxonomy (NCBI): domain Eukaryota; kingdom Metazoa; phylum Chordata; class Aves; order Passeriformes; family Muscicapidae; genus Cichladusa; species Cichladusa arquata. The sequence continues at coordinate 46,672,557 of JAOTQP010001546.1, read as the reverse complement.
CTGAATGGGTCAAACTCGGTGTGACCCCCTGGCAGCCATCCAGGAAGACAGAGCCCCAATATTTCTATTACAGTCTTGGGACTCCATCTCAAAATGTGACTATTAAAAGGTTAGAAGTGCTTGGACATGGCAAGAAGAGCAAGTAGAGGGAAAGAGCTGGAACAACAATCTGAGGTGAATAATCCACGGATTTTGTCAAATGGATCCCGCAGAGAGCCACTGCAGCCCTAAAGCTCTTTGTCATGAGGCCATTGGAGCCATGAGCAGTGAGGTCTGGCAAGCAGAGGCAAGATGTGTCAGCAGCACCAGCTCTCCCCGGGGAGCAAGTTGCTACCAAACAAATCCTGATTAAATTATTTGCTCACAATTGGACATTGCAGTCCCAACACAGTTTAAGCATGGTTATGCTTGAGACTATGGAGAGTGCTACAGAAGAAAGAAGTAAGAGCAGAATTTGAGAGAGAGGAAATGAACTAAATAGGAGCAAGACTTGAAGAGAGAGGTAGTGAGTTCCTTAAAATAGCTGTGCCTGCCTTTGATGTAAAATACAAAATCTTGGAAATAAAATGAGATAGAGAAAAAACAGATGGTGTGAGGAGCGATTCAAAAGTGAGGCAATGTACCAGAACTAGATCTGAAGAAATAAGTGGACTTAGCATAAAAGGCAGCAGATAATCATAATATTCTTTCAGAAAAGCCCTTTGCAGTATTTCTAAGTGACAGCATCAGCAAAATACAAAAGCACTTGATTTATTTTCCTCTCTGCAAGAAGAGACTTGTTTTGAAGTTAAAGTAGACCAAATGTGTTTCTGTGTGAAGAGTTTGCAGTTCTTGGCATGTTAAACATTACTTTAAAAATCTTTCACACCCAAGACTTACACTCATTTGCTTATCTTTATAGCACTTCAAGAAAAAAAAGTCATACCATAACTCATTTGATCAAAACAGGAATGCTTCTAAATCTTCATTTTTATCTTTTCATTGATCATTGTAATATAGAGATTTCCTTCTTCAGCTGGAAGCATGGCTATCTAATCTCTTAGGTTAAAGCTCTAAATCAAAACAGCTCCAGATCCTACCAAAACATGCTTTGGGGAGTTATGAATTTTTTAGATTGGCCCTTTCATGTGCCCTAGTTCCCACAGAGGTGGTGAGTCACAGGTCCAGCACTTGGAGTCTGGAGTTGGAGATGAGCTTCCCCACTTGGATCCACTTAAAATCCTTTATTTTTTTTCTCCAGGAGTATTTACTGCTCGACAGAAAAATGACACATTGTCATATATATTTCTTCTCTGTTTTGACAGACTTACAACACTATGTGTTGTACCAGTCTCTTCCAGCTATGACAAAGTCAGTCAATATGGCCTTTTTTTATAAAATTCAAGTGGCATTTATTTACTCCTTAAAAAAGAGAACCACGAGACTAAGCAAGGAAAGCAAAATGCTTAGAACAATACTGCAATACTGTAGGGGAAGCGATCTCCTCTGGTGTGTGCAGTAGCAGGAGGTGAGGCTGCTGTGCCAGCCTCCCACTCACTTTGTCTCCTATCTGCATGGCAGTCTCGAGGTCTGAAATGCAATCCTTTATTTGCTTCTGGTCCGAGGGATGAAACCCTGAGATAAGGCTGCTTTGAACAAATCAGGTCAGAATTTCTCTCTGTCTCTGGTTTCCACCCAGATGATGTATTTAATAATTTGTGAACCATCTCTTCTGCCTGACCTTCAATTAAACAGTTGCTTGGTCCTCTAAAGCACTGCTGAGCTCCCCGTCCCACCAGCTGCTCACTCAGCTTTGAATGCTGTTCTCTTCAAGGGTACAGGGAAATGCAAAAACCTACAGTTCCTCAGTGTCAGACCTGACCCTCAGATCCCCAATCAGCCAAACTGCCCAGACTTTTTATGGGACCTAGCCTGTGTGAGGAGGGTTTGACTCACCATGGTCATGCTGCTGCTTGTTCCCCCTCCCACATAAAACAACTCTTTTCGGTCCCAGAATTTTAACCTGGTTTGTAAATAACAGTCACCTGGGAAGAAGTGCATTTACCTCCTACCTGAGAGAGGCCCTGGAAGGCTTTCATTTCTCTGTAAGCTAATCTGATTCTAGGGGGGAGAAGCAATAAAACGGAAAGGAGGGGTTAGCAACAATTTATCTCTCCACCCAATTTGCCGAAGGCTATGACTGTGGGCTGGTTTTCTTCCAACAGCTTGAAAATATTTCCTATAAGCTGCAAATCAGGCTTAATTAAAGCTTTTCCTGCAACTTTTTTCCTGTGTATTTTCTTCCCCTCTGCAAAATGGTGAGCAAACCTAGATACCAAATGACAGCTCAAGTCCTCAAACCACAGATGGCTCTCCCAGAGCCCTTCCCGCCGGCTAGCCTATCCAGGTTGGCTGTAGGATGGATAACCAACATCACTTTTGGATGAAAATAATAGTGTTGTTTTCTCACATAGTATTTCTGGGAGGACATGAAAAACTGGAGGGGGGAGGCTTACAAATGAGGTAAAGCAATCAGTATTTTTGTAGGCTTGTTTGTTATATTGCCTGTGTCTTTGTAATGTAAATGCAAATAAACCATCTTTATTTTATTCATAGTTCTAATGGAAAGTCTGTGTCATGGTCTGAACCAGGTGGAAGACAAGATCCAAAGGGGGAACATACGTGGCACAGACTCTCAGTGCATGTGAAGAACCAGGAGACAGGGTGCAATCAGACAGCGGTGATCAAACCCCTCACTAAAGACTACCACGGCCAAAGCCTGACTTTTACCGACATCAGCAGTAAGACTCTGTACAATGTGGTGGAGGAAGAAGATAGAGAGCCCGTTCTCCTCAACCAGTCCAGCAGTCCTTCCATGGTGGTGCACAGGCGGGTGGCAACGACCCCCCCACTGCAGGCCACAGCAGAGGAAACCCAGCTCTTCTTGCCCGAGCAGTCCCCCAAGACCCTGCCCCTGCAGCCACAGTCTCTCATGGACCAGCTGCAAGGAGTGGTCAACAAGTTTGCCACTGGCATCTCCGACTTCAACGCTGTCCTCCCCACTCCTGGCTCAGGGAATGGCGTGCGGCCCCCCTGCCCACCCCTGCCACCACAGCAGCCGTCCCTGCAGCCTTTCCAGGCGGCTGCCTTCAGCGAGGAGCCCCTGTCTCCCCCGGCTGAGGAAGCAGAGAGTGAGAAGGTGAAGCTCATTCAGGGGTATGTGTATGGAAAGAACACAGAGGAGGAGGAGGACGAGGAGCCGGCAACCAGCAAACTGACTCTAGAAGACTCTCCGGCACTGACACCCCCGTCCCCTTTCCGGGATTCGGTGGCTTCAGGCAGCTCTGCGCCCAGCTCTCCTGTGTCAGAGTCAGTGCTCTGCACACCCCCAGATGTGACCTATGCCTCTGTCATCCTGAGGGATTATAAGCAAAGCTCGTCCACTCTGTAGATGCTGCAAGAGACAAGACACGAAGGACTTTGGCAGCTGTCTCCTGGGAGGACTTGCGGAGACAAGAATCCCAGGGCTGTGGGAGAGAGAGCAGAGAACAAAGTGACAAATGACAGGGCAAAAATTTCATCCTGCACTTAAATAACTAAAATGAAACAAAAAGAAAATAAAAAATTCTGAGGGCTCAAGATTATCTGTTAAAAATAAAAATTTTGTACTTTGGGAAAATGTTAGGAAACTATAACAAAGCACAAACTAAAGGAACAACTTCTATAGCAAAAAAAAAAAAACAAACCAACACACAGGAAAAAAATTATAATCACACTTAGTCACACCCTCTCTTGGCAATGCTTGAAAAGGACTCTGGGAAGTGTGACCTGGAGAAGTCATTAGCACACCTCATGACTGCTGTCTGTCTGCTTGTGGGAGTAACACACCCAGGAGCTAGAAGGGCAGAGTGTGGTCCAGGGGAACAAAGCTACTTGTATATGAGGCATATATGCATAAGCATTTTTTTCCTGGTTTCTACAGGTGGCATAACTGTGGAACTTTTTTTGGGGAGAGGAGATGAGGTAATGTGAAAGCACATGGCTCTTACTAACTCCTATCTGAAGGATTTGTTCTTCATACTAGGCTGCTTTTTGGGGGATTTGGGCTTCTTTTAATGCTGATTGTGAACAGAGCAAGAAATATGATCAAGTTAAGACTCAAGAGGTTTCTGAAGAAAGCCTTGCCATAGTACTTGTAACATGATAAGGACTTAGAAAAACTGCCCTTTTGTATAAGGTTGCAAACCATGTGGCTAAACTGTTACACAACATTTCCTGTAGCAGAACAATATTTATTGACTACCTTTTCATAAAACAACATATTTTACCATGCCATTGAATCATACCTTTGTGTTACTTTGGAATCAAATGCATTGAGAAATAGCTGTTTACTTAGAGCAACAACTGTTAGTCTGGAAGAAAGGCAATTCCACCCTGGGGGTTACAGAGCCTCCAGACAAGAGAGTGAGTTTGTGTATCTGTATGCGTGGGTATGGTATGTGTGAAGAGTAATGTTCAATAACTACCACTGGAAGATTGTCTTATATATTATGAATATTTTTATGTTTAAATCATGTTTTTATATCACGTTGTTACAAATATTCAGTGGATCTTTGAAGGTTTGTATGCTGTGCTAACACATTCTTTTTTCATATGCAAGCTGAGAGTCGTTACCCTTATAATAGAGTGCTTTGTTTTGCAGATATTTTATGAAGTAGACATATGGTATTAATAACCAGTGCATTGAGAACTTGTTATTTTACATGTTTTGCAGCAAGTGTGGCTAACAAAAAAAAAAAAAAAAAAAAAATAAATAAAGAAAAATATCTGTTTTAGAAATCTGGCAGGTGAGAGACAGGAAAAGTGATTCAACTATTTCACTGCTTCAGATTATTTAAAATAAAATCATGTCAGGACAGGAAATTTCATCAGTGCTTAATGTGTGCATAAATTCCCAGGTTTTGCTTTTGGCAGTTCATTTAAACTCTTTATGATATTTAGTTGCATGTTCTTTCCTTATGCTTTCACTTCTTGTATTTAATATACAATATAGCTTAAAGGTCACTTCCAGGTGGTTGTAGTTCTGTCATTTATTCCTCCTCCTCTATCTTTCATGTGTTTCTTAGAGATGTGCCTAATTCAAAGCTCCCTAATGACTGGCATAATAAAAATCCAGGTCTAATTGCTGTAGCCTGAACTTAATTATAATGATGATTACCCCATTTATAAATGTGCTTATTATACATCCACAGATCGAGATTTTAGCTGCTATGATCTTTGCTTATGCTGCTGAATTCAGGTGAGGATGAGGATCTGTGCCACAGTTCCACATTCTATTTCAAAAAATATTTTAAAGGAATCTCTTCCTGTTAATATAGTTGCAAATCCTGATTTTAACCATGCTTATTTTGAATATTCTATCAGAGTTTTTCTGGATTAATCATAATTCTACTATTTTTCTTTCTTTTCACTTGAATTTTAAGAAGTCCTGCTCATTATCAATTCTTTTCTGAAGATCCAAATCTCATAGTTTTTCCCTAATTATGCAGTATTGGTACTGGAAGGTTTGGCTCATACTCAAAACCAGAGTCTTTTTTCTCATCCTCTTTTCACAGTGTTTGCTCCTTTCAATATTACTTGTGGCCAATTCCTATCATCATTCTGATGTGGAAAGCATAAAATGACTTTGCCCAAAGACACACTTTTGTCAGTATGTTGATGTCTCTGTAATGAATTGAAGACACCTGAGGGTTAGTTGGTCGATTTTTTTGTTCTGCTTGGGGCTTTTAGGGGGATTTTTTTTGTTGTTGCTGCTTCTTTTATTTAAAATGCTGCTTACTCCTTAAAGCAGCTAGAAAAATGCTGTATCCTCTTTGCTGATCACTGCACTGGCAATGAATTCTATCTTCTAATAATTGTAGTATAAGATCTGCTGCGCTGTTTCCAAAAGCAGAAGTTGTCAGTAGCAAAGAGCTGACACTAAGAAGCCAGTCTTTGAAGATATGAGAGAGATAAGAAATATAACAGATTTGTATAGACGAGGAGACGGCAATGTGGCAAGGTACTATACTGTTTTCATATGTGTCTGTTTTGAACATATTGAGCACTGATTTTATTACTGCAATGTAAGTATATCATGAGTAGGAGTTTTCTTGAAATTCAGTATATTAGCTTTTAGTTTGTAATTGTTAAAACTGGAAACATACACATACGCAAATATATCTAAAGAGCAAGAATTCACCTTGTGTATGCAGCTGTATGAGCTACAAAGCTTTCTGTAGAAGTTCTTTCTTTTGGTCTGTCAAATGCTTGATGAAAACTGCCTTTTTGTCAAAATGATCTTGAAAATGCTGTAAAATAAATATTTTCTATTTATTATTTAAAAATAGAATGCCAAAATTTAATTTTTTTGTTTCTTGAGTAGAAATAGTCATGTATAGTAATTCATTGTTCCAGGGCTTTTCAGCATCACAAATAAGAGATGGTGGGATATTTAAATTGAGGTAGGTATTGATTAAATTATTTCATGAAGGTGAGATGGTGGAGGGTTGGAGGATTTTTGCTTAGATAAAAACTCCCAGCTTTTTGGCTTCCTAATAAAATTCAGAAGTGCTGTAACTATGCATTCAGGCAGATAAGTTGTAGAAGAGAGTTCAATGGAAAATGACAGGAGATGTTGCTTCCCAAGGACATAGGAAAACACCAGCCCTTCTCTGAAAATCGTCTTTGAGATGTCTGCTTCTCCCATCAGGGAAACTGCAATATGCTTTCTTGACAGCTATAAATGATAGGCGTTGATCCACCCCGGCATATTGTATCCTACCTTTACTGCTTCTGTATACAGCAAACTACTGGGACTGCTGGCTCCTGCTCTACAACTCAAAAACACTGTGCCTTTTTGGTGACTCCTGAACTGCTCTGTGCTTCAGTAAGGTGCTTTTTTTGAGTGCTGCTGGGATTTTCAGAAACAAGTGGCACTAAACATAGAAAATCTAGATCTTTTTATATTTACACTTGTGAATAGATTGTGGCTCCTTTGTTTGGATCTGGCCTTGCAAGAGCCCATGTGTGAGGAGTCAGTCCACCTACAACTACTGCAATGCAGGAGTACAGACAGTGACATTGCATTCAGTGGTAAGTGCCAAAAGTTTAGTCTATTTGTTCATAGAGTTTTTTCTTTTTTCTCATCCCCTTTTGTTTTTGTTTTGTTCTTTTATTCCATCTATGTCTTGTAAAAGTTCTGCTGACCAAGTGTATTCAATTACAGAAACATCCTCAGAGAAACACAACACTTACTCCCCTCCACTTACTCCAACTCATGCTCTGCTCAATAACTTGGGTCTCTAGACTGGTGGCAGGTACACTTCGCATGGCTACCAAAAGAAAAAGGCAGTGGAAATTTGGCCTCTAGGCTTGTATTCATCACTCTTTAGACAAAAACAGGGAGCAGGTTGCTAATATCTGTTCTACACAAGGTCTGAGTGACTGTTAAAAATGCTTATATGGATGGGAGTGGGAAAAGTGCGGGTTTGCAGATTGCATTGTTGTGGTCGTTTTTTTTCTCAAATCAATGAGTCACTAGACACTTGGCAAGTATCTGTCTGCAAATCATTGGGAAGGACAAGCAGACACTGTAGCCTATTTTTATCTGTGTAAGATTCCCAACAGGGATATTAGCAAAAAAGAAGATAAGGAATGCCATACAGCCAAGTGTGTGGTACTACCACAGGCCCCATATCTGAACCTGGACTCACATTTTGGCAAACCCTGCAAGCTCCAAAGCAGAGATGGTAGAAGAAAGCAGGAATGACGGGTTACCACTTCCAGTGCTACAGGTAAATTGTATCCTACTAAAAAAACAAGCAAGCTATCCTTCGTCTTTGCTATTTCAACTTCCAGATCTCAGTAAATCACAGAGAATGGGACTGGTCCCCTGAGAGAGAAGGTCACTCTTTGGTACCAAGTAAGAGCATTTGTTTTCTACTTGGTTTCACGGTGGGCGTAAGCAATATATCTCTACAGAAGTAAAATATCATTGTGAGTTGTGGGTTTCCGTAACCAAAAGGCCTCTAGGTAGGTGGAGAAGCAGCTGGCATGGATACCAGTGCAGACAGATAAGAGTTTAGGAGTGGTATGTATCTATGACATTTAATCCACCCACTCTATTTATTGCACACCGTGCAACGTGTAGGTGGCATCAGATCCATTCCCCCACCTACTCCACAGTATGGTGTGTGGGACTCCTACCTCCCCGTGTTGCTCTGAGGCTGAACCAGGAACAGATCTGTAAGACCTCCCTCCTGGAAAGATGGTGTGCCTGGAGGAGTGGCTCAGGGCAGGAGAGCCTCTGCTCAGCTCCCTGTTTTCCTAACACAGGGTGTCTTTGCAATGCACCAAGAGTGTATTTTCCTTGCAAGCATCACCTAGCGACGGGGGATTTCAGTGCTGTGGCATGCCTCAAAATAAGTCAGTAGTTTAAAAAGAGCTGTTTCCCCAGCTACCCTCCAACAGCCCATGGTGAGGTGTCCCCCAGTACAGCTAAACAGACCTGTCAGTCCTACAGCCATAATCCAGGGTGTGATGAGCTGTTGCTTTCCAGATGCCCAGCAGCCCATGCTGCCAAATGTCGGTGATGCACGTACAGCCCCGAGCAGGTGCTTGGTGGAACTTCACGCTGTTGCTCCCTGAGCTGCTGGTGCTCGGAGGTCTGAGTGGCACTGAGGGCTTGCTGTGGCCTTCACTGTTCTCAATGACACAGGGAGAAAGAAGGAGCTAAAAGAAAGACAACAACTTGCCTTTATCTCTTGCAAGAAAGGCAGGCAGGACCGTGCTGTGGAGCCAGCGGGGTATCCCTTACGGCTTCTGACAAAGTCCTGTGATTTGTGTCTCAACAGACATAAGGAGTTGGCCCTTCATTCTTTAGCTACTCTTTTTATGTAACACTAAAATAGACAGACTGCAAAATTATCAAGGCAAAATATTTAAATACCGCCACTGGGAGCAATGTCTCTAATGGAAGCTGAATCTGAGCAATGTTTTCTAAAATGTATGGCATAGGAGATTTTTAATATGTCTTTTAGACTTGAAAATGCACTGACAAATCATCTTTTTATTTGGGGAAGGAAGCAAAAATGAGTCTGTTTTCCTTGGATGTGTTATACATATTTTGTTTGAACATTTACACAGAACAATTAAACTATATTTTAAATTGGCAGGCATCTTGGTAATTATTCAGCTTTTTTGCTAGTTTTTATAGGGCTTTTAGGGTGGGGGGGGGAGTTGGATCGATTTTTTTATTTTCTGCTTAAAAATAATGCCTAGAATACTTAGCAAGGTTATTAACTGTGCCAGGATTTTCATGTGCATCTGTGTGATGCTAATTTAGAAACTGAAGCCTCTAAGTGCCGAGATCCTCAATGTGTGTGAATCAGAGTTAAGTCCTGAATTATGTCATTTTCCTTGAGAAGCTGGCAGAGTACCTGTGCTGTTAACTTCTGAGTTTCCTAAAGATTCATTTCCCACCCCAAGCTCCATTTTGCAGTTGTGAGGATGTTGTTCTTCTCTCTGTTTTTGAAGCTGCTTTTGCTCATTTTTCTTGTCATTTGATGTGATGCCTTTGCACCACCCTTGGCACAATCGCAGGGGGAAGTGCCTGTCAGGCTGCAGCTCCCCAACAGTGCCAAGAGATTTTCCTTCTGAGTTCCATTTCCTTTTTGAGAGGTGGTTATGCTGCATGCTCTGCCCTCCAGTGTGCTGTTTGCGCTTGGGTAATATGGGTGTTGATTTTAAAAACAACAAAATGAGAAAGTTTTGCCCTCTTGTGGTTCCTGACATCAGGATTTACCCAGATGTGTGTATCCAGTGCTCATCTGGGGCAGTCTGGCACGCTGTTGAGCATGAACTTGGTGCATCACAGCCTGGCCCTCAGCTCTGTCCCCAGTTCAGCTCTTGATTCTTTTAATGACTTTAGGATGTTCATCTACCCAAGAGTATTTCAAAGCTGCATAAGGGAACTGGGTTCAAAATTACAATGGACACAAGTGAAAACTGAGCATAGGAATCCTTTAGATACGTTTAAAAACTCAGCTCAGGTCTGGACACAAGAGAAGGGTGTATAAATAAAAGAAGATTTTCACAGCCTTTTATTCCCTTTCTCACCTTCTCACTCTCAATGCCAGTTCACTCTTGCTCATTCTTACCCAGACTCTTTTTATAGCATACATGTCATAGCTGTGGATGTGGCACCATACAGTTCAATAATTTTGTCTTGGATCCCTCATTTTTGTTATTTCCAGTTACCTTATGATCGGTGTTAAAGAAAGATTTGAGGCATCTGTGAAAGCTTGTGGAACAAAAAGATCGCACAATGAGAAGGCACAACAGTCACATCAGCTGGGGCAAGCTTAGATGCTGTAGCCATTAAAATCATCAAATAAGACCACAATCCACAACACAGTTAACACTCAGGAGGACAGAAATGCTAGCAGGTCTAAGAAGAACTGATTTTCCCAGAAGATCCGGGCTTTGAGTCTCAGCTCCAGAATAAAGCTGTGTTGTCAGATTGCAATACCACCATTTGCAAAACACTCAGAGCCTTTTCCTTCTTAGTGCTGGGTTGTTTGTTTGTTTAAGATAGATATCATCATCTTCAGTGGCTGCTGTGCACAGACATTTCCCCACCACTTACAAAACATTCCAAGCCTTTCTGTCCTTAATGCTGTTTTTTGAGACAGGTGTCATCAGCTTCAATGCAAGACATACCCTGCCCATGGCAGACTGGGCATGGGGCAGTGCTGGAGCAGGATCAGGACTTGGGTAGCAAAAGCTTTCTTTCACAGTGTGCTGCTTTTAGACGTCTGTGTTGTTTGTGTTTTCCTTCTGCATTTAGAACTCTCTGAGCCTCAGCATCTCTGTTCATAGCAGCATGAACAATCCACAGCTGGCAAAAACACCACACAAGCAGTATTTACTTGCTCAGTTGCTAGGGCTTTCCCTTACCTATGTGCTCCATCTTCCTGTCACAAACAGCTTGTCACCTGTGATACAAAGGAGCAAGCCTGAATGAAGAAACAGGGGAGACAAACACTTTTCTGTGCAAAGGCCTCTTGGTGCTAAAGGCAGACAGTTAGTCAAGAGAGATTTAAGCCTCATGAACATCTTCATTTTCTGTCACAAGTACCTCTGAGATTTTTTTAAACTGATGGCATGGGATCTTACAGAATATGTGTTTACACTTGAGCAGCTTAGCCCCAAGTCCTTTCTGCCTCTGATATTCCTGTCATTATTCATCCTGGTACAAGACACTCCAACCCTTCAAAGGCTTCTGGAAGGCTATGAGCACTCCTTTCCTAGAGCTTTACAGAGCATAAATAGTTATGGATTCAGTCTGTCTGTAATGTAGCATGTTTGTGTGGGATGTAGCACTGTCCTCCCCACTTGGCAGGTGAGGAGGCTGACACATTGTATACTAACACCAACATTAGCAAATATTTTCCTAAAGCTAAGCGCTAAGTTCTTATTTTGACATTTAAAGAAAAAAAATAGCCTTCTATAAATAGTCTTCTCCTGAAATTAATGGCAGCTACAGATATTAAATATATATATATATATATAAAATCTGAGCTGTTGATCTCACTTCTAATGGTTTTAGATACTTTTCTCTATTGCTCCAAGGCAGGGATCCAGTAGCACAAATGAGGACTGGGCACTGGGCAAAAAGAGAAGAGATTATTTTCTTTCTACATGTGATTATTTATCAATACTCATCCTGAACACTAAATCTACACTAATGTCCCTTGGTATGATCTAGCCCCAGACCTAGCATTCTGGATCAGGGCATGCCCAAAGTAAGACTGATTATTCATCTGCAGTTTAGATCTCTTTTTTGACATTCCTTAGGTCAAAGACTTCAATTATGTCACCACATAACCATCTGCTCTCCCGCTCTTGCAGTGAAGGGAATGTGCTCAGGTAGTGAGCAGCTTCCCAATGCTTTGTTGGTTCCACTGATGAGAAGGTGAGCAAGTTTTCTTTATTCAAATTCTTTTAAATTAATCAAACTAATTTTATGCTATAACTCTCCTGTGAGACATGGGGCTTAGTCACAGAAAGATGTATATAAAACTAAGAGAGAGAAGGGTCACACCATTAACTATGGGTCCTCATTTTGGCCAAGCTGCTTCAATTTACATATTATATTATTATGTAGGAGTCATAAGTAAGATCACAGCTTTGCTATTTTGGTACCACATATGGCTGCCCGGAGATGGAAGTAAAGCCTAATGTTTAAACTTGATGAAAGACAGTTGTCTGATGTCTTTCAATTCCCCTCTTCATTTACTACATGATTTTCACTTACCACATAATTTTCATTTATTACATGAACATGATTAATTCGTGAAACAAGTTCATCCTGTTACTGAATAGAAAAATAGCCCATAGGAAAATGGTGTTTGCTTCCATCTTTAAAAGCTGTCTTTGCTTGTCGATACAAAAGGAACAAAACAAGGTTATGCTTTTTAAGCATGTCAGTATTGTTCCTATGGGGAGAATTGACCATCTTTTTCAAGCTGTAACATGGCCTGGGTTTGTACTCAGCAGCAGAGCAGCACCAGCCTCGTGGCTGCTGTTCATGGTGTGGGCTGTGTTGATTCATTGCTCAGCCCGTGCAGTACCTGAGTGGTGACAAGGGATCCTCAGCCCCACCACAGCCCAGAAGTACAGCATGGTAGGCTGCTTTTGCCAGGGACTTTACAGCATTTGTTGTTATCTTTGCCTCATCCTGGGAGAAGTGATCTTTGTGTCAGATGTCTCTGCTTCCCCACTGATCTAGAATTTCTCTGCTCCAGGGAGAGGGTCTCCATGCCAAATACCTCACACCCCTCTGGCAGACACAGCACAGGCCTAATCCCCATAGTAAATTCAGACTGAATTTCAGTGCTTGTCAAAGAAAATGTTGGATGTATTTTTTTTTAAGTGACAAAAGGATGTCTTTTATTTGAACATTTAAACTTTGAGATTGGTTGAACTGTTGGAAATCAGAGTCCAAATAATTTAACAATGTTTCAAGCAGCTTCAAGCAAACTCTTACAGCAGGAGATGCTCTAAAGCTTTAAGGCAATGCCAAGTAGCATTCCTCAGCAACATATGTTGGAGTAGACCATCAACCAAATTAAAGGAAAGCACCTTTGCTACTGTAATTCCAGTTCAGTGGCATATTTTTTTGCAGTCCCAAACTACAGTCAAGCAGTCTTTTGAAAATCTAGATGCATCCATTATCTTCTGATGTTTATTCTGACAGTGTGCTATTAAGATGAAAGAAAAGTTATTCATCTGGGAATCATTTGACAATATAAATGGTGCTATTTTGAGCTTTTGTTGCCACTACAGTTAATCAAGTGAGAGACAATCAGTTTGGTGGTGGGATTTTTTGGGTTTTGTTTTGTTTGGGTTTTTTTTTCCTTTGGCTTATTCTATAGTTCATTTAAGAAATCTGGCAACTTCCTTCACTTAGTAGTGCTAGTTTTGATATTCAGTCCCATTATAAAGCCAGTTTTTATCAATTTAGCAAGAAGGATTCTGCAGTAGCTTTTAATAGTGTCACATGCTCAGAATTAATGGGCAAGACACAAAATGAAGGATGTAAAAAATGCTGCAAAGATTGAAAAAGCTCCTTTTTCCCTATAGCTAGTTACATGTGCAGACACTGGTGCATCCAGTCTGTTCCACCTGACGGGATTCCCACCCATTTCCCTTTGGTTTAGTTGTGTGTATGTGCTGTGGGGCCCTGGTATTTCATCAGACATTTTCAGTGGAAGGCAGCATGAGCTGCTGGGGAATGATGTAAGAAGCCACAGAGGAGCCATCAAGTCTCTGGTGTCCCTGTTTTGGTGAAATAGATTACAGATATATGAGAACACCAAGAAGTTCTAACATTTTACGTTATAATCCACATTATTGGTGAGAATGCTACTTACCTAGTGCAGATGGATGTAACATGATATAATAGTCTCTTATGGATCAGTTACAATGACAAATAATTGGTATTGCCAACTTCTTCTTTTCTCACATCTAAAATAAAACTCAGTGAATTTATCTATGGCAAGGAAAAAACCTTCCAATCTGTAATCTGAAAAGAAAGAAAAATCAAATAGTCCTATGGGTCCAAAATGGAATAAAAGACATCTCATCTTCATTGAGACAGACAAGCATCTCAGTGAAGAAAAAAAGTGAGAGAAAAGAGAGAAAATGCTGTAAACTCTGATTACTTAGGCTATTTCCCTGTAGCTTAAGCAACATATAAGAAGTAAGGGACAAAAAAATTGTGATTTAAAAAATTTTAGTTAAACATTTTATCAGCTTAAAAAGAGTCCATCTCTTGCCCCTTTCAGTCACCTGAACTTAAAAGAAACATATATATCAGCCAATAGGAAAGTAATAAATAAATAGGTAAATAAATAAACCGGCATTTTATGTAATTTCCAAGTACACCATAAGGGGTACTGGGGGTAATCAGGAAGAAACAGTAGATGTGGTTTCATCTTTTTGCTTGGATGCTCCTTCCCTTTTTCTTCTTATTTTGTGATTCCCTCTGAATTGCAAATTTTTATCCTATAGATGGGGAACCTGGCATATTTTTGGATTCCATGAATACAGAGCTCATTGTTCCTGAATAAATAAGGGTTCTCTTATTGGAAGGTATAAAACCAGAGTCTTTTATATGAATCCATTTTGACTGGTGTATCTCACCTACAGGGTCAGTAGGATATACAGGTAAATCACTCATAGTCAGTGGAATTCATAAAAAGGTCATTGATCAGACACTGTGGTCTCATAACATCACAAAGAAGGCAGTTTTTTATTATTCCACAGTGATGCACTGAGACTCCAGACATCCTAGGGAGTCCTTGAGCACATTCTCTCCATAGGATGCCAATGTACACATGCAGTTGAATGCCAGACCTCTTTTCATCTGGGGTTATTCACAAAGCGTGGTTGGTGATACATAATGTGAGGCTGACAAAGCTGGCAGTATCCTCTTTTAAAAAAAAAGTCTGAGGTTAAAAAAAATGAAGCATTTTCACGGTTCAAAAAAGAAAAACTTCAAAAATATTTCTGAAAGTATTATCTTGGCTGTGCTCCCAAGCACTTGAGAGCTGACTGCCAAAGTATTAAATCTCCAATAAGACAAAAATATCTGCTCATACACACACACACACATTCAATTTGCATCTAGAGACCTATTCAAATAATACTAAATTATTCAAACTGGTACAAGCATGAAGCCTGCAGAGAATATGGCGATTCCTTCAGTAACTCTTGCCTTGTCCACAGAAACTTTGCCAGAGTGAAAATCTATAAAAATCCAAGCTCCAAACACATCTCCTGCCTTACTGCCACAGCACAGGAGACATGTCTTCCAACAAGACTTTCAGCTTCTTTCCAAATTTAGGGCACAATGTACATTGCAACACATTACCTCCCACACTAACAGGGGGACTGCAAACATAGGTGATCATGTTTTTCAGCTATTAGTTTTTAATGATTCTGGAAAATTGCTGTGAGTTCATTTATTAATTAATATTTATTTGTTAAGCTTGTCCTGAAGGCAACTGTTGTTTTTCATCACTGCCCTATTTCCAGTACCATTTTACTATGACACCACTGAAAAATCCTCTTTTCCCAAAAAGGGAATGAATACTGCCCAAAGGCACAGTCCTGAAGTTCTAAAGACACCATCAAGCACATGGTTCTAATGGTTCTTCTCTTGGTAAACAAGAAGATAAACAGCAAGTGTGACTGTAAAGGTGGGAACAAATACAATCAGTGTTTGGCCACAACATGCAATGAGCCCAGAAGCTTTGCAAGTGGCCATGTGGTCATGACCATAAACTTCACACCTTAGAGTTTATTAAATATCTCTCTTCTGAACCCAGGAGAGAGAACAGGGCTTTAATGAAGGCAGGTAGGACCTGGAACTGACAAAGCAATGTTTTCCTCCTGAATAAATACTTCATTAAAAGCTCCATGCCAGTCAGCCACATGTAAGACAGGATGAGATAGGGAGAACTCTGTAATAAGTAATTAAGTGTCTTGCATAGAGAGATACATCACCACTATTTTATATCATAGGACACATCATAACTTTAAAAATTACATGAAAGGATAAGTAAGTTAGAGAAGAATCAATGCCTCCAGGTCAAGTGGAGCACTGGCTCCTCCATTAAAATATCTAATTGTGAAGCTTCATACATTTATCCAGAATCTGAATGTGCATAGGCTTGTTTCTCCCAGTACAACTACTCAGAACTGTGCCTCTTGCTTAATTTGAGGAAGATGAACATTCAGCACATTTAAAACTGTCCACATAGAACATTCCTCAGTACTGAGGAGCTAGCACCATTTTGCATGAAGAAACTACAGGAGTGTTTTATTTTAGAGTGGTTTGACTCCTAATCTGCATCTGCCTGTGCCTGATGAAGCTGTAGTTTGAAAGACTTCAGTTTCCTTTATCCTCTGTAGACAAAGCCTTGTACCAAGCCCTGTATCTTCCCACTATGCCACGATTTCCTTCCTCCACGTTTTCAGTCAGAGCAAAGGCAGCATCTGATGTACCTCTCTCACCCTTTGCAGCAGCAGTTTGCTATTTATATGTTTATGATTGCCCTGCTGGTACTGAGGTCAGGGTGGCTGTATGGATTTTGCAGAAGGAAACATTGTGGTAAAAACTGTGAGCTGTAAGAAACCGTAAGGTGTTTATAATCTTTGTGTAAACATTTGGAAATTGGGTTTTAAAATGACACAATTGACAGGGTATTAGCTAAAACATCTGTTGAGAACAATATGAAGGCCAGTCTATACTGAAGAGGAGGGTATTGCAAAAATGAGGGATGATGTTATTGCATTATTTCAGATTATTTCAGAACTGCTGAAACACCCAGCTACTGTTCATTGCATTTCCAAATTGCTATGTGAACCTGATGGTGAGATACTGAGTTGACAGGTTGTATAACAGTACAAAGAAATACATTTTTCATTCTGTTTTTAGTATAAAAGTGAACTTTAAAATTATAGGTATTCATTTCGATAAAATATTTCAAAAACTCTTCCAGTAAAATAAAAAAACTAACACCATTACATATTTTAATGCTAGAATAAGTGAAGGCAAATGTGCTTTAATTATGTGTTGTGATTTGGACTACAATTAAATAATTCAGTTTTTAATTCAGCCACTCCACTATTTTGGTGTTTAGATTAAAACAAGAAAACAAACAAAAAAATCCAACAAAATAACCAAGAAGCCACAAAACAAAACAAACAAAAAAGAAGGTAGAAATGAGTTTCTCTTAGATAGACAATATTTCGTAGGAGGATTGACAAAGGCAAAGATCTCACTGGGTTGTTTATAAAGAACAATATCATTTGAATCTAAGCTGAGCAAAATTAGCTGTCAAAAGCTTTTGTCCTTCTCATGTCAACATGACTGCAACATTAATTTGCAAAGGTCACAGATCAAAGTATACAACAGACAGTGACATTTGAACTGCCATTTTTATTAATGGCATCAGTATACTTTGAAAGGCAATTCCAAACATAGGCATGGGAATAATTCAAGATGTGATTTTAAAAAGCACAGGGCAGTAAATAACGATTTTTAATTTTTTTTTTAATAGAGAGAAGGCCATTAGCTTTTGCACACAATCTGCTTTGATAAGACTACTTGGAGGAATCCACAGTCTGAGTTTGCCCGTGCTAATGTTCTTAATGATGTTTCTTCCATCTGTGTAACCCCAAAGGACAATTTCTTCATGAGTTTGGAATCTGGATTTTCAGAATCACACCAACACTCCAGTAAGGATAAAGGCTTTTGCAGGTGACAAGGCAGCTCAGCATTACAGAGCTCTCTTTGCAGAGGAGCCTCTCTGATGGGAGGTGAGACATTGCTGTGGGTTTGATCTTGCTTCTTCCCAGTGCACAAAGCTTGCCAATACCAGGGAATTCACTTTCAGGGTGCTGGTACTGTATGACCTTTCAAATTCACTTCATGTGGAGCAGATCAGAGGTGCTCTCACTATGGAGGCTGCAATCAGGCTGTTTGCAGAATGCAGCAAATGTGACAAGGACAATTGTCAGGCAGCAGCAGGAAGGGACGAGGCTTCTGCAGCTCCAGCTCTGCATGTGCTGCTGTATGCAGAAGCCCCAGTGGCTACAGAGATACTAAAGAGAATAAATCAGATCAAATACCTGTCCCTGAATCATACTGGAACAGCATAGCTCAAACATCTGCAGTTAAAATTCCTTATTTCTCCAACACAGGATTGTCATTCTTGGGTTATGTTTGGGGATGGCTCCTGTCCCATGATAGTATTTGGGGTATTCCTCCAACACTGAGGAACTTCTTGGGGAACTCCTCATTATTTTTTGGCATATACCAAAAAACAAGATGACATCTTCCTTAATTTTGCTTATACAAGAAAAAATACAAACAGATCAGCTCATGAAGTTCCTTAGTACTTGAAATTGGTTGGTTTGAGATTGGCCAAATTAAGAAATGCAAAAATGTATATGTTAGAGGAACACAGGACTGCACTTGAGTGGTGGTGGGAGCATGGTTCCCTTTAATTTTCTGTGTATTTTAGTGCCATGCACAAAACAAAATGTTATTCTGCTCAGTCACTGGTCTTTTTTAGAGCATACATGACAATAGGTATCAGCTGCAGAGAAAAATTCAATGAAAGCTTGCTGGAAGCCACAGCAGATAGAAACTGCAATCCATAGATTAGCATTTCAGGGTTATTATTCTTCAGGCTGTGCAGATGGTGGTTTGCCTAGTGCCTGCTCTTTTCAGGCACTGGCTCTTGTTTCAGGCACTATCCATGCCTTATCTCATTTGCATCATTTTAATTTAAAACAATAGTCTTTAAATTTCACAATATTTTCAAGCTCAAAGGTGCCAGAAATACAGACAGAATCTGGAAGTCTATAGATTATGCTTATTCAAGCTCCAAGATTTCCAGTAATCTCTGTCTTAAAACTCTCTTCTCTCCCCAGTGAAGATATATATTTCATTGCACTTCCATGCTTCTGAAACCACTGATGCCAAGAGCAAAGCCAATAACCTTCTCAGTCAGGAGGAATTGGGTTACTGATCTTGGTACTCAATAGGTGCTGTGACCTGCACATAGGACCAGTCTTGTTCATCAGATACACTCTTCTACACTGAGAGTCTAAAAATATTTTGATTTATGGAACCTATTATGTTGATTCATTTTTGTTGACACTACAGGATTTCAAAATCTGCCAAGAGGTTGAAGTCCTGGAAATTGTGCTTGATACGAAGCTCTTGGACTCAAGAGACATTGGATATTAAAGAGGGAGGCAGGTGCAGGAAGCAAAGCTTGGAATGACAGATTATCCATCACATGTGGCAGGGACAGGAAATGGCAGTGCCAAGAGAGCAGCAGCACCCAGCTGCTGTGGATGGGCTGTGCAGAGGCCAGCCTACATCAATCTGCTGTCAAGGAAAAACAGCTCTCAGAAACTCCTGATATCCCTTGCATTTGGATGAAATGCTCACCAAGACCTCCTTGGGGTTACTGCAGGAAACAATTCCCTGTCTGCTTCTCCTCTGCCCTTTAACTCAGATTTTTATCAGCATGATGTAGTTTTCAGCCCAAACACGAAATCACAGCCAGCTTCTGTGCTGGGTGTGACGGTGAGACTTCAGCCCATGCCTGTGATTGCACTTGGAGGCAGGTACTGGCAGCATTATCTACAGGTAGATAATGGAATGGACTGGAATGTGTTTTGCCCTCCCGGGGAGCACAGCCATCCACACCCTGCCCTGTTCCTGTGAGCATCCCAGCTGGCAAGGCTAGAGGGAAGACTGGAGATTTTTATATCCTTCTGAGTAAGTAGCTGTGAATTTTCAGCTAGAGGCAGCACTGCCAGCGGTATTTTTAGTTTCTACAGAGTAACTACTAGTACTACTTTCCACAGTGCTCTATTACTTTTCCAAAAGGTGAAGACCAAAGACAAACAGATACTGCAGTGTGTTCAAGGGTTCCTTTTCAGTGGGTGTTAGAAGCTGCTCATAGAAAGCATTGCCAGAGATTTTTTCATGTTGAATGAACTCCACGAGGTACATGGGTGAAAAACACAGCATACAGGAGGTATCATGCTGAAATCCACTGCATAATTCTGACCACCTCCTTCTTTCTGAGCCACACAATGCACCAGGCTATGTGACTCGGTGCAGGACAAGTTCAAGACATAGAAGACCAATGACAATAGGTAGAGCAATCTCTCTATTTCTTAACTCTAGTCACTTAACAAGTGATCATTTGATTCTTTTTTAATACAAAATATCAATGCTCTGATGAGTTCTTGGCTGTGACTCACCTTGCAACACAAAATAATACAAGAAACCTTCATTTAAGGTCTTGTTCTGAATCAAGAGGTTCTCCATCCTATTATATTGCCTATATTTACAGTGCCTGACAATTACTATTATTGTAATATTATACTGATTATGAACAGAAAAACCACTCTAGGTGCAACTACTTTTTCATGAAAGTTTCATCAAAACAGAAATATTGCCTTCTAAGCGTTTTTACTCACTAGTTTCCAACCAAAACTAAATTCTTAAATACCTTCTCAGTCATTCCTGTCTAAAAATTAATATTATCAATTTCAGGTAATACATGCATAAGCCTTAAAATTTGCAGGAAAACCAGGGTTGTAAGACAGCCTTGGAGCCCAGGGTCAGTATGACACTGGTGCCACATTTACCTCCTAGCTCTAAAGTTTACATCCTCTTCACAAATAAGCATGCCTTTTCTTCAAATAGATTTGATTGGAGTTCATATCCATGTTATAAATCCATATAGGTTTAACTATTTTGCTTTTTGTTCCAAGAAAGAAAAGCAGGCAGAAATAGTTAGGGGGAAAAAAGCCAAACAAACCCAACTCCAAAGTATTTTATATAATCTTTTTCAGAAAACTCCTAATCCTCTAAGTGCTAGTACTTTTTTAAACATTCTGATGGTTAAATGGTTTGACTTTCTGATGTAAAGGTCTTTTGCCTAAATTTCCTTCTACTTAATTTTCTAAGTACTCAGAGCCCTCAAAATGGGATTTTAAAAATCTTTTTTATATTAGTATTTTTCTGGAAAAAAATTTTCAATTTATCCAGCAGGAAATGAATAGAAAATCCAGTCTAGTACTGTTTGCTCTATTGATAACTGACTTTGTGCAAGTAACATCACCTGGTGATCAGTTCATCTTCTTTTAAATGAGAACAACAATCCTTCATAATCCCATTTCTCTTTCTCTTGGTTGGAGAGACTCCTCTTCACTGTGCTCAGGGATCCCATGGAAAGTCCATCCTCCAAGCGCTGTTGGACTTAATATAATAATAAATTTCATATCACTGAAGTGGAACCAAACAGTCTTTCTCTTGCTTAATATTCACATGTATGATCAAGTATTTTCAGAACATTTCTCATCTCAGTATATTTAAAACTGAGTCTAGCTTTCATTTTGCTCTTATGAGGCAGCCATTCCAGATTAAAACTACTTTATTTTGATCTTATTTTCATAATTACATTAAGGTTTTCTCATATTCACTTTCATTAAACTGTATTAAGTCTTCACTTTATTAAACTGTGATTCCCTTAGGTTAGGAGAGAGGAATTACAACAGCACGTGAATATTTCCATATTGAACTGACTTCTTTTTGCTCAGAGCTGTATTACTTAATAATTTTAAGATC
This sequence comes from Cichladusa arquata, assembly GCA_026413545.1. Classification (NCBI taxonomy): domain Eukaryota; kingdom Metazoa; phylum Chordata; class Aves; order Passeriformes; family Muscicapidae; genus Cichladusa; species Cichladusa arquata. Next base: position 46,650,806 of record JAOTQP010001546.1, on the reverse strand, counting down.
ATTTCAGTGATGAAAAAAAATCCAGTTTCTTAGTATCACTCATGGCTACAAGATTTAAGCATAAAGCTTCTTAAAAATAAAAGCAGCAACATTACAAAAGCACCAAAATGCGTTTCTACATGGCACTCACCTGAAGATACATGAGGGCTGCCTAGCCTTGAACATTGTGATCATCCCACAGCTACAACACACAGCTGTGTCCTGCTCCTAGATTTTCTTCAGGCTTCACTGCAAACTTTGTTACATCACTGTAGCTTTTTGAAAACTCATCTATTCAGACATGAAAGGATCAAACCGATAACATCTCAGCAGTAAGTGCTGTGTTTGTTGACTATTCCTGAGTTCCAGCTCTTCAAGGTGTTCACTACAATTTCCTGATCATTTTCAGACTAAAATGCATTTTGTCAGCTCTCTCAGTAAGATATGCACAGTATGTTGCAAAAATGGAAGGGACGTTACTGGGTGACCTTAATCACTAAATGGATCGAAACATCTGTGCAAAAACTTTTGATGAGGGTTACTTGGTACACAATTTGTCTCTTTGGTCATGATCCAAAGTTTATTTAGCTCAGTGCTCAGTGCAAGGGCTGCCTACACGGGATTTAGATTATAGTCTGCATCTCCATTAAATCCTTTCAGCCACTCCCATCTTTCAGACAATCTCAGCTTCATTTATCTGATACTTGTTTCTTGTCATGTCTTAGCTCCTCTTTTGCTTTGAAGCGCCTGTGACACATTGTCTCCTTATCCTCTTATTAAAATATTCTTCTTGTGTTTTCCAAGTCCAGAATGTACTTTGATATAAAAAAAGGCCCAAATATTTATTCTCACTGTAAGTGGTATGCAATTTTATTCAAAAAGTTTAAGTAATCCTAGAGTCAAAAGCAGAGGCAATGCATGACCTGATACAGTTCTCTGCCTCTCATCTCCGTGTGGCACAGCCCCCACTGGAGAAATTCCTTGCTGAGGTTTGAAGCTCTTCGCTGCACTGACTCCAGCTCCTGCCTCATTCCCACTGGGAGCTGCTTCAGCTCCTCAAAGCTCCCCTCCAGGTGTGCAGGGCAGAGGCAGCTGAGCTGCTTTTGCACACCCCTTATCCCTTGGGAGTGGTGTGGAAAGATCTCATGCCTGCTCTACAGAAACTCTGCTGCTGTAACTAATTTACATTGTAAATGTTAGCAGGCTACGGAGAACTGGGGTAATATTATAAATGGAATGATCACAATGCTTTGCTCTGAATTGAAAAAATAGGTGGGAAAAAGCTTATCAGAACAGATGGCTTGATGGATACAAAAAATACCTTGTGAATAAGTGATTGGACAGGACAGTCCTTATTGTTTCACACATCCAGATTTTGATGGCAGAAGGGATACCAAAATTTTTGAATTGTGAACAAGGCTTTTTCTGCAAAGTTCCTGAGTGGAAACTTAGCACATATGAATAGTTTCCCTGTGGGTCTGGTTGTGACAGCCACACAGATAACGTAAGTGGAGCCGACAAAAGATGCCCTTCTCTACAGTTACATCTGCCAAGGGGGCCTGGCTGCACAGAGTTAACCAGTGAGGTGACACAGCTCTGCAGCACCAGCTGGCACTGCTACCCTGCACAGCTCCCACTGCACCTACCTCCCAAAGAAGCAGTGTTCAGTCTGGACACATCCTCAGGATTCAGATCCAGCTTTAACCTTAGTATGCACGGTAAAAGTTAATTCAGCCTGTAAAAAGAGCAAACATAGTTGATCAGTCATTCTCAGAATAACTGTGAAGTATTTGTCCCAACAGCTATGAAACTAGACCTTATCCCTTAAGAAGACAAATGATTTGTTCAAATGCTCTGCTCAGGCACTTCTACGTGAGAGCTGTTTAGCCCAGCAATGAATGACCTTGCATTAACAGAAGATCCTTGTCCCATTTTAGTGTATGACAAGAATGTCAGGGAGGCACAATAATAGGAAAGATCTCCACTAATCAAACAGAAGCACTGGTGTCTTTCCTTTCTCAGAAAAATTATTTGCTGTGCAAATAGAGTCAAAATAGTGATAGGAAGAAAACATAGGACAAGGAACACTTTTTGTCTGATGTGTACAATAGGAAGTTATAAATATGTTGGTTTTGCTAATGATTTGGTTTTGCTACAGGTGATCAAAAAACCAGAACCTTCCTCCTCTCTGGAGATCTTGTGTCTTTTTTAGTGTGGATGGGGATATTTTTTTGTCTAAATTGACAGTGAGTAGGAAAAAGTATCTGAACTTTGTACTTAAAATATTTCAAAATTGTCTAAAAAAGATAAAAGCTGTCATAATACCTTCAGGAGATAGGATGGGAAAGATGGGAGACAACTGGAGTGTGGTTACAATTGCTTTTTACGTGAACATCATTTTGCTCTTGGGGGAGAAAAATCATAGGAATGAGAATCTAATTTCCTGTATTTCATAATTCTTAGGCACAAGTTCGCTTTCACCTCTTTCAGAATTTTGAAAAATTATCCCTGCCTGACAGTTCTAACATTAAAACTAATTAGCAATATTATGGCTCTCCTCATCTGTCTCGACTACAGTTCAACAGCTGGACACGTGCACATAAACTAATATGGTGGTTTGTATTAATTTATCTTTTGGTAAGGAAGGAAAGGAACACAAATAATGAAGTGACAATGTGTTATGATAATGTACATGATAATTGGATATATCATTGGTACTTCAGTCTTCTGTAATTCGGGTCATAGTGAGATGTCAGATTACTGGAGAGAAATGTGACATTGTGAATGAAAAAATATCATAACCCAGCCTTACAGTGAACTTCAAAAAGGGTGAAAAAACCCCTCTGAAAACAGGGGCCTTGAGCCATAAAAGTAATGATTTATGCCTCTGCAATTAGACATGGTATCCTTATGTTTGGTGAAAATTGTAGCACAAGCAGTTTTAAATTAAGACCAAGGATTAACACCCTTTGGATTTAAGGGAGTGATTGATTCATTCAAATAACTACACATTCTAACAAGTTAAATGAGGAAATGTGATTAGTTTACAGAGAAGAGCCTGGAATGTGAGAAAATTTTACACTTCTATATACATCTTGTGCCTTATAAGACTCATATTATTTGGATCATTATTAAATATAAGTAGGTCCCTGCAGGCCTGTTTTTAATTTAAGGGTGTCAAAGATGAGGAACATGGTGTGCAAGCAAAAGCTTGCAGAGTAGAAATGAAAGATTACATAATGAAACTAGATCCACTGGTATGAAGTTTCTTATCTGCACAGTCTGCTCATTACATTTCACAGCAACCGTACAATTCAAGAAACTCATTGTCAAGCAACTAAGAATATATTAAGCAATGTTTGCAGTTCAACAAGAGAAGTCATTCCTAGTCATGCTTGTCCTTTCTAGCAGAAAGGGGAAAAAAAAAGAAAGGATAGCCTTGTCCTGTTCGTTATCTGTAGGATGGATTTGTTTCACTGCAAATAGGGAGAGTTGTCCTGGAACACCTAGGATCATGTCATGCTGTGTGGAAATACTCTCAAATGCTTCCATGCCTATTGCATGATTTTTCTTGAAACAATATGCTCCTTAAATTATTTGGGAACATTTTGTCTTTTCCCTTGTTAATATTATATCCATGAGCCCAATTCACTCAAGGAAGTGAGGTTTTATTCATTTTTGAAATATAAACCAAAATAAAAAGAGACTAATAGACAAAGTTCTTCAAGTTAGAATAGTTTTATAACTCTGCTCAAGCTGCCCATTAGCCTTGTTTAGGTTGTGAAGTTCACAGCGAGAATTGCCTTCCTTGGTGTCTTCTCTATGTGCAAGTTGGCTTCAAGCTCTTGGGGTTTACAATGACAGTAATTTTCCCTTGCAACTCCAAATATTTCAATGGCTGTGAGGTGCTTCTCCACTCTGTGAACTCTGTGGGTGTCATTAAAGAGGTTTAATTATATGCCACACATATGCTACCATTCTGCTTTCAGTCTTTATACATGGGCTGCATGAACTTAAAACCCAACGATTTAGGTATTTAGGTACCAGAGCTCCCAGATGATTGTTCTCACAGCTTTTCAGAGTTCTCATGGAGCGAGGATACAAAATGGAAAACCCTGGTGTAATACAGTGATAACTTAGGGCAGGCAGAGAAGGCGAGCTGTCATCCAAACTTTGAGCAGTCTCTAATGGCACAAGAAACACCGAATTCTCTTGATAATTCAGTGGTGTGTTTTGATCATCATGAACCATTTGAAGTGAACATAGCATGAGACAGACAGCAAATCCACATGCTAGTCAGTGCTGAAGTGGGAGGAGGTCTGCCAGACTTCACTGCATGTGTTTCACAAAGACTTGTTCTGGTTTGCCAACCTCCACTAAAGGCCAGAGCTTCTCTGCATGCAACCACACTACCCAAAATGTCCACAGATCAAAGCACACAGGATCTAGTTTTAAAACTAATCTGAAAATTCTATGGGGCATATACCACATCAAGCCCAATTAACTGCATCCAAAAAGATGAAGGCTTGGCTAATTAGCTATAAATGCACATTCTAGACAAACCCAGGAAATGGGTCTGTTTTCCGAAATTCCTTTGAAAAATATGCTCTCCACAACATACTGAGGAGGGCATTTTAGCAAAAGAATGGACAATCAGCATGTATTCATCATATAGCAATTATCACAGGATATACTACCTTTATTCTTTAACAAGTTTAACTGAGCTAAATTTTATTAATCAAGAGGCACATTTTGTCAGAAAATCTAAAGAAATTGCATGACCTCAGGCACTGGTATGAAAGTGCACAGCTTTTAGTTTCCAGATTTTTCAAACTAATTTATGTACTTTCTTGTGTCTGAAATACATTAGCACTCTATTGACCAGTTTAAGAACATAACAGTTGAAAGAAAACTATTTTGATTTACCTATCCAAACATTTTCTACAGCTATTATCCCTGCAAATATCTGAGCAGCCTTCATTTAAAAGAGACAGAAAGAGCAAAACCTCATATATATCTGTAAGTATTTTTGCCCTCTCAGAACTAGAAACACTTTACAAGGACTGCCTGTTCATTTGCCATCCATCATTCAAACACCAGGCATTGAACAAGTTCATTCATTTCAGTCAAATGTAGGAGGCTTCCAGCCTTAGTTAAGTCCTAACAACTTTCAGAGAAGTAAGGAACTGGATTTATGCTATGTGCCCAAATCCCACCACAGGAAAGCAGATGGAGCAGTCCTTCCCACATTCATTTGGGCAGCAGTGCTCCAGCTCATGAGTGGCCACACCAGTTCTGGCCTGGCAGTTGTCCTGAGTGTAGCTCCATGCATGGGTGGTGTTTTCCCCAGTGGGTACACTGAAGAAGTCACAAGGAAGAAATGCAGATTTCAAAGTGAGAAGGAGGAAACACTAGGACAATGAAAATACACAATTTCATTCAGTTTCATCATTCCATTGAAAAGCCTGTTTAAATGAGGCATTTGCTTTTGTTGCTTCAGGCATAGAACCACTGTGTGTATTTGGGCTTTTATCTTCTGGTTGAGCTTTTTAAGATTACCAGTGCTATGACAGTGAACAGGCATGATGAGCGTTCAAAACTGCAGTGAGTGAAAGCCAAGGCTACTCAGCACTTCCCAAAGGAAAATGGTTTCATCCAGGAGAATGAACACTGGACTGGGTCCCAAATTCCAATTCTGCCACTTGCTCCCTGTGTGGCCTCCAGAGAGGATTTTGTCCCACTTTCACAGACATCAACTGGAGATAATGACAGATTTCCTCTCATAGCAACCATATGATCATTGAATGATCATGAATCATTGAATGATTCCTTTGGGCACCATTGCACTCTAGTATGCTCTGGAAAGGATCATGAGGAAAGAAATAATTCTGCACTCATTCCATGGTGTAGCCACCGGTTAAGCTACAAGGATAAAAATAGTGAACAGATGTTGGATTCTCTAAGCATACTGCATTACAATGAATGGAGCTGGGAACAGGGAAAGAATATAGTTGTGTTGTTAAGGATTGGCACATGTATGATGCCAAATTAAAGTTGGATGGATAGCCTCATTTCTGGCATTTTGTAATTTTGAATGCTTGGCTTTTCAAGTAGAACACTATTTCTTAACTAAGCAAAAACACAGTTTCAGTCACCTGTACTGTGAAAAAAGTCCACGGAAAAATACCCACCAAAGTGACAGCACGTGGTTAGATTCACGCTATCTAGAATGGGCAGCAGTTGGCATATTAAACAAAGAGGTTAAGAGACCACTGGCTGATGTCTGTTTCAAACCAGCAAATGAGGGACATGGAAGAAACTCTCACTCCTGGATGTGCCAAATCTGTGCAGGTAAACTGTAGTCTTTGCTCTCTCAGCAGTCATTTGATATAGCACTAGAACTAACACTGGGTTAGCTCTGAGGCATGAATCTCAGCTTCTCTACACTAACTCATATGTTTGACACTACTTAAGTACTGAGTTGGATTGAGACTGTTTTTTGTCAGCCTTGTAGTTTTCCAAAACTACTGTATTTTCTGCAGGTCTTACCCCTTTACAGATAAATCTTCAATTGAATTGACAGTTATAAACTAAAAACTCATTGAAAATAAAGTCAGGACTTTTGCAATACATTATTGGTTAAAAAAAAAAATCTAATTTAGTGTTTTGCACACTCCTCAAATTTCAAGCATCTTGACTAATTTTTCTGAGAAGAAGCAGCATAGTAGGTCATCTGGGGGGAAAAAAGGACTTGAGACTTCTTTGAAGTAGTTTATAGGAGGCTGCCAGTAGAATTTTTTTCATTTAGGAGAAAAAGAACAAAAAGAAAAAAAACTTGGCTGGTATCCATACATGTCATGTGACAAGCTGCTTTTTGAAAACACTGTTTATGGTTGTTAAAAACTTTATACACATCTGAGAATCAATTCTGATGAAAAAGCTCTCTGATCTCTAGCACACACGCAATCACATGTAAGACAGAAAGTGTTTCCTAGGCCCAGCAAAAGGAAGTAATGTCAACTGTAGCTTTGGGACATTTTAAATAAACACCTTCAGTTCTAAATGGAACTTCTATATATGCAATCTGTAACTCTCTGTTCTGCAAGCGATTTTACTTTTGCCAAGAACCAGATTCTTTGATGTTTTGCATCTAAGACAGCAAGAAACTGCAAAAAGTAGCTCAGAAGAGATGAGTCCTGAGCTCTGTGACCAGCCAGATTGCTGTTAGGAAGAAAATGTCCTTCATCTGCAAGTTATGTGTGAAGAACTTAGTATGTCTGTCACAGACAAATCACTGATTCAGAGCTGCAACAGCTTGGAAAAGGAGTGGCTTTGCATTTTGTGGTCCACAATACTTTATTGCACTGAATTTGCTGTGCAGATGTTTGAGGCAGGGTTAATATTTGAGAATGATCTCCATGAAAAAAGCAAAAATAAAATTAAATTGTTGAGATCAACACCATTAGTTACAGGATTAGATTAAACAAACAAAGGAACAAACTGCAGACTACATAATTTCTGAAGTAGTCAGGTACTTTTTGTTTCTATAAAATTAAGTGACAGATTAACAAATAGTGTCTAGTTTGTAAACTTAACAGGGTATCTTAAAAAGATATTTAGAGAAGTTAAATTTCTTTAGTAGAATGTCTTACCAGGAGAAAATAACAAAAAGAGACATTGGAGAAACAAAAATAGCTACTGATAGAAAAGCAGCACTTCATTTTAGGCTGCAACAATTTTCATAATGACTGGACTGCGAGATGTCTGTGCTGAATGAGTTGCTTGTGAATGATATAAAGTGTACAGCCTGAAAATATTATCTCTGACATAAACAGACTGTTCACAAAATAAGGTACTTGGAAGTAGAAAGATTTGGTACATAACTCATGTTACCATGGTGAGATGGAAAGCAAGATAGAGATTGTAACTGAGCTCCAAGTACTCCAGTTGGAAGAACAATGCTGAACCTAAATATGCAACTCACTGGCAGTTTTATGTACTCTCCTGGCAGTACTTTGCAAACTATCAGATAATAATCTTGATAGCAGACATTAAACCAGATGCCCCTTCCTTGCTCATTGCTGCTCATGGAATTAGCAACATCTACATTCTAATTTTCAGCTTGATTGTTATTTAGCTTGCAAGAAATTTCCAAATATATTGATCTGATACGAGCATAGCTCATTATTTTCTTTAATTAATTCTCCTCTCTAACTAGCTATGGAGCCTGATGGATTAAAAAAAAAAAAAAAAAAAACAAGCAAAACCCAGTGAACTGGGCTTTTGAAACATTACATATGGATAAATGCAAAACTTTTTACTGACAAAACCACCTGCAGCTACCTTTAAGAAGGGTATATCAAAAGCATTAAACATAGAGGTTCAGTTGCTGGGATTTATGCCTAGAGTGAGGTCTTAATTTCCTTTTATGTTCAGACAGTTTAGAGATGTGTAGGCAATGAGGTGTCCATAGAATAGAGGCTGATGGAATAAAGCTGCAGCTTAACAAGATCCAGACAGTAGCTGATGATTGTTGCCAACAATGCAGAAAACAGGCAGCAGTGGTTTAGATGGCCACCACAAATAAAAGTAAAATTATGCCAAAATGATAAATATCTATAGCAAAAAGAAGCTGTGTGCATGTAGAACAGCAGCACAGTGATGAAAACTGGCACTGAGCCAGGAGTCATGCCAGTCTGAAGGACAAGAATGTCCTGGGAGCTGACCAGAGCAAGCATAGATAAGCTATTGTCTTTGTCCCTCAGCTGATCAGCCAGCTGGCAAAAGTGCTCAGACCCCGTTCCATGCTTGCCAGCTCTTTGTGGACTGAGTGGTGCTGCTCCTCAGGAAGGATCTGGCAAAAAAGGCACATACAGCCAGGGGCAGGTTAAGAACTGGAACATCGTGATGGAATACACACTCAAGAAAGAAAATGGCTTCAAGGGCACTCTAATCCTGCTCACAAACCAATTAGAAAAAAAATAGCAGTGATTTTCTCATTTTCTCAGTGAATGATGAATCTAAAGACTTTTTTTTGTCTGCAGATACAGGTAAAGTGACTGGGCATTAAACCCAGATTCATTCTCATACATTCGTAGTAGTCACACACTGTCTTCCAAACATGTTATTTCCATACTTTTCCTTAAGAAATGATGACTGAAAAAATCCACTATTTTGTTTAGCAAAATACATTCTCATTTATTATTTATCTAATATAATTTGATACAGATTGAGCCTGACAGATGGCGGGGGGGGGGTATTGTTTTGTTTGGGTTTTTTGGTTTTTTTATTTGGTTTGTTTTGGTCTTTTTATGTTTGAGAGCAGGGCTATAAAATCATGGTCCAAACACCTACATAACAAAGGAGCAATGAGGATAAGAGAGTACAGCACTGCAGCAGGAGCTACCAGCTTTCCCAGCAATGAGGACTGGGAATCTCCATTATTGTTCTTTAGCCTGCTTTAAACCTAAGCAAACCTTATCCGTGTCAGGTGTCTGCCTCAGACTGAAGAGTTCTAAAACCTGTCAAAAAGACCAATTCAACCATTCAAAGACCAATGTTCAACCATTTCTCAATAGTAAACTAGTGTGGGGGGAAGTGGGAAATTGCTGTCCCAAGTCAAAGATCAAAAGACTTTAGACTGGAAATGTTTTAACTCTGTCCTTGGCAGCAAGATCTTGAAAACTGACATAGGGTAGCATACATCAAACTCCATGTATCCATAAAAAACTCCTTCAAATTGGTCAGGTTTTGGACACCTCAGTTCAAACATTAATTTGAGCAATTCATAGTTAAAACCAGTTGTAAGAAAGACAGTTGCAACATAAATTCCAACACAATCTTCACATAAATGAGACTGAAGCTATCATATACTTTGATCATAATATGGCTTGCTCCATTACATGGCCTCATGTTTAAGCCACACAGCAGCACTGAGGTCGACAAAAAAATGCATAAGTATGTTTATTTCGTAGAGAAGCTTGCCCTTTTGAATGTGAAGACAGAGAGGAAAGGGTATTTCCATGTCTTCTGTCGTTGCTGTGAAATTCTGCAGCAAAGAATGCAGTGGAAAACATCTGTATTTTCAGCTGAACATGTAATGAGTGAATAAACATGATGTATATTTAAGTCTACATGCATATTAGCTGTATTTCCAGGCCTGATGTAATATTTAACTTTTCCATTCTGTGTCCCACTACAAAAATAAGAAGCGGGCTGCATGTGATGAAGTTCAGGCACAAGAGTGAACTCTAGAAGGTGCAGAGGATGGGATGAGTCATGAGGACTGAATTTCTCTTCCTTAAGTGTGTGAGTAGAATGGGGACTTACTACAACAGTTTACAAAAGGTCACAGAATGCTATTTGTTTCAGTTTTCCTGCTTTGATCCACATGAAAGATGCAACAAATGCTGCTGCTTTAAAGGGGTGTTACAAACGAAATACATTTTAATTAAATGAAATTAAATGTGTCAATCAACATAGATTTATTTACAGTAGTGTCTGGTTGTTACTCATCACTCTAAGCATCTCTGTATGGTATCTATGTTTCCAAGTCACATCTTCAGTCACATTTCTGTAGCTGCAGATATTACTCAGTGTGGTACAGGAAGAGTACATGTTAAAACTAAGATAAGTTAAGAATGATAAGCATTTTTAGTTAAGAGTGACACAAAACAATATGGTGAGTTACCAACATAAACATAATTAGTATTTCTTAGTGCCTTTCGATACTTCAGCTTTAGAACCATTTAAAACACACAAAAAATGCTTTCCTGGGGCAGCTTATGTCTGGGTGGTGCCTACTGCAGTGTCCACCCATGCCCAGCTGGAGATACTACAGTTTGCTGCTGATTGAGTAAATCTCACCTCTACCCACCTTCAGATGCTCACAGCCTCTATGTTCAGCTGTAGATGCTAAGAGTTCATCATCACCACACAGATCATTGCCTCGTCTTCTGTGCTGATGAGAGACCAAAACGACCCTGACTTTATGGAAGAGATCAGGTGGAGTCACTGTGGATGGAAAGAAAGTAAGGGCCTTGCACAGAAGAACTTCTGTCCCCTACCTGGCACATGGCTTAGGAGTACTGAGAAGAATTGAGGGCATGGCTAGTGAATGTGGCAAAAGGTGTTGGGGGAATAAATGTCCACACACAAGCTAGAATGGACAGCTAGTAAAGGATGAAAGTTTATTATAATAATTCCCTCAGTATTTCAACATTCCATCTTGCTTACCTGAATCCTAGTCAATGGCTGTCCTCCCTCCTAGCCTCAGTCTTCAGACTTGCAATGATGCTCTATAATATTTACCTACTTTGCTACAAATCTACCTGCCAACAACGCTCTGGGGAATCATTGCACTGGTTCAATTCTAGAGTATTGAACTATTATCTTCTTCAGAGTGTTGATAATGAAGGCAAAGAATTTACCATTCTCATATGTAAAGAGGAAAAAATAAATATTTGCAGTGGATATGATTCAAAAGCTGTTTCTCTCAGTCTGCTGTCTAGGCAGATGGAGATTTACCAAAAGAAGTCAGGGAAGAAATCATCAGATCTGTATCACTTTCTCTACTGCTTGCTCCTGCTTTGTGTTGCAGTCATAGGCAGATGATGAGAGTCTCTCAGTAGTACAGTATCCATTCACTGAAAAGGCACAGAAGATTTTTCAAAAGAACAGAAGTAATGATCAAACTAATATAGCCCAGAATATGGGTAACAGGAAGCCTGTAACTGGGAACAAATAAGCTCGACAGTCATGTGAAAATGGCATTCCAAGTCCATCATTTACTTGCATAGATTATATGTGAGAAAGACTATCCCACCCTCTGTGCAAAACCATCAGGCCTTGTAAAGGAGACTTCCGCCTGTGATCATCAGGTGTGTCTCCAGGAATTTGCCAGCAAACATCACTGTTTGACATGACCTCTTCCATGAGGCTGGTTCCTCTTACTCTTCTGGATGGAAGGATCCTCCCATTACTTCACTTTTTGCACCATTATTTTACTGGCTTTAAATAAAAATTAGTATTTTTTTTTCCTGGATTTTCCAATATATTTTTATGGCTGTCTAATAATAGTTTTGCATGCATGCATCCGAGATATATTTTACAACTGACACAGAAACACTACCTGTATTACTCCCACTACATTGTCCAAATACAAATATTATAAGTTCAAGCCTGCATCACTCAGTTAAATTTGTGGTCAGGAGAGAGTGTGTCATAGTGCCTGGCAGGAAGCTGAGCCCCAGGCAGGCTTAACACTATCACATAATCTTAGCTTTCTGTTCATGGGTGTTCCCATACAGCTGACAGCACACAGTGGGCAAAAATTAGGCATGCATTTGTAGACTGTAAACTCATACCTAACTTTCAGTTAATATTAATTCAGTCCTCTTGAGTATATGCTTTGTTGTCCAGTGTTTTACTTGATCATAGAAGGAAGCATTTGTCGAAATTACCACCAGCCTTCCATTCCTACTTTAGTCTCCACTGTTTACATGTTACTATCATTAAAAGCAGTACTGTGGGACATTTCCCTCAAAACCCACTGTTAAATGAAAGCTTTCACCTGTGCTGCTCCAGCAGAGTGTGCTGTCTGTGATCATGGTATTCGTGTACAGTGCGGATTTATTTTGCCCTTGACTTTTGGGAAATGCTCTGTGGAGCAGAGGAAGTGCTCCATGCTTCCCCCACCAGATCAAGGAAGCACATAGATAACACGGTGTGCAAACCTGCTCACTCATAGTGTCCAAGCAGCTCTGCATCCTCATATGCACAGGGAAAGTGTCCATGTGTCGTATGTTCAGCCACACACACCATCCCTTCAGCTATGAATTTGACTTCTGATGCAACTGCAGAGTAAGTTAAATGCATCCCTCTGCTTCGGGCAAGAATGTGCCTCCTGCAGCTTTCCTGGTCTAACTGGCTGAACCTGCTGCTGGTCCCTTTCTCACCACTGGCTGACAAGTAAAAACATGAAAATTCTCTCATTCATTTCAGAGAGGAAAAAGCTCAGAAGAACAGGAAAGTGAGTGTGAAAGAAAGAAATCATTAAAAAAAGGTAAAAAATGAAAGGTCTAAATTGAGGTCAGAAGAAAAATAACATTCATGGGAAAAGGAAATAAAAATACAGGGGAAAAAAATAAAACAAAGAAAAAGAAGGCAAAAAAGAAAGTTGTTAAAGAACTACAAGAATTACAGTTGGCATGATGAAAATAGAAGGGAGATAAGGCAAAATGGTGTTGTAGAGGAAGTGCAGGAGACACTAATATGGGAAAGACTAGAAGAAGCACTCTTGAAGGAAGAGAGATACAAAAGACATTACGGATCAGAAAAAAAGGAAGCTACAGTGTCGTTTTACAAGCTAAACTATTTCACCAGTTCATTATGTAATGATCATGAGGCTATTAAAATTTCTGTAGCATTTCCAGTGGCCAGCCAGTTCCTTAAACCCAACTGCTGTTGGAAGCCAGTGTTCTGACATGCGGATAAACATAATTTAGCAAAGGAACACATTAGGCTGGGCAGGCTAATACCAACAAACAGCAACAGTAAAAAAAAAAAACTCAGACCAAACTTCAACCTTTAGAATGAGAGGGTTCCAAAAGCCTGTTTTGTAAGATACACATTTCTCTTCCTTATTCCTGAGACTTCCAGTGCAGAGAAAGAGAAAAAAAAAACCCACCAAAACCAAATAGCTTTTATTTCATGTTTGAAATATGAAGCACACATTTAAAGGCAACCAACCAGATAAGCTAGGTAATATGACCAAAAATAACCCTTTAATGGTCTCCCAGTGAAGGCAACTGAAGGCTATATACATATAACATACAATGTTATTATCCCAATTACTGTACCATAATGCCAACAGCCCTTCTTCAATAGACTGTTTTTGTTGACATTCAAGTGACAAAGGGAAGTCAGTGAAAAAGTAGAATTACATGTAAAAGACCAAGTGGCACAGAAATTTAGCTCACAATATGAAGATTAGGTGGGTGTGGATTATATTTTATTCTATAACATGATTGACTGCACTGCCCCAGTGACACAGGATTACAAATGACTGAATTTTTCCAAGCTGTTTCACACAGGTATCAGTCAGCTTGATGAAAATTAATATTAATGAAATTAAGGCAAATCATTAGTTCACGCAAGATCTACTGCTATATGTTTGGCATTATGTAATGTAATTAGTACTGATTAAACTATTAATCATGGCAAATTATCAGTCACATTTTGCCCTTGATTTTTTTGTACTGACTCCTCTGTGAACAGATGATGATTTATATTGACTTCTTTGGTTTTAATATTGGTTCTAATCACTCCAAATCAGTATGTGAGAAAAAAAATTAAATTACAGGCATCTTTTGCACTGTTGATATAAAACTTAAGTATTCTGTATAAGTATTACTAGTAGTAATAGCTCACTTAGTTGATATGATAACTCTATTCCAACCAAAACCAGAATATCTGTCTTGCCTTGCTTGGAGAAAAAAAAAAAAAAAAGAAATAAAAAAAAGAAATAAAAAAAAAGAAAAAAAAAGTAGAAGTAATGGAGGAAGTAACAGGAAGAATTAATTTCTATGGCATCAATGAATTTCTATGACATGTAAAATAAAAAGGCAGGCCTAAAAATTGTAGGAAATGCATACAATTCTGCTCCCATCTATGCAAGGGAAAACAATTTATCTAATGTTAGGAGATGCCTGCAGCCAACATGCAAGTATTCCACACCCCATCACATTCCATACATAATTCCAGATTGTGCCTAGTAATCAATTAATACAACTCTCCCAGAAGGTAGGAAAGTAATGTAATTACTGTCTCACAGGTGAGAAATAAAGGCTCAAAGACTCTACCTAAGCCTGTTGAACAAGGCTTCTGCGTCCATCCTAAACCCCAGTCACCCTTATATGAGCATCTGACAATTCATTTCCACCTCACTCTGGTTTTTGGAAGACAAAGGAAAACTTTGGCACCTATCTGGGAGAAATTTCAGTGCATGCCAGCCAAATTCCCTGTCTGAATGGACCACTGTGATAAAACAGGCCTCAGTCTAGATCTAGCTAGAGAGGTTTACCAGAACCCATAGTGGTTGAAGTACCTCTACCTGGAATAATATTGTCTCACATCTGCCTTCAACCTTCTGGATAAAGACAGTGTTAGTTGCTTGACTCCTCTCTTGAAAGGAACTTGGGCTGCCCTGTGCCTCCCTCCATCAAGGGAAAAAAAAAAATCTAATTTCTAAGTTATAGTCTTCCCCCAGTTAATATTCTGGTATCATTACTGCTGGGCAAATAAATACTAATTACAACAATTGTCATGGAGTTAATATAGCATGACAAATTAACAAATTTACCAAATCAAAATCTCCAAACACAATTTTTCTCCAAGAATGCTCTCTTTTCTTGCCCTATTTTGCCAGGCAGCTCTTCTTTTCACCTGCTCCCATCTACACTGCATGCACCATCTGGATCATTTTACTGAAGCCACTAATTTAAAGCATTGCAAAGAAATTAGTACGTGCAAAAAACTGTTACAGTATCAGCAGCAACTGGTGATTGTTTGATGGATGTTACCATATATTTCAACTGCGACTTTCTTTCCTATTGGGGGTATCCCTTCACCTCCACTCAGATCTCCCCTTGGGTTACCTGCCTCTGTACACACAGGCTGTTAAACCACAGAACATTTCCCGTTTGAGGTGGTTGCCATTGCTCTCCAGCACAAAATAGTTCTGTTTAGGTATTTACACGACAAACAAACATTACAATACGGAGACACTACCACTGAGCCACACAGCTTCATTCTCTTGTTACTGGCACAGACACCTGGGGTTGTGTTTCATTTGGACACTATGTGAGCAAAGATTTTTTTTTTCCTCAGCACCTGTAGCCAGCACATATGGTATACTACATGGTCCTAAGGTCAGGAAATTTGCTTTATGTTGGTTTCTAACAACATGTCTGTTTCAGATGTGGATACCCCATGCCTGGAAAAGTTCAAGGGGATGGGGCTTTGAGCAATCTGGTCTAGTGGAAGATGTCCCTGCCCATGTCAGGGGAGTTGGGACTGGATGATCTGTAAGGTTCCTTCCAACCCAAACCACTCCATGATTCAATGATTGCCTAGGGTAATTTTTAAAACAACCAGAGAACAATACAAATATTTTGTTAGATCAATTTAGCAACAGGAAGGAATCAAATGTTTGGCGGGAATCCCGCAGATGAGGAGGTGATTTCTTCCCTGCTCACCCGAGCCTTTTCCAAAGGGCAGCCATTGCGGCATCACTGCTGCCGCCCGGCCGAGGAGGGCCCGTGTGTTTGCCCGGCGGGCTCGGCACGGCCCTGCCCGCACTGCCGGCCCTGTTTGTCCCGGGGCTCGGCACGGCCCTGCCCGCACTGCTGGCCCTGTTTGTCTCGGGCAGGGTGAGCACGGCCCTGCCTGCACTGCCGGCCCTGTTTGTCTCGGGCAGGATGAGCACGGCCCTGCCTGCACTGCGGCCCTGTTTGTCCCGGGGCTCGGCACAGCCCTGCCTGCACTGCCGGCCCCGTTTGTCCCGGGGCTCGGCACGGCCCTGCCCGCACTCAGCCCTAGGCCGCGCCGCAGGGCGTGCGAGGGCGGGGAGGGCCCGGGGCGCAGCACCCTGCGCCTACAGCAGCCCGATCTGCTCCTGGGAATGGAGACTGGGAGCGAGCACGGGCCCCTGGAGCCCTTCTATGGCCACGCATCTTGCTCAGGCCCTCTGTCGCATGGCCATCTTTGCCATTAAACACTCTTTGCAGGACGGTGGGGAGAGAACCCGGGTACTTTCAGAGACTTCACGGGGAGAAAACTTCACTGCCGCCACCACTTTGGCAAAGTACCAGAGAACGGAACCGACGGAGAGCTGACACTTCCCCAACCCCAGCCCTCTTCGGAGGCTCAGCCCCCGCCACGGCCGCCGCCCGCAGCAGCTGCGAGGGAGCTCCCTCCGGCCCCGGTCCCAGCCCCTTGCCACCTCCCGCCCGGTGTCCCGGAGCTCCGGGGCGGGGCGGGCCGGTCCCTCTCCCCGCCCCTCCCGCCGCCCTCCCCCGGGCCGCTATAAGCCCGCGGAGTTTCCGCGTCCTGTGACTGCAGTCAGGTGGTGGCTGAGGTTCCCCGCTCCCTCCCACCCTCCGTCCCGCTTCGCCTTCCCCCGCCCGGCGGGGGCCGGCCCTGCGGGGAGCCGGCTGGGGAAAGTTGGAGGGAAGTTGCTGGCTGGGGAAGTTTAGGAGCGGGAGAGCCGCGGCCCCGGCAGCCCGGCCCCTCCGCCGCGCTCCGCGGGACGGAGGGAGGGAGGGATGGCCGGCGGGGAGGGAGCGGGCAGCGGCGTGCCGGAGTGCCGGGAGCACCTCTTCAAGGTGCTGGTCATCGGGGAGCTGGGCGTCGGCAAAACCAGCATTATCAAGCGCTACGTGCACCAGCTCTTCTCCCAGCACTACCGGGCCACCATCGGCGTGGATTTCGCGCTCAAAGTCATCAACTGGGACAGCAAGACCCTGGTGCGGCTGCAGCTCTGGGATATCGCAGGTACGGGACGGGCTCGCTGCAGGTGCGCCCCGAGGGCGCTGTGAGCCCGGCCGTCGGGGGCCCGGCGCACGGCCTCTGCGGAGGAAAGCGTGTTTTGGCTGGGAAATCTCTCTTCTTGTTTTTCGTCTTACCCCTGTTATAAGCAACCTCTCGTTCTCGCCTCTGAGGTGTAAGTAGAGGGAGATCTTGATGTCGGAGTGAAGTTTTTTTTCGCCCTCTCCTGTTAGCAGCTTTCCTGGGTCTCTAGGCTTGGCCCAGGGTTTTGTAGCAGTCCCCGAACAGCTGCTTTACTCTCACTGCTGGATCCGGGACTCAGACTGCTCCTCCTGACTTGCTTGTCGAGGTGGTGGTGGCCTTGCTTATGGCTGCTGCTGAAATTAATTCAGGGCTATGGCTCTGTAATTCGTCTACGGTACCGTGCTTTACAGGTTAAAGGTAGCTCTAACAGCTAAGATTGTCCTCAAAGGAAGAATGCTTAAACTTTGCATGCTTGGAGTCACCTGGTTAATTTAAAAGTAGCTTTCATCCCTGCTGCATCGAGTGAGGGAATGGCACTTCTATTATGCTTAGTTCTATATTCAAATCACAAATTTGTATATTAGAAACCTACTTTGATCACATGGAAGCAGAAAAACTCCTGTCCACTTGTCCAAACCATGCATTATTCCTTTCCTATATATGATTCAAACCTGTTCTTTAGCATCTCTGTTTCCGAGACTCCAGCCGTATACCTGCCATGGTTAACTTTGCTTATGCTGTGGTGTTAAATGCCAGAGAACAATCTCTGTTTTTCCATGGTCTCATAAGAGGTCTGTCCCTCAGCTCTGCAATCACCTTGGCTGGTATTGCATTTCCAGTTTTGTGTGCCACCCAGGTGTTAGCCCGCAGCTCTCTTCATCCCGATTTACCACCCTCAGAATATCTCCTTGGATATGAAAAAGCAGACCTTATTTCAAATGGTGATATTTAAACTTAAACTACTGGAAGACACAAGGGAAAAGACCTGGTAGCTAGTGTTTCCATGAACTTTATGCTTATCAGTGGAAGCTCAGAAATAAGGAAGTGAGGCATGTGGTTGCTGTAACCCTGTGACAGACCAGCTGTACCTCAGCTTCTGGTCTTTTTTGCTCTAAACCACTTCAAACATGATTCCTCAAACTGAAAAGCCTTCTTACTGGCATATGCTGAAAGACACATGGATCTTTCTGTTGCTGGCCTGTAGGGCAAATGAAAACATTTTCTAATTGCTGTTTTGAAGAGCAAGTAAAATGTTGGCAAGCTTTCTTTTCTGATGTGTTCCTTTTGTGAATCAGCTTTAAATTTCTATGACTCAATTAACAGTATCAGTGTAAACTGCTGCAATCCTCTGGGTATATTTAGTGAGTCTAGGGCTCCAAAGATTGAAGAGTGGAGGCAGTTGGCATCCTGGGGTTTGGCAGGCTGCCATGCTTGTGTTTGACTTCTCAGCCCTTCGTTGCTCAGACTTGGGTAGGCTGTGTGCTTTGCCAAAGCAATCTGTTTCAACAGGATAGGCAGAAACTTAGCTTTAACTTGTCACAAAGTTTGGACAGAACCTATTTGCACCTTGGGAAATTCTATCAGTACATTCATACATTAATGTCATGATCTAGGAGACAGTATTTTTCATTCCTTATTATTGCCCTTGGTGTATTTTTGATGCTGCTAGGTGAAGACTAAGTTAAGAGCTGCTGGTAAATCCCCGGAGGCTTGTGGTAAATTGGCTGAAGAATTAAAATTTTTCCTATTTTATAAGACTTCTGTATTAAACCCCTGACTAGTCTTTCCCTAGCAGATGTGAAAAAGTTTGCACTCCAAGCTCTTAGTCTAATCTGCTAGTTTAGGGTATTCTGTTTCCAAAGGGCTAGGAGGATCTTGCCCAATGGAAAAAAAAAAAAAAAAACAAGACCAAGAAGAGAAGTAATCTTGGTGGTTTTTGATTGGGTTGTGCTTAGCCAGTGTGATGGCGACAATTTGAATTCCTATAGCACTCAACATCTGATAGGTAATTACGAGAATAAAGGGTATTTTAGTATCTGTAAGGGTATTTGATGGTCTTAAAGCTGCTGAAGTCCTCAACCTGGAAGTGTGTTCTGCAGCTGTTTATATATACAATCAGGAATGTTTCTAAATACCTGAGGATGTTATCAGATTTATATTGAAGTTAATAGTTAAAGAACCAGATTGAAGATGGCTTCTATAATCATAGACAATATTCTCTAAAGCACTTTATTGAAGTGTAGCACAGTGTCTAAGCATGTGATAGTCATTCCTTTTTAACTCATCAACCCAGCTGTCTTCTGGCTTTTCAACAGCTCGTAGATAATTTTGCCTGCTGGTGTGTGCAGACAAACGGCTTTAGATCTCTTGAAGAGATCTGAATCTTATGGTAAGTAATCTTACATGTGACTTCCCTGCAAGCAATGTCGTGCTGGCACTCTGAATTGATTTTGATGCATTTAAAAAGGCTGTTGAATTAAAGTCTAACCCTTAAGCATAGAAAGGGGTGTTATTTTCACTAGATCAAAGCTTGTACGTAACAGTTCATCATAAGAAGATTTCCTTAAAGAGCTGGGTGATGCAAACTAAGGGTTTTTACCTAAGTCAATGATAATTGACATGATAATTCATGCATCAGCTAAAGATCATAATGCAGATACTATGCTGGCTTCTGATGTGATTATAAGAAAAGTGGTGAATGTTGTGCTGTTTATTGCAATACAGCACATTACTGGATGACTTCAAATTCTCGTGCTAGCGAGGTTGTTTTGGTTTAGGTTTTTTTTTGTGATTAGATAATTCTGTCAAATAGAGCATGACCGTGTTACACTGCTTATGCTTTTTTTTTCTGCTGAAGGTAGCCCCCTTGTTGTAAGGTACAAAGTAATGCAAATTCTTGCAGCAGCATCAAAGGGGAGGGGATGTAAAATGTTGAAGTGGGAGGAGGGTTACTGCTGTGCTTAGACATTTGTATTTCATGGATATTCAGGCATTTTCATTTTCAGACACAAGTTGTAACTTCTTGAATAAAGGTTATGAAAAAGCTTGAGACTTAGACTGATCAGTCACTGTCAAATTATCTTTGTTACAGCATAAAGAAAGAAGCATTTTGGAAGAAGCTGAACAGATTATATGCCTGTTCATGCAGGAACTTTAGCTGCCCTTACGCATTATTCTTGGGTTTCTGTTTGGCTGGGTTTTGTGTTTTGTTTTGTTCTTTTGTTGCATGAAGTAATGAAAAATATATCTTTTAGATCAATTCTGGAAGTGTTAAAACCTTGATCAAAGGGCATATATGATCGGCAAAATAAATAGGGTGGAGGACTGAGTCATTGTGATAAAGAGATGCAAAACAAAGAAATCTTAATGATAGGGAAGTGTTTTTATAGTCTGTTTCAAAACACTAGGGATTCCTACTTGACAAGCATGCTGTTTTAGTGAGCACTGTACTGACCATAGCGTGCTCAGGAGGTGTATGTGGGATATTGATGAAGCTGTCAGGTGATATTGAAAGCATGTTTGAAGGATTTTCAGTATCATAGAAACTTTTGAGCTGATTTAGTAAAACCAGCAACTGTGTTAGCTCTTGTGCTTGCGTTGATTATCACTGTCACTCACATCAGCCTGTATGAAGTGCAGTTTGCTGGAGGGCAGGAGTGGAAAAGATCATAGGTGGTGGCTTGAGTTTGGCTTCTCATGAAGAATGCCACTAATGGCAGCTGGTAGACAAATATGATTTTAAAGCTTTTTTTGAGGAATTCTGAGCTAACTGCAGTATAATAGCATTCTTCTCCCAGGATTTTATTAGAATTTCTTTGTGTAGATATTTATTAAAACTGAAGTAATGCTTTAAGTAGCTTTATAACATGGTTATGAAGTTGGCCAAACAGAAGAGGAGTCATTGTACTTCGGTATTGTAAACATGCTCTACAGACTTTCAAGAGCTGAATGATAAGCAGCATGTAGCATATAAATTTGTTACAAAAATCTCCTTGAGATGAACTGAACTGTAACTTGTTATAGGTATATACAAGTCCCCAAGAGAATGGAGAAATCAGATGAAGTATTTTTGGTTAAATACTAAGTTGAGGAAGAGCTGGAGCAACCTGTCTTTTCTGTGAAGAGAAATGAGTGTTAAGATATGTGAGTTGATGTTAAGAGCAAGATAACTTTGTAAGTGACTTTTAGGCTTATCTATAGGTAGCCATGAGAAATGGGTCAGAGTAAAAGAAACCATGGATATGGCTGACTTTGAAAGGCATTCAGGCAATTATAGTATGTAAGATAGTTTACTTTCATGTGAAAACTCTAGTTTCAAGCAGCTCTGTATTCCAGTTAGTCTGCACTTGTGCCACTGGCATGTCATAGAGGCTGCCGGGTTGCTTCTGTGTACTGGGGCATTAGCTTGTTCCTTGAGTTATGGACTGATTTTATTTTTATTTTTTAAATAAGGTCTAAAGCAAGTGTTAAGTGGTATTAATGCATCCCTGAAAGTCTATGGGGAAACAACCAGAAAACTGCTGTTCTCTATCCATACCTGGATCTGTGCCAGAGGCATGTATGCTTCTGTAGCTTTGCAGAGAAGTCTCTCCTAAGTATGGAGAATTTGGAGGCAGCAGTCTCTAAAAGTCATCAAGGTATTCTTGTAACAACTCGTTCTTGACCACAATGCATGTTGAAGGGATTAAAATGGCAACTCTGGCAAAGAAACCATGAAAAAATTGCTTAGCTGTGTGCCTGGTACAAATGAGCATAAGGTGGAGGCAAGACAATCCAGTGTAACTTGCCCTTAAATGTGATGATTTTTTTCTCACCACTGTAAATATTCTTAATGAGTGAAGGATGTGCACGTAAATAACCACATCAGAAATGGATGCAGAACTTGGAGCTCAGAGTTTCTTCAGAAACTTGTAAGTTTTCTGAGGTTGTTTCCTAGTTTGTATGGTGATGGAGGTTCCAGGAGCAGCCTACAAGTGGAGATTAGGAGTGCTATTGTTTTGCTTACAGCTGAGGCAGGTCAGAAAGCTCCCAGTCAGGGTTGGGGAATCTTCTATGTGATTATGTCTGCAGACTCATGGAGATATGAAAGATTTAATTTCTGACTGCTTCCTGCTCACACATGTTTAAATACAAATCTCATGAGAGAAAATTTACTTAAGGGTTGTGCTTACTGGAAACAAGACTAGCAGATAAAGTTTGGAGATGGGAAGCAGAAGGCCTGCTCACATAAACTTTTGAACATAGAGGCAAGAAATAGAATTGAGGGTGTATTTTGTTTCCTTCTGGAAACCACCCTTCTGTGGGAAATCTTGTGTGGGTGTCCTTTCTTATGACTTGCCTGGAATAGCTGGACTGGGGCTATGAGCTTTCACTTCAGAATGACTTGCTGTGCTTGGAGCTCTACAGCTTAATATGCAAATAAGTGCTGGATGTGTTAAACTTGGGGTTTTGGTGTGTTTCCAGCTTTCTGACATCTCTGAATGCAAACAGATTCTGGAGGTTTTATATCTTGGGAATCCTGTTTAAATACACTTAATGAAATGTTATCAAGTGAGGTATGATTGTTAGTCTAATGAAGGAATTTCATTAGAATTCTTATCAGTGAGGTATTATCAGTGGGGTACCAAAGCATTCATAATGGCAAAGGCTCTTTTGCTTAGTTTGTAGCCACTCAAAGTACTGTATATGTTATCTTGGCCTAAGCCTATAACCATTGTACTGATTGAATTCCATAAGCATATGGGAAATGCTACTGGCTTGATGTTGGTGTTGTAAGGTAGTCTAGTATGGTAATTTTGATTATGCAAGGCAGGACTGTTCAGTTAAATGGGAGAATTGAGACAGTTCTTTGAATGTGTCAGATATAAGCTTAGAACTTCCTCACAAGGCATTTCAAAGTGTTCTATGAGAAATGGGGTTAAAGATGTGATCCTAAAATACCACCTGATCTAGTATAGGCTTCAAACAATGTTCAGTGTATTTATCTTACAGATACTTTCTGTCAACAATGGAAATGTACTTAGTGCTTGAACTTCTATTCACTATGGAATAGATGATGCTTCAGCTTTATTTTCAAACAGATGTCACGTAGCAGTTGCTCAGAAGTTTTATGGTTCCTACAAGATCACACTAAAAACTCTTTCCTAGTACTCTGATACGGAGAATAAGGGATGGCTGGATGGGTATACATCAGATAGATGGGGAAATCTACCATAAAGGCAAACAATACCTAAATTCTTATGTGCAATACAGTAGACAGAAGGAAAAATAACATATAAAGCTCAACATAACTAATTTTTAGATTTATAAAGTAAACTAGAATACTTTGCAGAAATAATAATCTTGCATCTATCACCCACTTTTCTGAAGGCAGGTATTAAATTCTTGCCCTTCATGTAATACTGACTCAAGTAGTTGGAAATTAAGCTGGTTTGACAAGTCAAGCACATTGCCCTTCAAAGACAAACTGGCGCAGACAGTATTGAATATACACTTTTCTCTTAATGTTTGGCATTCACATGAATGTACATCAAGCTTTATCAACTCTCCTTGCATCTTCAGAAGCTGTGGCTTCAGAGTCTTGGTGCTTAACCTTATTTGCATCTCTACTTTGCCTCTTACCAGTTTGGTTTTCCTTGGGTGCACATTAGAACAGGGTGTTACCAAAGTGCATATGTGCAGGTACAATTTGAGTTGGCAAGTGCTATAAAGGGGTAATTCTCAACTTATAACATAAAGCAAAGAAAATAATCATAGCTGACTGATTCTAGGAAAGGTACTAGCATGCTGTGAAAAATGAGATTCTTCCCCTCGGTAGTGAGTGAGACCACTGGATTCAGTCTCACAGCTGTCAGGGATACTCTCCATGAATTCCAGTGGTAACCATTGCTTTGCTTTTGTAATCTGCTGTAAATGGTTCCCTCCAAATACTTGCTTCCGTTTCAGAAGTGTGATATTCCATGTTAGAAAGAAGTGATTTGCAGGAAGGGAATGTCTATTTATATTTTTGCATGAAAATACAGGAATACCTCTTGTGAAATTCCTGCAGATGTTAAAGCTAATGTGACCAGCAGTAAGGAAAATTCACAGCATGCTGCTCAAGCTACTGTGGTACAATGTCCAATATTCAAAGATCTCTCCTGGCTACGGAGACACAAGAAGAGGATAAATGCAGTGAGATTATGCTTTGAGAAATGGTGGGATTTCAGGGATTTATAGAGCTTGCTTAGAAATAAATGCCTTAACTATCTAGGGAAGGTTTGTGAACTCTCAGTAGCAGTGGCTTCTACATTAGCAGGGAATGAAAACAAATATTCCTTATTGTATGGATTTTAGCAGCTTTTGAAATAACAGGTTGAGAAGTAGCCTCTGAATGTCACTGCAAACAGCTTGTGGGAGCTTGTTCTTTAAATGCTCCCAGGCCAAGAGTGCTAGGTAGAGCAAAGTGGCAGCACTTTGATACAAAATTCCAATCACACACAATGTGCCATGACAAATTGACCATTTTAGAGATTAACATTTTTTCAGTCTCGTGATAAAGTTGTGTTGGAGACAAAGTGACTTTAGAATTGTTCTCTTGTGTGCTGTGAAATGCTGTAGTGCCATGCAGCATCACCGTGTAGTACACAGTGCAGCTCTGACTGCAGGGCAGCTTACCAAAGGATATGGATCAGAGGGTGTCAGGCATGAAATAGCTTAACTCTGGCAGATTACTTGTTTGGGTAAGTCTTGTTAAAGCAAGGTAGGAAGTACCAATTCATGCTGTTGCTGGCACTAATTGGACTATGTCAACTCTTTTGAATACTAATGCAGAGAATTGTTCCATACATGCTGCATTTGACAGCTACTTAGAAATTGCTTAGCTTGGTTGCACTCTGATTTTCTGGGGACTGAAATCTAGTGCTTAAACAGGGACTTTCTCACTTGCTGTTTAGCAAAGAGGAAAAAAATAGGTGAATTTTTATAGGAACATGTCTGTCATACTGCTGCATAAAATAAATGTGATGTTGGACAAAACCCATTGAACTTTAAGTGCAGGGTGTTGCCTTTCAACTTCTTAAGGACAGAACAGTAAATTGTTGAAGTCAGTTTGGACAGTTAAATCATAAGATTAGCCCTAGACTACAGGCAGCCACGAAGTTTCAGTCTTGCTGTAAAATTCCTGGTGAGGGCTGTGCAATTATTTGAGGGAAAATTTTCTATCTTTGTGGGAGAGAATGGCATACCTTTTCAATTAGGTTGATAGAAGTGATTATAGCTCCTGGTGGAAATTTGGTATCTAGCTTCTAGCACTTGCCATCTCTGTTCTTGCTGTTTCATGGGTAGTGAATAGGACTGTCCTGTGTTAAAGTATAATGATAGCAAACAGTGAATGGAAGGGCTAGTCATTGATTTTTGAAGTTTCATGTAGTTAACAAATTGTTAGGTCAAAAACTGGCTGTGTTTGAAAATGGAACTTTAAAGCAAACTACTTACTAACATTTCAGAATGAAGTAGTGAGTTCTGTGAACATGTGGAAATACTTTGTGATATGATCTAAATAACCAAAATACTGCTCCACTTAAACTGACATTCGTCAGTAACTTTTCAATGCCTCCAGAGTCTCTCATACATATTGTGTCTGTACAGTATATTGTCAGTGTCATGCCTCTGATGCTGCATTGTTCAACAGAACTGCTTCAACTGCACCCTGCAGCTTTCTAATATAGACATAACCAGAGGATCAAAGGTTGTCTCTCACAATAAAATGTGAGTCAGTTGAACAGGATTTAACTGGCTTTTGCCCTAAAGGCTGTTCTGAAGCATTTGGGAAAGGATTAGTGTTGGGAAGGGGTCCATCCTGTGGTCAGTTAACTTACCCATACCACCCCTAGTAAGAAAGGGCACTGGCAGGTATAATTGTTTGAGGCTGCTTTTGTCTGTTAGAAACTCTAAGTACTGCAGTCAGTGAAGCTATTTTTAGTACTTGTCTCATACAGGAAGATATAACATTCTAGTAATTCTCACTTCTTAGCCTCTGTTTGTCGCCAGAACCACAAATACCACTTTTTCATAGTGGTGGAAAGTAAAAGTCAAGCTAGATGTTCATTAACACTTACAGGTTTCTAACATCTGCTAGAGCTGCTAATGTCATAGAATCACAGCATGGCTTGGGCTGCAAAGAACCTTAAAGATCATGCAGGTCCAACTCTACTACCATGGCACTAGACCATAGGTTGCTCAGAGCCCCATCCAACCTGGCCTTTGAACATTTCCAGGGGTGGGGCATCCGCAGCTTCTCTGGGCAGCCTGTTCTGGTGCCTCACCACCATCATGGTGGATGTCTTCCCAATATCTTATCTAAACCTACTCTGTTTAAAACCATTTTCCCTTTGTCCTGTCAGTAAAGAGCCCCTCTGTCTTTCTTGTAGGGCTCCCTTTAGGTACTGGAAGGCCTCTGAAGGCCTACTGAAGCTTTTTCTTCTTCAGGCTGTACAATCCCAACTCTCTCAGCCTGTCTTCACAGGAGATGTGCTCCAGCCCTCTGATAATCCTCATGGCCTGCCTCTGGACTCACTCCAACAGGTCCACGTCCTTATGCTGGGGATCCCAGAGCTAGATACCACACTCCAGTTGGGGTCTCAAAAAGGCAGATCTGAGAGGCAGAATCAACCTTCCTCACCTTGCTGCTGACACTACTTTGGATGTAGCCCAGATTCAAGGGATTTTTCTGGCCATGCTGCAAGTGAACATTGCTGGGCCATGTCCAGCCTCTCATCTACCAGCACCCATGTCCTTCTTGGCCCAGCTGCTCTCAATCATTCCCTACTGTATGTTGGGACCCCAGCCCAGTTGCAGCACCTTGTACTTGGTCTTGTTAAACCTCATGAGATTCCCATGGGCCCACTTCTCAAGTTTGTCCAGGTCCCTCTGGATGGCATCCCATCTCTCAGGTGTGCCAGCTGTACCACTCAACTTGGTGTCATCTACAAATTTGCCTATTTCATTAAATAAATTCACAGTTCAACACCTCTGTGGTTTTAACATGTATAAGACTGAGAAGCTAGGAGCTATCTGATGTTAAGTCTTGGAGTCTGTCTACTCTCAATCTATGGCTGCTATCTGTGGGGAAAAAAGCAGGTAGACACACTTGAACTTGAACTGTAATACTGATAGTGGTTTGTTTAACCTACTTCTTGCAGAATAACAGATCCAATCTAATTAGGGAGGACAGTCAGCAGCTAACACAATTCTCTTTTGAGTTGTATGACTTCAGATAAGGTAAAGCTTGGATTCTTACAAGATAGGGGAAATCTTGCTATACTGTTGGTATTGACAGGGGTAAACCAATACTTACCTTCATAGCAAATAAGAATAGAAGGATAAACATCTTCTAGATGGGACCTTTTACTCTCCTTGAGTAAGTTCTTGTTAGCTGATATAAACTATCTATTTACTCATTAATGCAGTAAGTAGTCTGGGGGAAGGAAGCCTGACATTCGTTATTATGCATATCCAGCAGTCATTTATACATTTAAATTGCTTTTTCTAGCCCCAATTCCCATCATGCAGGAGGAGTTACAAGTTGAAATAGTAGGTGAAATAATAAGGAATGTAGGGTATCTTTTCCAAAATATATGCAAGAGCTGCTAAAATGGTGAGTCACACTTCTGTAATAAACAGGACACAAGTATTTCTCCCTTATACTGGGAAAGACTGCTCTAGAAACTCTTTAAAATGTACTTCAAGGCAAGGTTACAATGATAACTTACCTTTTGCAGTAAAGTAAAGGACAAGTATTAATGTCAAACCTGGATATAATTTCTTTCATGTAGTTTTTAACTTGCAGCTCATCCCCATTACAATATAAACTGGGGAATGAGAATAGCTCCCAAGTTGTAATGCAGTTTTAAATTCAACTTTATTCCTGTGGTGCTACTGTAGGGAACTGTATTAGTTCCTGGTGCATGTCATTGTGCAAATATTTCACTTAAGGTTGCTGCAATTACTGGAAAATATGGTGGCAATATGTGCTGAGTCATTTAGGTGTGAAAACTGTGGTTAGAGAATGCAGAACTTTGCATTACATGAAGTCACTTCCATACCCCAAAATTAAACATCTGGTCCCTGTGACTGTCCTGTATCTTATCTCCTCATTTATACCTGAACTACTAAAACACAAACTATATTCTAGTGGTACCATCAGATTTATGCCTAGTCACTGGACCTACCAGAATGATTAATCTTGTGATGTCCTTTCTGTACTGCTTTACTAAGCAATTAGTTATCTTCCTGTTCTCTTCTTTCTAAGATTATACACACTGGAGATTTTAAGTCTAGTTTAATCTGATCACTTTTAGTCTTTTTCTTCTCTGGGGATATGATCCACTTTCTGTACTGCTCGACACTGTTGTCACACGTGGAGAAATTACTATAGCAAATATCTTGCTGGACAGAGGAAGGGGCATGACAAATGTCTGAACAGTGCATGGCAGAAATTGAGACATTTAGTTTTAAGAACAAAGGGAATTATATTCAGCCTTGAGAATTTGGAGGATTAGTGTTTCCTAGTTTGGTTTTTCTGTATGAGGGTTTGTGGGTTTGGTTTGAGGTTTTTTTGCAAGCAGAAAGGAGCTTGCAAAAGCTCTGCCTGAAAGTCCTGTTAAATTTTCAAAAAGCTGTCTAGAATGCTCTGCATCCTAGGCAAGAAGGTCAGCATGTGCTTTGTCAGTAATGACAGGGTTGTAAAGAAAATCCACTCTTTAAACTGAATCCTTTTCCTGCCCAGTGCTGTATACCTTTTACCAAAAAAACTTTTACCTCCTGGGCAGGCTATGTTTTATTGCTTCTGTTTTTGTGTGAAATGCAGTATATCCATCTTCATTAGGCCTTCAGACAAGATGAAAGAGCAGTTGTGAGGTAGTATTCAGGCCAGGTTTATTGTTAGTGGATGTGAATTCTAGAGGTGAAATCGGCTCTGTAATAACCTGGTTTGGGGTTTGGGTTCCTCTTGAGAAGTGAAGCACTCATATTTGGTTGTATTTGACTTATTAAAAGGCATTCATCTCTGAGAATAGGATGCTGTTGAATTTGTGTGTGTTTACGGGTAAGAGATAGCAAATCTTCCTATTATAAAGCTTAAATCTAGTAAGTAAAGATGGAAGCTTTCATGCTGACAGGCACATCAGTTTTCTACTTTCACCCAAATTAGAACTGTGGAAGAATATGTATAGATATTTTTCTAAATCTGAAACTCATGCTACAAGAGAGATAAGAGTTGCTGGAAATAAATGATTGTTGAGGACAGCCAAAGCCCATGATTTACACTCTGGCTGCTACATGCTGACTTCTATTCCTAGCAGAACTGCTGTCTTCTTCCACTGTGAGAAGCCACTCCTGACTCCTCAGGTTTTGTTCTGAGCTATGGTTTGTAATTTTGTTTCTTTGGAAGTTATATGTAACACTGTACTAATTTCACCTTTTTGTACCCCTTAAATGTGCTGTTGTGTATGTTTCAGCAATGGTTATTGCTATAGGAGGCTAGTGATGGGAGAGCAATAGGCAGGAAGGGATTCAGTCAATGGTAATGTCCTTCTGTGCTCAGTGATTGTAGCCTTGTTTATGTACAGCATGCACAGCTATCTGAGAAATGGTAACCTGATGACCTTTTCTGCAATTCCTAAATAACTTAGTTTTTGTAGTGTAGTAATGTAGTGATTATGTAGTAATGTAATTATTATGCTCTGTCTACTCCTTCTGGTAACAATCTAGCAACCCTTCCTACAACTAATCAATAGAACTTAATTTTCTTATGTAAATGTTCATCAAGCGTTTGTATAAACAGCCTTAAGTAAAGCCTGGAAGCTTTCTAGCAGCTGAATAGGGAGGACTACTGGGACCATTTCCCTTGCTGCTTCAGATTGATGTTCAGCCTCATGAAAATAACAGCAGTGGTGTTCAATTCTGGACCATTTCAGGGCTCAATTGAAGAGCTCTTTGTGTAGAAAACTGAGGTTGGTACATGGCATTGTAGACCTTGAGATTACACTTCGTTTTGTGGGGCTGTCCTATGGTGTGAAGGGATATCTCCCTGCATTGGATACTCTAGCATAGTCCAAGATGTTCCCATGTAGCAGGAATTGATGGTCAAACTAACAGCTAAACAAATGGAGAAGCTGAGAAGTGACTCCTCAAAACTTGTATGGCGCCCTATGCCGTGCCTTAATGTAATTGAATTTTACTGTGTGGAACTCCATTAAAAAGCCCCAACCAAAACTCTCCAAACCAAAATCCCTACATTCTAAGGGTAAAGCTTCTTTACATGTGACATCATTGGCATGCAGAAGTGGTAAAAGCCTTCTAACTCTTTCCTAAAGGTACTTGATTTGTGCAAACAGTGGTCTGTGGTACAATTTGTAGTAAGACTATTCTAAAAACCTCTTTTAGGTGTAACAGTCCAGCCTAGGGAGACAATGTGAACTACTTGTGTACTTTGTTTAGGAGAATTGTATTAGCAGTGTGGCTGTTCCAGAAGCATAGTCACAGAGAGGCGGGCTTGGTGCCTGACTTGTTGCATGGCCTTAAAGTCCATGGCATAAATGCTGCTTCAAAACTTGAGTTTTGAGTATAAAGATAAGAGCTTTCTTCTTGGATCTTGCTTGTTCTTACACAAGATAATCAGCCAGTAGAGAAAAAAAGTCATGTGTAGTTCCATTCTGAAGAATGTGCTGGGTAATAGTGTAGTTTTCTGCAGCATCATAGTTTAAAGTGAACAGACAGAAATAAAGTCAGCTTCTTTATGGTTCTCTGGAACTTTACTGTGGCTGCTGCTGTTTCCAGGCCATTCAAACAGCTTTAGGCAGGTTTAGGCAACCTTTTCTGAAACAGTGTGTAGGGAATGAGCTAATCATACTGTGCAGTATTGACATTAAAGTGAGGCGAGTGAGCTGCAAAAGCACACTGCTGAACAGGATCTCTTGCAACTTCCTTCATCTACTGAATTTCTGTCTCTTTATGAGAAGGTGATAACACACTGAATTCTCCTTGTATCTGTTTGTCCTTGCTAATCAAAGGTGGATTTGAATGTTTATAAGCAGAGGACAGCTAGGTTTCCAAATACAGTTCTTCCTTTGTGTTCTTAAACCTCATATGCACAAAAAGATAAAAGTTCAAGTGGTGATACACTCTAAAACTAAATCATAGAGTTCAGGGACTGCTTTTCCCACTGAGGACTTCCCAACAAAGCAGCAAGCTATTTTAGTAGCCCAGACTTCCCAAACAATGTGCTAGGACTTGATACTGCTAAACACATTCAAATGTAAACACACTGTGATAGTTTGACCTTTCAAACAGAAGAATGAGTGAACTGACACACTCATTTCTACATTTCAAGTATTCTGGCTAAAGTAGTTGTACTTCATAAGAAAAGGCTTTTTTTTAGTTTTCTCTGCTTCTGGGCAATTTATTTATTTATTTTTAAACTTTGGTCAATAACTGTACTTTACTTGTTCTTGTTTTAATCCTGAGATTGCTGTAGAACTTCTATAGCTGAACATTAATCCAGAGTAAATCTTAGACTTGAAAAATTGAAGTCAATGTTAGGATTTAGCCAGAACTGTTACACTAACAGCTCCTTTTTAACTTGTCCTTAAGGAAAAATGATATAGATGACTTCTTCAGAAGATGCTTTGAAGGCTGTTAGCCTTGAAGCTTGCAAAACCCTTTGTTGCTCACCATTCAGCAAAAGGCTGAGTTTGCTTAAGTCTTTAGCTGAAGAAACTAGATTAAGATATAAACCTTAATATTCTTTGATGAAATAATGATTTGTGTATAGCTGCACTGGTAGTGTTTTTAGGCATTACTTCTCAAAGAACTCTACTCAACAAATAAGTTGACTGTATAAGTATATAAGTTGAGTAATAAGTTTTTATTAAGAAATACCAAGTGGTAGTTGGGACTGCAAACTACTTTAAGCATCTGACTTGTCATGTGTAGTATGCATAATAGGTGTTACAATGAACATACATGAGATAGAGGAGACAATGTTTTATGTTTCAGGTGGCTAGACCCCAAATGCTAAATTTCTATGAATTAAGCTGATACAGTAGTCCATTTACACTGGATGCATTTTATGTTTCAATATAATTGTACTATGTGACTTCTCTTTCAGGCCAGGAGCGCTTTGGAAATATGACCAGAGTATACTACAAAGAGGCAGTTGGTGCTTTTGTGGTCTTTGATGTCACAAGAGGCTCCACTTTTGAGGCTGTTTCAAAATGGAAGCATGATTTGGACAGTAAAGTACTCCTTCCCAATGGCAGCCCCATCCCTGCTGTTCTCCTTGCAAACAAGTGTGACCAGAAGAAAGATGGCAGCCAGAACCCCTCTCAAATGGACCAGTTCTGCAGAGAAGGTGGCTTTGTTGGATGGTTTGAGACATCTGCCAAGGTGAGCTCAATAGAAAGATATTTTTAGTCTCTTGAATATTGGCATGAGAAGGGTGAATATAATGATTTAGGAAGGAAAGTTATCAAGTATAGGAAGCGGCAGTCAAATTGAGCAAAATTTGAAGTGATGTGCAGGCTAGGTTCATTCCTGAAGAAGGTGAGGCATATTTGGTTTAGATTAAAAGTTATCTTAAGTTCAGAGCAGCTTGAAAGTATCTGGAAACCTTGATTATCTGAATTTGATAAGTTTTTTTCATCTTGCATGCATGAGGATCAGTCATTCTTTAGATGTTAATACTATTAAATGCTGATCAAGCTCCCCAAAAGATACAGGTAATCTTTAGGTGCAGGTTTTTAAATTGCATTTTCTGTTGTCACTCTTATGTAGGAAACTGCAAGATTTGACAGGAACAAACTATTGGCTTACTCATTACTACTTACCCACCCTTTAGTGTTGCTAAAGCACTTTTCTGTTTTATCAGGCAATGCCAAGACTGAACTGGAGAAAAACAAATTGCTCTGTACAGTAATTTAAGAAAGACAGCTGCTTTATTCAGTTAACTTGCATGTATTGTACAGTTTTACTCTACAGACTTATTGTCAATGCACAGATTAAACTGGCAGCAGCTTAGTTGGAAGTGAAACCCAATATGTCCTTAAAGTTCAACTGATTCTTAAGATGAAGGACTCCTCTGGATGAGGACAGTGTGGCTGACAGACCAGATTACTGGTCTGCCTGATAAATCCTTTAGAAAGTTAGATAAGCCTCAAGGTCCCACTTTTCCCTCGGCTTGCCTACTTCCTTTAACTGCTGCTGCTGAAGTGTTATACAATGATGTTTATACAGCTCTTAAAAAGCAGAGTCTCTAAGAAGACTATAAGAAAAATAACAAGTTGCTCTTTGATTACTTTAAGAGAAGGATACACAGTTAAAGGAATTATTTAAACTAGCTAACAATTTGTTTGCATTTGAAAATAAATTTCCAAACTCACTCATCTGTTACTAAAAACTGTTTTTAAGGCTCTTTATACTCAAAAAGGGCATCATGATTCTGCTTTGGTAAAAGTCTTCCTGAAGCTTTACCTGCCTGTAATACTGCTATGTATAAACTGCATTGTGGTTTAAAAATAAATGCAAATAACTTTGGGAAAAAAATATCCAATGTGAAATTCCAGTGACAACTTGCATTTTAGGTGGCATTTAAAACAGGACAATGTAAAAAAGGTTCTTGATGCAGAGAAAAATCCAGACAATCAGTTCTAGCTTAGGTATTAATTGACTTGTTGAGAACTCTGGAGAGTTGTAGTTGAAATAGCAAAAATTTAGGACGACTGTCTTGTTTTCTAAGCATATCAAAACAGTTTATGGCTTTTAGTCCTGCCCACTTGGATATCCTATTAATCTACTTTTGCCTTTCTGTTGGAACTGATGATTGGATCTTAAGTCTAGTCATCAGTAATAAAGTGGGCTGGTATTTCTTTTTGGAACCGAAGATGAGCAATTCCAAACATGGCAGCCCTGTGCTACCAGATGGTCCAACCAGGTCAAACCTGTGGCCAGAGTCTGCTTGGCACTAGCCAGCTTGGATCCTCAGAAACTGGGATATTGTTGCAAAGTACATCTCTAAGTATCCTGCACACATACATTTCTTAGGATGTATAGGAAGGGACTTTTCAAAGTATGCACAAGACCATGTAGAGTGGCTAGATGAGGCACTTGGAAATAATTGTGATTTTGAGGCTTGTGGAAAAGATCCTCTTGTATAAATGAGTGCATCCAAATTCCATCAGAAACAGAAAAAGGCTCCAAAAGGTAGGGCAATACTACAGGTCATGTAATTGCCTAGGATCCTTCCTGATGCAGAAATGCACTTAGGCATTTGTGAGTCTTCCAAATGCAGGTGACACTGATTCCCCTGACTGCCTACTAAATTAGAATCAGAATTCAACTTGTAATATATATGAATAATTTTGTCTCTAACCTTTCTGCTAACTTCTTCAGGAAAAAAAGTGTGAGCAATGATTTCTTGCACCTAAACTCTTTGTGTTGTGCTGATGAGACTGAAGAATTAATTTCTTTTTGGACAGCTTTTTAATAGGAAAGTGTGACTGTTAATAGGAATGCGTGACTGTTTCAAAAAGATCACTGACTTCCTTGCTTTCAACATTTTAGGACAACATCAACATTGACGAAGCTGCTCGATTCTTGGTGGAAAACATCCTTGCCAATTACAAAACCTTTCCTAATGATGAGAATGATGTGGGGAAACCAAAACTGGACCTAGACCCATTGAAAGCGGAGAGTAAATCACAGTGCTGCTAATGCTACCACCGTTCAGTAAATATGATGGGATGAGCAGCAGGACTTGTCTTAAATCAAAATGCTGCTATGGTGCTGCGTTGTGACAATCCATATGGGGTGTCTGGTACTATCAGAATTGGTGACTTGTTTGGGTGTTTACATATTCTTGTTTAGCATGAAACTGAGTATCTTGTGAGTTATCATTCCACTTGCTTGGGTGTCTGCATCTAAGTCTGATTAGTGTCTTCTTACTTGAGAACATAAGGTAGTGTTTACACTCCTAAAAGGAACAAAGACAACATTCAGTGTCTAGTTTGCTTCTAGGACATATGCTACATTCCAAATAGGATTCACTTTTAGCTGAATAGACTCTTGCACCTTTAAAGTAAACTTTTCCTTTGTCACCATTTATGTCCCACTTGAGCCTTCTCACCGGCACTATTGTCCCTATTTATTATTCCCACCATGAGGATCTATCTCATTGCTAGTTCTCCTGGATCAAGACATCCCAGAAATCTTGAAGGGGCCAATGATAGATGGGAGTCTCTCCTGGTGTGATCACTAAGAATCAGTGGAGTAGATGGCTTTTACCACTGAGTAAAAACAAGATGGTTAAATTATTGTGTTTAACAAGGGAAAGACATGGTTATAGAGATAATAATAAAAATACATCTCCAGCATTTTAAGGCTGAATATTTTTGGCTAATACTTTACGTATGAAACTCATTAATGAATACGGTTGTACTGCTGGCACATAGTTATGAGTAACCTCACCCCTATGCACATCCAGAAATAAACATCCAGTAACTTTTTCATACACTAACACTGAAAACTTTACCAAGAGTACAAAAAGTAAATATCTCACTGTCCTGTGATGAACTTGCTTCTTTTTTTCTTCTGTCTAGAGATGGTTCTGAATACCATGAGCAAGCATAGAGATCTTGAGGGAAATAGCTTAATTGGTTCATGCTAGTCTGTCAACCTTTCTGCCCCAAGCTCTGTCTTTGTTAGTTTTAGAACCCTTTTGACTGCTTTGAACTAATAAACTGGCTTATCAGTTTGTAGCTGTATACTGAGATGCTTACGTTTCTTTGTTGTAAAACTTACGTCTTTTTGGCAGCAAATGAAGTTCAAAAGGATTAGAGATACTTCATGGTTCTTGAAAGTGTTCTGGAACTCTGGCTCTGCTTGGCTCAAAGGCTTTGAAGCTCCTCTCTATTTTAAGCTTTCTTCTGTCCTGGTACTTCTTTGCTACTGACTTCAGAAGTCTTACCTTGCTGGGTTTGATGGTGCTGGTGTGTAGGTAAACATCAGAATTTGATATATGCAGGGCTTGAGAACATGCAGGATTTGATATACTTTAATCTGTATTGAGATTTCCTAGGCTTTTTTTTTCTAAAGAGTAACATACTTTTTAAGAGTTAAATAAATATATTTGGGCATCTTTTGTGTGTTGGTGTATGCTTTTGAGAACATGAATCCTTACATATGTTCCACCCTATACTCAAATGCTTTCATTGACATTTAAAACAACTTTGTGCTCTGTTAAAGAATTACTTAAAATTACCACAGTAAGGCTTGGCATAAACTAAAACTGGGTTTATTAAGCTTAGGATGCTAAGATAATTCAGATGAAAGGGATCTTAGGATGTCTTCTAAGATCTTTCTCCATGCAAGGTCATAGCACAGTGCTTGGGTGTCAATGCCTGACTTTCTTCAGGAATTGAAACTATCACAATTTTCCTACTCAATCACTTGAACAACTCCAACTGTAAACTCACTTTTGATGTTTAATCTCCACTGTACTTTCTTTTTTTCAACTTTAATTAAAAAGCTACACAAATGTAAATGCCTACTTTACCTCCACAGGCAGTTTCCCCAGCTGTAGTGGATTGTGGATTTTTTTTTCATTAGTGTTAAGATTCAACAGCAAAATGAAGACCAAACTCAAGCTTTGTGACTCTACCTGAATGCATCTGGGTCCTGTCACTGATAATGTAACCCTATGCAGGTTATTTTCAAGAATGTCAAAACTTTTGCTTGAAGAGTTACTGCTGCTATATTTCAGCACTTTTCTTGTTTTGTACATAGCTTCTTCTAAACCTCTGTATGAATGTAGAAAGCACATGACTCTAAAACTGGTGCAATGTACTCGTTTTGATAGGTTGTCACTACTGAGGCCAGGAGTATAAAATTACCTGCAGGATGGAGTATTTTTCTTTTTCTTTTTTTTTCAAATCTTCTCTTGTCTGAGGAAAAGAATTTGAGCTTCAATAGAATGCTAGTCTTGCTTTGCTCTACAAACTGCATTCTCTATACCCTTCTGTGGAGAAGGAGCATTGTGATATTTAAGACTGAGCAGGTGGATTGGGAAAGCTGATCTAGTCAGAACAAGAAAACTGTAAGGAAAGACTAGCCTGAGGAAGGAAATGGTAGCATCTTCCTGGTAGAGGGAAATGGGACTGCAATTCATAGAGAAGTGTGTAGGTTAGTTAACTAGTCATGAAGCCCTATCCTAATTAACCCAAAAACTTTGATTTTTGAAAAATATGTGGAAGACAGA